>VDFB02075321.1:132056201-132738937 GCA_007258455.2 Sequoia sempervirens | reverse complement strand
CCTCAATGGAATCCTATCTCACTTCTACCTTATTCAACTCTATAATGAGCTTCTTTTCTCTCACATTTTCCCAATACTCTTCCAAAAATAACATTCTCATAGGTCTTCCAATGACCCATCTTGTCTTCTTTTTCAAAGTCATTATAGAGACTCTCAAGTCCCTCTACAATTACAAGTACTCCTTGCAGTAATCCCTAACTCACACAACTATCCTCTACCCAACAAAGACTTTGTAAGATGCTTCTTCTACCCACCCTTTCTTAATGGTGGAACTCTACACCTTCTATCCAACTTTATCTCTATTGGAGGATAGTAGTCACAAACCCTCTTTCATGCCTACAACAAAGATACTTTCTCACAACTCTCACTTGTAGCTTCACCACTTCACTATTCACCAAAACAATCTCCTACAACAAACTCATACTCAACACATCTCACACCCCAAAAAGATCAACCTGCTATGATACCATCTAATGCAGTACAAGGATGGGGGGTTTTTTCAAACAACCCATCCAAGCAACCATAACACCACCAACAACCTTACTTCAAAAATTGAAAACATTTGCAACAAAATTTTAATGAAAAATATAACAAATCTTCTTCTTTTAAATTGAATAATTTGATTTTTATGTACAATGTCCAGCCAAAACAACAACATATGGTACTAGAAATCCATAGGTTAAACTGAAATCAATTCTACAGGAAATAATCACTACAACTCCACAAACCTGTCACTTTCTTCTTACCATTGCTCCTTCATTCCTTTGAATATTCTAAAATGGTTTTTTGGTTTTATGCACCTCCTTCCCAACTTTTTAGATCATTTTGTTGTTGTATGAGAAAGTTAAGCCTTTTTTTTATGAGGCTGGTCCTTTTCATTACGACTTCTGACCATCTCCTCTCCCAGTCAAACCTTTTGAATGCCTATCACTCCTTTCTTGGTGTGGGTTTTCTCTTCTTTTCCTACTGTTATTCCTTTCTTGCAATATTTTTAATGTCTTTTCTAAAAATTTACTCCATCATCATTCCACTACCTCAAGCACTTGCACCAAGAAGATTCCAACACTAATGGCCAACAATTTAAAATTTTCAAGAGTTACAAATGAATAAAATATAATATCTCCCAACCTAGCTATGGGACTTTGTTTCCCAAGTATAATCTAATTTTTTAACCAAATTAAATGATTTTACAATTGAAATTCATTCCAAAAACAAGTGTATGCAAAAGGGTCCCTTTCAAAATTGCTGAAGGAAAAAAAATCAAGAAATAAATTATGCATGTACAAGACCAACATCACACCAAAATTTAGAAAAATAAAATAAATTTCTTTTTTGGGTGTGCAAGATTGCTTGGTACCCCTGGATTCTCTTACATCAAACACCTAGGGCAAGAAGAAATGTTCCATGAGTTGGAGCTTATGAAAGTTTAAAAATTCGATGCTTGTTCTTCAACCATCTTTCCTTATTATCTACCTGTTTCTTTTTCTTCACCCTACTCTGAAACTTCCTATTTCCTTCCTTCATCCTTCCTCTCTTTCTTCCCCTCATGAAATTATTTTCACTATAACAATATTCTTCTTTCCACCCTACTTCTTCATTATGAACATTTTCATACAAATTAGCATTAACAAATTCATAGAAATCAAATAATTTCATTTGCACTTCTTTCTTACCTTGTCTTCCTTCATTCTCCCATTCTTCCATGTCAATAAAATTTATCATACCTTTTTGTTTTTAAGTTTGTAACCTATTATTGTTTCCCCTAAAAAAATTTCCCATTTCACTTTCTTTCACCATTTTATCACAATACAAATCAACTTTGACATCAGCATCACTAATTTTCACAAAATCATCAAATATTCTTATTTTCTCCTCTTCCCCTATTAGTGCATCATCAATTTCAGTATTCCCATCTCCATTCATATTAACCATGTCATTTTCATATGAATCAAATTCATTTTTATCATCAAATAATTCTAAAAATTGAAACTTTACCTCTTTGTCAACTGCAACTCTTGCTTCACCTGTTGTCAATGTTATCCACTCCCTTTCAACTGCTGCAATTTGTGGTAACATGTCACCTTCTTCTTTATTTTCTACTGCTGCTTCACTTTCCTTTACCTCTTCTACATACAAATCAACATTAATAATTTCTTTTCAAAATTCAAAAGGAGATAATACCTCTATTTTTGCTGCTACAACTTCTTTTCTTATGCTTGCAACTTCATTTTCCTTTTCAATTTTGTCCTCAACAAGATGCACATCTGTTGCTACCTCTTTGTTTCTCCATTCTTTCCTTGTGTCTTTCTTCCTTTCTTGTTTTTTTTTCATCTACATTTGTGTGAGATTCTCCAATATTACTTTCTTTCCATGCTCTTTCCATCATAGGGCTTCAACATTGAACTTCTACATTATTCTTTTTGTTGTCCTCTTTGCCAAACCTCTGATTTTCCTCTTTTGTAACTTGCTTCTTGGGCATCCAATCTCACTTATATCTTTTTCAACTCTATAATGAGCTTCTTTTCTCTCACCTTTTCCCAATAATCTTCCAAAAATAACATTCTCAGAGGTCTTCCAATGACCTATCTTGTCTTCTTTTTCAAAGTCATTTTAGAGACTCTCAAGTACCTCTGCAATTACAAGTACTCTTTACAATAATCCTTCACTCACACAACTATCCTCTACCCAAAAAGACTCAGGAAGATGCTTCTTCTACCCATCCTCTCTTAATGGAGGAAATCTACACCATCTAGAAAGCTTTATCTCTATTGGAGGATAGTAGTCACAATCCCTCTTTAATTACTGCAACAAACATAATTTCTCACAACTTTCGCTTGCAGCTACACCGCTTCACTATTCACCAAAAAAAGCTCCTAAAACAAACTCATACTCAACACATCTCACACCCCAATAAGATCAACCTACTCTAATACCATCTAATGCAGTACAACGATGGGGGTTTTTTCAAACAATCCATCCAAGCAGCCATAACACCACCAACAACCTTCAAAATTGAAAACATTTGTAACAAATTTTTAATAGAAAATATAAAAAAATCTTCTGCATTCAAATTGAATAATCTGATTTTTACATACAATTTGCAGCCACAACAACAATATATGCTACTGGAAATCCATAGGTTAAACTCAAATCAATTCTACAGGAAAGAATCACAACTCCATAAACACGTCACTTTCTTCTTATCATTGCTCCCTCATTCCTCTAAATCTTCTAAAATGGTTTTTTGGTTTTATGCACCTCCTTCCCAAATTTTTAGATCATTTTTAATTTCTTCATTTTGTTACCATATGAGAAATTTATGCCCTTTTTTCATGATAATGGCCCTCTTAGTTATGGCTTTTGACCAACTCCTCTCCCAATCAAACCTTTTGAATGCCTATCACTCCTTTCTTGGCATGGGTTTTCTCTTGTTTTCCTACCATTATTCCTTTTCTACAATATTTTTAATGTCTTTTCTAAAATTTTCCTCCATCATCATTCCACTACCTCAAGCACTTGCACCAAGAAGATTCCATGACTAACGACCAACAATTTAAATTTTTTAGGAGTTACAAATGAATAAAATATAATATCTCCCAACCTGGCTATGGGTCTTTGCTTCCCAATATAATCTATTTTTTAAACCAAATTAAATGATTTTACAATTGAAATTCATGCCAAAAACAAGTGTATGGAAAAGGGCCCCTTTCAAGATTGTTGAAGGAAGAAAAACAAAAAAATAAATCATGCCTGCAAGACCAACGTCATGTTAGCAAAATTCAACAAAATAAAATAAATTTATTTCTAGGTGTGCAAGATTGCTTGGTACCCCTAGATGCTCCTGTATCATGATCATATGAGAGGATGAAACTTTTTCTATAATGAAAATCAAACATAAGTCCATAAAGATTGTTCTCTTGTGATAAAATGGAATAGGGTGAGGGTGAAAAATACCCCCAATCCATTCCATAAAAATAAAAGTGATATCCAAATACAAGGGGGACTGTTGGAAAAACAAGGATAGACAATTGAGAGGTAGGGGTGAATCAATTGTCACAAAATATTTAAAATTTTCAAACTTAATTTAACTTAATCTTAAATTTGATGAAAGAACAATTAACCATAAACAATCAACACATAGAAAACCAATATTTCTACATGGAAACCCTATTAGGGGAAAAACCATGGTGGATGTCAATCCACAATATTATACCCTATTAAAAGTATAATGAAGAATACTGTGAATGCACATGCATTCAGGCACACTGCCTAGAGCTCACTGCCCAAAGAAGACACGTGTTGTCTTAAAAAAATTTGGATTAGATCTGCAAGGTATGAACTAAGAAAATAGCTTCTACAAAAGCTTGATTACAATTCTAGTTAAGCACAGAAACACTCCTTCACACTTTGCTCAAACTTCTTCACACTTTGCTCTACAATCAAATGATTAGATCACTGTTTGCACACTTACACTCTCTCTAGCTCTTCACATTTCACACACACCTTAACTTCACACAAACAACTGCTCTTATATATCTACAACATGGATTTACATCAACAACTTCGTTAGCCAAAATATGAAACATATACACAATGTCGGCCCAAATTTACAAGTAAATTTTCAATGTGAATCAAACACCATCAGCCACAACATAATGAAGACTTAAAACAATATCCTTGATTATGCCAAACATTCAAATTTTAACCTCCAAGGATCCACAACACGTTACAACCACCATGTAATCCAAGAACGTAAAAACCCGAACACACAAGGGAAAAATCACCAACCACGAGCACACGATCAACACAGATGTACAACAAAGATAGAGAATGATCTAGAACCAGCCAAAAACATCAAGAATCATCATAGAAGAATCCTCAACAACTGAAATTAGTAGAATCACATCAGCATCAATTAGGAACACTAATTGAAGCCACAGAAAAACTGTCAAAACACAACTGTTCATAAGAAAATCAAATCTTCACGCAGATCTCTAAAATTTTTGATAGATAAACTAGATATACTCATCAATAAACCCTTTAGTCCACAATGACTAATCATCAATATATTGAGCAAGACACCTTCATGACCTTCACTGTTACACTATCAACTTACAACTCTTTCTTTAAGAATTTTCTCAATATCCTTGACATATACAACCTACAATACATCAATGCTAATAGTGTTGACATCAATAACAACCACATATTAGCAACACAACCACATCATCCAACAATCTCCCCCTTTGGCATTGATGGAAACACATGATGTGAAAAATACCATCAACACAACTACACTTACTCCCCCTTAGGTTTTGACTTTTCTCCTCAATTCTTCTCTTCCAGATAGATTTTTCACATTACTCTTCTCCCTAAAATATTTTTCACATTGCTCTTCTCCCCCTTTGACATCAATGACAAAGATAGACATTATCTTTCCACATACAAGCTCCGAACCACATATTTGCACATCCGACTACTCCCCCTGAGTAGTAGCCACAAAAACATCAATCCAAATTAAAATATAGCTATGAAGCACACGGATTGATGCAAGTAAATGTGACTCTAGTTCATATTAGGAGGGATAATCACCCCTAGCATCCCTATGAGATACTCAAAATTATCCTTGGGAAACGGCTTGGTGAAAATGTTTTCAATCTATTCTTTGGTAGGAACATACTCCAGTCTAATATCTTTCTCACTCACTTTCTCCCTCAGGAAGTGAAACTTGATTAATATATGCTTGGTCTGAGAGTGTAGCACCAGATTCTTCAATATGTTTATTGCACTTGATTTGTCACAGTATATGGAAATAGACTCATCATATACTACTCTGATATCTTTCAGCATCTGTTTCATCCACAACACTTGAGTACAATTATTTGCAGCAACAATATACTCTTCCTCAATAGTAGATAGGGAAATGGAATTCTTCTTTTTACTCAACCAAGACACCAGCTTCTTCCCTAGGAAGAAGGCACCACCACTAGTGCTTTTCCTGTCATCTACATCTCCTGCCCAATCTGCATCAGTATATGCACTCAAGGTAAGATCATCATCTTTAGTATACCAAAGCCCAAAATCAACTGTTCCTTTTAGGTATTTGAAAATTCTCTTTACAACAGTCACATGAGATTCTTTTGGATCAGCTTGATATCTAGCAACCATACAGACAACATTCATGATGTCTGGTCTGGTCTGAGTTAAGTAGAACAATCCACCAATCATTGACCTGTATCTTGTGTGATTTTCCTTAAGAGAATCATCATTTTTTGTTAACTTGCATCCAATTACCATGGGTGTACCAACAGTCTTTGAGTCTTCCATGCCAAATGTCTTCAGCAATTCTCTCACATATTTGGACTAAGATATGGAAATCCCATTGTCTAACTAAGTGACTTGCAATCCTAGAAAGAACTTCATCTCTCCAATCATACTCATTTCAAATTCACTTTTCATTTCTTCAACAAACTTCATACATAGATCATCATCACCTCTAAAAATAATGTCATTAACAAAGACTTCAATAATCAACTCTTTGTCATGATCCAACTTAAAATACAAGTTGTCAACAATATCTTTATTGAATCCGAGCTTTAGTAAGTATTTATCCAATCTAGCATCCCAGACTCTGGGGGCTTTCTTGAGTCCATACATAGCTTTCTTCAATCAAAAAACCATTTCTTCCTTATCAATTAGTTGAAATCCTTATGTTTGTTCAACATATACCTCTTCTTCTAACTCACCATTCAAAAAGGCTGAATTCACATCCATTTGATAGACTTTGTAGTTCTTATATGTAGCATAAGCAAGAAATAATCTTACAACTTCAATTCTAGCAATAGCGGCAAAGGTTTCTTCAAAATCAATACCTTCCATTTGTGAATACCCTTTACCAGTCTTGCTTTATTCTGAACCACTTCACCTTGTTCATTCAGCTTATTCCAAAAGACTCATTTAGTACTGTAGACATCAAAAATATACAAATTGACATCGCACACTCGATCCTGATCTACTAACAGTGCTTCATCCTGAATCATCCCTCTATCTAACCATTTAATAAAATAGCCTTATTTGATTAAATTCATCATAATTCCCCTTTTAATTAAATAAATCCCTCAATTTAATTAAATCATCATCTCTGTGTAATTAGCTAGGTCACTTCATCTTCCTATCTTTGATTTAATTAAATAATCCATATTATTTGATTATATCTCTAAAGTTCATCTAATTAAATTAAATAAATCAAACATTTATCTAATTTAATCTAACATCACCCCTTTTGGTTAAATAAATCAAAATATTTATTTAACTAAGTCTAAATCATTCTTTTATCATTTTGAGTTATTTAAATCCTAAAATCTAAGTCAAAATGGTCAAATCAACAAACATCATTTAAATTAATCAAATCATGATCAATGTTAATCCTAATCACTCCAATCCTCTAGATTTTCCAACTTGCACATGAAAATCAATTTAATTGATTTATAAATCATCTATTTTCATTCAAAAAGGCATCAAAGATGGAATATTCCTCAAATTTGAAATCTCCCCCCAAAAGGACTTGTCCATCCAACAAAGCATTTAAAATCTCTTACATGTCCTTTTCTTGAGCCATGCGCATGTGCTTCACCTTTCAACTCATTCTTCAAGCCATATTTTGAATTTGAATCTCCCCCCTCTTTGCACATTCTTCAAAATGTGCTCATTCCTCAACCATTCACATGATGACATGTAGCTTCTTCTCATTTGTTGAAGATTAGTCCCACATTGCTCTATTTTGATCATCTCTTCATCTTGGCATTCTATAAATGAAGAGCTCATTTCCTCATTTCATCATCCACAAATTGAGTAAAGTTACTATACTCAAATCCATAGCAATTTATCATTAATTTCATCCAAGCATAGTTAGGTTTTATGCAGATTTTTAGCTTGGAGCATTCAATCTTCATCAACAAAGTGGATCACTCATCAAATCTCTTTATCAAATCAACATTGCATCATTGGAGTTGGGAAAGGGCCAATTTTCACATCAAATTGGCACCAATTCCCTCAAGAGATTAGGAGTTTTCTTGCTTTAGAATAGATTTTGATATGCTTTCAAGTTTCATTGTGCTCTTCCTTTCATTTTCTATTTCTTTTGCTATTCAAATTAATTTCTTGAGGAATCCTTATTACCGCTTGCATTTGATCTCCTAATGTATTCATTTGTTGTGTTTTTCAGGTATTTGGATTAGGGTTCACATTTTTGCACTATAAGGAGGGAAAACCAAAAGTTTAAATTACGTTTTTTCATCAAAATTTTGTGTTTTTTATATTTTTTTTTGTGTTTACAGCAAACAGAGCCACTGACAGCCCAGCGGTGCCATATAGCACCTCTTAGAACTCTAAACAGCGCTTCTTTTGGCTCTAGCATCGCTATTTGAACTCAAACAGTGCCGCTTTGGCTCCAGTGTTGCTGTTTGAGCTCCAGCGTCACTGTTTGAAACTCAAATAGCGTCGCCATCACAAACAGAGCCGCTGGGATTTTTTGCTTTTTCATGCAAACTTAAAATGGCCATATCTTGGTCATTTTTTGGTCTTTTTCGAAGATTTTTTTTTAAAATGGGGTAGAATTTCATAGGCTATCCAATGGTGCAGGTTATTATTAACTTTGATAGAGTTAAAATTTTCAAATTTTCACTTAATGTCAAATCACAATGAAACTTGGTCTAAATTTTAGGGTTTTTATGCTTAATCATTTATCTAACCTTCATATCTTTTTGTTCCATAATGTAAGCTAACATTTGGATCTTGTATTGTAGGTTTTAAAGGATCATGGAGCATGGAATTCAAACAAAAAATCATTATCACATCATTGTATCAAGTGTTTTTGAACACTTTGGGAGCAATTATAATCCCACTTCTAAGGATTTTACCCCTTCAAACTTTTAGGACCTACTAAATTTCTTTTGGGATCTAAAAAGAACATTTCAATTTTTTGCTACAAAGGGCTAAAATGAACATTGGGAATACAACTTACTAGATTTTGTTTATGGGATTAACAAATTGAACAAATGTCTTTCACTTGTGATTTGGTGCTTTAAAATGAAGTCACATATTGTTTTGTGGATATAAAAAGAACAAGTGTAGCTTTGTTTTGTGAGGGCTTACTTAGACTAAAGCCATTGAAAAAGGACGTATGCGATTCTCTCGCACTTCATAGCGATCTTGAGAATCAAAAGGTCTTTTTCATGACTTTGGGATGAGATAAAGCAATCACCTCCACACTTTGATTTGGACTTAAAATTGAACAAAATCTTGTGTGAGTGTGAGTGAGGGAATTTTTGCATATATTCTCTCTCTTTGTTGCTATCGAAGATTGATCGAGTTACGGATTTTGTTCTTCATTCACTTTTGTTTATCCTAGAGGGCATGCCTTGGGGAAAAAGTACTCACCCAAGGGAACAACTCAACTGGTAACACTCTAAAGCCAAGAGTATTTCCAACCGGGATATAAATGTGGATATTGGAAGAAATGCCAATATCGCGTGGTTGATTCCGACGAGATGGATCTGAAAGGGGACTCTCTCTGTATGGGTCAATCTCCATGAACGGAAAGTCCAAAATATAACCCTTGTTTTGTAGTGACCAATTGATCCATTGAGCGAGTTTATCAAAGTGGTGCATTGGAACTTAAATTCCAATAAGTTACTTGCCATGTCTGATCTTGGTTGAAATATAGAGGTTAATACTTCATTCTTAACATACCTTTATATTTTTTCCTTGGTTGCATGTAAAATCATCTCTTCTATGAAGGGCATGAGGCAAGCCCACCAAGAAAAACGTACCAATTGAGCTAGGGTGCTATTGCTTGTTCTTGTTTGAAAACACAATGCTTTAATCGAAAATAATGGAAAACCAACATTCAACATGAGCATCAAATCTCAAACCCTTTAGGAGAGGCAAATATCCTTGAACAAATTCACATGTTATTGCTTTCCCTTGGGATTCGTGTCCTTAGAGGCATCTAAACATTTGGATTTCATCTCAATTTGCTTCTACTAAAGTCAACTCTAGGTAATCTTTGCCTTGATTTCCTCGACTTCCGCATAATGCACTTTGTGGGATGAAAGGGAATTAGGACATTGGACATTCAGTTGAAAACCTAATCAAGAGTGTGTTTGTGGTAAAAAGAATTCAGTAAGCAAAGATTGAATCAATTGGACCCCACACATGTGCTTAGCATCTTTTGGTCATATGGTTTTCATGCAAACATTGGTATTTTGATTTTGAATTACTCTTAGAGAAAGGCATGTTCTTCACTATCTTGGCCTAGTAAACAAGTCCTTCCTAGGTTCATTTAGGAGAAAATCAAACACTTCATCCATTCCAAACATTTATCATCCCATCCCAAACAACTTTAGAACTTTGGAAACATCATTCTAGACTTGGGTAAATCATCAAAATCAAAATCACCTTGTTTAGTTAGGAGTATGAGAATGCATCCTTTTTCATACCTCTAGTTAAATTAGCACATCTTTGAACAAATTCATCCTAAGATAACATCTTACATCTTAGGGTTTACAAGTTCATTATCCAAATCAAACCAATCAAAATCAAACCCTAGGTCTAGCATTGATCCAAAGTTCCTAAACGTTCAACACTCATATCATTTACATCTTTCATCATTCATCTCATCATTAGTCCTAATAACCTTAGAGGTCACTTTTGCAAACAAGTTCAAAACACAAGAGGAACGTGAATACAAACTTGATCCATACATCATGAGTAATCCAAGTCAACTAAGCTATCAAAGCCTTACAATGCCAATTGATTATCAACACTCACATCTATACAAACCATACATGGGATCATTTCCTTCGACAAATGTCAAAAGTACAACAAGTGTGAGCATGCCCAAATCAAAGATTGGAACAAATTTCCTGATGGTAGATCTAAATCCAAACCTACAAGTCTGTCAATCGAACAATCAAAGCATGAGCCTTCAAACGAACAATGTCATCCCACCAAATCCCTACAAGCCAAATGAGAATATACCAAGCATAATTTTTTGAAACATGAATCCAACGAACTTTGGGAGGGATTCATTTTCAAATCATATGAATATTCCAAACATGAACAATGGTCAATTTCAACCTATCATACCAAATATGAGTGTCATCCCAAATCAAAACATTGTCCAAAATCAAACACAAGTACACACTCCAAATTTTCTTAAACAAAATCCAAATCAACTATATCAAGGGATTCAAGATCGAAATCAAGATCAAATTTGGTGAGATCAAATTGCTACCCTTACCAAGATAGTTGAGTCATTGCGCCAAGAAACATCTCCACCACCATTACCCATATCAACATCATTCCTTGGTTTAGGGCTTCCCCCTTTACCTAGCAGCAATCACTCCATCCAAATCAATCCACCTAACACCAATCAATTCATCACATCAAATCCTTTGAGTATACCACCGACATCGCGCCAAAAAATGGTATTTAATCAAGCAACAATGTTGATCCCGACAAGTCAAAATATGGTCTCCCAAAGACCTATCACCTCAGTCATTCCAACCATTCCTATCACCTCAATCACTCCAACCACCCCTATCCCACCGTTCATATCTCAACCCCTCACTACCATGATCTCTCCAAGCGTATCTCAAACACTTGTCACTACATCCAACACAATTCCGAATACACCACCACTACCACCACAACCAAGTGCAATAAGTCAATATCGTAACATCACACTAAAAGCACATCAAGCATACCAACAAGCGCTTTAACAATATTAGGTGGCTCCACAAGCCGCTCAAGCTACCCACACCACTCAAGCTACCCAAGCTGCCCAAGCCTCTCAAGCTACCCAACAAACACAAGCACAAACATGAAAAATGACAAACATTGGCGACAATGATCAAAATCTATCAATCAATGAGCACCTTGAAGCTATGTCTACTTCATCCAATGATCAAATCAACATAGGTCAAGAGTCACTTTTCTATCATGATCAAAATCCACCAACAATACTCAATAATGATCCAATTCAAGAAACGTCAACATCATTTAACCCTATGGTTGAAGACATTGGAAATCCCTCCATCACAATTGTTGAAAACAATGATCAAGATTTCTCCATCGATGAGCACATTGAAGATGTTTCCACCTCATTCGATGACCAACTCACCATACATCAAGAGCCACTCTTTAGTGATCTATTTCAAGGAGTGTTAGGATTATTTGATCCTATCGACATAATGCATGATCCATCGACCAATGATCATATTGAAAATGTCTCTACATCACCTTATGAGTTAGAGGACATATCTTAAGAATTTATCCCAAAGCATGATCAATATCTTTCACTAGGTTCTAGTAATGGTCCTTTCCAAGACTTGTTGAACCCCTTTGACCTTATGGTTACATATACTAAAGGAACCCCAAACTCGACACTTGAGGATATTGAACCACTTACCATGTCTAATGATGACATCCGAGAACCCTTTGAAAGCTATCCATCCTTTGAAACTGATCCATGTCAAGAACTTCATCTAAAGCATATCGAAAGAAACTCTGAAATCATTCAAGATCAAGAATTTGTATCTTCAAGATACTACAATAATCTAATAGACACTCTCCTATCTATGCAAGATGATCATATCCATGTAGCACATACTCCTCCATCTACCCATGAGATGCTTTCTATGGATGGACACGTAGATGATCTTCATTTAGAACATGATTCCTTTACTCCTAACATTACAACACAAAAGGAGAAGGTTATTGACAGTCAAATAGAGTTTTTAACATCAAGATCAAATATGTCCCAAAGTTAGACTGAGGACATCATGAATAAAGATATCGAACATTATCCACTCAAGGAAGCAAATCAGATAGAACAAGTTATTTCAGAGTCAGTAGAGCATCCAATTGAAATAACATCATCTATAGTGGTCATTTATCAGAGAATTCACTCTAAATAGGAGCTCTTAGAATAGGAAGAATCAAAGCATGAAGGTACTACTTCTACCATACTAGGGGAAACTTCATCTCAAGAAAATGTCAACATAGAAAGCATGAAGAGTCTTTATGATGAAACTAGTGTCAATACTACAAGCAGCCACATCATGAATCTTCATCCACCCATCACCCCATCCACAAATTGGGACCAATGTCAAAAGAAAGAATCAAATCAAAGTACGAAGAATGTTATCAAAGCAAAAGAAGCTGAGAAGCATAATGTACAAATCAAATACAAATGGATACCAAAGAATACAAATAAAGATCATCCTTATCAAACTCCATTAGTCAAAGAAACTGTGGGGAAAAATAAAAGAGGGAAAAGTATCCATCAAACATGTCCACAAAAGAAAAAGCAGGCTTTTCAAGCGACGTACAAAGTGTATCAAGCAGTTGGTCCTAATTTCATGCACACTTTTGTATCCACCCATCACTGCTCATCTTCCCAAGTTTGGAGAGTCAAAGATTCCAAACTGTCAACCAATCCATCTTTTATCCCTAAACACACTCCATCCACGCCTCCATGCATGATATCCAATTCTCACATTGACCATGTATTGGCAACGACCCTTCATCATAAGAATTTTGAAGGCACTCTATCGCGATGTGCACACAGAGACAGAGTTAACTCCGGTATCGACGAAGCAGATCAAGAATCCCAAAATTTGTATTCAAGTGCACGTATCTTAGCAAAGCAACTTCTTCAAGAAGGATATCGATGGCACATTATGACAGGGGCATCTACATCAGCAACACCTTGTGATTCAGCATGAGCTTAAAAATTTTCAAAAAAACCAAAAAAATTAGAAAAATGATTGAAAATAGTAAAGAAAAAAATCATCCTCTAGTGAAAACCACATGGGTGGCGCTTTGGGCAAGTACCATGATGAAAACTTGGCAAACGGGCGTCATGTGTAGAATCGAGCATCTATGTGTGCCACTTCAGGTGAAAGCATCTCATCCCATCCGTAATAAATCCAACATTCCATCCATCTTATCCATAATAAATCCATCCATCCATAAACCATTTATCCAATCCATTTTCATCCATCTGCATACATAGTCCAAGTTATCTTGATCTTGATGAAGTTTGGTGCACACTTTACGCTTGCTTATGGTAAACATCTTGACATGGGTCGTTGTCATTGATCCTATCCTATGCAGCATTATTTGAGCCATGAAGCATTATCCAAATCAACATTCTTTATCCAAACACCTTGTCTTATTGCATGATAATCCATATCCATCCATCCATACACCTATCCAAGCATCCATCCAAATGGCAATCCATACATTGCTAGACATTGGAGGAAAATGTTCGCATCTTGTTGTAAGAATAAATCTTGATCTATATCCTCCAACTTATGTGGTGATCCAAACATTGGCAAACATGAAACCAAATTGGTTAAAGCATTTGTGATCCAAAATCCAAATTACTAGCCCATGGCACATCTTGACGAGAAGACATTCCTTATCCGTCGTCATATTTCATTGAACATCAATCCAAATAATCACTATCAGTTGCATTTAATTTGCATGTCAATGTCACATCAAATCACTTGAACAATTTTTGTTCCAAAATCAAGCTTCATCAAACATGATCAATCAAATCCAATCAAAAAATCATCATCTCAGGATATCCTTGTGTTTCTCAACACTATCTTTGCATTGTTGTGCATACTCAACAATGTTATCGTCATCAATCCTGATCAATCAAATCCTTGCATTGTTGTGTATCCTCAACAATGTTATCATCATCATCAATCCATCGATCTGATCAATCAACCTTAGCTTGGCCTTCAACAAAAATCCTAAAAAGAGCACTGGTATCATCACACATATCCATATCCAAAACATCAAAATCATGCGAAAATCCAAAAACATCCAAAACATCAAAAAATCCAAAAACATCCAAGGCATCGAAAAATCCCAAAACACTCAAAAAACCAGAAAAATGTCAAAAACATTGGAATCCGAACTACGTCGTCTCTGAGCTTAAACGTAGGAAAGGCTAATCTTTGATTAGCCCCCGAGACATCAAAATCACAAAAACATTCAAAAAAAATCAAAATCCAAAAAACATTCAAAAAACACAAAACCCCAAAACATCGCAAAATTCAAAAATCAAAACATTTCTAAAATCTTGAAAAACACCAAAAACAGCCTCAAAACATTTCAAAAAACATCAAAAACATCCGAATATTTGGAAAAAATACATCCATCTCATCTCGATTTCACCCAAAATAATCAATCATCCATAATAAACCGATCATCACCTTCATCCTTTGGCAAAAAAAATAGAAACAACCACAACAATCAACAAAAGTAAACATTAAATGCAAAATCAAAAGCAAACAACAAATATTTAAAACAAAATCAAAGTCTTGATCATTTTCAAACATGTCAATCAACTTTATATCAATAGCCTATCAATCAACTTATCAACCCATCATCATCCTATACAATGCATGTCCTAGGATATATCGTTCCGAAAATGGGCATCATTTTGGATATCACTTTGGATTCTTATCCTATCAAAACCACCCTTTGGCTGAAGGTATGAAGAACATTGGCTTGTTTGTGTACTTGATCTTTTCTTTTGATTTATCTTATTGCGTTCATTCCAAGGACCTCTCGATGATATCAAAATGAAGGATTTAGAGATATAGGAATGGGGCAACGATCATTATCTTTTTTTTGTTGTGCTTATTGGACATTCTTGTAAAATAACTTGGCGAATACTTGCTTTGTTAGGTACGCCCTAGCAAGGTTTCTGTATGTCAGGTATGAACAAGAATACTCCTATCTGTTTGTTGAGTCAAATTCCATCGCACTAGGTACAACGCCATCCTGGTTCTTTATACCCTGATGCATTGTGCCTACGTGTGTTATCGAACATAAGGTAGTTGGCCCTTTGAAAATCCCAACTCCTTGGCAAGAAATCATCATCATCATCATCTCATGTCTTGTTGGAATCTCTTGTTTTCTTCTATCTCTTGCTTTTCATGCTAACATGGTACCATGACAGTTAATCATAAATCATCACTAATGCATCCATCCTGCATCCACAAACCCTCTGCATATCATATCATATCATATAAGAAACATTGATCATCTCACATGCATTGGATTTCATCATTGCATAATATAGATTGGTTATTCTAAACATCTCATAAACCATACATTTATCATCTATATGCATAATCATAAAAGCATCATCATATCAAATCATGTGCATCCATAATATCATCCATGCATCATCATATCATCCATTACATATAAACATCATAATCATCTCATCATCAATAATGTCACTGTCATGGTACAAATTAGGATCAAGTGGGTGTAATATATCAAAATAGGCATGAGGCTACCCATGGCTGATGACTGTCTACATCATCAAATCTGTCTACATCAAATATTCGAGTTGAACTGATCTTGAACCTCTTTTTCGAGAGATCGACCCTCAAATCAAACCTCTTCGCCCGATCTCTCAAGGGGGCAGTATACCGATGTAATTCTTCATTCGCTAGGGCAATAGTGGGGCATCCAAAAAAATAAGAGAAATTTTGACATTTGATCATGGCAAGGTTATTCTTTGAACCAATGCAACAAGTGCATCGCTTCAAAGAGGGGCAAAATGTAGACATCAAAAATATACAAATTGACATCGCACACTCGATCCTGATCTACTAACAGTGCTTCATCCTGAATCATCCCTCTATCTAACCATTTAATAAAATAGCCTTATTTGATTAAATTCATCATAATTCCCCTTTTAATTAAATAAATCCCTCAATTTAATTAAATCATCATCTCTGTGTAATTAGCTAGGTCACTTCATCTTCCTATCTTTGATTTAATTAAATAATCCATATTATTTGATTATATCTCTAAAGTTCATCTAATTAAATTAAATAAATCAAACATTTATCTAATTTAATCTAACATCACCCCTTTTGGTTAAATAAATCAAAATATTTATTTAACTAAGTCTAAATCATTCTTTTATCATTTTGAGTTATTTAAATCCTAAAATCTAAGTCAAAATGGTCAAATCAACAAACATCATTTAAATTAATCAAATCATGATCAATGCAAATCCTAATCACTCCAATCCTCTAGATTTTCCAACTTGCACATGAAAATCAATTTAATTGATATATAAATCATCTATTTTCATTCAAAAAGGCATCAAAGATGGAATATTCCTCAAATTTGAAATCTCCCCCCAAAAGGACTTGTCCATCCAACAAAGCATTTAAAATCTCTTACATGTCCTTTTCTTGAGCCATGTGCATGTGCTTCACCTTTCAACTCATTCTTCAAGCCATATTTTGAATTTGAATCTCCCCCCTCTTTGCACATTCTTCAAAATGTGCTCATTCCTCAACCATTCACATGATGACATGTGGCTTCTTCTCATTTGTTGAAGATTAGTCTCACATTGCTCTATTTTGATCATCTCTTCATCTTGGCATTCTATAAATGAAGAGCTCATTTCCTCATTTCATCATCCACAAATTGAGTAAAGTTACTATACTCAAATCCATAGCAATTTATCATCAATTTCATCCAAGCATAGTTAGGTTTTATGCAGATTTTTAGCTTGGAGCATTCAATCTTCATCAACAAAGTGGATCACTCATCAAATCTCTTTATCAAATCAACATTGCATCATTGGAGTTGGGAAAGGGCCAATTTTCACATCAAATTGGCACCAATTCCCGCAAGAGATTAGGAGTTTGCTTGCTTTAGAATAGATTTTGATATGCTTTCAAGTTTCATTGTGTTCTTCCTTTCATTTTCTATTTCTTTTGCTATTCAAATTAATTTCTTGAGGAATCCTTATTCTTGCTTACATTTGATCTCCTAATGTATTCATTTGCTGTGTTTTGCAGGTATTTGGATTAGGGTTCACAAGTACCAATCACATTTTTATCTTTAGGTTTGGGAACAAGAATCCATGTATCATTCTTTTCAATTTGCATCAGTTCTTCCTTCATAGCTTTCATCCAGTGTTCATCATTACAAGCTTCATTGACATTGTTAAGATCAAACTTGGAAATCAGACAATACTCTTCTGCAATCCATCTTCTAGTCTGTACACCTTTATTCTTTTCTCCTATAATTTGATTTTTAGAATGATTTACTTTACATACCTTGGAATTTGAGGATTCTCTCACACTTCTGGTTCTTCTGTTCTTTCTTCTGCATTTCCACTTGTCTCTCCTTCCTAACTTTCTTGATTTACCGAAACAATATGAACTTTATTCTGTGTCTAAGAACTCTTCCCTTTGTCTGTACTATCTTGTTGGTCATCCAAATCATATCCACAGTATCTAGAAGATCTATCAGAGTCCTCATCAACTCTGACATTTTCACTTTCAACCATTTTTCTCAATCTTCTATTATAGCACCGGTAAGCCTTGCTTTTAGTAGAGTAACCTAAAAAGATTCCTTCATCGCTCCTTGCATCAAACTTGCCTATGTCCTCATCTCTCTTAATATAGCACTTGCTTCCAAAGATCTTGAAATATTTAACAGTAGGCTTATAACCAAAGCACGGTTCAAAAGGAGTCTTACCAAAATTACCATTGACATTTAACCAATTTAGAGTGTACACAACAGTATTTACAACTTCTCTCCAATAGATGTGAGGCACATTTCCTTCTATCATCATTATTCTAGTAGCATCCATAATTGTTTTTTTCTTTCTCTCTATAACTCCATTCTGTTGAGGGGTTCAGGAGTAGATAACTGTCTTTTGATTTGATGCTCTTCACAAAAATAATTGAACTCTCGGGAGGTGAACTCACCACCTCTGTCTGACCTTAGGAATCTGACCTTCAAACCTGTCTCATTCTCTGCCATAGCTTTAAAATTTTTGAACTTCTCTAATGCTTCACATTTTTCTCTTAAGAAAGCAACCCATATCATCCTAGAGTAATCATCAATAAGCAACATAAAGTACCTTTCTCCTTTTAGACTTCTAATTCTAGAGGGACCACATAGATCAGTATGCACCAACTCCAGTATTCCATTAGAATGATGTTGTTTTCTTCGAAAAGAAACTCTAGTCTATTTTCCCATCTAACATTCCTTGCATATTGTGTTAGTAGGCTTCACTAGCTTAGGTAGATCTCTTACTGCTTGAGTGGAGCTTACTTTGACAATGTTATCAAAATTCACATGACACAACCTCCTATGCCATAACCAGCTTTCATCTACTTGAGCAATTAAATAACTTACATTAGCATCACTTAGGTGAAAAATATTACCTCTTGTCTTTGTACGTGAAGCAATTACATTTCCAGAGCTTCCAAGAATCATGCATCTTCCATCCTTGAACTGAAGATCATAAACCTTGTCCACCATCTATCCAACACTTAACAGGTTATGCTTCAAGCCTTCAACATAAAGGACATTATCAGTGTTATGTTTACCACCAAGACAAATAGATCCTCTACCATGAATCACACTAGCATTGTTATCTCTGAATCTTACAACCCCACTGTCATATTTCTCTAGACTTACAAATTTTCTTTTGTCACCAGTCATATGATGTGAGCATCCACTGTCAATAACCCACTCATCCTTTTCTTCAATTTGGGCTGCAAGATTTTTCTCATCTTTAGCATATTCAATAGCCACCAGATCATTTTCCTTGATAGCAATGAAAACCCATTCATCTTCATTTCTATTTTCTTTATCAAATTCTTCATCAGTCACACCTTCTTCAACATAATACCATTTCTTTTGAAATCTAGGTTTGTTGGGCTTAGACCTAAGAACTCTTTTAGGACACCTTGAAGCAAAATGACCTATTTTACTGAAAGAGAAACATTTGATAGGGAAATTTCCTTTATACTTAGCTTCTCCTCTACCTTCTTTCTTCACAATCAGTGCTTCCAACTCTTCTACCTCTCTTTCTTCATTTTCAAGTTGTTTCATCTCTTCCTCATACTTAAATGTCTTTCTAGAACTCTCTCCTAGATCATATATTTTCTTGTTTCTTCTGGATATAGAGGCCTTAAATGTAGATTCAATCTTGGGGGAAGAATCACCAAATTCACTCAACTCAAAGGCAACAAGTTTACCAATCAGCATATCTCTTGTCACATTTGTTACTAATATAAACTCTTCAATAGCATGAGCCTTTGATTTGTAAGAGGGAGGAAATGATATGAGCACTTTAGCTACAATTTCTTGTTCTTCCAAGGTACCACTGACACATCTAATACCCATCACAAGTTCATTTAATCTTTGCATAAAAGAAGAAATATTTTCAGCTTCACCCATCTTCAAATTTTCATACTTTCCTTTCAAATTATGTAGCTTAGAGACCTTCACATGTGCATCTCCTTCATACAAAGTCTCCAACTTCTTCCAGATCTCATGAGTTTACTTCAGATCCATCACATTTTTCATTTTTGAATCCGTTAGAGCACTCAACAAACCTTCCATAGCCTTGATGTTAATTGTAGTCTCTTTAATCTCGTCAGGAGTGGAAGGACCATTCTGAGGAATAACATATCTATTCTTTGTAATCTTCTAGAAGTGTTCACCAATACACCTCAAATGATACTTCATTCTGGATTTCCACAGAGAGTAGTTTGTTCCATCAAATATAGGACCATCCTTCTTGTATGATGCCATCTTTGGATCATCTCAAGCTTTTAAAATTCTTTAGAGGAACCAACTCTAATACCAATTGTTGGAAAAACAAGGACAAACAAATGAGAGGGGGGGTGAATCAGTTTCCACAAAATATTTAAACTTTTCAAACTTAATTTAACTTAATCTTAGATCTGATGAAAGAACAATTAACCATAAATAATTAGCACATCAGAAACATAGAGAACACCAAGATTTTTATGTGGAAACCTTGTTAGGGGAAAAACCACAATGGATGTAAGTCCACAATATTATACCCCGTTAAAAGTATAATGAAGAATAATGGGAATGCACATGCATTTAGGCACACTGCCTAGAGCTCACTGCTCAAATAAATGAGGGCTCACTACCCAAAGAAGACACACTATCTTACAGCAATTCAGATTATATCTATAGGGTATGAACTAATAAAATAGCTTCTACAAAAGCTTGATTATAATTCTGGATAACCATAGAAACACTCCTTCACACTTCACTCAAACTTCTTCACACTTTTCTCTGCAATCAAATGATTAGATCACTGTTCACACACTTGCACTCTCTATGGCTCTTCAAAATTCACACACACCTTAACTTAACACAAATAACCACTCTTATATATTCCCAACATGGATTTACATCAACAGCTTCATCGACCAAAATATGAAACATATACACAATGTTGACACAAATTTACAAGTAAATTTTCAATGTGAATCAAACACCATGGGCCACAACATAATGAAGACTTAAAACAATATCATCAAGCACTCCAAACATTCAAATTTTAACCTCCAAGGATCCAAAACATGTTACAACCACCATGTCAGCCAAGAACATAAAAACCCGAACACACAAGGGAAAAATCACTTGCCACAAGCACATGATCAACGTGGACGTGCAAAAAAGATAGAGAATGATCTAAAACCATCCACAAGCATCAAGAATCATCAGAGAAGCATCCACAACAATTGAAGTTACTAGAATCACATCAACTTCAATCAGGAACACTAATTGAAGTTGTTAGCTCTCAAAAACGTAGGCGAAATTCCTCAAGAGGCTGCCAATCTCTTGATACGCTTCAGGGTAACAGACAAGGTAAAAAAAAATTCAGCCTTCTACTCTTTAGGTGTTGCCAGACCTAGGTGGGTGTACCTTTCCGAATGAAGTAGACTTGACTTATGATTATCTTTCTTGCACAATGATTTGTCCACAATGGCAGATGGAAGTGGACAAATGAAACCAAACTTAATAGTAATAGCAAAAGCAATCTTTTTAATCTAAATCCTAAATGCTCAATTAACAGATATAAAGAGAATAAAAGAATCTTAATGATGAAACTGTAGAGACCAGTGCCCTATTGGGTATGCAGAGTCAAATGAAATCAAGATGAACAACACTCTCTGGAGAAAACTCAAATTATCTGGCATACATTATGCTCGCAACTTGTATAAACATGCAATTTTGTAACTACTAAGCTCTACTTTAACAATCCAAATGAATCTCTCTAATTATTGTGATTAATTAAAAGTATTTAATCTTTTCTTGAAAGAACCAATTGATTAATCACATAGATACAACAAATGTGCATTGATAAATTGAACATAAACTTGTTATGTCAATTTAAACAATCAGAAAGCTTCAATCTTGGAGACAACTTAGCAGTATTTTCATTAAATTCAACAGATAATTGACACTAGAGAAATGCAGCAACATCAACTGATTTTCATAAATACCTCCATTCTGAAAACATGCAAAAATAGTCTCTGACCTGAGAATTTTATTCTACTCTATCTACTTGTTGTGTATCAAATATCTAATAATTGATAGCTGATGATCATTTTACAATTACAAAATGCCTATTTATACACCAGCATCAAGAAATACATCATATTGAAATATCATGTCGGCCCCCCATAGAAATCGGGCTCCAATCGAGTCGGCCAGCAACGGTCTTCAAATAGATACATGTCGGCCACAAGATTTGTATTTTTGTTGTTCACCAGTGAAACAGTCGACAAGACAATGCAATAGCTATGCCGAAGGCAATTCAATTGTTAATCGCTCCACCTTTGTATTTCGCTTTCACTGTGACATATCCGATTCGGGGAGATGTCCCATAGATCACATTATGTTTCCCTGAGATGTATTTCATTACGTGCTTTCCATTTACTCCAATCACTGAGACATAAGATACCTCTCATCAAAGTGTTATTTTTGCTTCATTCATAGTCGCTGTATCATTCAGACATCGGAGAGACCTCACACAGACCACAACATGTTTCACCGAAATCCCCTTATTCATCTTTTGTGTTGGCAAGACATATCAATGTCGAGGAGACCTCTTACCGAATACAACACTAATGCCCATATGTCCCTTCGTTGTGTTTGTCGCTGAGACCAAAAGAGTTCGCCAGGACATATACCGAAGCAACATAAGTCATACCAAAAGAATTCAACCATCATGAGTATCGTTGAGACAAAATCATACTCTCACCGACAAAGACCCTTTTGTTTTCCATCAGTGAAACCGAAGGTCACTCACCGAAACTATATGTTGAAAACCCTGACATACCGATATCACATCCCATTATGTTGTTGGTCAGTGAGACACAACAAACTTCTCATCAAAAGCCAATGAAAGAAACCCTTTTTGCTTCATCGGTGAGACATATGCATCTCGCTATAACCTTTCACCAAAGCATTGAACCTTTTCTGAAATGTTAGATCTTCCATCGTCAGTCGATGAGACAATAAGACCTCATTGTAAACTCACACCGAAAGCACCTCGCTTGGCCGAAGTGAATCCATAATATGCTTGTCGGTGAGACCACAAGAGTTCGCTATGAACAATATCGACGCCACAACTCTTGCCGATGTATCCTCATTCAAACCATTCGCCAAGACATAAAGAACTCCGCAAAACATTATATCGACGACCAGACTCCTGCCAAACGATTCCTACAAGAAAACTCTGATCGCCCTGACATCAAATGAGTCTTGCCAAAAGGAAACATAGACTCATGTTAGTAGAAAATACACAATGGGTCAGGGAGACAATGGCATTCTCACACCGATAGGAACCAAAATGTAAAATACGCATGACTCAATGGATTCTATGGAGCAACATGGGCAAAAAGTGAGCAGAATGATATGAAAATGAAACATAGTGCTTATGATAAGGACATTAAGGGAACTTAGGGTTATGCAAAACATCTAAAAATATTGCAAAAATTTACAGTTCCAACAGTGGCTCTGTCTGGGGATGAATGATAGTAAGATCATTGCAAGGATCCACATCTTTGGGTGAGCAGACCAGACACAAAATGATAAACCAGAGAGCAAAAATGAAGTGAAAGGCAATGGAAATGAATGGAAAGTGAATGCAAGATGGAGATGAATGGAAAATGAGAGTGAAAAGGAGATGGATGAAAACCTAAACTATTGTGCATGGAAAATAATTTTAAAGAGGATAAGCAAGAGTTGTCCATGCACTGGAAACCCTTAATCCTCTATGTTTCTCAAGAGAAAAATTGCTTCAAGAATTGCTCATGAACAAAAAATTCATGAGCTTCACTAGCCATATTCTGTAAATAGTATGAGTCTTCACCCTTCTTTCCAACAACAGTAAAAGGTCCCAACCACAAAGCTTCAAATTTACCATGCTTGCCTTTCTCCTGACACCTTGCATTCCACATCAACACCAAGTCATTCTCTTCAAACTTTCTATCCTTTCCCTTCTTGTCAAATAGATGCTTCATCTGTGTCTGTAACTTCATGTTTTTACTTTGAGCAACCCTCCTTATTTCATCAAGTTCAACTAGTTGCTCCATTCTATCTTCCATAGGTTTAGGAACATCCAAATCTTCCTGAAGGACAAACTTGTAGACTAGTAACAAATTTTGCAAAGGTATCCTAGCCTGTGCTCCATACACCAATTCAAATGGGGACTTTCCAATTTCTTTTTTAATAGTAATCCTATCAGCCCACACAACTAGTTTTAACTTTGAATCCCAAGCCTTCTTGTTCTGACCTAACATCCTCCTTATAATCTTCAAAAGACTCTTATTACTAGATTCAACTTGACCATTAGCTTGTAGATGGTAAGGAGCTGCATAAAAAATAGTAATTCCATACTTATCACAAAAGCATTTGAATTCATCTGACCTAAAACACATCCCATTGTTAGTGATCAACCTCATTGGTGTACCAAATCTGGTGATAATGTTGTCCATCAGGAAATTATTCACTACCTTACTTGTAGCCTGTTTAGTTGGGATTGCTTCTACCCACTTAGTAAAATAATCAGTGGCAACCAGTATCCACTTGTATCCCCCACTTGATCTTTCCTGTATCTCTCCAATGAAATCAATTCCCCATTGATGAAAAGGGGCATCAACTTGCAAAGGTCAAAGTGGCAAAGCTCCTTGATACTTTAGTTTTCTAGAGAACCTCTGGTAGGCTTCACATTTTCTCACATGTGTAAAAGAATCATTAAAAACCTTTGGCCAATAATAACCTACTCTGAGAATTTTATGTGCAGTTGTTTTTGCTGAGTAGTGTCCTCCACAAACTCCTTCATGCATTTCACTTAAAACATGCTTGGCCTGTGACTCATCAAGACATAACAACAGTATACCATCCCTATTTTTCCAAAATAGTTCTCCATCCATGAAAACATATTTAGATGCTTGCAACTTTAGAGTTCTCTTCTGGCTGTCACTCAATCCCTCTGGACACTTCATGTGCTTAAGTTAATGCATAATATCAGTATACCAAGAAGTATGCTCAATGCTTGCAACTGCAATCCCTTCATCTACATTACAAACCTAATTTGCTTCAATATTTGATTCTGCAATCAATCTAGCCAAGCCTTGACCTCTTACTAATTTGGTAATCTATATCTCCATGTCGAATTCTTGGATCTTATTAATCCATTTGCACCTTTTTCCTGTTACTTCAGACTGTGTCAGAATATCTTTGACAGCTGCATGAGGGACATAAGCAATCACCTTTGCTCCAACAAGATATGGCCTAAAGGATTTTGTAGCCCTTACTAATGCAAATGCCTATTTTTTCATTATATCATACTTTAATTCATACCCTTGTAATGATTTACTAAAGAAAGACACAGGCTGTTCATGACCATCCTCATTCTTTTGTAACATAATAGCAACAATAGTGTGCATTGAAGCGAAATAGAATATCTAAAAAGGCTTTGTAAAGTCTGGAGATTTAAGGACAGGAGCTTCCTTGATGGCCCTTTTGATAGATATAAAAGCTTCCAAGGCCTCTACAATCCATTCCATTTTTTGTCCTTTCTTCAACATTTTTTATATGGGCTTAATGATCTTAGTAAAGTTAGAAACAAACCTCCTAACAAAATTAATTTGTCCAAAGAATGACTATACAGCTTTAACAATTTTAGGGACAGGAATTTTATCAATGGCCTCAACCCTCTCAGGATCTATTCTAATTCCCTCTTTTGAAACAATATGGCCTAAGAGCTTACCCTCTGTGACTGCAAAATGACACTTCTTTGGATTTAAACTAATACCATATTCAAGAGCTTTGATAAATACCTTTTCCAGATGTTGCACATGATCTTCAACCTTCTTTGAATAAGCAGTCAGATCATCTTGGTACACCACCATGATAACATTGATCAAATCAGCAAATGCTACATCCATAGCTCTTTGGAAAGTCGCCCCAGCATTGGTGAGACCAAATGGCATTCTTATGTATACATATGTTCCCCAAGGAGTTGTGAATGTTGTCTTATATTGCTCAGATTCTTTGACTTTGACCTGGTTGTATCCTGAAAACCCATCCATCATGGACAACAGTTCACACCCTGTTACCTTATGCAGTATAGCCTCCATATTGGGTAGGGGATAATTATCCTTGAGAGATGCCATGTTCAGATTCCTGAAGTCCACACATAATATGATATCACCATTCTTCTTTCTCATAGGAGCCAAATTTGAAATCCACGTTGAGTGCCTGATTGGTTTGATAACTCCTCCATCTCTGAGCTTTGTCAATTCTTCTTGCATCTTAGGCTCCAGTGTTGGATTTATAGGCCTTTGCTTCTGTCTGAAAGGCTTGGCATCTGGCTTCAATGGTATTTCATGCTGAAATAAATCCTCCTTGTATGCTTTCAAATCTTCATAAGACCAAGCAAACACATGTTTATACTTTCTCAGCAATTATATCAGCATTCTTCTAATTGTTGGACTTATCTTCTTTCCAATGTATACCTTTCTTGGTGCCATCTCAGTCCCTAAATTGATTTATTCAATATCTTCTCTTCGGACTGGTGTTTGCTTCAGGAGAGACTGATCATTTCCATCATACACCCTCTCCAATGCCACCAAGCCTTTAGGAAGCTTTTTGTTTTGAGTTGTAAGATCTCCTTGCCAAACAGAGTTTGCTTCCCATCTACTTCTTCAACAAAAGCATTGAAGTCAATTTCCTGGGCTTCATACTAATCTATACAATGAAGAAATTTCAAAAGGTCAGTATCATCATTGAAAACCTACCAATTATAAATGTTATCAGGAATAGTAGGCCTTGTCTTGAACTCAATCTATGATACACCAGCCAATGTGATATCATCTCTTTTCAGCGCCACATTTGCTAAAAAATCATCCATTATGTTCTTTGATCTGTCAATCCACTCAATTGAAAATGCATCAAACAACTCAATTGTATCCCATACAAAATTCCTATATTGCTTTAATCTTTTGTGCTTTGCTGCATACTTAGATTTAATTTGTGAAACAACCAACTCAGAATCACCAAAAACAGTCAGCAACTTAATCTTGTGTTTCACAGCTATGTTCAAACCTATCAATAAAGCTTCATACTCTGCCACATTGTTTGTACATTCAAATGCCAATATGAATGAATATTTAAATGTAATACCTTTAGGGGAAACAAACACAATCCCAGCTCCATTTCCTTCCTACCTGCAAGCTCCATCAAAAAACATCTTCCATACGCCATTGTAATTCTATGCAGCATGTTCTTCAATTGGATCACTATTGGTTAATTCTGGCTGAGCTGGTTCTATTTTAAAATTCCCAAGATCAACATCACAAAAAAAATTGATCTGGTCTTGAGGTACATAGTCAACAAGCTGGTTCATCCTTGGTTCCCTATACAATTTCACTTCTTGGCCATTCACTGGAATTGTAGCATAAGACAGATCAAATTGGATGTTTCCACCAACAACTGTTGTCCACTGTCGTGACAAAATCATCCCAAACTACAGAGGAGTATCAATCACTGTGATATCTATATTATAAGCCACCTATGGATAAGTAGCCAACTTGACTTCAAATCCTCTCATAATACCAACCACAGGAACAGGTCTGTTATCCATTGCATAGCATTTCCCTTCACATGTATCAACCCACATGCCAAGCTGCATCATTACTCCTACTGGCATGATATTTATAGCAGCACCAAAGTCTATCATGCAATTTCTCAGCAATTTTTTATTTATAAGCAATGTAGTGAAAAAAGGATCCACTTGAGGGGGAGTTGATAATATATCACTCAAGCACACTTCAGAGTTATTTATTTTCTCTTGCCTATTGATCGCTTTAACAGCTACTTTTCTTTTAGAATTCATATATTTTTCATTTCCACTTGTTATCAATTGAACAACATTATATCTGTATTCCTTAATTTTCATCAACTCGAGTAATGGAACAGACATTTTTACCTGGGATAACGCCTGAGTGAAGTCAAAAGAAGAGCACTCTACCTTAGCAGTCTTCTTCTATTTTGGCACTTCTCTACTTTCTTCTTTTTCTTTCTTACCAGGCTGGTCAGGCATTTGTATCTTTTTATGTAATTCCTTCACTTCTTCTTTAACATCCTATTTTTGGACAGGCTTGTGTTCATCTTTATTAGGCAGTCTCTTTTCTGAATTCTTCACAGTTCCTTGTGTTGCCTTCTGATCCTTCATAAAAATTTCCCCAGGAACACCTTCTACACCTTCTACATCATTTACTTTTATGTTTCGCAACTAGTATTTACTCTTGGCTTCTTCAACTACAACAACAATTATTCTCTCTATTTCATCCTCAGTAAGTCTCCTCACATTGCACTGATCAGGCGCCTCAATAGAATGTGGCTCAATATAATCTTCATCAGAATCATAAAAGACCTATTGTTCAGCCATATGGACATTGTACTTCTGATTAGAAACATCATATTCATAGCCTTCATCTTCTAAAGATGAGTACCTCTCTTGAACATGGTGAAAAGTATTTGAAGTCAAATACACTGTGTGATCTTCTCCATTGTTTTCTGTTAACATTCCCTCTTATTGCATCCTTTGAGCTACAACACAATAGTCTGGAGAATGTGGCTAATTACACACTTCATAGAAGTAATTATTACTCACCATATAAGTTCCCTTTTTGCTCAATGGATCAGGGGTCTCTTTGTTTCTTGGTCTAGCTGTTATAGGTTTTCCATCCTTCCAGTCTGTATTATAAGGAATATCTTGCAACCTTGGCCTCTCGTTTATGTATGTGCTTTCCTGCCTATACTGATAATTGTTGCTTTGTTGAGGAGGCCTTGGGTTGTCTCTTTTACTGATTATACCAGCAACCTTCCTGTTGTTTTCAATTGTCTGTGCTATCTTCTGGGCCTCAGCCAAATCTCTTGGGAATCTATTTCTCAGTTCATACCCTGTTTTAGGATCAAATGCATTTAAATAAACACTCAATGCTACAGAATCTAGAAATTTTGATCCAGGAGGTACTTTAGTCTGCAACTTGTTGAATCTTCGGTTGAAATCATAAACTGAGTCATTCTTTTTTTTTTGAATTCACATCAGCTCATGAAGAGCTACATTTGGAGCATTTAGATTCTCATACTGCTCTAGGAACCTATCCTAGAATGTTTGGAGAGAATTAATTGAGGATGCTGGCAAGCTATTGAACCAATCCCTAGCATCTTCAAGAAGTGACATCATAAATAGCCTCATATGTAAATCTTCATATGTCACACCTATGTCTTGGATGAAAATGTTGAAACTCCTTAAATGCTCTTCATCAGTGATTGCATTACTTCCTGTAAATTTGGGAACCATACCCCTCCAACTGCCATCCATAGGATAAGGGTACAGATGAAATCCTGTCAAATCAAATTGTTTGATCATTGATGTATATTGATGTGGAGGAGGAAAAGGTGGGTACTGATGATGGTGCATGGGATTATTGTACTGTGCATTATACTATGGGATAAAAGACTGACCAGGAGGTGGATGCATAGCTGTATGCTGTGTGGGAATATGAGGTGGATGATTTGGCTGATTATAGTAATTTCCTGTCTGATGGTGAGGAGACACTGGTGGATTTGAAGGCCCTGCACCATGATTACCCTACTTATGAGGTGGTACATACTTCGGGGGGGACGTAGCTGTCTGAGAAGTAATTTGGACTTTCTGCAATGCAACCTTCAGCTCTTCTATCTCCTTCCTCTGTGATTCAAATTGTGCTTTTACTTCTTTAGGAAGCTCATGATTAATAGAGTCATTTTGGTTACCTTCCATCTTCTAATCATGTTCATGCTTAATTTTGATTCGTTCAGCCTCCAATTCAGCTCTAAACTCAGCCTATTTTTGAGGATCAAGAAAAAAGAAAGGATTTCTTCAATCTCTAGGGGTACAAAGTTCTCCACTTCAATTATCTCTCCATGTATCATATGTTTCACAATGTGCTCTTGATGTTTTGTCTTTGCTAGTCATGCACATGTCCTTACTCATCCCTTTTCCTTTATCAACCTTGTCATCTTTGTGTGTCCATTTACTGCTCCTAGCAGGAGCTCCAGTATGACCTCCCCTGTATTGAGATCTTCTTCCATTCATGTTTGAACAGCTGCAAAATTTTTGTCAGAGTCGCCACTCACTTTTCTCAAAAGTGAGAAAATACTTGATGTTTCTTATTCCCAATGGAGTCTGAATATAGTTCCTGACTCTATGAAAGACTTTGATTCTGAATGTATTCCCTAGCGGAGTCACCAATTTGTTAGCTCTCAAAAATGTAGGCGGAATGCCTCAAGAGGCTACCAATCTCTTGATACGCTTCAGGGTAACAAACAAGGTCAAAAAGTTTTCAACCTTCTACTCTTCAGGTGCTGCCAGACCTAGGTGGGTGTACCTTTCTGAATGAAGCAGACTTGACTTATGATTATCTTTCTTGCACAATGATTTGTCCACAATGGCAAATGGAAGTGGGCAAATGAAACCAAACTTAATAGTAATAGCAAAAGCAATCTTCTTAATCTAAATTCTAAATGCTCAATTAATAGATATAAAGAGAATAAAAGAATCTTAATGATGAAACTGCAGAGACTAGTGCCCTATTGGGTATGCGAAGTCAAATGAAATCAAGATGAACAACACTCTCTGGAGAAAACTCAAATTATCTGGCATACATTATGTTCACAACTTGTATAAGCATGCAATTTTGTAACTACTAAGCTCTACTTTAACAATCCAAATGAATCTCTCTAATTACTGTGATTAATTAAAAGTATTTAATCTTTTCTTGAAAGAACCAATTGATTAATCACATAGATACAACAAATGTGCATTGATAAATTGAACATAAACTTGTTATGTCAATTTAAACAATTAGAAAGCTTCAATCTTGGAGACAACTTAGCAGTATTTTCATTAAATTCAACAAATAATTGACACCAGAGAAATGCAGCAACATCAACTGATTTTCATAAATACCTCCATTCTGAAATCATGCAACAATAGTCTCTGACTTGAGAATTTTATTCTACTCTATCTACTTGTTGTGTATCGAATATCTAATAACTAATAGCTGATGATCATTTTACAATAAAAAAATGCCTATTTATACCTCAGCATCAAGAAAATAAATCATATTGAAATATCATGTCGGCCCCCCATAAAATTGGGCTCCAATCGAGTCGGCCAGCAACGGTCTTCAAATAGATACATGTTGGCCACAAGATTTGTATTTCTATTGTTCACCAGTGAAATAGTCAGCGAGACAATGCAGTAGCTATGTCGAAGGAAATTCAATCGTTAATCACTCCACCTTTGTATTTCGCTTTCGCCGTGACATATCTAAGTCGGGGAGATGTCCCATAGATCACATTATGTTTCCTCGAGATGTATTTCATTACGCGCTTTCCATTTACTCCAATCACTGAGACATAAGATACCTCTCACCAAAGTGTTCTTTTTGCTTTGTTCATAGTCGCTGTAGCATTTAGACATTGGAGAGACCTCACATAGACCACGTGTTTCACCGAAAGCCCCTTATTCATCTTGTGTGTCGGTGAGACATATCAATGTCAGGGAGACCTCTTACCAAATACAACACTCATGCCGATATGTCCCTTCGCTGTGTTTGTCACTAAGACCAAAAGAGTTCGCCAGGACATATACCGAAGCAACATAAGTCATACCAAAATAATTCAACCATCATGAGTATCGTTGAGACAAAATCATACTCTCGTCGACAAAGACCCTTTTGTTTTCCATTGGCGAGACCAAAGGTCACTCTCTGAAACTATATGTCAAAAATCCTGACATATACCGATATCGCATCCCATTATGTTGTCGGTTGGTGAGACACAACAAACTTCTCATCGAAAGCCAATGAAAGAAACCATTTGTGCTTCATCGGTGAGAGATATGCATCTCGCTATAACCTTTCACCAAAGCATTGAACCTTTGCCAAAATGTTAGATCTTCCACCACCGGTCAATGAGACAATAAGACCTCATTGTAACCTCACACTGAAAGCACCCCGCTTGGCCTAAGTGAATCCATAATATGCTTGTCAGTGAGACCACAAGAGTTCGCTATGAACAATATCGACGCCGGAACTCTCACCGATGTATCCTCATTCAAACCATTTGCCAAGACATAAAGCACTTGGCAAAACATTATATCGATGACTAGACTCCTGCCAAATGGTGCCTGCAAGAAAACTTTGATCGTCATGACATCAAATGAGTCTTGCCGAAAGGAAACATAGACTCATGTTAGCAGAAAATGCACAATGGGTTAGGGAGACAATGGCATTCTCACACCGATAGGAACTAGAATGTAAAATACGCATGACTCAATGGATTCTATGGGGCAACATGGGAAAAAAGTGATCAGAATGATATGAAAATGAAACCTAGTGCTTATGATAAGGACATTAAGGGAACTTAGGGTTATGCAAAACATCTAAAAATATTGCAGAAATTTACAGTTCCAACAGAAGCCACAAAAAAATAGTCAAAACACAATTGTTCATAACACGATCAAATCTTCACGCAAACCTTTGAAACTTTTGGTGGATAAACTAGATATACTCAACAATAAACCCTTTAGTCCATAATGACTATATTGGAACTATAAATTTATGAGCTTTTTCACATGTTTTCCATAACCTTAAGCTTCCATTGGAATCCTCTTCATAAATGTAGGGGTTTATTTTCATATCATTTTGCTCATATTTTTCCCATGTTGCCCATTGAATCCCTTGAGTCACACATCTTTTGCATTCTGGTGCCTATCAGCATGAGTTCATTAGGCTCTCCCTGATCCATGTTGTGTCTTCTGCTAGCAAAACATCTATGTTGCCTATCGGCAAGACATTTTAATGTCATGGCGACTCAATTTCATTCACTGGCAGTTATCGGCATAACAATTTCATCGTGTCAATGACAGGAGTGTTCATATCGACATGAGTCAGGATCATCGGTGTAATGCTTCACCGAACATGTCATGTTTCACCAACCTATGTTTGAAAGACACATATTGGCATAGGACTCATATTCGAGTGAAGGTCATAGCGAAATATGAATGTCTTGTCGAAAGGCGTATCAAAGGTTCTATCGACAAAGGATTGAGGCATCGATATAACGTCACGATGATTTCCACATGTCATACCGACTGTGCACAAGTATTCATTTCAGTCAAATTGATGAGTATCGGCGTAAGGTCACATCGAAAACATTTTGTCTCACCGACTGGCACATGTGGAAATGTTTCGGCCAAGCTAAAGGTTTTCGGCAGGTGGTCTTGGTGATTGAGCATTGTCTTACCAACTAGCGACGAGGAATGTACATCAGTGAGACTAAAGTATATCAAAGTAGTGTCTTGCTGATAAGATGTGAAGGGGGGTCATCCGCGACAGGTGGACTCAGTCGGTAAGAAAACTAAAATGTCTTGGCTAGGTGCCCAGTCTCACAGATGGATCACAAGGGGACTTTGTCGGCAGGATTTTACTGTTGTCTTGGCGACTTGGGAGATAAAAGAACTTTCGGCTGAACAAGGTGGATTCTCTGTAAGGTCTTCCCAACACCATTAAGTTACAGCAACAGTGAGTTAGAACAAGGTGCATTTCGGTGAGAGGCTCCTTGGGTCTCGGCGAATGGAAGGCACAAGAAGTACATATCGGCAAAACGTATTGTAATCTCTGTGATATCTCACTGACCTAGATGAGCTATAACAAATGCGAAGACGAAAGTGAAAGGGAATAAAAGAATACTATATGGCTTCATTGTGACAAATGGAATGCTACAGCGACAAGGGAGACAAATAGGGTTTTAGGGGTTTTCGATATGATGTCTTCATGACTCGGATGTGTTACGATGAGGCATAGAAGACCAAAGGGATGATCAATGATATTGTTGCCTTCAGCAACTCACGGGGATGTTACATCGAATGATTGATGAAGTCTTATGCACTATGGCCGACATGAAAATTCTTAATTACAACTGTTTTCTGATATTGGAATATGAAACGATGTGCCTATTCAGATACTGATGTATAAATAATCACTCTCAATTGTAAATGAAGTAGTAGGAAAAATAGTAGGATAAAATAGATACAGTTCAGAGGAACACAATGTTTCACAAAAAATGAGATTATGTTGCATATGTAAAATCATGGAGATATCAATGGAAGTCTTTTGATGTGTTGCAATTGTTTTTTGGTATCAATTGTTGTTCATGTTTATTGAAAATATTATCGAAGTTGTCTCCAATTGTGATGTTCTCTGATTGTTTGAATTGGTCTAACAAGTTTACCTCCAGTTTTTCAGTACACATTTGCTATAACTGTGTGATCAATTAATTGGTTCTTTCCAGTAAAGATTAAATCCTCTAAGTTGATCATAGTAATTAGAAGATATCAATTGGATTATTTAAGAAGAACTCGGTAATTATAATCTTGCATGTTTATACAAGCTGTAAACCAAATCATATGTTGAACAGCTTGAATTATTTCCAGAACAAAGTACTTATCTTAGATTTCTCTTAACTCTGCATACCCTATAAGGCACTGGTCTCACCATTCACATCATTCAGCCTCATTCATATTTGTTTACATTTGTTAGTTGAGCATATTAGGATTTAGTCTTCATTTTAGTATACAATTTATTCCAAGTTTGATCCATTTTTTCCACTTCCATATGCCATTGTGGATAAATTGTTGTAGGAAGGAAAATCATAGGTTAAGTCTGCTTCATCCGTTATAGGTACACCCACCTAGGTCTAGCAGCACCTAAAGAGTAGAAGGTTTAATTATTTCAAACCTTGTTTTGTTACCCTAAAACGTACCAAGAGATTGGAAACCTCTTGAGGTATCCTTGCCTGCGTTTTTTAGAGCTAACAAATTGGCGACTCTGCTGGGGAAACATATTAGAAAATTCAGTTGAAGACCACATTATAGAGTCATTAAAGAAAAGGTTATAATTTGAGAAGATTCAGAAGGGGTGATTCTACTGGGGAAAAGATCAAAAGTAATCATTTTCCTACTTTTGGAAAAGTAGGTGGTGACTCTAAAAGAAACATTGCATTTGTTCAAATATGATAGGAAAAAGATCCTCAATGATCTGAAAATGGAGGGTAATCAGGGCGAACTGATTGATTATGACACTCCTCAAGTTGCTTATGAATCTTTAACTTTTGAGGAGGTCAAAGCAGTGTATGAGTCTCAGAGAAAGGAAATAGAAGAATGGTAGAGGAAAAGGCTACAATTGGACCAAAATGAATATACAGATGTAGGAAGATATTGGGCCCCTCAAGCACTTGATATTACAAATGGAAATTTCTACAATGGGGGCGATACATATCATGCACAATAGAGCACTTATCCTCCACAGCCATTAAAGCAAGAAAATGCTTATCCTGTCTGGACAAATATTGGCAAATTATCAAGAATGCTAGTGCGATCAGTGTCAAATGCAATTGGAAGTTATCAAGAATGTCAATGTGATCAATGTCAAGGGCAACACAATTTTGATTCACTTGGAGATATTAGCCAGAATCTGCAACAAGGTATGTATCAGAACCAACAATCTAGAGATGATGAATATTTCAAAAGTCTTTGGGATGCTTTTCTTGACATAAGGAGGTATGGTGGAGAAGATTTCACTTCTCTGTACAATAGAATGAGAGAAATTTGTATACAGTTACCTTCTCACCATAGGCCTACAAGGACCATGTTTACTGAGCAATTCATAAAGGTATGGGAGCCTAATTCAGTTCATTGGTCAGAATTATCAATACACAAGTTTGTGATCACTTGAATAAGTTCATTGATGCCATGGAGAGGAAAGGGTATGGGGACACTACCAATGTTGATTCCAATTGTTGTATTTCTGATGAGTATAGAGGAATTGATCAAGCAATGCATCCAATAGATGATGAGGTATGTGCAAGTCAGTATGATTCCTGTGATAGTTTGTATAATAAAGATGAAGGTACAAGATATCTCTCTTGCTTGATAGATTGTGACAGGGAGAGTAGTGTGTGTTATGAGGGATCAAATGGGTGTTCAAATTTTGAAGACACACCTAAGGATTTTGATCTGCAGCAAGGGGATCCTTTTACCTCTTATGAGGATCAAGATGAAGAGGCAATGGGAAATGTTGATAGTGAATTTACAATGCCTCTAGCTGCAGTTGAAAGCTACAATGATACATGCGATGAATAGGAGGGTTGTAAATTTGAGAATGGTTTCCAAAAAATTTCAGGCCCATGGCATGATGAAGATTTAAAACGGGATCAGATAATTTTTTGCAAAGGTTTGCCCCAAAATGAATTTCAGGTATTTTCAAATCCACTTAATGTTGAGAAAAAGGTATTTTTAGATAAACAAAGTGATGTGTCAAGTTATGGAACAAGTGACTGTGCTGGTAATTTTTCATTCTCAGTTGATCTTGGGCCTCTTTTTGATGATAACAAAAGTGATGAGTATGATTGTAATAATGAAAATGTGGAAACATGTTTACTCAGCTGTGAGCAAATTTTAGATTTGCTGACTCTTGACTATTAGAGATATACACATGAAGTTGATCCTGAAGTTCTTTATCCAACTTGCATTTGTTTTGACAGTGAAATTTTTTTGTGCAATGATTCATATGATTCGCAATGCCTTTCTCAAGTTGATAGTGAAACCTTTGAGGTTGGCCAAATGCATGTGTCTGTTCAGAATGAGGTATGTGTTTTTGAAATTTCTAACTCATGTGGAGAAGACATTTGTCTGCATACCAAGGATGATAATGTTCTAGATTTGATTGGTTCATATATGCTTAATATTGAAGGTTTGAGTCATAGGGGTATCAAAGAAATGCAAAGGGTTTCAGATTTGCTTGTTTCAGACAATGTTGGTCTGAATTTTTTTTTTGTTTCTCAAGAGGGGCACTTTGATTGTGAAATTTTAATATAGCTGAGTGAATGCTTTATGATCCATAACAGTGAGAAAGATAATAAGGAATATTTTATTTCATATGCATGCATCTTGAATGTTGAAAATAACAGGGGTTTGTCCCAAGATGTTGAAGAATTTGAACTACTGGATGGTGTAGGGATTTTGGGCCAAACCGAGCATGATGATACTCTAAGAATTTGCACTAACAGTGACAAGAAGGATTGCATGAGTATCTTCAGGAAGAATTTGATGAACTCAACACAAAACTAGGTGTTTGACAGGGGAAGGCTTGGTTTGAGTTTTAGATTGTAACAGCTCTGGAAAGGTGAAATTGAAACACAGAGGATTGAGGGTTACCAGTGCATGGACAACTCTTGTGTATCCTCTCTAAATTTATTTTCCATGCACAGTAGTTTAGGGTTCTGGTGCATTTCCATTTTGCATTCACCTCCATCTTGCATTCATTTTGCATTCATTCCTTCATGCTTCATTTCCATTTCCATTTTGCTCACTGGCTCATTTTGTGTTTGGTCTGATCTGCTCACCCAAAGATTCTGGATCCTTGCAATGATTTGACTATCATTCATCCCTAGACGGAGCCGCTATTGGAACTATAAATTTTTGAGATTTTTCACATGTTTTCCATAACCTTAAGTTTCCATTGGAATCCTTTTCATAAATGTAGGGGTTTATTTTCATATCATTTTGCTCATATTTTTCCCATGTTGCCCATCGAATCCATTGAGTCACACATCTCTGGCATTCTAGTACCTATCGGCATGAGTTCATTAGGCTCTCCCTGATCCATGTTGTGTCTTCTGCTAGCAAAACATCTATGTTGCATATCGACAAGACGTTTTAATGTCATGGCGACTAAATTTCATTCAGTGGTAGTTATCGGCATAATAGTTTCATTGTCACAGCGACGGGAGTGTTCATATTGGCATGAGTTAGGATCATCGATGTAATGCTTCATCGAACGCATCATGTTTCACTGACCCATGTTTGAAAGACACATATCAGCATAGGAGTCATATTCGGGTGAAGGTCATAGCGAAATATGAATGTCTTGTCAAAAGGCGTATCAAAGGTTCTATTGGCAAAGGATTGAGGCATCGATATAACATCACGATGATCTCCACATGTCATACCGACTGTGCATAAGTATTCATTTCGGCCAAATTGATGAGTATCGGCATAAGGTCACAGTGAAAACATTTTGTCTCTCTGACTGGCGCATGTGGAAATGTTTCAGCCAAGCTAAAGGTTTTCGGCAGGTGGTCTTGGGGATTGAGCATTGTCTTACCAACTGGCGATGAGGAATGTACATCAGTGAAACTAAAGTATATCGGAGTAGTGTCTTGCCGATAAGATGTGAAGGGGGTCATTAGCGACAGGTGGACTCAGTTGGTAAGAAAACTAAAATGTCTTGGCGAGGTGCCCGGTCTCGCCAATGGAGCACAAGGGGAGTTTGTCGGCAGGAGTTTACTATTGTCTTGGTGACTCGGGAGATAAAGGAACTTTCGGTGGAACAAGGTGGATTCTCTATAAGGTCTTCCCGACACCATTAAGTTACAACAACAGTGAGTTAGAACAAGGTGCATTTCGGTGAGAGGCTCCTTGGGTCTTGGCGAATGGAAGGCACAAGAAGTACATATCAGCAAAATGTATTTTAATCTTTGTGATATCTCACCAACCCAAATGAGCTATAACGAATGTGAAGATGAAACTGAAAGGGAATAAAAGAATACTATATGGCTTTGTTGTGACAAACGAAATGCTATAGTGACACGGGAGACAAATGGGGTTTTAGGGGTTTTTGATATGATGTCTTCATGACTCGGATGTGTTACGGTGAGGCACAAAAGACCAAAGGGATGATCAACGATATTGTTGCCTTTGGCATACTCACGGGGATGTTACAGTGAATGATTGATGAAGTCTTATGCACTGTGGCTGACATTAAAATTCCTAATTGCAACTATTTGCCGATATTGGAATATGAAATGATGTGCCTATTCGGATATTGATGTATAAATAATCACTCTCAATTGTAAATGAAGTAGTAGGAAAAACAGTAGGATAAAATAGATACAGTTCAGAGGAACACAATGTTTAGCAAAAAATGAGATTATGTTGCATATGTAAAATCATGGAGATATCAATGGAAGTCTTTTGATGTGTTGCAATTGTTTTCTAGTATCAGTTGTTGGTCATGTTTATTGAAAATATTATCGAAGTTGTCTCCAATTGTGATGTTCTTTGATTGTTTGAATTGGTGTAACAAGTTTACCTCCAGTTTTTCTGTACACATTTGTTGTAACTGTGTGATCAATTAATTGGTTCTTTCCAGTAAATATTAAATCCTCTAAGTTGATCATAGTAATTAGAAGATATCAATTGGATTATCTAAGAAGAACTCGGTAATTATAATCTTGCATGTTTATACAAGCTATAAACCAAATCATATGTTGAACAGCTTGAATTCTTGCCAGAACAGAGTATTTATCTCAGATTTCTCTTAACTCCGCATACCCTATAAGGCACTGGTCTCACCATTCACATCATTTAGTCTCATTCATATTTGTTTACATCTGTTAGTTGAGCATATTAGGATTTAGTCTTCATTTTAGTATACAATTTATTCCAAGTTTGATCCATTTTTTCCACTTCCATATGCCATTGTGGATAAATTGTTGTAGGAAGGAAGATCATAGGTTAAGTCTGCTTCATCCGTTATAGGTACACCCACCTAGGTCTAGCAGCACCTGAAGAGTAGAAGGTTTAATTATTTCAAACCTTGTTTTGTTACCCTAAAACGTACCAAGATATTGGAAACCTCTTGAGGTATCCTTGCCTGTGTTTTTGAGAGCTAACAGACTGATCATCAACGTACTAAGCAAGACACCTTCATGACCTTCATTGTTCCACTGTCAACCTACAACTCTTTCTTTAACAATTTTCTCAATATCCTCAACATATACAACCTACAATACATCAATGCTAATAGTGTTGACATCAATGAAAACCACATATCAACAACACAACCACAGAATCCAATAGGGACAACTACATAAGAGGTTACTCAATCAAGAGGTACAATCCCTCAACCAATTGGAGGGACAACCAATCAATTTCATGCAAAGGAATTATCTCCAATATAAAGGATGGAATAAATTCTATATTAGAACACCCATTAATGAAGTGTTAGCACAGGAAGATTTAACATACTGAGTGGAACAACTTTTTTATTACAATTTTCTTCAAAAATCTTAGGAAATACCTTGTTTCCAAGACTCCATGGATGTATCAGCAATTTAGAGGACTATAACACCCTAGAGGAGGACTCCAAAACACCAAATGGACTACATCATATCCCTATAGTGTCTAGAAATAGCACTAGTATCCAATTTTAGCATTATTTTCCTTTTACAACATTCAAATTTAAAACTTCTTTAGGAAACTTACATAGAAATTTGAACAAGGCTCCATCAAGGACTCTACTAACAAGGACAAACTCTCTAGGCCACCCATAAATTATCAAAAGATTGAACAAGCTCCATAAGAAAATTTTGAGATCTTCAACTTGTCAATCTGTGAACAACACACATGACCGACACAATCTCCAACATGAGAGAATGTTACCAAGTAGAACATTCCCAAGAGATGATGGAATTCCTCATAACACCTAACTAGAACACTCTAACTTGTGTGGACACACCCACATGTAGATGAGATGGTGGATGGTTAAGGGTACAATCTACCCTATGAAACTATTAACAATGAACGCGAGATGATTCAACAAGTTGATTTAACATATTTAACCATATATAATAAGCACATAGCCAATTTAAAAATTATGAATTATGATATTTTTCCCTCAACAACCACATAGTCAAATATGATGAAAGCATTATAAATTCTAAGTCTATTTGACACCAACATCAATACATATTCTAAGAGAAATACTATAATCCTTGACACCTATATGTGAATAACTTGATCCAACACTAATACATCCATAAAAATAATTTAGAACATTAAATATGTTGAAGCTAACATAGTCAATTATCATTATTTCAACATTCTAAACATACTAACACCCTCATAATATGAGTTATGAAAAATACAATATACTATCAATTATTTATTTTATTTAAATGATCCCATCCTAAACATGGATGAATCATAACTTACATATAAAATTAATATGAAACATTATTGTAATCTCACTACAATAATCTCAAGGACCCAATTTATAATATTTATGATTTGTAATAATGAGAGATATACAAATTCATAAGATACCATTAGAGTCCATCATGCTCTCTAAGAATAATCCTCTAAGTTTGTTGATCCCTAATGGTAGTTTAGCACCACCAAACCATGTAGTACCCTCAGGCCCACCCTAATATCATAGGATATAGTCAAATCAGGCACACTAACATTCACCCAATACATAAGAACATGACTATAGACATGTTATAAAATGCATTAAATATCTCATTTTTCAAAAAATCCAATCAATGCATAGTATATCTCATTTCGTAAAAATGATAATGATAATATGAAAGTTGGTGTACATGCCAAAAAATTCATACAAGAATACACATATATCAAATCAAACCAATAGATCATAAAAAAATCCCAATCATGAAATTTATACATAAGGGATATCACACCTTCGATCTATACATCAAAATATAATAAAATACATAAATTCCTCACAAGGATATTGTTACACTACCATGCATGCATCTTAGCCTGGGTACTATATAAAAAAATGAAATGTAGAGGAACTCTAAGCCACCTCCAAAAATATGGGTGGTTTAAACACCCATCATATATAAATATGAATGTAGATGAGGATATTGGATCAGATGGTTAAGACAAGGAGTGTCAATACAATATCACACCAACCACACAAAAATTAAGCATAAATACTACCTCATGATCATAATGATGTCCTATGACACTCAATAGCCTCTCGAATGGTCCGGCATGCCAATACACACATGATTTCACCATTACAAGCATACAAATCATGTCACATAATCTCTTATCTAATCATATTTATCGTCCCATGAATTCTAGTTATCACTTAATTAAAACTCTCTACCTATTTATGCATATGATCCCTTATTATAGTGAGAGCCTCTAATTTTTTATTTTGTGTCCAATCCTAAGTCTTTGCATACCAAAATTTATAATTTTGACATGTGTCTATCTAGGAAAGAGCACAATCATATTAACATTTATAGACCACCACATTTTACCACAAGAAGAATGCAAAGCCCTAATCCAACTCCACTAGAAGCTAAGAAACACAAATATTATAAGGGAGATGTGCCTAATGTAATAAGTATGTATATAAAATTTAGAAAATAAAGAAAATATGTAAGAAGAAGAAATAAGTAAGGGAAATAGAGAAAAAAAGAAAAAGAAGGAATTAATATTTATAAGAGATGAACTCTTGATACTATATTTTATGGACTCATAAATGAATAGGTATTGATATGTGAAAACAACTATAGTTTGTAATGGACTATAAAACATGTTTTTTTATCACTATTTTTTTTATGACCTTATTTCAGTGGGACATAATGTACCACAAAACATGTATATGATCATTCTTGTATTGTGAACAATGGGGTTTAAATATAACATCCAAGATTCTAGGACTTAGAACTATAGTTTGCAAATCCCCTTGCTAACAATGTGGCATGACAAATAAGCTAATAAAATAATATTTTTATTTTTTTAACAACATACTCAAAAGATTTAGAATATTAAAACATTGGAAAGACTAATTATCGTACAAAATAATTTCTCATTATGGCTTAAAATGTGTTAGAATAAATAGGTAATCACCTAATAATTAATTATTCATTAATTAATTATTAGGCCCCTTTTACTAAGAATAGAAGATCCCAAACCGATGACGTGTTCATGAGGGGAGAAGGAGCAGGTATGTGACTAGTAAAGTCTGGCCTACTTGTCTGTATTTTCCTATGCATGCGAGGTTTGGGTGTAGATTGGTGCTCAGTGGTTGTGTTCTTAGTGAGGGTTGGGTTCTCATAGCATTTGAGGGGGTGTCTAGTGCGGTTTTTTACTTTTTGATGTGTGTTATTTTTGTTGTCCACTTCCAATTTAAGGCGTTTGGCCATTGGAGAGATATAAGGCAATTTTTATTTTATTTCTACTTGTTATGGCTTCAAGTGAAATGAAAAGCTCTAAGTCTTTTATGGATTTTCATGCATGCATCTTTAGGTGTGAAGTCTCCATCTCCATCAAATAAATTTACTATTTAATGATTCGGGGTGGGGGGAATAGCTCTGTCTAGAGGCCCCCATATCCCGAAAATTAATGGATGTCTAGAGAAGAGCCAAGATAGCCCTGTTCTGGTGATTAAACCTAACTCAATTGTAGAGGATATTGAATATTTTTTGAATTATGCCTTAATTTTAAAATTCATGGGAATGCGAGTCTCGCTTACATTTTTAGAGTTGTGGGCTAGGTGGACATGGAATCCTAAGGGTGAAATGGAGGTGATGTTGTTGGCCAATAGTTTCTATGGTCATTTTTAATGCATGTCTGATCATAATAGAGTTTTTGGAGGAGGGCCTTATTTTCACAACCAGATTGGATTATTCATCAAGCCATGGAACACTGGTTTTAACCCTTTGTAGGAGCTCCCAAATCGTGTTCCTATGTGGGTGTTCCTTCCTTGGTTCCTAGTTGAATTTTTGCAGAATGACATTTTGTATATGATTGCTCTGTTGTTGGGGAAATCGGTTGGTCTTTCTTAGAAAATGTAGGATAGAAAGCTAATGAATTTTTCTTACATTTGTGTTGAAATATATTTGAGTAACCCTCTTCCAAATTCTTTGGAAATTCATGTGGTTTTTCATCTTGCATGCAACAACTTGACTATGAGACTCTTCCTTTTCGATGCCAGTTGTGCCATGCATATGGTCATTTGTAGAGAATATGCCCTAGGTTCCACTCTTCAGAGCCTCAACCTACTCAGTCCCCTCATAATACTTCTAAGGAGGACAAATAAAAGGCTCCTATTCTGAGTGAAGTGGAAGACAAAGAGGGTTGTATTCCTATATTAAGCCCTGTAAAAAGAATTGTGGACTAAAAAGTAATTTCAAGAAGAGACATGAAGGGGGAAGTTTTAATTGCTTTGATGTGTTGGATGACCTTAGTTAGTAGGAGGTGAACCCTAGTAGGATGGCCCTAGATCTAGGTGTCTTAGGGGTGGTTCAAGAGCCCATACTATTTCTGATGATCTCCAAAGCATTCAAGAAGGTGGATTACCTCTTGTTCAAATGGATATAGATCTAAGCCTTGTGGATTATGTTGTTCTTGTGGCCAATGTAGCTATGGAAAGGATTGAGGCAAAAATATCTCTTCCTTTGGTGAAGATAGTGTCTGATTCAGAGAAGGGAAATAAGGCTTCTCCTCCTTTAGGGCTTCTTTAGAAAAACCCTAAGAAAGGGGCTCTTGAGAAAACCTCCAAGGCTAGGAGAAAGAAGGATTTGGAGAAAATTAAGATGATGGGGGAGATGTTGGTGGAGTCAAGATCTATTAAAAATATTAATTCCCACTTTTCCAACTCCTAGAAATGATTATTCTTTCATGGAATGTAAGGGGCTTGTGTAGTGGTCCTCAACAAAAAGTTGTTTGTGATTTAGTGTGAAATCATTCTCCTGATATGTTATTCATTCAAGAAACTAAGCTTTCAGTTGAGATTATGTGTGGTTTGGAACTTGAAATTTGGTGGCATGGACACTACCAATGTATTGGAGCCCAAGGTAATGTTGGGGGTTTAGCATGCTTATGGAATCCATTGACTATTTTCCCTCTTTGGTGGGTGTCTTGTAAGTATTCTATTTATGTGGTTGCTTCAAGTTGGGAAACTGAGGAAATTGTTTTTCTTTCCAATATTTATGCTCCCATAGACATTTTGGGTAAGTTCCGCCTTTTAGTCTCATATTCAGTTTATTCATATTTTTACCTCTCTTTATCCTTGGATTATTCCTAGTGACTTTAATGCTATTACTAATCTAGAAGATAAGAAGGGAGGAGTGTTGAGGTTGGAGTCTTTTTATTTTCTTCTCTAAGATAATATTTCTTCCTTAAATCTTGTGGATATTAAACCTAGTAATGGCCAATATACATGGAGCAATAGGAGATGTGGTAAGGATTGTATTGTTGAGAGGCTTGATAGGTTCCTAGTCTCCTATTTCTATATCTGTGGGTCCTAGCTGATTAGTTTTGAGATTTTGGACCAGAGGGGTTTTGATCATTGGCCAATTAAGGTTTTTTCCTCACTGGCTTGTGTTGCTCGGTCTCCCTCTTTCAAGTTTCAACTTATGTGTGTTGGAATTATGTGACTCAAATTCACTAGTTATACCCCAGATTGGTCATTGCAAGTTCATATCATTCCAAGTTAAGCATTTTTCCTTTTACCATCATCCCTCTGGAGTTCACTATGCCTTGTTAATGACTCATACAATAGTGCATTTCTACCGTTGTCTTGCACCAAGTCTTTTGGCATGCTGGCACTAGTGCAGTGTTATCACCACCCCACAATGCTTCCATGTTGACTAGTGTAGTATAACAGTGGTTACTACTACCCTGTGGTGATGGTCGAAGGTGTTGGCAGTAGTGCGGTATTTATATCACCTTACTATGATAGGGTTTGGAGCCGCCTATGGTTATGTAGTGGGTGTTTGGTGTGTTGAGTGTTGTAACCTACTATCCCATGATGCATTGGTGAAACCCCTAGTAGGAGAGTGATATTGATGAAACTAGTTGATAGAGAATGTTGACCAAATGACTTGGAAACCAATGTGGCCATCAGAGAGAATTGGTAGTTTTGATGAGACTGTATTGAGTCCCATAGATAGTTCAATGGGTATTGGCAGTTAGATGGTTTTTGACTGATTGCCTATGAGATTTGAATCATACTGAATCCTTGGTTGAATAGAAAACATAGAATGAATGTGAATAGCCATTGTAACGTTCTAGAATGTAGTAAGTATTGTGTTGTTTGATTGGAGAGCGAGGTTGATTAGAGAAATGTAATGTTGTTGAAGTTCATACTGTGAATTAACATTTGGAAGAAAAATTTTGTAACTTTGTATGTAAACATCATTCACTGTAATACAAAGTGACTTTTTGGTGTGTGGGTTTTTCTCCCGTAAGGGTTTTCCCACATAAATATGATGTTCAATTCTATGTGTTGGTTAAATTTTTCTACTCTGTTATTCTGATAATTTGCATCTTAATGAACTATAACTTGAAATTGAATGGATTTTCTACATTTCTCTTCTAAGAATTGGCATTAGGAAGGTGTTTCCACACTTAGCTTTCCTTACAAATGGTATCAAAGGCTAGCCAACTATGTTATCCTTGTGGGTGAATTAGGTTTTTTGTACTAATTCTGAAATGGGAGTCTTATAGAGGAAACTAGTAGTCTAGATTGTAGATTTGAGATGGCAAGCACATCAAGAAGAGTAGAAATTGAGAAATTCAATGGTGGAAATTTTGAGTTGTAGATAGTCAAAATGGAAGACCTATTGGTGGATAGAGATCTCTAGAACTAAACCATCAAGCATGAAGCAAGAAGATTCAGACCTCATAGATAGAAAAGACAAAGGGTTGATTAGACTTTGTTTGACAAACTCTATTCTCCTAAATGTCCATGAGGAGATTAATACATCTTCATTATGGAAGGAAATTGGTGAAATTTATCAGGGGAAGTCTCTGTTAAATAAGTTGTTCCTGAGGAAGAATTTATACTCCTTGAAGAGGGAGGAAAGCGCATCTATAGTAGACCATTAGAATTCATTTAACATGATTGTTTCTCAGTTGGCATCTGTAGGTGTAAATATTGATGACGAGGATCATTATATGCTTTTGTTGAGTTGTTTACCTAACATGTGGGACCATCTAGTGATGGAAATTAAAAGTACAACAACCATTTTCAAGATGAAAGATGTGGTTGCTTTTCTACTGTCAAAAGAAATGTGGAGGAAATATTTTGAGATGGCCAAGGAGGCTATTGTTGTTCATGGTAGGTCAAATGATAGAGAAAAGAAGTCTAGATCTAAGTCTGAAGGGAGATCAAAGTCTCCAAGCAAAATTCCAAGGTGAAATGTTGGAATTTTGGGCAGATTGGACATATCCAAAAGGATTGAAAAAAGGAGAAAAAGAAGGGAAACTCTTTAGATAATGATTCTTCTTAGAGTGATGTAGATGCCTTCATTGTTGCCTTGGAAACCTAGGCATCAAATGATGTTTTCCTAATTGACTCAAGTGCATCTTTCCACATGAAATCTCATAGAGATTGGTTCACGAAGTATGAAAAGAATGATAGTGGAAAGTTGTATCTGGAAAGTCACTCATCTCTTGAAATTGTTGGTTGTGGAAGAGTCAGAATTCAATTTTCTGATGGAAGAATCAAAGGAATTGATAGCATAATGCACATACCAAGTCTGGATCATAATTTTCTTTCTATTAGTAAGTTGAATGATGTCGTCATGCAAATTTCCTTCTCAAATGGTGCTTGTAAGATGACTAGAGGCCCTATGGTGCTGGGAAAGGGTGCATGCATTGGCACTTTGTACAAGCTAGATGCATGTGATATTCAATGTAACAATGTCTCTGCAAATTCAAGTAAAGTTGCTCATGTAGGGAAGGAGAACATTGTTCCTCTAGGTACAAACTCTTTGGAGGTGAAACTCCCAATAGAGAAAACCATGTTGTGGCATCGTAGACTTGGCCACATAGGAGATAAAGACTTGAAAGCCTTGAAAAATAAAAACCTGGTTGAAGGGCTTGATGATTGTAACCTCGAGTTCAATTTTTGTGAACATTGTATTTATGGAAAGCAACTCCATGTTTCATTTTATTCTAGTCCTCATAAATCTTCTGGCATACTAGATTATGTCCACTATGATGTATTTGGTCCAGTGAATGTTCCTTCATTATCAAAGTCTAAATATTATGTTTCTTTTATAGATGATTATTTGAGAAGGGTATTTGTGTATTTTTAAAGTAAATCAAAAGTATTCGGTCAGTTTAAGGAATTTAAATCCTTGGTAGAAAATCAAAATGGCATAAAAATTAAATGCTTAAGGATGGATAATGGCGGTGAATTTTTTTATGTAGATTTTGAAAGGTATTGCAAAGACAATGGGATCAAAAGGAATAAAACTACACCTTACACTCCATAGCAGAATGGAGTTGTTGAAAGTTTAAATAGAATGTTGATGGAAAGGGCAAGAAGTATGTTGAGTAGTGCTAGTGTGGAGTAGAAGTTCTAGGCTAAGGAAGTTACTACAACATGTTACTTGGTAAATCGATCTCCCTCTTCAGAGCTCGTGGAAAAAAACCTATGGAAGCATGGTCTGGTAAGAAGCCCTCTCTAAGACATATTCAATTTTTTGGTTGTGAGGCATATGCATATGTGCCTAGTGAGAAAAGATCTAAATTGGAGGACAAGGCTATAAATTGTATCTTCATTGGCTATGGCATTGGTGTGAAAGGATACAAGCTTTAGAATCTAGTTATTGAGAAGGTAGTAAATAGCAGAAGTGTAATCTTTTGTGAGATGAAACCTTCTATAGTGGATCTATAGTCAGAGATGAAAAAATAAGATAAGAAGAAAGATGTAGTTAAAATTCCTCTAACTCCAAAAAAAGAGGAGCTACGAACACCAAGTGTACCTAAATTTGAGGAGAGCACAAGCAACTCTAAGAATTTTGAACAAGAAGAAGAATCTCATCCTCAGCCAGTGAGAAGGTCTACACATTGGAAGAAACAACCTGAAAGGTATGGATATTCCATGTTGGATTTGAGTTGTGCCTATGCTTTGATTACTAGCACTGATAAGCCTAGGATTGTGAAAGAGGCATTAGATATGTCTCATTTAGATTCCTTGTTGGAGGCCATGAATGAAGAAATGGCATCATTGAAAAATAATGAAACCTGGGATTTGGTACCTTTTCCTGAAGGTCAAAATCATGTTTGCTAGAAATGGGTATTTAAAAACAAAATTGGTCTAGATGGCAATGTGGAGAAGTATAAAGCTAGGTTGGTCACAAAAGGTTATTCCCAGATAGAGGGAATTGATTATGGAGAAATATTTTCTCCTATAGCAAAGATGACATCTATCAGATTTCTATTATCACTTGTAGCTATGTATGACTTAGAGATTGAGTAGATGATGCAAAGACAACATTTATTCATGGATATTTGGAAGAAGAAATTTATATGTCCCAACTGGAGAAATTCATTGTAAAAGGTAAAGAAAATTTGGTTTGCAAGTTAAAGAAATCTTTGTATGGTTTAAAACAATCACCTAGAATGTGGTACCAAAATTTTGACACATTTGTGTTGTCATTGGGATTTGTAAGATCAAAAATAATATCATTGTGTGTATTTTAAATCTAAAAATGGTTAGTTTCTTATTCTTTCCTTGTACGTTGATGATATGTTATTCTTTGGGAATAGTAAGGGTATGATTTTTGATTTAAAATCTCAGTTGTCAACACAATTTGAAATGAAAGATTTAGGTGCAATAAGGTTTATTCTAGGGATGGAAATTAGAAGGGGTAGAGGAAATAGAAAATTTTGGCTCAACCAAAGTAAGCATATTAATGGTGTCCTTGATAGATTTAGTATGACAGATTGCAAATAGTTAGTTGTTTCAGTGTTGCAAGGAACGAAACTCTTTGTTGAAGATTGTCCAAAATCTCCTAATGAGATGGAGGACATGACCAGGGTGCATTATGTGAGTGTATTTTGTATTTTAATGTATGAAATGTTCTATACTAGGCTAGAAATTTCCCAAGTAGTGGGAGTACTTAGTCAGTTTATGGCTAATCCAAGAAGCCACACTGGGATGTTGGTGCAGAGGCACCTTGTCAATCTTTTGTGCAATTTTGGTCTAATGTTGAATTTTGAGTGTTTTGAGTCTAAATGTGATGTAATAAGGTCTTAATAGACCATTTTCAATTTATTTGGCCATGTGGGGTTGGTATTAGGTAGGTTTTCAAGTTTTGGGTCATGTTTTGAAAATGTTGTAAAAAGTTGCTTAAACTTTGCAAAATTGTCATGTATGGAAGATGAATGGTCACCAATTCAAAAATTGGTTATGAACCATTTTTTTGGGTGGTTGGAGTTTAAATATGCCTAAAATAATTTGAGGCAAAGCTCTGTTGGACACAAGCAATAAAAATACTAAATTTTTTGTGTGTTTTTTTGGTAAATATGCTGCTATAGGCACTGGTACGGCTCCATATAACTTCTAAATGCAATAAGGTGAATTGGAACTGGTGATGGAATGAGTTAAGAATTTTTTAGTTTTTGTTTGAAGGGTTTTCATCAAGTTTGAAGAATTTGGAAAGCAAATATCTGAGAACATGTTAGAAACCCTGAATTTTAAGGGTTTGTAGATAAAAATGGAATAAATCGCCATTCCACTAGTGAAATTATTTGTAACTCAGTGGAATAGCACTAGATAGGTTACTTTTCATGTTCAATAGGATATGAGTTGCAGGGGATGGAGTTAGGGCCCTATTTGTGCAAACCCTAGCCTAATATCTCTAAGTATTAGGATAGTTTTGATAGTTAGACAGGGTTTAGTGATTCAGTAAATTTATGGATGTTTTTGTGGATAAAATATATGATTTTGGACCCCATATGACCTGTTAAACATTATGGAATTAATATTTAAAGTTTTGGAAAAGAGAATCACATGCTTGCTTTGTAAAAGAGGCCTAATTAGCTTAAGGGGCAACCTAGCAGTCCAAATATGGAGGTGAAGTTCTGAAACAACCCTAGGCACAAATTAGATATGTTGAAAAAGCCAATAAAGGGTACTCAGAATGATAATTGGTTCATGGGTTTGTAGCCTTCTCTAAAAGATATGCCAAAATTTCATGGTTTGATGTGCTACTAGGGAATATGAGTGAATGGTGAGTTAGACACCAAGTTGGGGTTTGAAGATTGAAATATTGTGTCAAACTAATTGAATTGTGTTAGTTGAAAGACCTCCACCCTTGCTCTATATCAATTGGTATTAGAGCATAGGTTTTGATCATTTCAAGGAAGAAAGGTTGAAGTTTGAATAAAGAAAAGTTGCAAATTAAAAGACAAGATGCCTCCTAAAGGTAGCACAATCATGGCTAGAGAGAGGAGAATTCACCATTTTTCATCATCCCATCAAATTCTCCTTTTTCAAGGTGAATTTTCTTTTTTTTCATCAACCCATCAAATTCACCTTTTTGCAAGGCAAATTCACCTTTTTCATCAGCCCATAAAATTCACCTTTTTGTAAGGCGAATTTTCCTTTTTTTCAAGGTGATTTCACCTTTTTTTCTTCTACCCAACAAGTTCTCCCTTATTTTAGGAGAATTCATTTTTTTTTGCCTCTATCAGCCAATTCACCTTTGTTTTAGGCGAATTCACCTTTTTTTGGGGCACCCACGAAATCGCCTCTTTCATAGGAGAATTCACCCTTCCTCTCTGTCAGTGAATTCACCCCTGCACAGGGAAAATTCACCTTTTTCCAAATTCACCATCCCCCTTGTTGGGAAAATTCACCCTTGCAAGAGGAAAATTCACCTCTTTCATCAGATGCCTCCATGGATGGGCAAGCTTGCCATACAAATAGGAAAATTCACCCCTCTGCCGCAACTCTTTCCCTAGTCTACCCTAAAACCACAAATCTAATATGCATTAAAATTTAAAAATCTAAATCAAAAGCACAAGGTGGGTTTTCGATCTTACCTGCCAATGTACCGCACGCTGTAGTAGAGCTGGTGCACCTCCTCACCTTGGTGGATGATCTTGTCATCTACAAATCCCTTGTCCTCATTATCATTCCTGTCAGCCATCCTCGTCACTAACTTCCTCTCTCTCTCTTGTTGAGTCAACTACCAAGTGTGCAAATGGTGAATAGTAATTTCTAAAATTACTATTTATAACTTTTCCCCCATTTTTAACTTTTTAAATTTTGGGTAATTTTTACCCTTTATTTAACCTCTTTTTAATTCATTTAATCCCTTTTCTTCTACGGCCACAATTTTCACCCCATTTTTCCATTTTCCTTTGTTAAAAAGCCATTCTTCATGGTTTTTTGTGCTCTATCATGTGGTACCCTTCATTTCTTCATATTGAGAAGTCTCCCAAGGTCCCTTTTTCTTCCCCATCCATCCTCTCGAGGGGGCATACCTTGTCATTTTCCTCTATTCCTCTGTCTTGTCTAGTTCTTTGCGAGACTGGGGCATCTCCCTTCATTTTCCATGATTGGATAGCCTACACTTCTCCCACATCGGGGCATCACTTTCTAGTCCTTTTTACTATTGAGTCATTTTTGTTTTATTTTTCTTCGAAACATTATTATTTTAACAGTATTTTGAAGAGGGGCAAAATGTAGACATCCAAATTTGACCACCCCCACATGGTCAAATTCATCCCCTTTATTCTTCTTTCTCTCATCCTTCATCTATGTTAATTACATAATTTAATATTTAATTAATATTCCCTTTCTTCTAATGTTCCTAAGGTATTTAATTAAATAATTAAATACTTTATCTCTTATCCCCTTTCTTCTCTAAATAAAATAAATACTCTAATTTATTTAATTTAGTCATTTGGCCTTATGAATTTAAATCAATTTTAAATTCACCTTTTTCTCTCTCCTCGTCCCATCCTCCATAATCCCCCTCTAATATGGATTAATTTAATTAATCTATGATTAGCATGTGCACACCCTTAATCAGGATTAGTGTCACATCCTCCATAATTCTCCACTTGCTCTTAATCCTCCATTAGCCTGCTTAATCCCTTGTTTGCACAACCCTAATTACTTGATTAGGTCAACCTAATCCTTATGCCATTTATGGCATACCCCCAAGTCAACTTTCATTAATTTCTTTCTCCTTTTGGAGAAGGCAACCCATTTCCCCATGTGAATTTAAAATTCACATTTATTCTCCCCATGACTTTTAAGAAATTTTTAATTCCTCTCCTCTTCCCTATGTGGATATTTGAGGAATTTTAAATTCCTCAAACATCACATCACCCATATTGAGACAAGGACCTCCTGTATGAGGAGATATTGTCCCAATCCCAAGGTACCATAAGGTACCTCCACCTCACCTCCCCTTTGACACCTCACTGGACATATAGCAATATGTGAGGGCTTGTGAGTTCTCAAATCACCCTAGCCCTTGATCTCGTCCATGGTGGCCTCATCCTAGCCCTTCATTTCTTAGAGGCACTTCCCCTAAAATTAGAGGATTTTTCCCTCATTTGCAATATTCAATCAAACTCACATTTGCACTCCAAATCTCAAGCATCCTGTGAGCACCCTACAAATCTGCACAAAGCTTAAACTCCATAGCATGGATTAGTTCATGCAAACTCACTAAATGCTCCTATGAAATAATGCATCATGCCTTCATAAACAAGATAACAATACAAACTAATTGAGAGCATAAAAGCAAGATACATATCTATCCCATAGTGGATTGGTGCTTCTTTGATGTGGAAAGAAGCCCTTTCCCAATCCTTGATAAGCTTGATGAGGATGTAATGGACAAAATCAGTTCTCAATTGAAGAGAGTGACTTTGCATGAGATTGTAGATCAAGTTGTGGAGGATTTGTTGAAGAATGAAGCCTTCAGTTATATATTTTCAAATTGGAAGAGAGCTCAAAATAGAGCAATGTGGGATAATGATTTGACCAATGAGATGAAGCCACTTGTCACATTGTGATAGGTTGGGGAATGTGCAAGTTTTGGCCAATGTGCCAAAGAGGGGGATATTCAAATTTGAATTTGAGAGTTAAATGTTGAGTTTGACCTTTGCAAGAGACATGTAAGAGCCATGTAAGAGCTCATAAATGCTTTGTTGGATGTACATGTCCACTTGTTTTTGAATTCAAACTTGAGGGAATATTCCTCAAAGATGCCATGTTGAGGGAAAATGATGAATTTATATATGAATTAAAATGCTTTATTGGTACAAGTGGGAAAAGCTAGAGGATGTGATGGGTGGTTAGATTAGGTTAATCAGGATTAGATTAACTTAGATGATGATTAGATGCTTTGACCCATTTGACTTATATTTATGGATTTAAATTAAATCAAAGGGAGATAAAAGGTGATTTGAGATTTAATTAAATAAAGGTTTGATTTATTTAATCAAAGAGGGAATGATAGGCTTAAATTAAATAAATTTAATTTATTCAATTTAAGTGAATGACCTTAGGAGATTGAATTAAATGAACCTGATTTACTTGATGAATGGATGAGTGTGAATTTGATTTATGAATGTGATGCTATTTAAGTGCACAATGATAATTTCACATGTCTACACATCCAAGCCAAGCCATAACCTCCATTGTTATAGCTTCATTTGTATCCATACTGTGCATCTATCCATATACCCACTTGCATCATTGTATTCCCCATCTCATCCTCATTATTTTGCATTAGATTTTATATTATTTTCCTTCCAAAGGAGCACACAATCAAATGAATCAACAGGGCCAACCAACTCATCAACTTGGACAAGGTAACATATTTCCTTTTGTATTTCATTTTGTTCAAGTTCAACTAGGCTAATCATTGAGGTGTTGTTTGTGTTTTCCTCCTTTGCATTTTGTTCATCTTGAATTTTTAGAATAGGAATTCACCTACACACACATATAGAGTTATAGACTTGTGCTTCCAGATGTTAATCAATAGTATCAACTTTAGTAGCATTACATTTCTCTGATCAGCCTCGCTCTCCAATCGAACAACACGATACTCACTACATTCTAGAATGTTACAATAGCTATTCACATTCGTTCTATGTTTTCCATTTAACCAAGAAATTAGTTTGTTTCGAATCCCATAGGCAATTGGTCACAAACCATCTAACTGCCAATACCCATCAAACTATCGATGGGACTCAATATAGTATCTCATCAAAACTACCAAGTTTTTCAATGTCCACGTTAGTTTCCAAGTCATCCAATCAACACTCTTTGTCAACTAGTCTCATCAATCCCAATCTCCTACCAGGAGTTTTACCAACACATCATGCGCAAGTGTGTTACAACACTCAACACACCAAATCCCACCACATAACTGCAAGTGGCTCCAAACCTTGTCGTGGTAAGGCAGTATGAATACTGCACTACCACCAGTACCTTTGACCATCACTGTGGGGTAGCGGTAACCACCACTATACCACACTAGTCAACATGGAAACACCACAGGGTGGTGGTAACATTGCACCACCACTAGCATGCCAAAAGACTTGGTGCAAGACATTGGTAGAACCACACTACCACATGAGTCATTAACAAGGCATAGTGAACTCTAGTGGGATGACAGTAAAAGATAGAATTCTTAACTTGGAATGATATAAACTTGCGATGACTAATCTAGGGTCTAACTAGTGAATTTGAGGCACATAATTCCAACATGCTCCCATTTGATGAAAAATTCACTGGACCCTTTCCAATGCTTGAATTTATTGTAAATCATAGGCCCCAAGGCCCATCAAACTAACACACCATCTAAACTTATCTGTGCTCATAGGCTTCATCAATGTATTAGCAACATTTTCCAAAGTGTCCACCATTTCTAGATTAGCCTTTCCATCCTCCACCATCTCATGAATGAAATGATATTGTACATCGATATGCTTTGTCCTGGAATGGAAAGTGGGATTTTTTTCCAAACTAATAGCACTCTAACTATCACAACAAATAACAATTTTCCTTGCATCAAACCCAATATCAAAACACAAAAATCTAAGCCAAATGGCTTCCTTGCAAGTGTGAGTTGCTACCATATACTCCACCTCAGTAGTAGATAAAGTGACTATAGCCTGCCGCCTTCTCATCTAACTAACTACACTAGCAAATAACATGAAAATATAACCACTAGTGGATCTCCTATTGTCAATTCCCCCTTCCCAATCAAAATTCACATATCCATGAATGCTAATAGATCTTTGTGATCCAACCGAGTTGCCATGATACCATAAAGTATACTCAAAGGTACCCTTCAAATATATAAAAAATATTTTCACAACATCTGATGTAGACCAAGGGTGGAGGTCTTTCAACTAACACAATTCAATCAGTTTGACACAATCTTTCAGTCTTCAAACCCCAACTTGGTGTCTAACTCACCATTCACTCATATTCCCTAGTAGCACATCAAACCATGAAATTTTGGCATATCTTTTAGAGAAGGCCAAAAAACCTTGAACCAATGATCATTCTGCGTACCCTTTATGGGATTTTCAACATATCTAATTTTTTCCTAGGATTTTTTTAGAACTTCACCTACATATTTCGACTGGTATGCTGCCCCTTAAGCCAATTAGGCCTCTTTTACAAAGCAAGTGTGTGACATTCTTTTCCCAAACTTTCAATATTCATTCCAAAAAATTGAATAGGTCATATGAGTTCCAAAATTGTATATTTTATCCATAGAAACATCCACAAATTTACCAAAACACAAAACCCTATTCTAACTATCAAAACTAGCCTAATACTTAGAGATATTAGGCTAGGGCTTGCACAAATAGGGCCCTAACTCCATTCCCTACAAATCCTATCCTATTGAACATGAAAATAAACCTATCTAGTGTCATTCCATCGAGTTACAAATAATTTCACTGATGGAATGGTGATTTATTACATTTTTATCTACAAACCCTCAAAATTCAAGGTTTTTAACCCGTTCTCAAATATTTTCTTTCCAAATGCTTCAAATTTGATGAAAATCCTTCAAACCAAAACTAAAAAATTCTTAACTCATTCCATCATCAGCTCTAATTCACCTTATTACATTTAAAAGTTGTACGGAGCCGCACCAGTGCCCATAGCAGTAAATTTACTATAAAAATGCACAAAAAATTGAGTACTTTTATTGCTTGTGCATCAAAACTTCCAATAGAGCTTTGCCTCAAACTTTTTCAAGCATATTTAAACTCCAACCACCCAAAAACAATGGTTCATAACCAATTTTTTAATTGGTGACCATTCATCTTCCATACATGACAATTTTGTAAAGATTGAGCAACTTTTTACAATATTTTCAAAAATGACCCAAAACTTGAAAACCTACCTAATACTAACCCCACATGGCCAAATACATTTAAAATGGTCTATTAAGACCTTATTACATCACATTTAGACTCAAAACACCCAAAATTCAACATTAGACAAAAATTGCACAAAAAATTGACAAGGTGCCCCTACACCATACACCCTAGGAGAAAAGAATCTCATCTTCCACCTAAGATTAAGTATTGAATAGTTGTTCCATGCATTTTAATTTCCTCCTTTGTCATCCATGTTTCATCTTTAGGAGGGAGACCTTTCCATTTCACAAGATACTCATTATACACTTTGTGTCTGGTTCTCTTCACCTCCTTTGTGTCCAAAATGCTTTCAAGCTGTAAAGGTCGAATTGGTTGTAGGTCCTTGACCCAATCTTCATCATGAACCTTAGATGTACCTACTTATACACCTACAAACATAGATCCCTTGAAAGGATAAAGTTTAGCAACATTAAAGATTGGAGAGATAGCAACTCCAGGAGGGAGTTCTATCTCATAAGTATTCTCACCAAATTTGTGGACCACCTTGCATGGCCCAATATTTTTTATTTGTAGTTTTGTGTATTTTCCCTTTGGAAACCTTTCCTTCCTCAAATGTGCAAGTACCAAATCTCCCACCTTTAATTGAACATTTCTTCTTCTCAAATCTGCATGTTTCTTATATTTTTCAACACTTTGTTGAAGGTTTTCTCTAACCTGTTGATGTATGTCCTTTATGGCTTCTAAAAATCATTCTCCTTCAACACTCGTCTTCTCCATTCCCCTCAAATCCCTCAGCTCAAATACACCTCTAGGTTTCAGTCCATACACCACCTCAAATGGGTGTTTTCCAATGCTTCTATTGATAAAATCATTATAGGCATACTCAACTTGTGGAAGAACCAATTCCCATTGTTGTCTATGCTCCTTTGTGAGACATCTAAGTAGATTTCCAAGTGACATATTGAATACTTCAGTCTGTCCATCCGTTTTTGGATGATAGGAAGTTCTAAAGGTCAAATTTGTTCCAAGTTTCCTCTAAAGGGTCCTCCAAAAGTGACCTACAAAATTTGAATCCATGTCTGATGTAATAGTCAATGGTAGCCCATGAATTCTAACTATCTCTTTGAAAAATAATCCTATAATATAAGAAGAATCACTTGTGCAATTTCATGGAATAAAATGACCCATTTTACTAAATCTATCAACAACAACAAACACACTATAATAACCCCTCTGAGTTTTTTGCAAACCTAACACAAAGTCCATACTAAGAGACTCCCATGGTCTATTAGGTATTCATAAGGCCTGCTAAAGATAGGCAATTGAACTAGATCCCTTGGCTCTTTGGAAAATTGCACAACTTTCCACAAATTTTCTGACATCCACCTACATCTTTGGCCAATAGTAAAATATCCTTACCTGTTCCAATGTTTTTTCTACCCCAAAATGACCTCCTAAGCTGCCACAATGTTTCTCTTTTATCAAATTAGTTCTCATGGGGCACCTTGGAATACATAACTGAGCAACCTTGAACAACAATCCATCTTGTAACAAAAAATCAAATTTTTTTCATGAAAATCACCCTTAAATTGATCATAAATAGCATATACCTCTTTTAAGTCTTCATCTCCTTCATACATACCTTTCAAGGCATCTATTCCCACACTTTGAAGTTGAATTTCATACACCAACATTGACCTTCTGCTTAAGGCATCTTCCACCTTGTTTGACTATCCTTTTTTGTGCTTTGTGTTGAAAGTATAACTCTGTAGGTACTCCACCCACTTCATGTGTCTATGGATCAACTTGTCCTAGCTATTTAAGAAACTCAAAGCATGATTGTTAGTGAAAACAACATTTTTTTTGGGAAGGAGATAGTGTCTCCACTTTTTTAGTGCTTGGACCATTGCATAAAATTCTAAATCATATGAGGAATACTTCTTTTTGGTATCATTAAGTTTATCACTAAATAAAGCCACCAGTCTGCACTCTTGGCTTAAAACTGCACCTATTACAAACCCACTAGCATCACACTCAATTGTGAAGACTTTGTTGAAATCAGGCAGTGCAAGGATGGGTTGTTGTGCCACTCTATTTTTTAGATATTTAAATTTTTTCTCTACCTCATCAATCCATTGAAACATTTTCCTTTTGTCCCCTTTAATGGTGTCAATAATTGGAGAGCAGATGTGACTGAAGTTCTTTATAAATTTCCTATAGAAACTAGCAAGACCATGAAAGCTTCTTACCTACCATACTGATTTTGGAGTTGGCCAACTAAGAATTGAGTCTACTTTGGAAGGATCCATCTTCAATGAAACTTTAGACATGACAAAACCAAGGTACACTAGTTCCTCTTTCATGAATTCACATATTTTGAGATTTATCATCAACTTCTCTTCATTAAACTTCTACAAAACCATGTCAAGATGCTACAAGTGTTCTTCTTTGGTCTTACTAAACACAAGTATGTCATCCAAATACACAACAAAAAATTTCCCTATGAAAGTCTTCAAAACCTCATTCATTAACCTCATAAAAGTGCTTGGAGCATTTGACAATCCAAATGGCATCACCATACATTCATACATCCCCTCATTGGTTTTAAAATTAGTTTTCCACTTAACCCCTTCTCTTATCCTAATTTGATGATAACCACTTTTAAGGTCATTTTTTGAAAAATAACAAGCTCCTCCTAAGCAATCCATTAAATCCTCCATTCTAGGGATTGGAAACCTATACCTTATAGTGATTTTGTTGATTGCCCTTGAATCAGTGCACATCCTCCAATCTCCATCCTTTTTGGGTGCTAAAATAGTAGGGACAACACATGGGCTCAAAATTTCCCTTATTAGGACTTTATCTAACAATTCTTGGATCTACCATCTTATTTCCTCATTCTGTTTAGGATTGATCTTGTATGCAACCTTATTTGGTAAATTTGTACTAGGTATAAGGTCTATGTGATGGCTTACATCTCTCATAGGTGGAAAATAGTTCAGTAACTTATTAACTGCAATATCCTTGTATTTGTTCAACAAAGTTTGAACCTGGCTAGGTATACCCTCAACCTTGGTTGTTTCTAAAATAGATTTAGATCTGGTCACTAAAGCATACCCCTGTCCACCTTCTTCCTTCAATGTTTTCAAGAATTCTTTCTCCCCAACTACCATAGCACTAGACCCAAGTTTATCTAATTCCTCATCTTGTAGTGATGTCAATGTGAATGAAGTTCCATCTTTTTCTATCACATAGATGTTTTTCTTTCCATCATGCTTAGCTTTTTTGTCATACTGCCATGGGCGTCGTAGGAGCAGATGACATACATCCATAGGGATGATGTCACACAATATTATATCTTTCCTATCCCCCTATATTAAATTCCACCCATGTTTGCTCATTTACTAGGAATTGTTGACCCTTATTCAACCATGACACTTTGTAGGGAGTGGAGTGTGGAATCCTCTTCATGTTTAACTTTTCTACCATCTCTAAGGAAAACAAATTATTAGTAGAACCTGAATCAACAACTACCTTAAATACCTTTCCATGTGATTTGCAGGTGGTTCTAAAAAATGATTTCCTTTGTGGAGGCTCTTTGACTATTGGCACCTTAATGAATGTCCTTCTCATCATCAAAGACTCACCTATCTCTGGAGAATCATGTTGAGATGGTGAATTGACACTTTCAATATCTTCTTCTTGCACCACTTGAGATCTCCTTTCACCTCCATGTGAATTTGAAGCTTTCTTTTCCAATAACTTCCATGCTAGATGACCAAATTGTTTCCACTATGTTGGTTAACAAATTTTACACCTTTGAGAAGTGACAAATAAATGCCCACAAGGTGTAAGAAATTAGCCAACAACTCTAAATACCTATCTTTAAACCAGATCGATATCCTCTGAATTATTTTGAGGTACATCTCCCTCATAAAATTTGCAATGAATTAAAAGAACAAGAAAGTAAACACAATGTATGCTTTTAACTAGAAAGTAGAAAAGGTAAACCCGATATCAAAAAATTCCAAGTATCGGGTTCTTGAGCGGTAACCAAAAATATTAGCATAAAGACTAATTAATCAGCAGAGATAAAATATCTACTCAATATCATATGATAAATGAAACTGGATGTAAGCACTGCACTTCTCATACCAAGATAAGATATGCAAGATATGTTATTAAACACAAATATTTAAGAAACAGATAACCTAACCAAATTGCACATAGAAAAAATGGCAATTTCATTCATCAATAGTACTGAGCAAAACTTGTAGAAGAGTGTCTAGAGAGAACCTATGAAAAATAGATACATCTTAAATAGGTGAATGAGTTTTGTCTCTTCATGTCCATAGCCCATTAATCAAAAGACACATAAGAAAAATAAAAATAAAAGAGTCAAGCCACTATGACAGTGTCGCTTCATTTCCAGTCTCCTAGGTCACCAAAGGTCTCTTCCGCCTCAATTGGAAATTCTTTAGGACATGCATCGGGTCTTTATGTTTAGGGATGGCCACATTTGTCATCCTCACCTTCCATGTTAGATGGAGATCTTTGGTTGTTTCCATGTGTTGCTCACAAAATTTCAAATGATCAATTTCCTGGGATGATACCAAGTGTAATTCTCTTAGCTTCTGTAAGTATTCAGCATTAGGAGTGGGTATATCAAGAGCTTCTTTAACTATTTTCTAGAAATCAGCAGTTAAAATTCTAGCGTCTACATTTCCTTTGATCCCATTTTTATCCTGCAGCAAACCAAGTGCTATTAGGGTATTCAATTTATCATTTGAAATAGCATCACATTCATTGATAGCCTCTCTAAGCTTCTGTAAACATTTTTTGGCAACCTGCAATTTCATTTCTACTCCTTTAGCCCATGATAGGAAGCAAGTATCTGAAGCATTAGATATAATTTGATTTGTGACCAAATTTTCCATATCTTAGCTCATCAAGAGTTTCAATTTAGTTTGATAATTAACCCATATTTTTTCTTCTTTCTCAATGGGAATGATATCATCTCCTAAGGTAACTCTCAAAGAATTTACTTCTTGATTTTTTTTAAAAGATTCAGAAATAACAAGGCTTCCCTTCTTGATAATGGATTCATTCCAGTCATCCATGGCCTAGCTTATACTCTGACTATTTTTTATTTTTGTTAGGGATTCCTTTCCAACCACAGTGAGAGATTCAAAAAAAGCCTCTGCTTGAGAAATGGGTTGAGGGACAACCTCAAAAATGGATTTCAAATAGGCAGTCAAGTTACAAACATGAGATTTTAACTCATCCTTGCTTTCTTTATCTGTCTTCGATCTTTCCACCATTCTGGCTGTTGAAACCTAGAAAATTTGAACATCTCCATCTTTGGTAGGAGGTTCGAGGTCAACCCTATTCACCTCAAAATCACCCACTACTGCTTGTGAAGCATCTTTCTGCATAGATGGGTGTGCAATTTCTAGTTGAAGTGTTCCTGATTCAATATCATCTATAAGCCTAGTGGTGGTTTTCAGCTTCTTAGGCTTAGGAGTTGAAGTTCTTTGTAGCATCTAACTTACCATGTCTTTCTTAGGAAGGCTTGATTGTATGGTTTTCCTTTTCTGGGACAATGAATCCTCTAGCCATGTTGGGGTTGTTGTAACCTTAGTTGTCTTGAAGCCTGTGGATGCAAATAGAGTTTGAGTAACTAGAGGAGTAACTCCTACAAGTGCAATTACTCTTGGCTCCTAAGAGGGATTTATCTCTCTAATAGGTGAGTCATCCCGAGAGGGAGGAGAATCAACATTTAAACTCTCTAACCCTTCCTCTACTTCTTCTCCACAAGTTTGTGAGTATACAATATTGTCTATTGGATCCTCATCACCACTTCCCTGAGCACCTGTTGATGAAGACTAAGGGACATTACTAGTTGACTGTCTACTAGAAGAAGCTTGGGAAGTACCTTCAACAACCCATGAATCCTTTGATCTGGTACAAGGGAGAGATTGCTTAGTTTTCTTCTTGGTCACCCATTCCCTAGTTCTAGTCAGAACATCGATGGTTCTTTCCTCAATAGTTTCTTTTTCTTTAAAGTTCCAATCCATGGTGGGGATGGGCCAGCTTCTATGAGTTCATTGTACAATGGGTCAATCATATCAGAACCATCTTCAATAACATCTATGAAATCCCACTTTAAATCTTAAATAACAATTTATTCCACTATCAACCTCATCCAACTTCTCCTTCTTACCTCATATTCATCAAAACAATCAGCCCAATAGTCTTCAAGGTTGGGTTGGTGATTGAAAGAAGGGCCTAATTTCAAGTTTTCCTTTACATAGTCCTTCAGGTCGAAAGGAAAACGCTCATCATATGAAGGCATATTATACCTAGATAGCTCTGCCTCAATGTTCAAAGCATCAGACATAGATTGGAAGTTGTATGCACTGAATCCAAATGGAAAGCTAATGGTAAATCTCTTTCTTCCTTGACACAATCTATTCACGTCAGCTAATTGTCTGTTGACCTCAATAACTACCCATTTGTCTTCAAGGTACCTGGGTAGTTTAATAGGAAATCCTACATATCCACCTATCCTTATATATGAAAACATTTGAAATTGAATAAAATGGCAACCATAGAAATTAACAAACTATATGGCCTCAGGAGACAATCTCATTGCTAGACGCCCTATAATTCCCTAACCATCCTCATGGTGAAAGTATCATCAATTCTCCTAAAATGAAAGAAACCTTTATGAAGTTGAAGCTTATCAAAGTAGTCATAGATTGGTACTTTCTCTGGTGGTAGATCACTTGGCCTTAATCTGAGCCAGGGTCGAGTATTTGCAAGGGCATATATTAAGTAAGACGACATGAAGAAAAAATTGTCCAGAACAAAGAGTGACATAAATTCATGTATACGATCACTAATGATCTTAGCCCAATCTAGTAATTGTTCTCCACTTAATATAATATGGATAAAGATGTACATACACTCTTCAAAGCTGTGAACATTCTCATTGCCCCTAACCCTATGTAACAGCATGACAATTTCAGCTACTTCATTTATCAAGTGGTTTATGTGCAAGTTGCGAGGCAACTGGGATTTACCCTTCTTGTGTTTAACTAACCAATTCTTCGCTATCACATTCTTGTAAACCCCTTTTCTTGGAAGTGAATTCAATCTGAGAATTGGTCATATCCATTGGTGAATATCCTTCCCTCTCTAGAGTCCTCAAACATGACATGAAGGTAGACCTCTGAATTTCCAGAACTAGCCTATTGTCCTCTGTTCTAACCTCCCGTGTCTGAGTTTTAATTTTGGATGCATTCCAATACTAGTTCGGGACACTGCACTATTATTGGAAATGTGGCAGCTTCAATTAATCCACTACCCTTTACCCTCTTAATAATAGGTGGAGGATTGGGTTGGTTAAATTTGTTTCTTAATTCATCTAGGTTTATAGGCCCTAGATGAGTGTCACCAATCTTAGGTCCCTCATAGGTTAAACCAGACACATATTCATAACCAATGTATTTAACCCTTGCCATGTACAATTGTGGCTTTCAACAATATACTTCTTGTAAGCAAAACAATTCTGAAAATAGGCTACAATGGATAAACTGAAGATACCTTTGATGATGATCTTTGTAATTCAAACTCACGCTTTCTCTAGTTTTTCCCCAAATATTGTTGAGACAAGAATGTTTTCTTGTCCCGCTATTTTATTAATCACCACTACATGGAAAAACATGGGGCTAGATTGGCATTAATGTCCCAATTCGAATTATGACATGTGGTAGTTGTTGTTGTCAATATTCCTTTACATAATTACCTTTTGAAAATCTGACAATAAACGTCTATGGGTGGTTATAAAAGAGGTTCACAAAACTTCAAAAATATGCCCAAGTTCGAGCGTGATAGAAAAAGACTGCCCATGCTAACAACAATCATGTTGAGTACGGGGTTCGACTAAGTACATAAAACATAGCCCAATGCAACACTTAAAGGCAATAAAAAAGGCCTCGGGTGGCAAAGTGAGAAGTTCAATAAACTATCAAAAACCTTGCCCGAGTTCACATTATGACTTAAAAGGTTGCCCATGTTTAGATAAAAAGGTTTTATGGGTTAGCGGAAGACTTAATGAGATGGGGAATAAAACAATGGTAACACTGGCTCTGACTAGGGATGAAGCAATGAACCTAGATTAGATGAAGCGGATTAGTGTCTTGTCCATTGGGCAACGAAGTCAATCAAAGTGAAATGTACTCTCTAGCAGCAAGAAAACCAACCAAAGGAAAACCAAGACCCAAAACAAAACCCTAAACTAACTATGTACAAAGGAGGGGAGGTCACGAAGGCCATCATAGCTAATATAGCTTTAGATCTTGCCCATTATAAGGAATGAACAAAAAGGGTCCCATTTGGGTATGCCAACTGGAATGTATTAGGCCCGAGTTCCTAAATGATTTTAAAAGGGCCAATCCACAGTGAATCAAACTTCTTATGAGCACCTTTAGGTTCTCTACACTTATCCCACAACAAAACTAAATCTCCAAGCATGAATTTTCTAGGCTAGGACTTCCTGTCAAAAATATTCTTGACCCTCGCCCGATGTATGGTTATCTTGTCCACCATCTCTTCGTGATGTTCTTGCAGTTTGGTTAAGTACATGATTCTCTTTTGTAAAGCATCACTAAATTTAGCTTCTTCTATAGCAGTTTGCAATTTTCAAACTGGAAATTCTAATGAAAGAGGAAGCGCGCCTTCCACTCCATAAACCAAATCAAAGGGGGTAATTCCAATAGCTCATTTTAGAGTTATCCGATCCACCCACAGAGCTTCATATAACTTTTTGTGCAAGTCTTTTTTATTGTCACTGACTAATTTTTTGTTACTTGATTATGTTTGACCATTTCTCTGTGGATAATAATCAGTTTAATGGGAAATAGAGATCCTACAATCATAGCAAAAAAGTGAGAATTCACTGGATGAAAATTTGGTGGCATTATTAGTGACTAGTTTATGTGGAACTCCATAGCTGACCAAAATGTTTTCTTTGATAAAATCACAGACTACCTCATAAGTGGTTCTTTTGACTAGAATTTCCTCCACCCACTTGGTGAATTAATCAATAGTTGTGATAATGTGAGTATGACATGCACTAGATTGTGGACTGATTGGACCAATAAAATCAAGACCCCACTACTGAAATGGTCCATGAATAACTACAGGTTTGAGTGGCAAAGCTGCTAGTTGAGGCCTTCCCATAAATAATTTTCATTTCTCACACTTTCCAACCCAGTAATAGGAATATTTAAACATCCTAGGCCAATAATATCCATGTCTTATGATCTTGAAAGTGGTCATAGTAGACAATAAATGACCACCATAGGCCTCATTATGGAAAATATTAAGCAGTCGTTCTTGTTGAGCTTTATCAATGCATTTTAAGAAGGTTTCATCTATACCCCTCTTGTACAGGGTATCATCCTAGATAACGTACTTAGCTACTTTCAACTTCAAATTCCTCTTATGTTTTCCTAAGAGATGATTTGGGCACTTGCCCATAAGTAAGGAAATAAGCAATATCAGAGAACCACTCAACTTGCAGACTAACAGTTAATACCAATGGTAGGTCTTCACTTCCTTCTTTCAAATTTTATGCCATCAACTTACAAAGTCCTTTTCCTTTTACTAACTTAGTGGGCTTTAATTCTAGATCATACTCTTGTACCTTATCTATCCAGCTGCCTCTCCTATTGTAGTCAATATCCTATTGGGTCAGTATGCTTATGACAACTGGGTATGTCACATAAACCACTGAGTTTGAGTGAAGAATATAGAACCATAATTGTGTAACTGTAACCACTACAAATGCATGCTTTTCAATGGGAGAGTAATTAAGCTTGTGCTTCTTCAATGCATGAAAGAAATGGGCACCTAAACTTTATCTTCATTCTCCTGTAATAGTACAATAGATGTGGTGTGCTTTGAAGCATAGCAATAAATAATAAAATCCTTTTTAAAGTCAAGATTGACCAAGATAGGAGTTCGAGAAATTGCTTCCTTAATGTTTTCAAAATCCTACTTCCCAACCTCATTCCATTTAAAACCTAGTTTCTCCTTCACTATGTCTACAATATGTTTAGTAATCTCAAAAAAAATTGGAACAAATTTTCTTAGGAAATCTACCTAGCCAAAGAAAGATTTTACACTATTTTGGCTTGAAGGAAGATTCAACTGTAGGATAGCTTTAACTCAAGTCTGGATCTATTCTAATTCCTTCTTTAGACACAATGTGGCCTAAGAGTTTTCCTTCTATAACAGAAAAAATAGACTTTTTGGGATTCAAAGAGATTCCATGTTCTACACACCTTTGTAAGACCTGTTCCAGATCCTAGAAATGGTCAGTCCTCTTCTTGGAAAACACTATCAATTCATCAAGGTAGATGACTATAATTTTATTCTGGAGGTCACCATAAGATAGATCCATTACATGTTGAAATGTGGCTCCTACATTAATAAGTCCAAATGGAATTCGATTATAAGAAAAAGTTCCCTAAGGTGTAGTAAATGATGTTTTATGTTGATCCTCTCTTGATACACTAATTTGATTATATCCTAAAAATCCATCTAACATAGACATCATCTCTGGGCCAACAATTGTTTGTAAAATATGATCCATGTTAGGTCAAGGATAATTATGTTGGAAACAAGCAACACTAAGAGGGGGGATGAATCAGTGTTCTGCAAAAATTAAATTTATTATTCTGAACTTTAACCCACTTAAAATATTCAACCAAGAGAAATATACAGAAACAAAAAGAAAACAACCACAACACCATAACACAAGGATTTTTATGTGGAAACCTTGTTAGGGGAAAAACCACAGTGGATGGCCAATCCTCAATATGATCTGAGTATACTCAAAAAGAAGTTTACAATATGGGAATGCACTTGCATTCAAGCTCACTACCTAGAGCTCATTGCTCAAAATAGAAAGGCACACTACCTTACAAAGATTTGGATTAGATCCAAGAGAATGAACTAAGAGAATAGAATCTACAAATGCTTTATTATAGTTCTGGTTAGGCTTAGTAGTCGATCTTTTGTCCTTTTGATTGATTCTACACTTCTGCTCTCCTCTTCTCTAACTCACACCACAAAATATTTAATGCACAAGTGAAACTGTACATAAATCACTTAATCACCCTTCTATAATTCACAAAACACATTGAAACACCTACTACACACACAAAATGATATAATTGAACATTTATATATATTTGCGACTAAGAATTTAATTGCAACCAGTCGGCTTCAATAAAACTTAAGAATATTTACAATTGTCGGCTCAAATCATGAATAATATTCAATGCACACCCACAACGATCGGTTATAACTTAGCTCAGACCCAAATCAAGATGATCAAACACAAACACATTTGAGTAGACACTCCTCGAATATCCGTGACACTTAAAATCATCCAGGTTGGGCACAAAATACTGATGAACAGAAAGATATCCAACCAAACCTCCAAACTTGCATACAACTTGATACGAGGCACTGAGAATTTTGGACAACACAAGAAATACATTGATTAACCTCCCATAAGATCCACAACTTAAAATAACAACAAAAAATTTGTATGAGAATTGAAGAACACAAATCTATCGGATGCTCTGTTCTTCCTGACTGTCCTCAATCTGTCTACTGGTGGAAGTAAATGATGACGTGTGGATTCAATCACTGACCAGGTTTTCCATCAATGACAACACCAAAGTATATTTGCAATGTCTCTTGCCAACAATCTCCCCCTTTGGCATTGATGGCAACACTTAGTGAAAAATGACTAAGTGTCGGTTCAATACCAATCATGAATTACATTGCCATTTCAAAATTTCAAAAAGAATCTTCAATCTCAGCTTAGAAATGCAACTCCCCCTAAGATGAATATACATTTTTCACTATACAACTCTCCCCCTTTGACAACAATCGAAAAATTGAGGAACCAAAAAAATAACAAAATTTCAAACTATACGGGCATGATCTTGTAACTCATAGAATTTTGAAAATATCTACAAAGTCTCTCTTTAGTATGCTCAAATTTGTGACCAAAACCCTTTTGAAACTCTCCAGAATTGTTATGTGACCACAAACTAGATAAGAATTAGCTTCTGCAATCTCGAGATTCATTGGGTAGCTAACTGCCATAGAATCTTTGGCTTCCTTTAAAGCACTCACCATTATTTCAATCTTTGGGCCAATTAGTCCTCTAAGTTCACATGTTCTTCCTAGAATCTTGTCATTCTCATTCTTCAAACACCTTATTTTGTCAAGTAGAGATATTACTTGAACTTCTTGCTCACCAACATTGCCAGCCAATGGAACAAAAGCATCAAAGATGGTAGCCAATTATTTTTCAAGATCCTTCACCTTGTCTTAAGTGAATTTGGACAAAATAAAACATGACTTATAGGCCTTTCCACCTTCAGATATAGAATCTTGAATATTCTTCATACAGGTGGCTAACAGAGTTTTCTCCTTAGCAATCACTTCTTTTAATCAACTAAATCTTTTTCCATAAAACTCCTTTTGCACTTTAACCATGGCTAATTTTTTGAGAGACTCAAAATGAGTACTTACAAAATTTATGAGCTTCTTCAGTTCACCGGAAGTGGAACTGGATGGATCCTTAACATGAGTTGGCATAATTTTCTCCAAAACTCTAGATGCAAGACTTAATAATTCACTTTCCTCCATGTGAGACTTCAAAATCTTCTCACTAGCTTTATCTTATGCAATTGATGTGACCTTCATTATCTAAATTGGAGACAAGGTGGATAGATTGATTGGGCCTTCAACCAATTCAGGATCAAATTCTTGTTGTTGTTCCACCAAAGATTTCTTCACTGCCTTGGTAGTGTCTCTTGCTTCCACTGGGATTTCCTTAATCTGAACCTTTTCTTCTTCTTCAACCTTTGGTTCCATAGAAATTGTTTCCTAATTGAATTTAGGAGCTTTAGCTTCTTCATTTGGTATCTCCTCTTCTTCAGCTAATACAACCTTAGGAACTTCAGTTTCCATAGGTGCTTCTAAGTTATCCACATCAGGAGGAATTTGATTATCCTCAGTATCCACATTCACTTCCTCATTTACCAGATCAGATACAACATCTTCAACATTCACTTCTTAAACATTGATCTTGTTCCTTGACAGAAATGCTTCCAAGATTTTCTTGGTTTCATCAACAACAATACCAGTTTCACCAATCATAAGTTTGTTCACCCTTATTTTGCTTTTGAATTCCTTCTTGGCTTTGTCTAGGAGTGAATTCATCTCCTCAATAGACATTTCTGGACATAAGTCTGCAAGAATTCTTTTTCTCATATGCTCTTCTTTTGTTCTAGAATTTACTCTTCTCGCCCCCAAAACATCATACAGACTCTTAGGTAAACTAGACATTATTTCAACAAGAACTTTGTTGAAAATATTCAAATGTTTTATTGTAGCCTCTTCCAAAATTATTTGACTTGATTCATCAAACATTTCATACCATTTGTAGAGGGGATTGATATTTCCATCCTTGACAACAACATTCTCAACTTCTTCAACTATCATAGCTGGTATGTTAGTTTTTTCCTTCTTCTTTTCCTTTTCTTCCTCACCGAAAGATTTTCTCTTCATTTCTTTCACAAGTTCATCTGACTCAATCTCCTCACTTTCTGAGATGGCTTCATAGGTTCTTGAGATCTTGTTCTTCTTCCTCTTACCAGAATCATTTTCTTGGGTTTGCACAGGGACTGGCTTGGTTGCAGGAGCAGATGGGGAACTCCTTGTTGATCTAGTATGCGAAGAGGATCTTGCCAGACTAGAATATTTGGTTCTTGCTGACTCTTTTCCTGATTTAGCTTCATCTCTCTTTCTTCTAGCTTCTTTCAATTTTTCTACAGGTATGCCCATGTTTTCTGCAAAAACTTCTACTTCTTTCCTTACTCTTTTGACTATCTTTGGCTTCTATAATTGATCATGGACTTACATGCTTTTTTTTGCATAAGATCAAAACCTTTCTTCTATCAGATCCAGAGGCATGCTCAACAAATGTTCTACATACACCTTTAAGATTTCCTCCTCTACTTCATATCCCATAGGAATAATCTATATCATCCTAGGGTCAACGGCTTCCATATGGCATTGATCAATATCTTCCATGAAATAGATTGTATCTTTGTACTTCTCTACAATTGAGGTAGGTATTCTTTCTCGGCATGCATCATATTTTGAAAAATTTTGAATTACCCCTAGAGGGAAATATTTTGGGTCTGACGATCACTGCTTCCAAATAATATATCTCTTATTTTCATAGCTACAGGCTGATTACTTTGCCAATGAACTTTCCCAACACCCAAACCCCACTCATGAAATAAAAGAACAAACAAAGTAGAAAATTACCATACTTAAAAGAGTTGTTTTTGTCCTTCTTAATCTTACCCAGATTCTCCATCAACTGACTTCTAAGAAGCTCACACAAGTCATAGTTTGCATTTTCTTTTACCATCTGATAGGCTGCATAAATGGTCATACCGGATACAGAATTATCCCAGCTGGAATGGTAGATCTTGTAGCCAATGACCATGAATGAAAATTTCACATCCACTTCAGCAATATCTTTGATTGTCATTTCCCTTCTATCCCATTGTGCACCTATTGCATCAATAACATTTTGATTCTTTATAGATTTCAAAACTGGTAGTCCACCAGAGGAATTTAAATCTATGACCATGCATATAGCCTCTCTCATAATCCTGAAAGGTATACTCAACCACATGAACTCGGCATGAACTCTGCTCCAAATATATCACACCCATTTTCTTTCCTCAAATATGGGAAATTTCACAAACTGTATAAAATTCTTCACTTCTAGGGTTTTGTATTCTGGCTTAATAGTGAAGTATTCTCCAATTAAATGGTTGGAATACAAATTCATCATTTGTGAGCTTCCTAATTCTTCAATATTGGCATGTATGTAAGTTGTAATGTCTTCAGTGTGCAAGACTTCGTACGGTATAGAACAAAAATGCACCTAGGGGCTCAATCTCAATAGACTTATAAGGATGTCATTTGAATTTTGGACGGGGTCTATCCTTGACTTCAACTACCAATGGAGTGGCCATTTTTACAAATTTTTAGGTTTTTTGATAAATACCTTTTCATCGGATTGGAATTTTTGATCGCTGAATCTTCTTCACACTTGAATCTCGCCACAACTCAGCAAAGTTCGCTCCAAGGCTCTTCAAAATTCTTTTCCAAAAAATGCAAAGTGACAAATGAATGATAAAAATAACCTTTTATGTTTCCACAACTAACCCTTTTTGTCGCAATAAATGCTTTTACCCTAATTCATTTGGCTACCCTATTTCCATGCACTAAGATAGATAATTCCTTTGCGGATCTTCAATACTGTATGATACTATCTCCAATTGGTTGAACAACACCTGAAAGAAATCTATGCACTCACTGGGCTTATCCACATTCTGGTGCCAGTTATTGGGAGGGGGTTAAGAAATTTTCTTGACACCTCCCCCTAGGACAAAGGCCTAAAACTAATTCCCTAAGGAATTACCAGAAGTAGATTCTGGTGCAGGCGCATTTCCTTTAATGGAGGGATCCTTCTTCACCCATTTCTTCTACATTTTCCTCATGATTACATTTGTAGTGACTTTTCTTTTTCCTTTAACATCCTATTGCATGTTTTATTTTACCGGACCTCTTCTGCTCCAATAGAATCTAGCAATGTGGCCAAATTTGTTGTAATTGTAACACACAACATTTCTTTGTCCAAGCCTACTGTTCCATTGAGTTTTCCTTGATCTGCATTGGTTAGCAATATGCCCAAGTCTATTGCATGCATAGCATTTGACATCTCTATGAAATTTATTCATCACAACTCTGCATTCACTTGACTTATGACCATACTTATTACAATTAAAGCATTGACTTGAGAATGATGGTCCTCTTGGATTCATCTTGCTTCTACACTGAGAAGCCATATGACCAAATTTATTGCAAGTAAAACAATAACCATTAAATCTTTGAGCATTTGGTTGTCTTACTAGATTCCTTCTAGCTCCATTGATCTGATTTCCTTTCCTGAATCTCCCTTGTCCAAAATTCCTTTGTCCAGATCCAGAACTTTCTCCTTCTTCATAGCCAAGACCTCACTTGTCACCATCAGTCCTCTAACCTCTAATCAGTTCATCAAGCTTGGCTGAATTTTCTTTGAATTTCTCCTTGTACTCATTTGTAGTAGTAAGTTCATTTCTGAGATCATCAAGCTATTTTTCAAGAATTTCCTCATTGTTTTTTGATTGTTCCAATTCATTGTCTAATCAGTTGCATTGTTCAGATTTTCCTTTCAAGGATTGAGCAAGCTTTTCTTCATTCTTCTTTCTATCTTCAATCTCCTTGGTCATTTTCATCATGATGGATTCCATCTCATGCTTCAAGGCAACATTTTCTCTAGAAAACTTTTCACATTCTTTTGTTTTCTCCTTCAAGGCATGACTCAGTTGCTCATCTTCCATAATTCTATTCTTCTGCTTAAGTTGATCACACAATTCCTTTATTTTCTCCCTTGGTTCATTGATTTTGTCTTTCAATGACTGAATGAATTTCTCTGCATTCTCAAGATTTTCCTGCAGTTCCCAATTCTTAGATTTTGACTGGTCAAGATCATCCAGGGCCACCAAAAGTTGTTCTTGAAGAATTCTTGTACCCATTGAAAACACTTTCCAAGATCTCCCCAAGCTATTAGAATTTTTTTGAGGAACTAGCTCTGATACCAATTGTTGGAAACAAGCAACATTAAGAGGGGGGGTGAATCAGTGTTCTACAAAAAATAAAATTATTATTCTAATCTTTAACCCACTTAAAATATTCAACTAAGAGAAATATATAGAAACAAAAAGAAAACAACCACAACACCATAACACAAGGATTTTTACATGGAAACCCTATTAGGGGAAAAACCACGGTGGATGGCCAATCCACAATATGATCTGAGTATACTCAAAAAGAAGTTTACAATATGGGAATGCACTTGCATTCAGGCTCACTGTCTAGAGCTCACTTCTAAAAATAGAAAGGCACACTACCTTAGAAATATTTGGATTAGATCCAAGAGAATGAACTAAGAGAATAGCATGTACAAATTCTTGATTATAGTTCTAGTTAGGCTCAGTAGTCGATCTATCCTTTTGACTGATTCTGCACTTCTTCTCTCCTTTTCTCTAACTCGCACCACAAAATCTTTAATGCACAAGTGAAACTGTGCATAAATCACTTAATCACCCTTCTGACATTCACAAAACACATCGACACACCTACTACACACACAAAATGATATAATTGAACATTTATATATATTCACGACTAAGAATTTAATCACAACCAGTCGACTTCAATAAAACTTAAGAATATTTACAATTGTCGGCTCAAATCATGAATAATATTCAATGTGCACCCAGAATAGTCAGTTATAACTTAGCTTGCACCCAAATCAATATGATCAAACACAAACACATTTGAGTAGACACTCCTCGAATATCTGCAACACTTAAAATCATCTGGGTCGACCACAAAATACTGATGAACAGAAAGATATCCAACCAGACCTCCAAACTTGCATACAACTTGATATGAGGCACTGAGAATTTTGGAAAACACAAGAAATACATTGATTAACCTCCCATAAGATCCATAACTCAAAATAACAACAGAAAATCTGTATGAGAATCCAAGAACACAAATCTATTGGATGCTCTTTTCTTCCTGATTGTCCTCAATTTGTTTACCGTGGAAGTAAATGATGATGTGAAAATTCAATCATCAACCAGGGTTTCCATCAATGACAACACCAAAGTATATTTGCAGTGTCTCTTTCCAACAAATTATCCTTTATTGATGCTTGATTGAGATTTCTAAAATCAATGCATATTTGAATTTCCCCATTTTTCTTGCACACTGGCACAATATTAGTCACCCAAGTTGAATGATGTATAGGATATATGATCCTTGCCTTTAGAAGTTTTCCAATTTCCTTGAAGATGACATTGGTTACCATGGGATTACAATTCCTTTGTTTTTGCTTGAAGGCAACTTTCCCTTCCTTGAGTGGTATATGATGCTGGAATTCTCCATTCATAAAATTCTTCAAATCGTCATAACACTAGGAAAAAACCTCCTTATACTTGGTTAGCAAGGCTATTAGTTTTTCTTTTTATTCTAGGGAACAACACTTACCAATATATACTACCTTGGGAGAGGTAGAGTCTCCAATATTCACTGCTTCAAATCCATCAGAGTTTCCAACAAAATTACTCATCTTCATTTTTATGGAATGGTCATGGCAATCAAATAAATCTTCAAGAGAAACCAAGACTTTGGGTATTTTATTCCCTTTTAATTGAACAACTTTATCTTGGAGATTAGTTACATTATCAAGGAAAAACTCCTTACACTAATGGCCACTTCCTTTAAAGAATAATTGAGCAAAGCCCCCAACATTTTCTAGAAAATTATGGATTTGTTTATCATTTTCAAAAACCTACCAATGATTGACATTATCAAGAATGCTTGGTCAATAGATTAACTCAATTCTATAAGATTTATCTTTGAATTCTAGATGTGGAAGAAGCAAAGAGGCAAAAACTACTAATGAGTTAGCTTTCGTGTTAAGTTCTCTAGGAATGGCTTCAATTGAGAAGGCATCAAAGTTATTGATAGCATCCCAGACTCAGTTCCGGTAATGCTTCAACCTTTCATTCTTAATAGTGAAGATACTTCGCACTTTCTTAACAATCAGTTCAACATCTCCTAAAACCTTGAGAATCTTAATTCCCATACCCTTAGCCTCAATTAAACCAAACAAAAGAGCTTCATATTCAACAGTATTATTAGTATTGTTAAATTCCAACTTATATGCAAAAGGGAATTTCTCACGAGAAGGGGAAATGAGAACAACACCTGCTCCTGAACTACCATCAAAATAGCTTCCATCAAACTCCATTGTCCAAAGTTCAGATTTTGAACTTGAGGCACATGAAGCATTTCCATTTTCTTCGCCAGAGAAAAGCATATAATTCCCAAACTCATTCTCTTCATACAATATTTGAGCTTTAGGGTCTTCGGACTTGAGCACCGTTATCTTAGCCTTTGATTCAGGTTCAAGATGCACCTTCTCTTTACCAACATGTATGGTGGCATACGACCAATCTAGTTGCATTTCTCCACCCAATTCTTTGCAAAAACTTCTTCTTAGAAGAATACCATAGCTAGCAGGTATGTATACAAATAGTATGGTAATTCTAAGTCATTTATTAGGGTAAGAAACAATTTCTACTTGAGCATCCTTAATCTTCCCTAGAAAGGGAACCTGTTTGGAATCCATTGAGTAGCATTTTCCAAATGTTTTGGTCATTTCTAATCCCAAAGCTTTAGCAATTTGTGGAGGCATAACATTATCAGAGGCACCTGAATCAATGATGCAATTATTAACCCTAAATCCATTAACAAATAAAGAGACATAAAAGGGCAAGGTTTCAAATCAGAGGTTGATGAAGAGGACATTTTACTATAGGATACGACATTAGTAGCTGGGTCTTGAGGCTTAACTATTGTTTCATCCAAGCCTGCATGCAATTCAGAATGCCATGGCCTAGCATATTCAATCAACCTATCAAGTTCTTTAGGATTCATTTTTAAATATTCAGCTTGGGATACTTGAATCTTGGTAGATTTACAAAATTCTATGATATCAAAAGCTCCAAATTCACTTTCAAAAGATGACACAGTGGGGTTTCCTGAGGAACAACTGACTACACTAGATGAAGTATTTTCACCTTTTGAGGTTGCAGTAGCCTTCATGAGAAAAAATTTAGGAGAATTAGGAATACCTTTTTGGTTAGAATGTTGTTGACTTCGAGTGATAGCAACACAAGTAGCATCATCCAAGGTAATGTACACATATCCTCCTCTATCATCATTGGGTTCATATTCTAAATATCCATTTGCAAAGTCATCATATTGATTAGATGATTGCCTTCCTTTGTAACTACTATGACTTCTTTACTAGTTCTAAACACATAAAAATGACCTAGGCTTGCAAGCTCTATTTTACCACTTTCATCCTAGCATAATTATGACATTTTAATTATGTCCTTGGTCCACCTTCGACTATTAATTAAATAATTCATAATTATTTAATTAATTCATGTCTTTTTATTCTTCATTTTTATTAAATAAATAAATTTTATTTATTTATTCAATATGTCACTAATTGTCTAAAATCTTCCTATAATTAAATAAATTTCTTAATTTATTTAATTATCTTTATTCATTATGTCTTCCTAATTATTAAATAAATATATCTTATTTATTTATTTAATATGTCACTAATTCTTAACTCTTTTTATAATTAAATAGATTTATTAATTTATTTAATTATTGGGCCCATTCTCTAAATTAAATAATTATCTTTAATTATTTAATTTCTTTATTTGACATTTCCCTCATTTTAAATAAAATTAATTATTTAAAATGGCCTCACATGCTAACTACCACTTCTTTTTAGTAAATAATCCAAAATCAATTATTTTTTGTCACACAAAATCCATATTTTGAATTAATTTTAATTCAAAAATGGTAATATTCTTCCATAAATCAAGAAATCGCTAAAATTATTGATTTTCCAAATCTTATCTTTCTGTCCAATCTTTATCTTCTTGATTTTTTGAAATCTTTCTTTTTCTGGCTAATCTTTATCCTCTTGTCACATTTATTTTCAACCGTCAATTTGATTTTTTCAAATTCCATCTTGGCCACTCACTTCAAATTTTTTCCCTAACCCTAATTATGGGTTGTCACATGCAATCTTGACCTTTGATTTTAGGCTTTCATCAACTTTTGATCCTGGTCGTTCATCCAAAATTGCATTTTCTATAAAATGCCAATTTTGCTCACATTTTTGGACTACCTATGCTTACACACACACTTTGTATACTTAGAATTTTTTTGCATTGTCATACTTGATCTCATTGCTTATTTGAGTCTTAGGCTTTCTTGTCATAGGCATAGTCATATTTACATCAATTTAATGTTTATCATTTGCATGATAGCATTATAGTCATTTTAAATCCTTCAAAGCTTGCTTAGGACTTTCTCATTGTCATTTGTCATTCAATTGCTCACACACTCAATCTGAGGGAAACAACCTACATTTGCAGCAAGTTAGAGGGGCTATGGAGGTGATTTATGAAGGCTTCAAAGGCGGTTTGGTATAATCATTTTGTTTTGTAGTTTTTCCTTCATTGTGCTTTATAGCTTTCTTTGGGTTTTATATTTATGATTTAATCATCTAACCTTAGGACAATTCCCATTGATACAGATATGTTTCCCCCGTATTCTTGAGTCCAAAGGGAATTACATTATAGAAAAAGGTGCCCCAAGGAGTGGTGAAGGAAATTTTATGTTGATCTTTTGGTGCAATCCTAATCTGATTATAGCTAGAGAAACTATCCATAAGAGATAGTATCTCATGTCCCGTGGTTAAGTCAACCAACATGACAATGTTTGGTAGGGGGGAGTCATCCTTAGGACAAGCTTATTGAGATCCCAGAAATCTGTATAAATCCTAATGTTTCCATTTGGCTTGGCCATAGGCACTATGTTGGATATCTAGTTGGAATAGTCAATAGGTCTTATGAACCCAGCTTCTAATAGTTTCTCCAACTCTTTCTTGACAAGAAAAGCCACCTGAGGATGCATCTTTCTTAGTTTTTATTTGATAGGTTTAGCATCTGGATGAACATCCAAATGGTGTACCACTAAAGCAGGATCCAGACCTAGCATATCTGAATAAGTTTATGCAAAATTGATGATTCCCTCTTTGAGCAGATTGAGGATGGTAGAATGCTCTTCTTCTGATAAGGACTTGGCTACATACGTTATCTTAGGATTTTCTTCAGTTCCCAAGTTTACTTCCTGAGTTTCTTCAATCATAATAGAAGATCGTTCAGACAATTAATTTCCCACAAGAGAAAGATGAACGTCCCCATCCTCCAGTGCCTTGTCGAGGTTTTCACTATCAGATACACCCTTTATTTTTAATTTTGTTGAGTCAAGAAGTGCCTCAGAGAGGTTTTCACTAGATGACCTTTTTTTATTTTGTTTCTTATTTTTGTGGTTAGGGCGTTCATCCTCCCCCAATCCCATGAGATGGACATAAGTATCCACTGATGGAAAGGTATCAACAGGTGTGCTACCATGTAGGTCCTAGTCAATGAGCTCAGGATGGTGAAGGGAAAGGATGATAGAAAAGACGGATTGGAAATCAAACATGGAAGAGAGATCCACATCATCGTAAGCAAGTATGATAGACTCTTCCTCAAGTATGTATTCAAGGAGACCATTGTCCACAATAACATTATTAGAAGTACTATTTGATGGCATAGGACCCTTTGCTTTATGTCATAGCCTAAGCCCAAGTGTTTCAATCGCAGAGGGGTATCAACAGGCTATTGTCTTCCTTATTCTTCTATGTCAAGGCCTCCCCCTTGATAATTATATTTTTTGGCTAACCTAGAAGCATGAGGATACGTCTCCTAAAATTATTCCTTAAGGCGAAAGGAAGGTCCAAGCTCCTCACAATATGTCCATTGACTAATATCATCCTCTGGTGTATCTTGTCTTGTTCTAGGAGATCAAAAAGTGTTGGACCCCACGTTCTTATAACTCAGAGTGATTGTCTTCTCTTCTTGCTTTGGCACAGACTGAGAGGTTCGGCCATACATATGAGGTGAGGGTGGCATGGTTTCCACATTTAAAGTTGTGTGTGTTTCATACTCACCACAACCCTTATCTATGATCTAGACCTTGGTGATTATGGAGTTGGATGTGGAAGATGGAAAGGATGATGTGGTGGATAGCATGTTGGAAGATGGATGGGATGATGATTCCTAATGTACCCCCACTTCCACTCCTGGGTAGTAGTGAGAGTGGGGAAAGAAAGCTTCTAACATAAGACAATACTCAAATGGTTGTGGATCAACATGTATTATTACTTCAATCCCATTAAATGGGAATTTTAGGTACTAATGGTAAGTGGATGGGATGGCTTGCATGGAATGGATCCATGGGCAGCCAAGAATAAGGTTATATGGAAGGTACAAATCAAGGAAATGTTAGGTAGTGTATTGTACAACAGGACTAACCTGAATTGGAAGACAAATAGTTCCCTCGAAATCGTGTTTTGCGTTGTCATATGTCTTGATGGTAATAACATAATTGTTTAAGTCAGCATGAGTGTAGCCTACCTATTTTATGAACTTTAATGTACAAAGATTTAGGGTAGAGCTATTATCTACCAAGACCCTTTTTACCTTATGTCAGCCTACGAGGACCTCAATATGGAGGGGATAGTTATGGTTCAAATCAATGCAAGGCATATCATTTTGACTAAAGCCTAGCTTATATGTGGTTGACAAGTGTCCTACCAAGGCTTAAAATTGGGTAGGATCTATATCATTGGGAACATGGGTATTTTGTAAAGCTTTGGTTAGGATTTCTTGATGAACAAGAGAAGAATTAAGAAAATTTAGGATAGATATTTGATTCAGATTTTTTCCTAGGTGATCAAAAATATTATATTGGGAGCTTACAGGAGTTGGATGGGTAGATGTGGAAGCTCCTGGGATGGTGATGCGAGTGCAATAGGTCATGACAGCACACTGTGGTTCTTTTCCTTTGATGCATATCATAGAAATGTGAGGATTTACCTGACTAATGCACATGATGATTCCCTCATAGTTATATGGAATATTCTTATAGCTAATATTGTTTGTGTTGTTATTTTGATTATTGTTCTTACTTGACCTAAGATTTGCATTAGACGTACTAGCACCCTAATTATGTTTTGGGAAGGCATTTTGATACATTTGAAGCTAAGCATTAGACAATGGGGCCTAGTTGGAATCCACATGTATATCACCCCGATCTATAAGATCTTGGATGTAGGTTTTTAATCCCTAACATTCATTTTTGGAATTCCCTTTGATCTTGTGAAAATCATAATACTCGTTTTCCTTGTACTAGGTAGGCTTCGAATTAGACTCATCAAAAGGTTTGGTCATAGGATATGTGACTGGATAGCTCGCTTGGAGGAGTCTATTAAAGATGACGCTTAAGGATTCTCCCAATTGAGTGAATTGGTGTTTATAGTTGCCCTGATTATTCTGATTGGACTATTGAGGAGGGTGAGGTGCTGCATGTGGTACTGATATGACATTAGAGACGGATGGTTGATTTGGGACATACTATGGCCTCTGGGAGGTATTGGCTACCTAGACATGTTTGGTGTTAGTGGCACCATCATTTAATGTGTTCTTGTTCTTATTCCAATAGTGGGACTTATCCCCAAACAACTTTTCCTTATCAAGATTATAAATTTTAATCTATCCCTTCGCAATAAGTGCTCTCTCAATCGTAGGACCTTTTTCTATGACCTCTGGGAAGGTTGTGTAAATGAAGATTGATATTGTGTGTCATATTTGGATGAGTGTTTGCTACAAAGAGGGTCACCATGTACTTTTCACTAAGAGGAGACTTCATGTGACTAGCCAAAGTGTGCCACCTTTACAGATAGCTTGCAAAAGTCTCTCCTTCACGTTGTTTTTCTTTCAGAAGATCTAGGGTATCAATATCCTTCTCCAAATTGAAGGAGAACTGTGTGACAAATTTTTCTGAAATATCCACAAAGGAAGAGATTGATCCCTTTGATCCCTTTGGAAGAGCCATGAACCAATAAAGATCCACCCCCATTAGACTCCTAGGGAATAACCATAGGAGGTAGTTGTCATTGTGTAGGACTTCTTGGCAATGGGAGTAGAACTCCTGAAGGTGGTTCTTTGGGTCCTTAGTTCCTTTATACTTGTCAAATTTGGGCATTTTGAAATGCTTTGGGAAAGGAACAAGTGAGATCAAGGAATCAAATGGATAGGGACAAATCTCTTCAAAATTGAAAGAATTTTTGTTAGTCCCTACTTGCAATTCTTTCAATGTGGCTTTGACCTCTTCCCATTCCTTATTACCAGGTGTTGATGGAGGTGAATTAAATGGATTGGATTGAGTATAAGGAGCATATTGTTGGTATGATGAAGATGGGGCTGAAGTGGTTTGATTGTATGTTGGTGGAGGATTATATGGAGGTGTTTGTTGATACTCATTGGTATAGGTGGGTTGTGGTTGTGGATTGACGTAGGATTGATCATATGATGATATATTTTGGTAATATCAAGAGGAGGCCCCTTGCTGATATGGTGGTGGTGTTTAATAATATGAGGTGGAAGCACCCTATTGGTATGATAGAGGGGCTTGGTAATATGATGAGGTGGAAGTGCCTTGTTGGTAGGGTGGTTGTTACTGGTAATATGAGGAGATGAAAGTACCCTGTTGGTATAGTGGCTACTACTAGGTGTAATATGGATTAGAATGATAATTGTAAGTAGCATTCAACTATTGGGTAGTCTATGGGGGTTGTTATGGATTAGATGCTTGGTAATAAGGATTGGATTGTGATTGCTATGGATTTGTGTAAGCTAGTGGTAGTTGGGATTGCTAAGGGTTCTGATAAGTAGGATTGGGATTAGGATTGGATGGGGTAGCAAAAGTGGCATATGTACTTGATGGATGGTAAAGGTATTGAGAAAGATGATTTCCTTGTGTTTGTTTCAGGATTTGGATGTGTTGGGGTGGTTGTTGATGATGCAGTGGTTGTTGATGGAGAGGACGAGATGGAATTTGATACTGTTGGGGGACTTGTGGTTGATGTGTGGGGATTTGTGCTTGCTAAGGGATCGTATTGAGATACCTTGCAGTTGTTAATGAGGCTGTGAAGTAGCTTGTGTTTCCAGATGTGGAGGTTGCATGGGAATGGCAGTATGTTGTGGTGTTTGAGATGGGATGGCGGTATGCTATGGTCTTTGTGATGGGATAGCAATATGAACTGGTGTTTGAGATGGGATAGTAGTATGTTGTGTCACCTATTGGTGAGGTGGTTGTGATGAGATGACCTACTGTGGGTTAACCAAAGCCTGCTAGAATGTTGGGATGTTGCCTTGGGGTGGCTGCTGAGATGTGAAAGGTAGTGGTGGTAAGTTGGATTTAGGTGTAGATCTAGGCAGTGGTGGAGATGAAAGAAAAGGATTGCCCCTTGTGTTTACTAGTGGTTGACTAGGTTGATTGGGTGGAAGAGGTGGTGTAGATGGTACGAGGATCAGACCTTGTGGGACATGCATGGTTGGTGGATGAGGTAGATTCTATGGCATGCCATAAGCAAGGGGATCATTAGGATCAAGTGATGCTCCCATGACTGAAATCAGAACCTGGGGGATGTTGGCGACTTGATAGAGCATGACATTCCCAAACTCAGGTTGATACCAATTATCCATAGGTGGACCCTTGAGGACAAACAAATTTCCTAAAATGTTCTATGGAATTATGAGGGCCTTAAGACACTAAAGGGGGTGTGATGTTGATGTATTTGGATAGGTCAATTTTAGGTGGTGATTTGACTCCCTCCAAGAGTAAGGTGGAAAGGATTTTATCCCCATGCTCATTGAGGAGATGATCTATCATTTGAATGTTGGTGGGATTACTAAGGTACTCATCAACTATTACTTCAGGTTGATTGACCATGCTTTCATCTCTAGGAGGTGAATTTTTATGGACCTTAGTATTGGATTGTGATAAGCCACCGTTATTGGGATCCTGAGGGATGTTAGGCTGGGTACCTTGAGCCTATTGTTCTGCCATGAGTTTCTTTGCTTGTGATCGGGTAATGGGCATGAAAATGCAAATCTACCAAGTGTACTAAGATGATGCTATGCTCTAGGATGCACTTAAATGAAGGATCTAGATGAATACTAAAGGATTGATTGATCAGATGATTGGATAAAGATGTGGTTTGATTCGATTAGAATAATTGATGGGTGAGATGATCACTAGGATTGGATGATTGATTAGATAGGATGATGAGACAGATTCTAAACCAAGTTCAGAGATCAAACTAGATGACATGAGGTGCTAATGATTGGATTAAAGGATGGAAAGGATTATTACAACACTGAATCTACCTCAAGATGGAAGTAGATTGATTGGGTTGTGGATGATTACTGACCTAGGAAAGATGACAATCCTAAGTAAGTGTGAAGGATAACGATCAGGATTAGGCACCTAAGCCAACTTGGATAAAGACCTCTACAATGTAGTCTAAGGGATTGGGATTGATGAACCAATGATGGATATACAATGTAGAGATGTTCTAAAATGCACCTATATGATTTGATTGATGAACATATGACTTTTGGAAAATGAAGATGGACTAAAGTGAAGATTATAGTTGGATGGATGATGATAAAAAAAAATTGATCACGACAAAGGACTCAAAAAATGACAAGCTTTTAGTGGCCCAAACGATTCACTCTCTCGAATTTGTATGGGAAGTAGATACGCCTTTGTGTAAGGAAAATTCGTCTCTTTAGATCACAACTTCACCTATTTACAAGGATCAAAATCACCTTTGTGTTGAGAAAACTTTCCTATTTTGGGGAAGCAAATTTTCCTATGTCTGAAGGACTCACAAGAAATAGGCAAAGTTGAGATGCAAATTTTCGTATCTATGAAGGGCTCACTAGAAATGGGAAAGTTGGGAAGAAAATTTTCCTGTCTATGAGGGACACACAAGAAAAGGGAAAAGTTGTGAGTAAAATTCACCTCTTGATAAAGTAGGATCACCTAAAACCAAGGGAATGGTCAGACTAGATTTTTAAAATTGCCTAACAAGATGACAAGCTCGCCTATTTCTTCAACTGTACAGATGGGAAATAGACTCACTTAAAAATGGGATCACCTATCAAGAAAATAGATTCACCTAAATATTGAATTATATGAATGGGGATGATGAAGGTAGAAACGAATTTTCCCCAGGAGAGGACAATTCACCTATTCTAAGGAAAATGGGTGAATTTGACAAACAAGGACTGAGTGTGGATTCCCTTGTGGATAGCAGGTTCTCCCAAGGATAGGAAAAAAATTCCTATTCTAGGGAGAACAGGAAAATTCGATGGATGATGACTGACGGGATGACTCAGAATGCAAATGGGATCACCCTGTGGACAACAAGTTCTCCCCAAGAAAGGACAAATTTTCCTATTCTATGGAAAATGGGAAAATTTGACAAATGAGGACTGATGTAGACTCACTTAAAGGATGGGAAAACTCACCTATTCTGGAGAATGGGTGAAAATGAGTTCACCTAAGGAGGGACCCATAGGAAAATTTTCCTCTGACAAAGAAAAACTTGCCTAAAGGAATGACCTAGACTAGACTCAGACACAAAATCACCCTTTTTGCATGGAAAAATTGCCTATCCACAGTGCAAATTCACCTCTATGAGAAGCAAATTCTCCTTTCAGGGTAGGGGCTTACTATGGAAAAGGATAACAAGCATGACAAACAACAAACAGAAGGCTAAACTCACTCAACTAAAAATAAAGCACTGGTATCGCACAATGAAGACATGCCAGACAACATAATCCTAAAATTAGTGTTGAAGGTTTACAAATTTTATGTAGGCCCACCACCTTGAGTGGACAACCCAAGGTTAATACTCTATGATACTGGGGTGGTTCTCTAGATCACCCTTTCTCATGAAGGTGAATAGCTAGCTTTCCAGTGACATAGGGTCATCAACAGATGCCACAAGCTCACCTTCACACTCTCTCTTGAGGACTACTATATTCCACGATGAGGATTTCTATCTCAACCCAAGGGAGTACATGGTGAGTAACTTTAGGGTACGGTGTGCATCCCCTACACTACACCAAGCCACGGCTAAAACACAGGTCTCTATCTAGGTTGAACAAAGCTATCTTGTGTGTCCTCAATATACGCTAGGTACATGAGGCATAATCATGAATACTAGCCCATCACAAGCATGGATTGGGATCCCCAATGAGGTACTACAAACTCAGACCAACCATGCATGTCTTATCTAGGTATCACCCCAGCTTCGACGCTTTTCTAAACATGACGTGACTGGATTGGGGTTAGTTCTCCCCCCTTTATATACCCCGCAAGTAAGACATGGTTGGGATCATCCCCCAGGTGATGAAATCCTAGGCAGGTCCCGCTAAGGGAAGAAGATACTAGACATTTCAACTGGTCCCCAGGCTCACACGTAATGCAAGGGGAGAGCTTATACGCACTAGCACCTCTTAGGTAGACTGGACTAGACTAAAGTAAACTATGATTTCTCGTCACCTAGGATCATCAAAAAGTGCAAGGGGATTGGATACATCAAGAGTCTACTCCCAAGCACAACAAATAGAGTATATTGACCCTTTAATTAATCTGTGTGCCTAGCTAGTATAGAAATCAATAAATAGACTAACTAAAGGGGTCTTCGACCGATCGTCCTACAGAAAATACATTAATAATTTTGACCACCGATCTTGGACAAATAAAAGACAAGTTGCTACACAAATTGTTAGTGAAATGTCACACTCACAAAAAAATGAGTTAGCAAGTTAGTACCTAAAACAGAAACCAAATTGAAGTTGAAAACTAAAAGATCAAGTTTTAGGTATATCTCAAATTTTCCTCTATATGAGGCAAATTCGCTTGTTCTTCTAGTCAAATTCGCCTATTCTATGAGAATGGGTGAATTCACTTTTGCATCTGTTTTGGAAGATGGGAGAATTCATTTTCACCTCTGTCACTTGATTGTTCTTTCCTGTTTCTAGGAGACAAGTGCAAGTTCACCCCTAAAGTCAAATTCACCCCTTTCCAAGAAAGGGCGATATCACTTTCGCCTTTGTTGTCTTCAAACTTGAGTCTGTAACTGGCAAGTTCACCCGTTAGGGCAGATTCACCCCTACGTGTAAAATATGAACCTAAAAAACATGAAACAATAGAAAACGTGAAAGTATAGACCCGTGATGTGGGTCCTACCAGGCATGCCAAAAATGTGTGCAGGTGAATTCCTAGTCTAAAAATGTAAGACAAACAAAATACAAACAAGGAAAACACAAACAACACCTCAATGATTAGCCTAGTTGAACTTGAATAAAATGAAATACAAAAGGAAGTATGTTACCTTGTCCAAGTTGATGAGTTGGTTGGCCCTATTGACTCATTTGATTGTGTGCTCCTTTGGAAGAAAAATAGCATAAAATATAATGCAAAATGATGAGGATGAGATGGGGAATACAATGATGCAAGTGGTATATGGATAGATGCACGATATGGATGCAAATGAAGCTGCAACAATGGAGGTTATGGCTTGGATTGGATGCTTGAGATTTGGAGTGCAAATATGAGTTTGATTGAATGTTGCAAATGAGGGGAAAATCTTCTAATTTTACGGGAAGTGCCTCTAAGAAATGAAGGGCCAGGATGAGGCCACCATGGATGAGATCAAGGGCTAGGGTGAGTTGAGAAATCACAAGCTCTCACATCTTTCCATGTGTCCAGTGAGGTGTCAAAGGGGAGGCAAGGTGGAGGTACCTTATGGTACCTTGGGATTGGGACAATATCTCCTCATAAAGGAGGTCCTTGTCTCAATATGGGTGATGTGATGTTTGAGGAATTTAAAATTCCTCAAATATCCACATAGGGAAGAGGAGAGGAATTAAAAATTCCTTAAAAGTCATGGGGAGAATAAATGTGAATTTTAAATTCACATGGGGAAATGGGTTATGTTCTCCAAAAGGAGAAAGAAATTAATGAAAGTTTACTTGGGGGTATGCCATAAATGGCATAAGAATTAGGTTGACCTAATCAAGTAATTAGGGTTGTGCAAACAAGGGGTTAAGCAGGCTAATGGAGGATTAAGAGCAAGTGGAGAATTATGGAGGATGTGACACTAATCTTGATTAAGGGTGTGCACATTCTAATCATAGATTGATTAAATTAATCCAAATTAGAGAGGGATTATGGAGGATGGGACAAGGAGAGAGAAAAAGGTGAATTTAAAATTGATTTAAATTCATAAGGCCAAATGACTAAATTAAATAAATTAGAGTATTTATTTAATTTAGAGAAAAAGGGGATAAGAGATAAATTATTTAATTATTTAATTAAATACCTTAGGAACATTAGATGAAAGGGAAAATTAAATAATAAATTATTTAATTAACACAGATGAAGGATGTTGGATAGAAGAATAAAGGGGATGAATTTGACCATATGGGGGTGGTTAAATTCGGATGTCTATAGTATGTAAACATCATTTACTATAATACAAAGTGACTTTTCTTGGTGTGTGGGTTTTTCTCCCATAAGAGTTTTCTGACGTAAATTTGGTGTTCAATTGTGCGTGTTGGTTAAATTTTTCTACTCTGTTATTCTGATAATGTGCATCTTAATGAACTATAACTTGAAATTCAATGGATTTTCTACATTTCTCTTCTAAGAATTGGAATTAGGAAGGTGTTTCCATGCTTAGCTTTCCTTACAATGTGGCTATGAGATCGCTCTCTATAGGATTATATTGTTGAGTGGTGGCACCATGGAAGAACTTCTTTTGGGACTACAATGTATTCTTTTGTTAAGCAACTACAGTATGTGAAGTACCAACTCAAAAGGTGGAATAGGCAGTGTTCTAGCTACATCTTCCATGCTAAGGCTACAACTTAGAGTAGTCTAGATGCTATTACTCATGAGATTATGGAGATTGTCCTTTTTGAGGATTCTTTCAAGGAGGGGGTGAAGGCTTTGAAAGCTCTAGAGGAGTGTAAGTTGCAGGAGGAGATTTATTGGAAATAGAAGGTGCATGTTGAGTGGTTTTAGGAAGGGGATGGAAAAACTACCTTTGTCTTCAACTTTGTGAAGGCCAAGAGACATGGAAACTCTATCCCTTTTCTTGTGAATTCTAGGGGTGAGAATTTTTTCTCTAGGAGATATTTCCAGAGAAGCTTCTTAGTATTTTGTTGCTTTGTTCAAGGAGGATTCTCCTAATATGAGGGCTAAAGAGAATCATGTCATATCTTGTATTCCTTCTCTAGTTTCTTTGGAAATGAATGAGCACCTCTTGTGTTGCATTTCCCTGGAGGAATTGCAGGCCACTATTTTTTAGATGAAGAAAGGGAAAGCTCTGGGTCTTGATGTTGGAAGTAAGGGGAGGATTAATGTTGGAAGTTTGTCATTGTTGATGTTGTTTGGAAACATGAGCATGAGGTGCATATAATGTATGATCCAATTTTGTCATTGATTTCAACATCGTTATGATCATTCTAGCATGGATTAGGAGAATTCTTGAAGAAACTTGGATAGATCAAGTTGATCTAGAAAATATGGTTATGCAAGTATTTGGCTAATTATTCTTCTTGACAACATTGTGGTTCAGTGTGTCAGTTTTTGGGTCCACTCTCCACCGCAAGTTGATATATCACTATGCAATTCTAACTGTAGGTTTGAGATCATCATTTTCATCTACATTCAATATTTTGTGACATTTTGTGAAGTATTCTATGAATGACATAGTTCAACTCTCTATATTGCAGTCATTCCTTGTATAGTGTATCCGTGTGGGAGACTCTGCATTTTTTCGTGGATAGATATTTTGTTTTGCAATGATGAGGATAATCTATTAGTTGTTGGTTGAGTGGGAATTCCAAGGAATATTGAGTTTTGAAGTCATACGTATGATGAATTGTATGTACATATGAAGGTTTTGTGTTTAGGTCTTGTTTTGGGTTGATCTAACATGTTTGATGTTTTGTGGAGGATAAGCAACTTTGTCTTATGTGGGATCTATATTAGGTCCATCCCAACCTATATTAAGATGAATTGAATTTCAAATTTTGGTTTAAGATATGGATAAAAAAAATTAGCATGACATGTTTAATTTTGTGTTATACTTCTAATTAGGCTAACCTAATTCAAGCTACACTTGATATGGATATATAGGAGATTAACTTCATATTTTTGTTGTGTCTTTGTGTGGAATGTGAATGATGATGATGGAGGGATAGAGATAATATTGTATGCAAGTAATGAGAGCCATATGACATGTATGGTATTCTACCTACATGTGTGTGATGTGAATATAATTAGATTTGAGGAAATTTTGAGTAGAGTAGAGTATTGTTTCAGATTTGTGTGAAGATTATTTTGTGCTTCATTGGAACTATAATCCAACATATGATAGATGCTATTGTATAAAATCAAATAGTCTTTGCAGCCACCCCTTCTTTCTATCTTTCTTACTTTATGTGGGTAGTGAGTTTACTTGAATAGTGAGTCCAGCTGGAAGTGAGCCTTTATGTAATATCTTCTATCTAGATATAATATATTGTGAGCTAACCCTCACTGTGGTTTTTTCCATTTTGAATTTTCTACATAAAAATAATAGTGTTCATGTGTCGTGATTTTTTGGATGTCTTCATTTTTTCATTCATCATTGTAGTTATATTCATTTTTATAATTAGACAGATTATGTTTAATTGGTTTAAAAGAACACCGATTCACCCCCCCTTCTCAATATTTTGGGTGTTGAACAATTGGTATCAGTGCTTGGATCCCTAGAAGGAGCTTGACCCCTTCGGGAAGATCTTGGAGTCTGAACACATGGCTGATTTATCCTATTTTTCTAAAAGATATTTTGACTATTGAATACATAGAAAACTGCATAATTGACAAAGAAGAACTTAAAGTTTCTCTTGAATAACTTAACAAAGTTAAAGATGAATACAAAAATATGAAGGAGAATCTTAAAGAGGCAAATGAATGTATCAAAAAACTAAGAGAGAAGATAAAGAAAATTAGAACAAGGCATAAGTAAGTTAATGAACAATTGAAACAAGCAAATGAGAAAAACATCGGATTGAAAGTGAAAGTGGAAGAAAATAAAAATACTTGAACAAGAAGTGGTAAATCTGAGATCAGATTTGGAGAAGGAAAGAGGCTATAAGGAAAAATTCAAGACAAGTTTTACAATGCTTAATGAGTTAATTGCAGGACATAAAGCATCTGAAGGAAAAGATGGTTTAGGACTTGAAAAAGGAGAAATCTCAAAAGAAAATTAGAATGCAAAGAAGACTGGTATGCTTTAGAATCAATGAAACAATGCTAGAAGACCTCCTATCAGATAACCAAATGCTCAAAGTACTCATATATTTAATGGTACTTGTTATTTTTGCAATCAATTTGGAAATAATGCAAAGGAGTGTAGAACCAAAATGAGTCAAAATGTTTCATCCTTTACTAGTCAATGCTTTACATGCAAGGAATTTGGGAATAGAGCATGTGAATGCAAAATTCAAATGATGAATGCATATAACAATGGTAGAATGATTCAATCTTTCAAAGGTTATTGATATACATGCTATTGATTTGGACACAAGGCTAACCAATACAAATCTAGAATGAATGAAAGGAATAATGCTCAAAGGAATAGCATATGCAACAATTGTAGAAGGCCTGGACATATTGCTAAATTTTACAAAAGTAAAAACACAAGGAAGAATTATCCAATAAAGAAGAATTAACCAGTTAAGAAGATTGATCTTGATGAAGTGAAGAAGGAAATGGAAAAGATATGGAGAAAGAAATAAGAGACTAAGGATAAAGGAGAATCTATACCACTCTTTGGTGCAAATTTTTCCTCTAATAACTAAGCCTAGAGCTATGGCTTAAGAGGAGCTTTAATGAATATCTTATGTCCCCTAGTAAAAAAAGAGGTGTTTGAGATATAGCACAAAGATATGTGATGAAGAATGAAATTATTAATCTGAGGAAGAAAATTGTAGAAGAAAATATTCTAATGCGGTAATTTGCAGAGCTTGGAAAGTTGACTATGCATACAATATTTTAGGATTATCAACTTTTTTCTGAAACATTTATTGCTGAAATGGGTCAAATTAAAGAGTTAAAAGGGTGCTTGATAAGAAAAATTCATTTCATTGAATGTATTTGAAGAAGAGTAGAGGAGCAAGAAGCAAGTTTGAATGGTCTGAAGCATCTTCAAGTTGTAGAATTCCAAAACCCTATCTCGTTGAGCAAGAGAAAAAGGTATTTAACAATCTCTGCACATTCTAATTTTTTGGAATTATCAGTAGAAGAAAATTTGAATACAATGACGACACTGGAAATTGTAGATGTTTCCCAAAAACCGCAACCCAAATTTAAGAGATACTCTTCCAAAGCTTTAGAATTTGATCCCCTAGGTGCATTTTTGCATATACCTCTTGGGGTTTTTCCTACTAAAGATATTAGGGATTATATTCATGGGAATACGGAAGAAAACCCCTACAAAAAATTGTTCAATCTATGGGTAGATGAGCTAGTCAAAGAAGACTACACCTTGAAACCAAAATACAATATCCTGACTAAGAATAAATTAGATGTGTGGCATTGGTTTCAAGACTTTAGCAATGAAGAGAAGTGTATTAGAATTGAGTTGAGAAGAATTCATGATTAGCTTATGTGGATTGATGGAACAAACATGATTAACAAAGAAGCAATTAGAGAAATCACTAGTTTATGGTCCACCAGACTGATTCTAGTCCAAAAATATGCCAAGAACAAAGACATAATGTTGCAAATGGGTACTACAATAAACCCTTTCAGAAATCTAGCAATTCAATAGACAACAATGGTTATTAGACATATGATTTATGGAGACAAGTCAGTCTCTGCCACCACAATTCATGTGGCAATGGATATGATTGAGAATAATGGTGAATATGACCTTTGTGAGTTTCTCTAACAACAACTGATAGAGAACTTGAAGGAAATTAAGAAGAAAAAGCATACATTCAAGTATGGAACATTGATAATATGTCTTGTTTTCTATTTTATGAAGGAAGTTATGATAGTTGGAAAGGTTGATTGGTCAAATGAAAAACCTATTGCTCATCAAATAAGAGACTACATGAGTAATCTTGGAGATTTGGATGCTCAAGGTGATGCCCTTACAACATTCTTTGCAATGTTTCAAAGGAGAACGAATATGAGATAGAGAGTTTTGAGAGATGTGGTAAGAAAGTACATGAATGACATTACCTTCTTGGTTTTTATTGACTATTGCATAATGGAAGTAGTTGAACCAAAAACTATTTGGGCGTAGAGTTTGGCTATGAAGTGATAGAAGAAGTAGCCACTGGCTATTTTGAAGTGTTGCTAAACAACCCTAAGGATCCCACAAGACCAAGAATTGGAAACTATAGAGAAAAGATAATTGAAGTTTCTCAAAAATTTAAGAAATCAAAAATAAATAAACAAGTTGATGATGAGGTAGAATCATATGCCAAAGAGTTTGGCATCTCAGAAGACAAAGTTAGAATAGCTATAGAGAGAGCTCAAGCTGACATGAGTATAGAAGAGGCATCTAGTAGCTCTAGGAGATCAATTATTGCATCTCTACCTACAACTGGTAAGAAGAGGAGATCCATAGATAGTCCTCTAGTAAGGGAGAAATCCTCTCCGGTAGTCCATGCCATTAGGGCAGAAGAAAAGAAAATTGCAAGGAGAGTTAAGCATAAAGCCATGAGGAAAAAGGAATCTGGTATCACTGTGACCTCTAAAGAAGATGTAGATGATGCTCAACATGAGCATGAGATCAGTAAAGTTGTAAGAACAAAACAAGAGATAATGGAGAACTTCAAAGAATATGCCTCTAGAATAAGAGCTCAAGTTGAAGAAGAAGTTGAAGCATGGATTGTAGAAAAGAAGTTATTGGACATGATAGAAAAGTGTGCATCTACACACAAAAAAGTGGAAGAGAGTTTGAAGGATGTTCATTCCTGTGAAGAGGAAGCAAGGAACCTATTTCTATATTGCATGAAGTGGCCTAACATTACACAAAGAATAAAGGATGTTATGATTACAATTGAGACACAAATAAGCTATGCATGAAAAACTTATGACCCGGTACAAGATAGAGATGATTCAGAATTGGACTACTTTAGTTACCTTACATGAAAAATACTTTACCCTATAGATCCAAAAGGAAGAAACAATTAGATAATTTGAGAAGCTAAGGGACTTGGTGAAAATGAAGCATATAGCTGTCTTAAGTGCCCTTTCCAATTCAAATAGGATTTTAGAGATAAATCTTAACCCCTGTAATCCGGAAGAAGGAGAGATCTTGGTGAAGCTTGAGTTACAACACAGAATACTTGCAGCAGCAAAGGAACAGTGGAAAGTAGGCAGATCCACTTGGAAAGTCATCCTACAGAAGCTTCAAGGGTCAACATCTTCAGGTTGACAATTTCTACTCATGATTTTCAAATTTTCATATTATTTTTGCATATATGTAGAAGGTATAGAAGTTTTTAATTAACTCCCTAAGGGCAAGTCAACACACCCTTCCAGTTATTTTTTCTTACATATATATCTGAGGGGGAGTATATAAAGTTTTTTTTTGATACCGATACACCCTTTTCCATTGATGTCAAAGGGGGAGAGATACTTGAAAAAAAAATTGAGAGTTGGGGAGAAATGTTGAGAAAGAATTTTGGGAGAAATATGTGTAAAGGGGAAAGATAAGTTTTTGGAAAATGTTTTTGATATGCATGTGGGCAGCGAGTTCACTTGGATAGTGAGTCCACCTAGCAATGAGCCTTTCTATAATATCTTATATCCAGATATAATATATTGTGAGCTAACCCTCACCGTGGTTTTTCCCATTTTGGGTTTTCCACGTAAAAAATACTGGTGTTCATGTGTCATGTGATTTTGTGGATGTCTTCATGTTTTCATTCATCTTTGCAGTTACATTTATTCTGATGATTGGAAGGATTATGCTTAAAATAATTGGTTTAAAAGATATCGATTGACCCCCCTCTTAGTATTCTAGGTGTTCAACACCTGATGGGTTACCAATTGAATTCTTTTAGGAATTTCTGGAACATTATAAATTTAGATTTATTGGAGGTGGTGCGTGAATCCTAAAGGAACAAACAAATGCTAAGGGAAATGAATTCCAATTTTCTTTCCCTCATCCCCAAATGTGATGGGGTTGATAGGATGAGTATTCTTGGGCACATTTCCCTTTGCAATGTGGTTTATACTATTCTATCTAAGTTGATTGTTGAAAGAATGAAGCGGTGGGTTAGCAAGTTGGTCTCTAAGGAATAGGGGGGCTTTGTGGTGGATAGGAAAATCTTGGATAGCATTGTTATTACAACTAAAACTATTTATTCCATGGCGGTCTCCAAAAACAATTATGTTCATAAAACTAGACATGGCAAAAGCCTATGATAGAGTTAAATGGCCCTTTTTGTGGAAAGTGCTTATTGCTTTTGGTTTTGATGAGGAGTCGGTTATGTGGATAATGAGATGTGTCATGACCACTTCCTTCTCAGTTTTGGTTAATGGGGAACCGTCCTCCTTATTTTGGGCCTCCAGAGGTCTTTGAAAAGGGGATCCCCTTTCTCCTTATTTATTCTTTTGGATGAAGGTCTGGGGAGAATTATTAAGAGCCATGTTAATCAAGGTATAATCAAAGGGTGGAATTGGGGTAATGGTTGCCCCCCTCAGTCGCACCTACAATTTATGGATGATACTACTTTGATGGGTATGGCTAAGGTTAGAGAGGCCAGTGATTTGCATAAGACATTGGACATCTATTTCACTACTTCCAGTCAACAGATCAATGAGAGGTAAATCTTCCATTTTCTTCTTTAATACTCTCATTCTTATTCAACAACAGATTGCACGTATTTTGAGATTTTAGATTTATCAATTTCCTTTGAATTATCTTAGTATACCTATCTCTTCTAGTATCCTTCCTAGAGGCTCCTAAAAATTTATTTTACAAAAGTTTCAGGTGAAAGTGAACCATTGGACTCATAGGTGGCTTTCTTTTGTGGTAAGGGTTTTGCTTCTTAAGTCAGCGGTGTAGGTTCTTCCAAATTATAGGTGTATGCTTTAGGTGGCTCCTTCTAGCTTTATCAAGGATTTGGACTTTGGATAGGAAATTCTTATGGGCTGGAAACTTGGCATCCTCTAAGTGGAGTCTAGTGAACTAGGAATTTTTTTTTCATTCAAAATAGTTGGGTATCCTTGGGTTGCAGAAGACTACTTTTACTAGTTTGGCATTGTTCGCCAAGCTTTATTAGAGATGGTGTATTGAATAGGACCATGTCTAGGCTAGATTATTTCAAAAATATCTGAAGGGTGTACCAAAGGAGGAGGTCCCTTGGTATTCACTCTTGGGGAAAGGTTTTGTGATTTGGGAAACACTTTAAAAAGGTGCAAAGCTAATCAAGGACAGTTTGTTCTAGATTTTTAATAGGGGGTATGAGGCTCTCTTCTATTTTAACTCTTGTGGTGGGTTTTCTCCTATCATGGTCAAACATCCTAATTTGCAAGATCTGTCATTGCTTCTTTGATGTTGGTTGGTCCTGGGTGGTGGACTTTAAAACTTCTTATTTCTTTAGGCAAGTGGAAGTGTCTAGATGGAAGGACCCTTGTGATTGGCCTATTGGAGGTTTGGAGGAGGATCAAGTTGAGCTCAAAAATATTCTTGTAGGAAGAGAGTGTAGCTCTCTTAGGGAGAGGGATACTTTGGCTTGGAGCCCTGATCCTAAGTTGGTTTTCATGGTGGATAGTGGTTATTACGAGTTGATTTTTTGAAAGTATGGAGGGATGGAATTTTCTTGGTGAAAAAATGTATGGAATAAGTTTTCTTGGCCTAAGTTTAATTGTTTCTTGTGGACTTTAGCTTGGAACAAATGTTTGACTTGGAATAATCTTCAAAAGCAAGGATTTCAGGGCCCTTCTATTTGCATCATCTATGGATGCAATGAGGAGGATTTTCCCACTTATTCTTCTATTAATGTCCTTTTTCTATACTTATTTGGAATTTTTGGTGGGGTATTTTAGGACATCCTTGCATTCATGCTTCCTCTCTGGTTGAATTATGGAGTAGTTTGGGGATACCTCTGACATAGGCCTCTTTTCTCTAGATTGTGTGGACTATTGGCTTTGCTTTCATCCTTTGGAAAATATGGATAGAAAGGAACTGTAGGATGTTTCAAGGTGGAAAGATGATGATTCAACAGGTTTGGCAGAGAGTTGTTAGTATGATTCAGGAGATTGTGGAAGCCAAATGTGAAGTGTCTTTCCCTTTGGAGAGGGGATATGAAGAGATTGTGAATAGACTGGGTATTCATGGTCTGCATTTTGATTCTTTTTATGTTAAAAGAGGTAGGAATTCCAAAAATAAGGTTCGAAGAGTTGGGGGTTGGTTCCCTTCTTCGGTGGATGTTTTAAAGATCAACATTGATGGCTCTTCTAGGGGTAATCTTGGGCCTATTGGGATTGGTGGTGTTGGAAGAGATAGCTCTGGTAATGTTATTTTCTTATTTCCCATTCATAAGGGGTAGAAAACCAATAACCTTATGGAAGGTTTGATGATTCTCTGGGCTATTGAGAGAGCTTGTGCTCTTGGCTGGTGCAATATCACCTGTGAATCAAAATCTCAAGTCATTTTTAAATTTGTTGACTGAGTAGAATTTGATGGGGTTGATTATCAACTTGCCTCTGTGGTTAGATAAATTCTACGGTGTGTTCCATATTTTGAGTCTATGTATTTCACTCACATTCCAGGTGAGTGGAACAAGGTAGCCGATTGTTTGGAAAAATGGGCTTCTGAGCAGGATGGCAATTGGCAGAGATGGTTGGGAGTAGTTATCCCCAGATTTTGTCTAGGATTTAGAGAGGTTTATCTTGGAGGATATGGTGAGTTGATGTTGGTTGTTGGTTGTTCTTGTTATGGCTTTGTCTATTAGATAGTTGCATGTTGGTTTTGTGTTCTTGGTTTCTTTGGGTGCCTATCTAGACCCTAACTTCTCTATATTGGTGAGATTCTAATTTTAATAAATTTTTACCCTCTTTATTAAAAAAAAATTAGGCCCCTTTTACTTAATTACTTAAGCTAAACTTGGGGATTTTTTATTATTATTAGATTGAGATATATTTAGATCATCTTGTCTCATTGCATAAGATGAAGGAACGCGTATTAAACTAACCAAACCCTCATCTAGGGTTTTCTTTTTTATTTTATAAGCATTAAATTTTGGAAAAGGAGGTACTTACTTATGGTTATGATTCATCGTCTCTTCTTTTCTCTCATATGGGGGATCTTGATTATACTTATGTGACCAAAGCAACACTTAGGGGGATATGTTGAGTCCTACATTATTGTGTCACATGTACACTTTCATTTCTTTTATCCTCTTTTGGAGAGGATTTTTTTCTCATGAGGTTATCTCCTTTTCTTCAATTATGAGATATTTTAGTTGCTTGTTCATGGGAACCTCATCAAGCCTTGTAGTCGAGACCCATTCTACATCCATTATTGCATTCTTCATTAGGTTTTTAGCTTCTCCTTAAGTTGATCTTAAGGAGGGGTGTTGGAGTAAATAGGTAATCACCTAATAATCAATTAATCACTAATTAACTATTAGGGCCCTTTTACTTTAATTACTTAAGTTAAACTTAGAAATTTATTTTTTATTATTAGATTGAGCTATGTTTAGATCATATTATCTCATTACATAAGATGAAGACACTTGTCTCGATCTAATCAAGTCCTCATATATGGTTTTATTTTTTTCTTTTATAAGAATTCACCTTTCATTATAATTTACATTCAGGTTATTGCATCAATATAATTTTTTAGGTTGTTTAAAACATTCATCTTTCTTTTATCTCTCGCTTGTGATAGGATAATTGCTTGTAGTTGTCTATTGGGAGCTATGGGGTTCTATCATCAACTCCAACAAATGTATTTTCCTTTATTTTCCAATAATGAAAAACCATAAAATATCTAAAATAATTCATTAAGGAAATTCAAGAAAAACCCTCTGAATTTAATTAATTTTGAATGGAATAAAAAGTAAAAATTTATAATTATACCCCTTTGTTCCCAATGAGGTCAACAACTCACTTTTCAAATAAAATTGAGAAAATAGAATTTTGTAGAAGTTTTTCTATAGTTATGGCTCCATTTTGGATATTTAAAATAAAATAAATATTGTTTTAAGCTAATAAATTAATCCAATTCTATCATATACCAAGGAGAACATATGCAACCACCTAGTGTAGGCATGGAAATGGAGAAAAAATATTTAAAATCAAATTTAAAAATTAAATACAAAGAGGGAATTTACCTCCCAAATATACACATAAGGAATAGAGATGAATCTTGGTTGAAGTAGACACATCAAACACACTCCCTTAAAATACCCAACAAATTTCCTATGCAAGGAGTCAATTCTCCCTTCTCTTTCATCCTTCCAATTTTTTATTTCGTTCATGAAGCAAAACTCAGTTTTGGAGTAAAATTCCCAAAATGTAAAAGTGAATAAGATAAGAAGTCTAGTTTTTCTTTATGTCATTCCTATGTTTTTTCCCTTTTTCTATGATTTTTATTTTTATATATTTCTTTCTATTTTTCTAATTTTATTTTTCTTGAAAATAGAATTTTAATAGCAATTAATAATCACTTACATTTGATATAATAAACAAGCTAATTAATCTAATTGATAATTCCCAATTAACTAAGAGTTAAAATAAATTAATTTAAATTAATCTATAAGAATAATTAGTTCTTATACCTAAATATTTCCATTTGGAAGACAATTATATTCATTAAGTTTATTCTAGTAGAGACAGATAAATGTAATAGGCCCTTTTAAACTTCATACTTCAAATTTTTGCTTAAATTGTAAACAAACCTTACAAAGTAAATATTTAAATGAAATACAATAAAATATCAAACCACATGCAAAGGAATCATACACATGTTTTATAGGTTTGCACAACAAGCAAACTGTAGAATTGCCACCAATTCAAATTCAGGTTCATAGGAGGATTTACAAGGCTCGTCTCACACTTGAATAAGATAGAGGCTAAATCATAATTTTAACCCAATTATATTACCATCCCTAATATATAAATAACACTGGGAATGATGCTATACTTTCACACTTGGGTCAAACATCAAGCATGTACCTATTCTACATAATAATAGCCAAAGAAACATAATCCATCTCAATATGGTATAAAGCACAACACTATATCAAATCATCACCTATAATATAAATAATCTATGAGTAGTATGATACATGAAATAAAATTTATCATCAATAATCATTTAATGCTCAATAGTTTAAATAATCACAACTATATCTATTAATTAAACCACTAAAGTTGAAACATTGATAAACACTTGGTACAACATGTACAAGCATGACCTATTTATCCCCTAATACCTAATTGGAAATAAAATACCACCAATAAACATCTCAAGTCATACAAAAGTGTGGACATTACAATGAATATCAATGGAACCTCCACTCAAGTTTCCTCAAAAGTGTATTTCCAAGGTGTTTCATGAGGTGTGTCCACTAAAGCACCCCTAGATATTGCTCTTCCCATTTTCAAATTTGATCATTCTTGCCAATGGTTATAATTTTTTACCTTGATAGGGTATTTTGTGTGAAGGGTCCTCCCCAAAAACATTCTCAAGGAGTAGGTCAATAGGGCTTGGTTCCTACATGAGATTTTCCTAGATTCCATTAAAACCTTTCTAAATATTTTTTGCTTTTTGCTTTTTCTGAAGCCAACCATGTGGAGGCTATTCTTATTCATGTTCCTTGGCTTGATTTTTCCTCTTTTTTGGTCTTTAAAACTTATACTTGGGAATATTTGATGTTCAATGAAAAGGATCTTTGGGTCCTTATTTGGGTCAAAAAAATTCTAATCCAAATTACTTCTTCATTGGGCACTATAGTTTTTGTTGAATTTGATTGGCTCAATTTGGCCCATCCTCAAATGTGGGTTTGTGTTGAGATGGACCTTTAAGAAGACTCAAAGGAGACTATGGATATCCATATTGGACATATGACAGATGCTAAATGTATTTTTTACTTGAATTTTCCAAATAATTGCTATCATTTTTAGACCTCTAAACATAATATCTAGGATTTAACTTTGGTATCTTCCCATACAAAACCATCATCGTAATTCACTATTGGTATGAAAAATTCCACATAAAAAGAGGGAGGGTAGCATAGTTGTAGATATTGAAAATTGTCCTAGGTCTCTGATGACACTTTTTACTAATTTTTCATCTAAAACTAATTAAATAATTTATTATTTAATTAGTGCTAATATTCTTCTCCTAATTCCCTATAATAAAATAATTTTTAATTATTTAATTATTATTCTTCTAAACTATTAATTAAATAATTTTCATTATTTAATTAATGCTCATCACTATTTCTTCCTAACTATTCCTCTTAGATTAAATAATTATTTAATTATTTAATCCCTTAATCTTTCCTCTCAAATTAAAGAATTCTTTAATTATTTAATTTGTCTTCAATTTCAATCATCCCTAAACTTACTAATTTTGAAAGGTGAGGATAATTCATCTTATTTAATTTTAAAATCTTTAATTATCCTCACCTATATTTCATTCCCACTTATCTCTCCAACTTTCTCTCACTTTACTTCCACTTTTCTCTTCCACTTTCCAATTTTCATTCCCACTTTCTCTCAATTAACTCTTTCCCCTTTCCACTCATGACTCTTATTTTCCAAATCCATTCCCCACTTTCGAAATGGTAGCTTTTAGTTGAAAATAAATAGTTCCTTTATTTGTTTTCAATTAACTATTCTCTTTCTCAATTTAAGTCATCCTTCACTCTTTCATTCCTCCAATTTTGAAAAAGTATATTTTGATGAAAATAAATACTTTATTTATTTATTTTCAATTAACCCATTTTGTCCTCCACTTTTAAATGCAAATTTCCCTTCTAACTTATCCTTGCATTCTATCTTGTCGATTCAATTATCTTTTCGAAATCTATAAATTGAGGACTTATTTCTCAATTTAGGGAGACCACATCTTCAATTTCCTTGTGATCATTCCATCAAATTGCTTTCAATATTTAGTGCATTTGATCACATTTGAGAGCTACACATCAAATCTATTGAAGGAATAAGAAGGACAACAAAATAGAGTGAGAGAAGCACATAATGAGGGTTTGCATTTCCATTTCTTTCTTTATGTATTTTTTTTTCACAATTTTGTTGATGTATTGGGGTTTTATTTCATGATATTTGCTTTGTGGTCTCAACATTTTGATATTATGTATACTTTAACCATTTTCCCTAGATACATTTGGTGAACACAACATGAACATGCATTACACTTGATCCAATTTTGTGGGTTTTTACAGGGAGGTTTTAGGTGCTTTGGTGAATTTGATTGTAGATCTGCGTAGTTGGAAGAAAACCTAACATTCATAGTTTTTTTGAAGATTCCTTCAATTGGTTTAAAATGAACAACAAATCTTCATCTAATGCTAATAAGGGGGTTTTAAATTGACTACAATTTCACATAGCCTAATTAGGGGTTAAAATTGATGATTTTTTTTTTATTTTTGGCTTAAAATGAATCTTACAATTCTCATAGTCTTAATTAGGATTTGGATCAAAGAACAAAAACAAATTTCACATTTCAAGCATGCAAAGGATTTAAAATGAACAACAAATTACATTTAATTATGGCTTAAATTGATCAAATCCTTTCAAATTAAAGTGGAATTAACCTCATCTAGTCTTAATTAGGATGAAAATGGATCAATGAATACATATCATGTAAATTTTGAAATAAGACTATTTGCTTTGGTTTAGACAACACTTCATTTTTTAAGGGTTAAAGAACAAGTGTTCACATGTTAGAGACTTGAAAGGTGAAAACATAAAAACATGTATGTTGAAGACTTAAATTTTATATTACTAATGGAATTTGATGTAGGACATTCGTCAAAGACTTGATTTTGAAACCGATTGTCTTTTAATATTAGATAACATTTCAATTAGTGCTTACAAAGAACCCTATCTACCGTGTTTGGTGCGCTTGCACATTCTTTGTTACCCGATCCAATGTGTACGTATCCAATCCCCTTATGCACTTGTGCAATCCTAGGTGACGAGAAATACACATTGGTCTCTTCTTTTAGGAGAGGATTCCTGTGGGGATTTCATCACCTCGGGGTTTGACCTTGAGCACATTTTTCGGTGAGATATATCAAAGGGGGGAGAACGAAATTTATACCCCAAGGATTGGCTAGCATTGTTCGAAGCCAAGCCATGAGACCCTCAGTCTATCAAGACTTGCTAGTGATGAGAGTGGGAGTGGGCCTCCCAGTTCTCAAGCTATTATAGACGGGCTCTCTATTCATGGAATCCCTTACTAGACACCTCTTGTTTTAGAATCCAAAATCCTTCTCTTTGTCAGTATAGGAGGGACCACCTCTCATGTCATCACATGTTCTTGCAGATCTTAGTAGAGATGAAGAGTTCATCATGGGAGATTCATGAGAACTTGAAGCTTGGTTGACCTAGAGAAGTGAGTTTCATGGAGGGTATCTAGTGTGGCAAAGCTTCTAATTCATTTTCTAAGAGTAAGCGCAACTAGATTATTCCAAGTGGGATCCAAAAAATATTGTCCTTTCCAACCTCAAGATTTGTGCTTGTATTTCTAAAATCAAACAACATTCATGATCAAAAACAAACTCAAAAAAAAACTTTTTGTCTATGGTGTCTTGCATGTGTGTATTCAAAACATTGTCAAAACAAATCAAACATCACACCAAAATCTGATAACATTTCAACATTGACACAAACTGAGCCAACATTTTCCAAATAGGATCTTTAAACCAAATATTTTCTCACTTCATTTCCCATCATTCCATCACATTCATTTAGCTTAGTTGTATCACTTAAAAAAATCTTAGGTTGCATGCTCCTTTTTGAAAACTTTGGAATAGGTAAACGTGTCATATCTTGTCATGGGCCCATTGCTACAAAGAAAAGTTATCATTGACCTTATCATTTTCTACATCAGTCCTTGTCATTTTGATGTAACCTTTAAACCCATCAGTCTAGTTTAAGGCTCACCTTTTCAAACTTGTCACTTGCCATCCACTCTCCTTGAGGTCATTGATAATTTCATTTGGAAACATTGGACTATCTTAGGTTGGCTAATAACTCCTTCCTTAAGTTTCACAACAAAGGTGCATAGTTCATACCATAGTCACCCCAACTACATATCATATTTTTTTAACGCTTTGCATTAGCATCATTCCCCTTTTAGACTTGTCCATACTTTAGATTCTAGTGACATTGTCATTACCCTCATTTAGGCATCCTCAAAATACCAAAAATACTAGAAAAAAAAACTTGCATTGCATTTAGGCATACCTTATTACAAAATAAAAATAAAAATCCAAAAACATAACATAGGTGAATACCTTCCATTGCATTGACATTTATTAGGCTTCATACCATCCACCACCATGTCTTTCATTCACCTTGATATGCTTGCTAGTCAATTTGAATACCAATTAATCTGCAATGGTCAAGCCCAACAAACCATAGACTTCAAAAGACAATTCATCTAATCCAAATACCAATCAACCTCAACCCATGGTCAACTACCCACATACCCTTCTTACCAACAACACATAAGACTTACTCATTCATCCATATACCCTCACTATCAAGAGTCATTTGGCACAATCCATGCCATTAATCCACAACAAACATCCACTTATCACCCCTATCCTAACCTTGACAAGGGAAACCAACTCTCCACTAATCCCTTCCAAGCCTCCACATCCTATTCTAGTCCATCATTCACTTCTCCATTCCAATTCTCCACATCCTCTTGCATTCCTTCATCCACTAATCCATTCCTATTCACTCCATCCCAACCTACATTTAGTCATGAAAATCATATCCTTGTCCAAAATCACATTCCATTGCCCAAACTTGAGGATACATGTCAAGAGGAAAACCCAAAGCATGGAATCATAGCTTCACTTTCATATCAAGATCAAATTAGTCCATCCCATGATCCCATCCTTAAATCCATTCAAGAAGTCCTTATAGATAATCATGGCATCCAAAATACACCTATTCTTGATCAAGAATCCATTCCCAATCATGTCGTCCAAAAAAAACCTGCTTTTGACCAAGATCCTACCCTTGAACATGAAGTCCAAAATGATTTTATTATTGACCTTTATATCACCCACATGACCCCACATTTGAATATGAACCTTTCCAAACTCCAAGCACATCCATTTCCCAAAATGAGACACTTGCCTCCATGGGACACATAGATGATCTTCCTCTAGAACAAGAGTCTCCTACTCTAGACATGTTTGCAAATGATCAAGCTATAGCTAAATTTATAGGACTCTATGACAATGACCATGAAGACGGTTTTGACATCGACTTGGAAGCACTAGTAGAATAATCTGAATTTGACTTGTCACAAAATTAGACCAAAGATATCAATCAGAAAGCTATCCAACATGTTAATGACGGTACAACATCTTATCAGCTAGGATCATCTATCTTTGTCAAAGTAGGCTTTCTTGCAGATGAGAAAATACCAAGTAACAATTTCCACATATACAATGATTGATTAGCATCTTGCTTTCAAAACAATAAATACCCCATCACAAATAGAATCTGTCAAAGCATGCAGTATCAAGGAAAAGGATTAGGCCTACATGAGCAAGGAATGCTAGAAGTAGTACAGTTTCAGGAAAATTTTGAACATCAAGGTCTTGGTTATTCTTCAATTAGAAAATCTAATGATGTTAATGATACCTCCTTGATATTGGGGGCAAATTTATCAAATACAAACATTAAAATGGGGGCCATGAGTAGTTCTTGTCATAAGGTTGCTACCAATACTCCTTCCATCCACATCATAAACCACCATTCTAACATGAATAAACCTCCCATTTGGAACCAACAAAAAAAAAAGGCCATTGAATCAAACAAAAAATTGAGTGGACAAATGAAATTAAAATGGATCCCAAAGAAAAATGGATCAAGCAAAGAAAATAGTTCAAAAGTAAAATTCAATCAAAATGTGGAGCCACAAGAAAAGAGGACTCCCACATATAATAAATTCCACCTCCTTCAAAATGGTCATCAAGCAAGGCATATAAATGTGTTGGTTCCAAATTCTATCCCAATAAAAATTCCAAACTCCACCATCCAACATCCCAAGTTTGGAAAATAAAAAGTGATTCATCCAAACGTCCAAATAATCCTTCCATATCTACCATCATCCATCATTACAAAAATCATACCTCATGAATCCATCATATCTTGGCAGCAATTCTTTATTGTAAGGACTATCATGGCACTCTATCATGATGTGTGTATTTTGATAAATCCAACTCTAGTATCAAAAAGTATCACAATGACATCAATCAATTGTATGCAAGTGATATGATCCTAACAAGGCAACTGCTTCATAAAGGTCATTATCGGTATATCATGGTCCCAGTCTCTACATCAACAATATCAATGGATTCAACACATTCAATGATCAGCTAAAGCATCAAGGCCATCCAAAATAAAAATAAAAAGTCAAAAAAAAAGTAAAGAGAAAAATTTCATCCAATACTGAAAATCATTTTTATGGTGCTTTGGATAAGTACCATGATGAAAACCTGGCAAACAGGTATCATGTGTAAAATCAATTATCTATGTGGACCATTACAATTGGGAGCAATTTGTCTCATCTCCCATACCCTTCACATGAAATTTCTTATGAAATTTCCATCTATCCATTTAACCCCTATCATTCCCATTCATTTTCCCACCTACTTTGATCTTGATAAGGATTGGGGTACAAACATAAATCATGCCTTGGGAAAAACTCTTGACATGTCTATCCTTTGGTCATACACTATCCATGAAATATCATCTCATTTCCTTTGTTTGAAAAATGAAGAAGATTGACTATCTCTATAGTTTTGTGTTGTCATTGATGTCACCATGTTGTGACTGCAAGTTAAGAGAGTGCTTGATCCAGTATTTTGGTCTGGTATCTAAACCAGTATTCAAGCTACACTCTCTGGTATTCTTTTCTGTATTCCTCTGTAGTTAGTAATTGATGCTTGCAGTTTTGAGAAATTGCTTATGATTTTTGAAGGCATGCATATTCTAAATATTACATGCTCTAGTGCTCATACAATGTTGTGGCAACCAACAAAATGCTTATTGCTTTTTGCATTGAAGTCTATTCCTAGACAACTTCTTGGGGTAACTATGATATAGTGAATTAATTTTGTTGTGGATATATGTGCGACCTATTTTAGGTCTTTTCTAACATAATGTAGCATGTTGGAGGTTTGAATTACTTTCTCATAAATATTTTGTGAGTGATTGGAGTTGATAGTTGGTATTTCTGGTAAATATGAAATGCATCTAATTAGGCTGACCTAATTGATGCTTGCAAAAAAGATCAGGTATATAAATGAATATGTTGGACAGTTTTATGTGTGTAATAGAGATAGAGGAATAGAAGTGTGTGTGTTTATGCGAAATCAATGAAGAAGTGATGAATAAAAAGTTGGAAGTGATTGAAAAGATGAAGTGTGTTGAATCAATCTATTGAGCATCACTAGAACTACATCAACACTTGTTAGGTGCATTATTCTCAGTTCACTTTGGCTGTAAAGCCCAATTTTGTTTTGTCAATCTTTTTGTAGGAAGTGAGCCTCTCCTGTAAGTAGTGAGCTTTTGTATTTGGACAGTGAGTCCTTTCAAGGTAGTGATCCCATGGTAGTTAGCCTTTTATTTTTATTTTGAAACTACTTTATATTGTGAGTTAACCCTCACCGTGGTTTTTCCGTTATTGGGTTTTCCACATAAAACATCTGGTGTTTATTGTGCTAAATTACCTTCTGTTATCTATGTTTCATGCTCATACTTAATAACTGATAGTGTGGCTATGGAATTGATATGTGTTGAATTTTTTAAGTTTGATTATGTGACAACTGATTCACCCCCCCTCTTATTTGTCTTGTGCCTATTTAACAGCCTTCATGGCATTTTCCATGCCCATACCTTGGAGAAAACATATTATTCCTATGTGACATAGTCCTTGGAGATTATATGCTAATTCTTCCATCTAATAATCCTCATGTCTCCTATCCTTTTCCAAAATCAGTCCATTATCCTTTCATACCTATTGTTGGACTTGGTCTTCCCTTGTCAATGGTCTAAGGATTCTAATCTACCTATCCTTCCATCCTTCCATCCTTCCATCATCCCATTCAATTCTAAAAAGAAGTCATTCCAAATGAAAGAAGCCTAATCCATGCAATCTTGCTATGCAGCCTCGTACATCATCCAAAACATTCCTTGGATTTTTTCCTAGCCTTGCTGCGGACATCGATCCTTTATTCATATTATTTTCATCCTCACATTGTTTTGAGATGGTTCCTTCCCACGTCAAACAACATCATTATCATCACTATCATCACCTTTCAATTGGTATTCAGCTTGACTAGGGGCAGGATCATGTTTTTCCTTGGATTCTTGTACACACTTGATCACTTGCTTGTAGGCATCATGCTCACATTCATTTTTCACGATCCTCAAAACATTTCAAAAGCCAAAAAAATCATAAAATGTCCTGAAAAAGAATCCAAAAAAATCAAAACATTTCAAAAATCCAAAAAAATCAAAACATGTCAAAACCCAAAAACATTCAGATAACTTCTAGAAATCCCAAAAATAGAGTCAAAGTTATTCATGTCAATAGTTTTCATTGTCAAACTATGTTTCCTCTGTGATTGGACGTAGGCAAGGTCATTTGTTGATGAGCCCTTGAGGCCCCCTAGGTCAGTCCTTTTAGGGTTCATCGAGTCAGTAAAAATAAATTGGACACTGTCCACTCAAACACAACATAATCATCTACATTTCAAACAAAAATCATAAATTAACAAGACAAGCAAGCCAACAAGTTTCCAAGTCAACTTAGTCATTTGTCAAATCAATCAAACCAATCAAATTGATTAAAACCAATGGTCTTATATAGGATGTGTCCTTCCTGAAACCATACCTTGTCATTATCCCCTTTTGTCATTTGCCTTATACAAGTAGTTGCATGATTGAAACTAGACTTGACATTTTATATGACATGTTTCTTTTCCTGAAACCAAGCCTTGTCAAAATAGTCAACCGGTCGCTCACTTCATCCCTTAATGCACTAGAAAACACTTATTGGAAAATAATTTGAATGACTATTGATCTTGTTCATCTATTTTTTCTTATCTTTTGGATTTTCTTTGGTCATGTTACTAGCTACCTCAAGGATGTCCCTGAAGGATTTAGAGGAGTGAGGATGTCTCATGACTTGTCTTTTATTTGATTGTTGTTTTCGGTTTGTCTTGACAAAAAGACTAGGGCAACATGACCCTTAGTATGAGTCAGGACATTCCTTGTTTGTGATTGTTAGTTTTTACACAAAAGGAGTTGCATCATCGCCCTGGATTTCTATTCCATGGTGTGTCGCATCCATTTTTCAAAATAAAAAATGGCTCTTTAAGATAAAGTGCACTTATGAAAGCAAGGGTTTCATCACTACTAATTTTTCTTCGTCTCTTTCAACCATTATTCTTCACTCCTTACTAACCATTCGTCTCTTTCATCGCATTTCATTTTTCTCTAACTTTTTTCTTATTTCAAGAGATCATTCATGCCTTTAACGCACAAACAATCTCTTGAGGGGGCATCCTATCTCCATCTCTCAGTCTACTAAGGAATAATCTTTTAACTTTTTTTGAAACAACACTCAGAATCACATTGTCTCAAAGAAGGGAAAAATGTAGACATTGAAAATTGTCCTAGGTATCCGACGATACTTTTCACTATTTTTTCATCTAGAACTGATTAAATAATTTATTATTTAATTAGTGCTAATATTCTTCTCCTAATTCCCTATAATAAAATATTTTTTAATTATTTAATTATTATTCTTCTAAACTATTAATTAAATAATTTTCATTATTTAATTAATGCCCATCACTATTTCTTCCTAGCTATTCATCTTAGATTAAATAATTCTTTAATTATTTAATCCCTTACTTAATCTTTCCTCTCAAATTAAGTAATTATTTAATTATTTAATTTGTCTTCAATTTCAATCATCCCTAAACTTGCTAATTTTGAAAGGTGAGGATAATTCATCTTATTTAATTTTAAAATTTTTAATTATCCTCACCTATATTTCATTCCCACTTATCTCTCACTTAACTCTTTCCCCTTTCCACTCATGACTCTTATTTTCCAAATCCATTCCCCACTTTCAAAATGGAAGCTTTTAGTTGAAAATAAATAGTTTCTTTATTTATTTTCAATTAACTATTCTCTTTCTCAATTTAAGTCATCCTTCACTCTTTCATTCCTCCAATTTTGAAAAAGTATGTTTTGATGAAAATAACTACTTTCTTTATTTATTTTCAATTAACTCATTTTTTCCTCCACTTTTAAATGCAAGTTCCCCTTCTAACTTATCCTTGCATTCTATCTTTTCCATTGATTATCATTCAATCTTGTCCATTCAATTATCTTTTTGAAATCTATAAATTGAGGACTTATTTCTCAATTTAGGGAGACCACATCTTTGATTTCCTTGTGATCATTCTATCAAATTGCTTTCAATATTTAGTGCATTTGATCACATTTGAGAGATACACATCAAATATATTGAAGGAATAAGAAGGACAAAAAAATGGGGTGAGAGAAGCACATCACAAGGGTTTGTATTTCCATTTATTTCTTTATGTATTTTGTTCTCACAACTTTGTTGATGTATTGGGGTTTTATTTCATGATATTTGCTTTGTGGTCTCAACATTTTGATATCATGTATGCTTTAACCATTTTCCCTAGATACAATAGTCATTAATCACAACACCAAAATCTCTCATAATAATCCTTCTCTCCAAGCATTCTTGGTGCAGGAGCATCCATCGTAGCCTATAAAGTTTTTGTCAAATGTTGTGTTGGCTACTACCTTGGTTGAAACTTATGCGAAATGGAACATAGACAGGCACATGAATTGTTGGGCTAAGGAAATGGTGGGTCTTTAAATTTAATTTAAATTTTGAAATTCAATTCCTTTGTGCCTTTTCACTTTCAAGACACCAAGGAAAGAGAAGATTAAAAAGATGCCTTGAGGAAAAAAAAGAGACAAGGGGTAGCGTGGAAGATTAAGAGGATGTGTCATATGAATTAAAGATTTTAACAAATAAAATAAAAACATAGCAACCTCGAGGAGGTGCCACTAGTGAGACGGTGAGTTTGTTGAAGATCCCACGTAGGGAATGAAAGGTGGAGGATAGTGAGTATTCAGCTTTGAAAAAGGAGGATTCAATCTTCTTTAAACCATGCCATGTGAAGTCTAGTAGGTTGATGATCACCAAAGATTAGTGAAGAGTGATGGAGCTGGAAAGAGGCATGTGTTAGGAAGACAAGGCTGGGAAAAGACTAATAAAATTCAATGAGCAAGAGAGACAACAATGGATGCATCATGAAAGAGGAATATTTCAAAGGTTTGTATTGGTTGGCATAAGAAGAGTAGAAAGTGCTAATTGATGTACACAGGAAAATAGGAGGAAATTTAATATCAAGTGATGAATTGGAACATTCAGCCACAACCATATTCATTAAAATAAGGAAGAATATGAGGAATTTTGAGGAAAGAAATAGGCAGTTAAGAGGAAAAAGGAGTTTAAAAAAATTCTTGTATGCAGATTATATTTCTTGTATGTAACCAAAGAATTGAGAGTTCAATTTAGAATGACATTGATTGTGATATTATTTCAGTTGAAATGTTTGTGATATATGGATTTGTTTCCCAATTTTGAGTGGAATTAAGACTTGTTTGAATTTGGCAAAGTAATTGTCTATTTACATCAAGTTGGCAATGAATCTGTGAAGTTGTGTAAGGTTTGGATTTGGCAACGAAGTTGTGTTTTGCCTCTTGCATCAAAAATTGGTATCAAATCCACAAGATCTTGAGAGTGGAGAGAATCCACCAGGACCATGGGTGAAGAATTGGTAAAGAGTGAAGAAGCCCTAAGAGGCTATTAATTCTATGGGAATCATGTTGGCTATCCTCCAATAGAGATGAAGCTGGGTAGAAGGTGTGCAAATCTCTTCCACTGGGAGGAAGTGGGTAGAAGAGATCCTGAAGGTGCATCTTCTAGAATCCTATTGGGTAGAGGATAGTAGTGGGAGTTTAGTCGCAAGGGGACTTGCAAAGGCAACGAGTGTTGACTCCAATTTATTTGTGGTTATAGATTAAGAGTGTGCCATAAGTGTTCAGAAAAAATTCTTGGAGACATGGAGAGAGTTTGTTGATGAAGAAGGAATATTTGAAGCCATAGAAAGTGAAACAAGTACCCATCCGAAGGAGTGATTTATTTCAAATTGTGTGCAAGTTTGGTGGAAAGTGCTACAAAGTGATAGTGGACATCAATAGTAGAGATAATTTGGTTGTGTTAGAAATGGTTAAGAAGCTAAACTTGAAGAGGATGAAGCACCCTAAGCTATACTATGTCTCTTGGTTGTAAGGAGGTCATTGAATTTGGGTAAGTGAACAAAACATTGTGAATTTTCACATTGGAAGATATAAGGATGAAATTGTATGCGATATAGTACCCATGGATGTTTGTCATGTTTTGTTGGGTCAACCTTGGCTTTGGGATAGGAAAGTTATTCATAATAGCAACAGTAACACTTATAGCACAATCAAGGATGGGAAGAAATATGTGTTGAATCCATTGCGGTACAAACAAGAGGAAGTGGTAAAATAAATTGTAGCAGTATTCCCCAATGAGTGTATGAAAGAAGAAAGCACCATCAAAGTTGCAATAGGTGAAAAAGAAGTAGTTGAGAATCCTTTGAAGGATGAAGAGAAGAAAGAAAATATTGTAGTAGATATGAAGAATGAAGAAAAAGAAGAGGAGATCCTTGTGCAAAAGGATCAAGAGGAAAGACAATATATTGCAACCGAGATTTCAAAGGAAAATGAAGACACAAAGGAAAAAGAGGTAAAATTTGAAACTTTTGAGTATAATTTGTTTGGGATAATGAATGCAATAAAGGATGAAGGGAAGAAGAATGTAGAAACGTGAAATGTTTCAATGTAGATTTGTGTAAGAAGGTTGTTGATTTAATTGTTGTTGAGGAGCATGAATTTCTTCAGGTAGATATTGAGAAGATTGAGAAGTTATTCAAGAATGAACATTTGAAGGGAAATGAAGAAGCAACAACAAACATGGTGGATGAGGTTGTTGTAACAACAAAGTATGTAAGGTAAGTTGTAATTCTTTTATAATTTGGGATGAGGAAGTTGATAGGGAATTGCTTATTGTTGAAGTGAATATGAAGTTACAAGTAGATGGAAAGAATAATGTAGTTGCAGGTTGGCATGCAAATATATATTTGCATGTAGAAGTTGTAGAGGGTACTACAGGTGAAACTTGGTGGAGGTGGTTGGTCCGTTGTGGGTCAAAACACACGAAAGAAGAAAAGAGGAAAGGAAAAATTATTTGGAGGAGGAGGCCGGTAAATGGTGGATACGAATCCATGAGAGGAGAGAAGAGAAATGAGAAAAGTTGGAGTAGAAGGATGCTTGTTCTAGCACGATGTTGGAAGAAGATGAAAAAGAAATAATTTGCAGGAATTAGTTTAAGTGTGGGAGCATGCTGCAAGTTGTTCATGACTTGGAAGAGTAGTTCTACTACTTAGCTCCATTTTGTGAGCCTATTCTCACAAACATTTTACCTAGTGTGTTTGATGTAGGAGCATCTATTGTAGCCTATAATTTTTTTGTCAAATATTATGTTGGCTATTTCCTTGGTTGATGCTTATACAAAATGGAACATATAAAGGAACATGAATCATTGGGATGAGACAATGGTGGGTCTTTAACTTTAATTTAAATTCTAAAATTCCATTCCTTTGTGCCTTTTCACCTTCAAGACACCAAGGAAAGAGAAGATTAAAAAGATTCCTTGAGGAAAAACAAGAGATAAGGGGTCATGTGGAAGGTTAAGAGGTTGCATCATATGAATTAAGATTTACAAAAGAAAACACAACCTCAGGGAGGCACCACTAGTGAGAGGGTGGGCTTGTTGAAGATCCCACATAGGGAATGAAAGGTGGAGGACAGTGAGTATTCAAATTTGAACAAGGCTGATTCAAGCTTCCTTAAACCATGCCATGTGAAGTACAACAGGTTGATGATCACCAAAGATTAGTGAAGGGCGATGGAGCTGGAAAGAGGAATTTGTTAGGAAGACAAGGCTAAGAATAGCCAAGTAAAATACAATGAGCAAGAGAGAACAATGGATGCATCACACAAGAGGAATATTTCAAAGGTTTGTATTGGATGGCATAAGAAGAGTAGAAAATGCTAATCACTAGACAAAGTAAAATAGGAGGCAATTTAATAGCAAGTGGTGAATTGGAACATTCAGTGACAACCATATTTATGAAAATAAGGAATAATTTGATGAATGTTGAGGAGGGAAACAGGAAGTTAAGAGGCAAAAGGAGTTAAAAAAAATTCTTGTATGCAGATTATATTTTTTGTATGTACCGAAGAATTGAGAATTCAATTTGGAATGACATTGATTGTGATATTATTTTAGTTGAAATGTTTGTGGTATATGGATTTGTTTCCCAATTTTGAATGGAATTAAGATTTGTTTGAATTTGGCAAAGTAATTTTCTATTTAACATTGAGGCAATAAATTTGTGAGGTTGTGTACGGTTTGGCTTTGCAAGCGAAGTTGTTTTTTTCCTCTTGCATCAATTCTTCAAGGTTAGGGGATAAGATCTAAAAAAAAGTTTAAATCTTCTAAAGTTTGGAATTTTTCCAATCTCCTCCTAAGGTTATTTTTGAAGTGAAATATGTGAGAGCTTCACTACCAATATTATTTTTATCTCAACCAATATCTAACATTACTTAATAAACTTTCCCTCCTCTAGTTGGGAAACACATATTTCATTACTTACTAGGGAATTTTGGAAGAAGGAGAATATGTTCCAAACAAATAAGCATCTATCTAGATTAACTTCCACATGAATTTTTAAATCAAGTGATGCTATTGTTTAGAAAAAATATTCTACTCTAGGTGAGATGGATAATGAAGAGATGACTCTTGACACTTTGTAAATTTAATCTTCTAGAATGTTTTAGGTTTAAAAAAACTTTCCTTTAATTATTCTATTTGATACACTTAATTTTACTTTTTAGATTAAGTTTTAAGATAGAAAAGTTACACTTGAGGTGGCCCATTTTTAGGATCTTTTAAATCACTAGGGTAATGTTCCCTACAATGTTACTGGAGTTTAACTCCTTCCTCTTCTTCTCCTTGAGGACAATGGTGAGGTTACAATTAGTATGCTATAAGATATAATGCTATATGTAGTTAGTACCAACCCTCAAAACCACCTTTTGTCTCCTCTAATAGGCGTGGTTATTCTAGTTGGTTTGGTTCCAATAAGGTTCTCTCAACTTGATATGAACATTTATCCAATGTATTATGAACAAAATTTAGAGGTTAATCCTAAGGAAGAGGGTGTACTCACTAATTGTGAGCTAGTTGATGATAGTCCTATGCTTAGTAATGTATGAGAAAAGCTAATGATAAAGAACCCCCTCTTATTAGAATTCCTTTGGAAAAACGTTTTTATGTTATGTTTGGGTTTGATTCTTTAACTTGTTATCTCTTATTTAAACTTGATCTTGTCTAGACTTTGAAGGTGTAACTTTTTACCACCAACTATTTTGTATGAGTATTAAATATTATATCATAAAATTTTATATTAATCAAAATTTAAATAGAATTAATCATAAAAACATAATTTTTAGAAGGATAAATAAAATTAATATTATCCTATAAAATATATATATATTTTTATCAATTAAAAAATTCATCCTTAACTATAAATATTCCATAAAATTAACCTAAATTTTTGCACCTAAAAAATTATCTTATTTAGTAGTCTTATCTTTATCATTATAATGTACTTATAATCACATGTATATTTTATCCTTCAAAAAATTCTACATTAACAAATATTAGTAGAGAATACTACCTACATATAGTAGGAATAGAAAAGAAGAATAAGTAATCTTTAAGAGAAGATTATAATGACATTCATAATAATGTAAAAGAATTTCTTAATCAAAATAAATAAAAGATGATGTTAATCTTTTGAAATCAAAATTATTGTTTACAAATTTGTCATTTTAATTGGTTTGTAGAGAAATATTCAAACTTTAGTACTTTTAGACTTGCCAAAATTATGTATAATAAATATTTTATTTGTGTTATAAACTAGAAGTGGTAAAATTCATGTATATTCTATTTGTCATAAACTAGAAGCGGTAAAATCTATGCATATTCCATAATGATCCTAGATATTGACACCAAGTTACATTTCTCCATTTTTTTACATGGATTTATGATTCTATTTACAAGTTAGAGTAATTACGAAAGTTTTAAGAAATTAGTGGCAATTTTGAACAAATCGTGGTAATAAAGTAAAAAACCTTTAAAGAGTGTTTCTTTGGGAAAAGATTGATTCTTCTCAATATTTAAGCATGATAAAATCAAGGATAGGGATCCAAATGAATTATAGCCTTCTCCTAGTGGATCCACCAAATAAATTTTAGACTTTAAGTAATTTACATCTAATATATTATGAATATGAAATTAAGTATGAATTATTTAAGAGTATTTTCACACTTACAATTATCATGAAATTGCATAAGATAGGATCATTTTTCTTTTATTGATTAAAAACTAAAGGAGAATTATTTATCATATATAGAGAAATTTTTATTGAGTTCCCACTAAAAACAACTTTGAACCCTATATGTTTCTACAACACTAGTGTTGATGTTATTTTCTATATTAACCCCTAACTATAAGGTTATTACCAAGATGCACATAAGCACATGACCAAATTACTAAAAAGTAAGGAAACTATATTCAAATTAGTAAGTGAAAGAGGTCAATGAACAAGAGGACAACATATATATTCTTCACTTTATACCAAGCATGTGGGCTAATCCTATAGATCTTTTAAATATAAAACAACTAAGAAATCTTAGGTTAACCCTCACACAAAGATGAATTTATATAGTCTCTATAATAATTCTCTATGGAGGGTTCTAATGCATGTAATTATTTGACCTCTAACTCTACGTAGTTGGGTTGAACAATGAAAAATAAGATAAAAATGGTTAGTAATCCCTTTAGATATATTTACAACTTGTTTCTTACATCATTAACCCATTAAAATATATCATACATATGCCTCTAAGGTTTTGATTGTAAAGAGTTTCATAACAAGTATATATCAAAAAATTGTAACAATGGGCTATGCATAATGAAAAAATAGATAAAATTAAAAAAAGGTTGAAATATTGATCTTGGTTTATAATGAGTGTATGGTTAACTTTCAATAATCAATATAGTGCCTAATCATACAATAAAGAGTCGCATTTGAATGAAAAACAAGAAGTAAAGAAAACACTAACCCTTATATGAGTTTTCTACAGTCAAATATATCCTACAAAACTCAAACCCTCAAATTTCCTTCTTCCCCAAAGGCTCACCTTTACATAATAATCCATAATTGATGTAAGAGCCTCACTTATTAACCTAGATATATTTTTTATCAACTAGGATTGCACCCTAGCTAAGCCTAGACTCAAATAATCATGTTAAAACATTGGAATATGTTTAGGTTGTGGGTACCTTATAGTTAAGATAGACCTCAAAATTTTGGGATGGTTCCCCTTTTGATTTTCTAAGGAACTAATGATTATGCAGGAAAAGGGATAGAAGGCTTTAAAATGAATGGTAAGAGAAAAATAAACTTAAAAGGATGGTGATGCACCTAAATGGTGATGGAATTGTAATATGATTCACAAATAATTTTCAAGAGATCTTTTTTCACAACTTAACTTGGGAAGTTAAATCTAATTCATAAACATGATTTGAGAAATCTATCTTCTTGTGAAGGAAAACTAAGTTTTTACAACTTGAAAGAAAGGATTAAACAACTACACAACCTAACTTGTGATATTAAACTGATTTTGTGGACATGCAAATATGAATGAGACAGAAATTAAAGGTTTTCATATTCAAACACATTAAATTTCAATCAAAATCAAACATAAAGACACAACATGATGAAGAAGAAAACTCAAAACTCACACTCAACCCATAAAATTCAGATTACACAAACTCCATGAACAATTTTAAAAAAATTGAAAATTTCTTGTGTCAATTTACCAATCGATTTACAACTGCATAATTATAAACACTAACCTTGCAAACAATTCTAAATAATCTATTATTCTGATTTCATGAAAATTAACCATTACAATTTTAGGCAGTTCTGTTGCCTTCTTGATCTTCCAACTCTTCAACTTCAATTTTTTATTTTCTCCTCCATTGGTCTGATTTCCATTCTCTGAGAAATCTTCAATTCTTTCAAACTGCTAAACCATCTTGTATGGTTAGACTCAACTCATCCTTCAACACAAAAACTGAATTATAGATCTGCACCAATCTTTGCCTCTTCAAACTAGCAGCCTCTTCCACATGTGCTAGCCACCACAGTCTTCTACTTCTCCATTCGTTTCTCAACAAAAAATCACAGTCCTTTAGCCTGTCAGACCCTTCCTTTCTATTTTCCCTTCATACTCCAAGATGCACAACTTTCCTATTGGCATGGATCCACTGTTGATATTTTATGCAAAGATAATAATCTGTCACCTCCCTCCTATTTTCATTGTGCTACCTTTATTATACACTTTCTAACTTTTAAATCTATCTTCCCATCTTGGCATGATTCCCTCTAATGTTTTCTTTTTCTTATGCACCCATCAATGCAATTTCCCTTTCTCCCTACACATCTATTCTTTTATCCACAATACATCTAAGCAAAAGAAAAGTTACCTCTATATTCTCTAGCGCAATCCTTTCCTCTTCTCACTACAACCTCTGCACTTGCTTTTCCTGCCTCCTTTCACCTATTATTTACCATTTGAGTAGTCTTCATGGCTTTTATGTCTACACTCCTTTCTTCACTCCAATCTCCCTTTGAGAATCATCTTCCTGACAACTCCTCAAACCTACATCTTTCCTCTCTGATGCAGGATTCTTCAAGTTGATTGATTGTTACATTGAATTTTATCCTTCTAATATATGATCTTGGAATTTGTTGTGGTGAATGTATCTTTGGGCTAGGCTATGCAGAGTCTCCCTTCTCTTTGTCACACCCCCCCTCCTACTCACCTCCTTCCACCCACGTGCCCCTTGTTTTGTGGTCTTTTTCTCATTTTATTAACTCTACCTAAAGCCTTTGTCTCTCCAATTTCCCATATCCATTCTTCTTTCTCTTTCATTTTCTTTTATTTTACTTTTATTTGATTTTAACTATCTTGTTTTTTAACTTCCATGTCCATTCAATTATTCTACTTGCATTATTTTTATTTCACCTCTGCCAATAATATCTTTTGATGATCATAAATAAGCAAAATAATATGATGAGGACTATATCACTTTGAATTAGATAGAGTCAAGATAATTTGCAAGAACTCATCAAAACATGATGTTCCTACGAATTGAGTGCTTGGAACAAAACCAAGTTTTAATGTAACTTCTGAAACATGGAGTTTAAATTCTTCTTTAATTTTCCATGAAATCTTACCGAACTTTCAAAACAATAAACTTTTTTGGTGATGTCGATTGTGTTTGGACCCGGATGCTCCTACATCACAACACCTAAAACTAAGAAGGAAAACATCTAATTTTTAATGAAAAGTGGAAGGAAATTTCTGCAAATACTAAAAGATAATGTTGAAAATGAAACTATTGTATATAAACTTTGAAGCTAAGCTACAAAACTTTCTGACTCTCTACAATGCACAAGAGAGTAGGAAGCAAGAACTGAGAAAAAACCTATATCAAAAAAAGAGTCTTCAAGTTCCAAGAGGTGGCACTTGTAGTTAACTACATCTAAAAATATCTCCTCCAAGATGATCCATGAGCAAAATGGAAAAGGCCTAAAAAGGGGGCCCACAACTGATGTAAATTGAGCTCGAACAACTCCAAACTTCCCCTCTCAACTAGTTTGACCAAAGTGGACTTCAAACTCACCCAGTTAACTAAAAATTAGGCTCAAAAGTTCTTGTTAAACTCCATATCTTGATTTTGCATGACTTAAGAACTTCAAAGGCACTCCAATTATCTCCACCTCCTAATTTTTGCATGATCTTGTGATGAAGGTAATCAATTTAAATAAATATTAAAGCAATCGATTAAGGATTACTTTAACTTGTGTTATGGACTTGCCTATATTTTGCATCTTTATGACATTAATTAAAGCAATTTATAATTCAATTACTCTAATAATGTTTACATTATTAGTTCATTTCAATTCATGCAAAATTATGCAAGAATTAAGGGGATGACCTTTTGTTTGAAATTCATGCAAGATATTACAAAGGTAACTTAATAAATGGAAAAGGTACTAGTTTTGCATGAAAATTTTTAAAACAAAGGAAAAATTGCCTCCTAAATGAAGTCAACCAAAATAGGGTAAAAGAAACCCTAATAACAAAACCCGCAACCACTCAACACTTCATTTCATTTGTAACTTTCACTTTAAGACTACTTTTGTCATTGCCATGCTAGGGTTTGAGGGTTTGAAGGCCATTTGAGGGTCGTTTTGGAGGCCTCTGAAGCTATTTGATCATGTATCTCAACCCTTTTTTCACTTTGGACTCCTGTAAGTGACTCTTTTCCTTTTGTTGAGTTCTTTCAAACACAAAAGGCATAAAAAGCTTCTTTCATTCACTACTTTTGTATAGTGCTCTTCTTTCTGTGTCAGCTCAAGCAAAATGAAGGCAAAACTTAAAATATTATATGTGAAAAGTATTTTCTCTACATTTTTTTACTATGTTTCGCTTGGACTTATGAGACAAAAATATAAAAACCCCTAAGAATGTTGTATTTTCTTTCATGATTGTTGTCGTATTATGGTGAGACCCTCCTTGATGGCTTTGAGTGCACCTCTCTCTTATCTCTATGGTGATTATATCTCTAGATCCTTGGCTTAATAAACCTATGAAAGTTCCTTATCTCCTTGTTGTCATAATATTCTTTGCAAAACTTTGCTTGACTGTATAGTCATAACAACTACTCTCAATGTTGATGTACTATTGTCTTATACTTCTATTTTTTTGTTGTGACAATCTTCATTCTATATTACTATTGTCTCGAATGCTAAGATAGTTGTTTGATGTGAGCATCCTTACTTTAGAACATAGTCACTCTCTAAAATTATAATGACTGGTGCAGTCACCTATATGGTAGCTCCTTCTTGGATCTTTAATATGCACTTAAAATATTACTCCTTTCTTTCCAATGTGAAGCTTATTAGGGTATATGCAAAGCTAACTTAATATTCTTTATACTGAGACATGTGTGAGTCTAAGCTATGCATGAGAAAATTTTACACAAGTGATTGCAAACTTGACTATCACAAGATTCATTTTCTTGCTGAAAATTTGGCATTTCTTCCTTCTTTGGATGATAATGGTGAAGTGATGGTTCAGTTCTCTCTTTGTATAAAAAATGATGAACTTGTTGTGTCAAAACAAAGGAAAGAACAACCTTTCATGTATGCTATTTTGATGAGGGATTTGTATGTTTGTGCTATTGGGTGACAATCTTTTCCATGACTGTTCACTTGACTTCTGTGATTGTCTCTCTTTACCATGAATGTTGTTGTTGTCCTTTCCATCTACTATGGCATTTTATTCTTTAGCATTGATATAACTGCTCTCTGGGCTTTATATGGACTGTCATATTGTCTTGCCTTGACTTATTTTATTCCTTGCATTGAATTCTCTGTTGAAGATTGGAATTTTGAAACTCTTCCCTGACTTTTCCAATTTGTACCCTTAAGGATTGTATTTAGTATTGTGCTTCTTTTTGTTGTTATTATGGTCAGGGTATCTACTTCTCCACTCAACATATGACTTGTTGCAAGGCATCTAGTTTGCATGGCTGATCTTCTTGATTCTCATGGGTTGTTCCCAAATGCATGTTGACTGCTCTTCATTATTGACTATGACAATGCATGGACTACTTACTTATATGCATTATTATATTTTAAACATACATGTTGACTATTTGAAATGTACTTTCTCAACTACTAAGAAAAGGATAGCATCTTGGGCTCAACCCTTGTGGGAGACCATTTTTCCACCACATGTTGTGATGTCAAATGAGATGAAACATGTAATGATAAATGAACCTGTACCTGCAAAGTGAAAAAACAATTTAGATAAAACAATGAAGCTTAGTACTCATGTGATGACTTAAATTTCTAGCTCTCTTGTATACATGTGATAAATGCCCAATTGATTTAATGCATCATAGATGTAGGTTATATTTTTGTTGATGAAACATATGATGATAGTTTGTATCTTGAGCTCTAACCATATCCTTTTCATCATCTGTAGGTACATTTGAAGATCAACAACAAGAGGAGTTGAAGATAGAGAAAATCAACACAAGGATCTATCATTCAGGAAGTGATGGATCCAACCTCTTTTCCTATGTTTTTAATTTATTTATCTTCAGATGTATAGGTTTCATTTATGTTGTATTAGATAAGTCATTCCTATGGATTGTGTGGGACATTTGAGCATATTTCTTTGTAAAATAAATAAAGACAACAATACTATGCAAATTTGTGTAATTTTCTATTGTAAAGAAAACTTGCATAATAAAAATGAACTTCATTTGAAAGCATCTTTTATGCAATGACAAAAATTTAGTAGAAATTTGTATGTACATTTCTTCTTTAGCTGCAAACTGTGTTCCAACTCTACCTGATTGAGTTGTAAGCAAAAATTAGCTAACATTTTGGCAAAATCTTAGGGGTGTTTTCCTGCTAAACAAATAGGATCAGTAGCCTCACATATCCATTGGGAATAGGATTCATTCCTTGTCCTCTTGACTCAAAAAACCTCAGTAACTCAATTGTTTGAAACATGAACAATAACAAACAAAACGTAAAACAACTAGAATGGCACAGTTTAAGATAGGGCCAACAAACATGTGCAAAAGCACTTCATGAAAAAAAACCTGAACTGAAAAAGAATGTACCCATAGAACTTATTAACTAAAACCCTCTACCCTACCCTACACTAACCAGCAGTGGTAGTGCTCAAACATGACCATTCACTAGTTGTGAGAAATAACTTCCCTTTCTAATTAGGAAGGGTTGTTGTGCAAGGTGATTTAGTACTGATAAGATATGGCCCATAAGAACATACCCTATAGAATGTTGCAAGACTCTTTGACGAACAAAAACAAACTCAATCACCATTTGAACTTGATCATAGATACTACTATTATGGGGTGATAGGTGATTTGGCTCTGTTGTTCCATAGTTGCAGTCTCACCATTAGGAGTATTGACAACTAGTTGTATCTTGTTAGTACTCCTCTTAGCTAAATATTTGATCAGACATCCTCTTGAAAGGATGAAATTTGGACTTTTACTATTGGTTTCTTGCTCGTGTACTATTGATTCTACCTCATCCTTGTGACTAGTCTGCTTCATTCTTAGTGACTCATTTGGAAATATGGCCACTTCCACCTTTTGCTCTTGTTGCCCAAGGTAATCCTCCTCTACAGGTTACTCATATTGATCAATACTTTCCTCCTCCAAATGTGTTGGAATAACATCCAAGCATGAGCAGAAAAACTCAATTTCATGTTGAAACAAATCCTCTTCAAGCTCTTGATCATTCAATTCAAGGTTGCTTTCATATATCTATTCACAAATCAGTACCCTGTTTGAATGGTCTTCAATACTCTAATGGTCAATGCTTGGCATATGCATGCTATTTTCATTTTCATCCTCAAAGCTAGGAAGTTCATCAAACAGACTCACTGAAACTTTTTTCACATTATCTAAATTTGCAAAAAAACCATCAAGATCATTCCAAAATGAATCTTCATTACATTCCTCTTGGGTTTTAGATAAAAGAGGATTTTTTTTACCTCATAATAACTCTCATCTAGCTATGTAAGTTCCATGAAAGGCTTACCTTCACACTCTTCTACTTGATCCAAGACCCTATTGTCATATTGCTTAGCTTCAATCAGCAACTCATATTGTTGAGCATCCTCTTGCTATTCTAAAACTACTATCAGTGAAATCAAAATTACACCTTCATCATTTTCAACAAAAGAAGGTAACTCATCAATCCAAGTTGTAGAATTATCTTCTTGATCAACCTCTTTTTCTTCTTCACCCTATTGACTTCTTGAAACAACTTGATCATTTTCGACAAAACCGGGAAGATCATTAGCTAAAACATTAAAAGATTCCTTTTGAAAGGTATCCTATTTTTCAATCTTTTGATGCCCTAATCAGTAATACTCTATAGCTAAATGCAGTGGATTTATATTTCTCATCCTCTCCATGATAAGTGAGTTATCCTGATCAATGGGCTGCTCTATAACTACACTAGGTTGTACCTAATTACTTTCCTCAACTTGCAAAGGATGAAGGCTTATGAAACTTGGAATTTCAAGCTCAAGAGGCTAATTTGAAGAGTTAAGAGCTTTACCTTGCTTGAAATTTGAAATTTCATATTTTGGAAGTACTTCCTCTTGAAGTTGATCTGAAATGCAAGAAGTTGATTGGGCTTCCAATATTCTCTTTTGTTCTTCCTTAGCAGCAACCTCCCTTGCAAGATCTTCTTCATATTGTCTCCTTTGCATCAGCAAGTCTTGCTCATAGAGATAGGCCTGATAAGCCATCTCTTCTTGTTGTTGATCATACTCTTGCTACCTCTTGATCTCTTCTAATTGCTTTATGAAGTCTAACAATGTGTCCTTTATGTCATTCATACTATTCTTCAGATCCCTAACCTCCAAATGTTGAAGGTGATTAGGAGAATGTTTGAATTGATTTGACATCAGAGATGTTTCTTGAGGTTGATTCAAAGAATGGGCAGGCTTCCAATAGAATTGAGCAAGGGTAGGTGGGTGGTAAGAGTATTGAACATGTTGGTTTCCTTGAAAAACTATGGAATTTGGGCTAAAACCAGCTGCATGCTTAACTTGATATGGCTGATAAGGATGTGGATGAGTAGGATTTTCATGAAACAGAGGTGGAAATATGCTCTTTTCACGAAAATCTTGTTGGGACCTCCAAGATTTGGCTAAATTTTGAGGGCCCATGTAAAATTTTGCCTAATGCACTCAAAAGTGCCCTTGCAGAATAAGTCCAAGTGGCCCAGTTTGAGAGCCTATAACTTTGTACCCCTTGATTATCATGCAAAATCACTTTGGGGAGATGTTGAACACCTATTGGAGATGTCATATGTCCATTTGTAGCTTCCTTGGATCATTTTTGGTAATTTTTTGAAGTCTTGGTTTCAAGGTCGAGAAGTTGGTTTGTTGTTTACACGTTGCACCTTTCTGAGTAGGACATCTTTGTGATGTTATATATTTGTGCTTTCTAAGTACTAAGCACAACTGATATTTTTCCATGATTATCTGCATCTTTATGAAGCCCCGTGTCAATTGGAATAGTCCCATGTATCCATTTGCTAAGTTTTCTAGCTTGAATCCGTTTGCAAAAAGTTCAGATTTGCAAACTGGACAGTGTAAAATCTACTTAAGTAGCCTTGCATATTGAATTGTATTTCATGACCTATCAACCTACATGCTAAGGTGAATGTTCTTCATGATTCTATATATGTTTATATACCACCTTCCCGGTTTGTAGCCCCCCATCTCCTCATTTGCTATTTTTACAAAGCCCATTCCAAATGAACTTTTTTCAGGGTTTCAGAATCAACATTTCCAAATTTTCAAAGGAAACTTTGAGCGTTAATATCTCGCACATATGATCAAATTAGGTCAGGTCCTCTTGCACACATATTCAGTGTACCTAAGTGACCTAGTGTGTCCAGTGGCAGTTCCCCAGGAGGTGCTTTAAAAATTTTTCAAGGAGGTGACTTGGTGTGCTCGAATTGGTTTCTGATAGGTGAAATTGCATAAATGACCGACTAAGCAACTCTGACATTAAATAATTTCATCTTGTGATCTCTTTTTTTGAACCATATTTTGCATTACATTATGGGGTCAAATTTCTACACACTTGTTTAATTTCCCGTCTTCAAGATAAGTTCTGATGGGTTATTTAATTACTTTTTGATTGTGACATGGCCAAAATGGGTGTTCTGAAAAGTTTCTAATTTTGAAAATCTAAGGACAACCCATTTCTTTTTTTGGTCTAAAACCTCTACATCTCCATTTTCATCAAAAATGGAGGTCATATGATGTGTTATTTTAATGCATTTTAGGTGTGTTAAACACGTCCCAGGTGTCAGTTTACAAAGGAGGTACTTGATTCTTGATGGCTAGCAAAAATTTTGAGAAAATGGGTTTTCTCTAAATAATTGATTATGGCCACATGCAAAAAATATTGGCTTCAAGTGTCACCGTTTGTGTGTAGAGAAATTTCTATGTTTGAGTCGCAGGCGTAATTAAAATTTTCCTATTCTCTAATGTTCTCAAATGTTAATATTTTAAATATTTTAAATATTTTAAATATTGGGAAAATACAAAAATGCATATAGGGAAAACATAAAATACATTTCAAAAGTTTGGGAGGAAAAGCAAGTTTAATTCTTGCTTATGATTGGCTGAAAAGCAGCAGCATGGCTTTGGACTGCAAAACTCTTCACAGATCATTGGTTTGTCTTGTATTTTCCATTTGACATTGGCAATCAGCGATGGTAGTGCTCTCTCATCACCAATCGCTATTATGATTTCGCTTTCCCTTATCTCATTAGTGATGCGGGAGATATCTCCATTTTCAAGCTTGGTGCGCTGTAAGATATAGTATCCTAAATTCATTTCTATCATTGTGAATTGTATCCTAAATTCCCATTTGAAATCAGTGATGAGCGATATTGCATGCCCATCATCGCCTTTTGCTAATTTCTCTCTCTATTTTCTCATCGAATTAGAGATACGCAATAAGATGAAGTACAATGATATTTTGTCCCTCACACCTCGCCAGTATATATTTATTTCTTTGCAACGAATTCATGATAGTCAATGGTGTAGGGGAAAAGTTCTAAATGGGCCCGATGAATTTTTGAAGGCAGAGAAGCTTTAAAATATATGGTGCTACTTTGATGGGTAAATGATTTTTGCTTGATAAAGTGAAATAAAACAAAATCTTTGGTTGCTTGGTATTAAAATATGAAAATGTAAAGTGCAGCAAGCAATCGATACCTTATTTCCATCGCTAATATTTTTCATCTTTTCACTTTGGATTAGTAATTAGCAATGCTTGGTAAAAGTTTGTAAAGCTTGGTGGGTCCATGGGAAATGTGAAGGGAGGTTTCTAAAAAGGTTTTAACTATAGTTTTTAACCGTGAGGCATTAAAGTACAAAGTAAATGATTTTATTTTTTAAAATGCTAGACATTTTAAAATTTATAAATTCACGAGTAATAATTTTATTACCGGTAGAATAAAATATGTTCATCGCTAATAAGTTTCTATTTTTCACATCAAACTGGAGATGTGTGATGATGTTCAGTAAGTGTGGGAGTAAACAGCAGTGGGGCCAACCCATGTGTGGAAAATAATCAAATGGTAAATTCCTTAGTGAGATAAAGTTTAATCTTTCAGGATAAATCAAGAACTTTTATTGTTGGGTATTTTACATTGTGAACTCATAGGTGAATGGATTTTATAGCCATTTTAATTTTTAAAATGCTAAAAATTAAAATAAAGGTGCCTAGGTGAGTGAGTTTTTATTTGCCTAGTAAATTGTGAATGGTTTTCATGACACTGAAAAGTGCTTTGTATTGCTAGGAAGTGAAAGTGAAAGATGAATAGGTGAGATGGAGATTTTATAGTGAAACATTTTTAATAGCAAATAGAATATTCTTTCAGCTACAAAGAAGGGAAAATGATGAATAATGATGAGTTTTTAGGCAGAGGAATATTTGTCTATTGCAGGGCATTGGAGTAAGAAGCAAGAAAATAGGGGCAAGGATGAAGAGTCTTTAGCAAGCAAAGGAGTTGTAGATCAATGAACCTAAATATGCCATGTGTCCTCTTTTGATCTCCATTTAGGGTTTTGCACTTTCCTTAAGTGCAGATTTTCTATTTCAGAAAGAGAGGTTGTTCACTACTTGGTCTCACGGGAATACTATTGTAACAGGATCTAAAATGTATAGTGTGATTTTAGTTTTTTGAAGTTTATATTGAGTCTTGTAATTGAGAATGTAATTGCAACACTGTCATATTAGATAAATAAATGACTAGATATTTTGGATCAGTTTTGTCCACTGTAAACATTGCATAAGTTATGAATATAATGAAATCAAGGATTTTTGTTGTTCATCTTCTTGTATTTCCCTTAATGTTTGTTCACTGTTATTACTCTTATTCAAGGAGTAAGTTAAATTGTATTAACAAGAATGAAAATTTGTGCAACTCTATGCTAGGATTGCTAAGTATAACTGGTTTAGTTTCTATTATCAATGGTATAATGCATCACCTAATAGGAATAGTTATGACAGAGTGGATGCTGTAATGAAATTGAAATTATTTGGTTTAGGTGACTCCACCCTAGACTATGGCACTAGTCTTTTGATGTTGCAATTTCCTGAGATTATTTTCTAAGCAACTACAACTTTGAATCAAATTTACTTGTCTATCTTTGTATGTGTGTGTGTGGAATTTAATGTATAACATGTCTCATGTTTAAGTTGGACACTGCCTGAGAGGTCAGCCAAACCTTAAGGGTACTGTGTCTACTAAGCATATAAAGGAGATTTATCTATTCACTATGTGTTTGATACTGTGACACACAAGTATCTGAAAGCACAAGGTTGGGATCACCCTCCTAGGTTTAACAGATCCTAAAGTGTAGGGGAGAAAGGGGTATTTTATTCACTCTCCCGTTCGTTGGCCATATCAACCCGTTGAGTCTAAACATAAGAGAGTGGCTACTCTTTAGCACTCATTGCATCTGTTGATTTGGGAACCAACTGATTGGAAACTCCGCTGGGGAGAATTAGAGGATTATCCATTTGGAAAGAGTCAAGGATTTGTTGAATATAAACATTTGGTTCAAATAGAGAAGTTTTTATACCTGGAAGTGAGCTTGTTGCAGCAAAATTTCAAAGAATTTGTGTGACTCTGTTGTGGAAGAAGACCCAGAAGAAAATTCATTTTTGAAGGAGCTTCATACTACTTGAAGTTCAGTCCTCTGTGAAGAGAGGTGGCGACTATGTCCAAAGAACCTGTTGAATATTTGAATAAAATGTCAGAGCTACAAAAAAAAATTAGTCAAGAAGAAAGGTTAGTAGCTACTCGAAGTTTCTAGGTATTCTCATAAATTTAAACAAAGTATTATTATGTTTGATTAAAGCATTTTATGAGAAGTATTCAAGTCTTGAAAAAATGTTGATTCCCTATTAAGTGAATTAAGCACTAAGAAAGGGAATGGTAGTAGTAGTTCTTTTCATACTTCTAATATGTAATATCTATAATTATTTGAGAAGTATGTCATATTTTTGAATTCTACCTTTTAGAGGATTTTCCTGTGAAATAGCAATTAAAAGTATGCAGGGAAAATAGTCTTTATCATGCCCTCAAAGGGATTTCTCTATTGAGAGGTATATGCCATTGGTTTTTAGTGGCATTAAAGGTTTTCCAAACCTGATTCCTAAAAAGGTTAGGAAATATCTACCCAAATTCACAAGGAAAAATTCATAATCAACCTCTAAACATTTGCAAACCTTCATAGATGTGATGGGGGATTATGAGGTAAACCATGAGGATGTTGTTATGAAGTTTTTTGTTCAATCTCTGAAGGATGATGCCAGAGATTGGTTCCCATATTTACTAGCATCTTGTATAGCTTCATGGAATCAATTTATGACAACCTTTGTTGAACAATTTGGTGAAAGGGTAAATCCAAGTGAAGTGAGAAGAAACTTTACGAAAATCCATAAAAACAAAGATGAGTTGGTTCATGTTTTCAATCTTCGATTTTCAAAGGAAATAAGAAATATCCCTGAACACATAAGACCAAATGATACTGAATGTTTGGTTGTGTATCTTGGTGCATTTGATAGCAAGATGAGTTATCTATTAAGGGATAAAGAGCCTACAACATTACATTAGGCATATCAAAATGCCATGGATATTGAGAACAATCTGAAATATTCAATGATGAAAGGATACATGGTTGCAAGTGTTGGTTATTCTAGCACAACTCATGCAAATAGAATTCATGGATCAGACACTAGAAATGATTGTCAAGAGGGTAATGTTGTTGCTGTTGTTCCAATTTGTTCATCACTACAACACACAAATCATAGTGAACTCCAAGTTGAACATCAACAAAATTTGAGCAAAGTTGATTAGATATCTTTTGTTCAAGAATTTTCTAACATAAAGAGGCACAAGTGAGAATCGCACTATGATTTTTTCTCAAAATTTTTGGATGCCTTGTTGGAAGTCCCCAAAAATTTCAAACCTAAAGATTCAGCATGCATTGATTTATTTTGTGAAATCTTTGAGCTAGGGTTGAGTACCTTTCCAAAAGAATTGAAACCCCATATTTTTTATTAGGTACTTGATTGGATGAAGAGTGTTGAAGGAGCCCAATGTAATTATGCACAAAATGTTGATTCTCAAAATGGAGACAATAGCTGTCATCTTGAGAAAAATCAGACAACAATGCAAACAAGTGAAGAGAATATGTCAGAAGATGAACATCCATATTGTCATATTTCAAATGATGGAGAAGTAAATGAGACGTCGGGTATTACTCCATGTTATGATGTGATCAACAATTACAATGCATGTGTTTCTGATTTTTCATTACAAACTAGTGATTATGATCCTGAAAGTGCAGCCACAAGCATTCATTATGAAGATTTTGAACATGGCTTGTGTGGTGATGTATTTTATTGTGACGAGAATCATGATGAGGTTGATAGTTTTTATTGCTTCTCTGAAGATTGTGATTTCTTTTCTGAGGATGATATAGAAGCATATTCCTCACTAATGCAATGATATAGATGTTCATGATGTCACTTGTCCACATGCCCCTGCTGCTCATGATTGTTTATATGAAGCAAAAGTAGAAATGTTTGTGAAACATAAAGAGGACGATGATGTACATGATGGTGAAATAGGGGATTCAATTTGGGCTGATCAAGTAGCACATTGTGAGAAGTATATGGATTTTGAGTCAACATTATTACCCATGGATGATATTGAAGAGCTTGTTGATTCATATGATAATAAAGTTGCAGATCGTGTTGATACTGCAGGAATTCTTGATCCATGTATAAAGCATCCAAGAAGTGAAAATATTGGTGGATCTCATGTTAATGAGTGTGAAGTTGAGTACAATTGTTTCTTGTTTGATGCTCTTGATCTTTAGAGTGTGCACATGGATATGTTCATCCCTTGAGGAAAGCATTTATGTGAAAGAAAATGAAGATTATAGTTCTATTGCTAATGAGGAATTTTTAGCTAGCAATGAGCCTTTCACTTTTGGGTCAACACACATATCAATTGATATTGCACATGAAGATACCAATGCACATGGGTGTCTTTTTGTTGTCCTTGTTGATGTTGAATTGATTGAACCTACTCTTGAGGTATTTTGCATTGAGTTGAATGATGATGGGAAGAATGCATCAGAATATGTTATTGAATCTGAGATGAGTGCATTTACTCATCTCTTAGATGTTAATGATGCATATGATCCCTATTTCTATGATACCAAGGTGTGTTTTGATGTACTTGAATCAAAATGTCAAAAAGTGTGCCCATGTTGCAGTGATCCATATAAGGATGCTCCAGAATATGCATCTTTTATCTTTGACATATGCCAAGATGATTTGCATGACACACAAGTTGTTTATAAGAGCTTTCAGTTTGATGTGCAAATTGATTTTGATGTCAAAGTTTGTGATGTCAATGATCAAATGGATTATGAATGCTTCAATTTCTCAATTCAAGTGAGTGAGCATTTGGGTATGTGCAAGATCATGATGGGCCAAAAATCGAGGATATTATGGGTATGTGTAGGGTATGTGGCTGGCGACTTTTTTTTACCCAAAATTTATGAAACGAAAAGGGTTTTTAAAGGAGATTCTCAGCTTTCCTCCAATATAAATTGTGCTTTACTTTGAATTTAATAAATAATTATTATTCATTTTCTATTTGAATTACGACTAAAGTCCTGATTAATAGGCTGATTGAAAAACATCTATAGCTTTCAAACAACATCCCATTTTTTGAATCCAAAATATGTCTCACATTCTATGCTTTGTATACTATAGGATTAAAAAAAAATGAATTTCATGAAGTTTTGACCAAGTTAAGGTGGTCAGACATACAAGTTTTTATATTTTTTAAAAGTTGTAATAAAAAAATCATAATTAATTATTTACATGGAATTTTTTTTTAAAAAAATATGCATCACATTCGAACATGAGTCCTCTACTTATATCTAAAATCGTATAAAAAATTATCATTTTATTGTGGTTAGGGTGGTCAGACAGACGCCTACTTCTTATTTTTCCCCTGAAATTTAAGTACTACTACATTGAAATTTCAAATTTTCACCAAATAGATTTTTTTCTATTTTAAATAAACCTAGTAGTTTAGAAACTACATTCAATTTTCTACAGATTCTATTCTCACATATTTTTGAAATAATATAGATAACTTATTCAATTTGTTATGTCAATTTTCCTAACTCTGATTTTTCTAAATTTTTTGCCACTTAAGGGCCTATTTTTTCCATAATGATCATGTGCATGCCCATTTAATGGAACATGAAAAGCTAGCCAAGGTAAAATGTCACAGTAATTATGAATTTCAATTAGTGTCTGATTGCATGTTGTAGATTGAAAAAAATGTTGGTGACATTGGAAAGCACAATGATATAGTGGGACGTGTCAATGACCAAGCTAGCTTCTGGGTAGTTCATGACAATGTTTTCAAACTTGGCCTACTCCAAATAGTAGAGAATAGAGTGTTTGATAAATGTAAATATTAGTACTTCATTTTTGGGGGCCTAGGGCCTCCAAATAAAGTTCAAAAAATGAATTCCAATACAACATAAAGGAGCAGTTTAGGTTGCCCAATGGACAAGGCACTTGGTCTGCTCTCCCATAGATTTGGAATCTCGCCATGCCCGCAAGGGGCATGCGTCCCCAGTCGAAGCCATTGTTGGGACCTCCAAAATTTGGTTAAATTTTTAGGGCCCATGTAAAATTTTGCCTAATGCACTCAGAAGTACCCTTGCAGAATAAGTCCAAGTGGCCCAATTTGAGAACCTGTAACTTTGTACCCCTTGATTATCATGCAAAATCACTTTGGGGAGATGTTGAACACCTATTGGAGATGCCATATGTCCATTTGTAGCTTCCTTGGATCAATTTTTGTAAATTTTTTAATTCTTGGTTTCAAGGTCGAGAAGTTGGTTTGTTGTTTACACATGTTGCACCTTTCTGAGTAGGCCATCTTTGTGATGTTGTATCTTTGTGCCTACTAAGTACTAAGCCCAACTAATATTTTTCCATGATTATTTGCATCTTTATGAAGTCTCATGTTACTTGGCCTACTCCCATGTATCCATTTGCTAAGTTTTCTAGCTTGAATTTGTTTACAAAAAGTTTAGATTTGCAAATTGGACAATGTAAAATCTGCTTAAGTAGCCCTGCATATTGAATTGTATTTCACGACCTATCAACCTGTATGCTAAGGTGAATGTTCTCTATGATTCTCTATATGTTTATATACCACCTTCCCGGTTTGTAGCCCCCCAACTCCTCATTTGCTATTTTTACAAAGCCCATTCCAAATGAACTTTTTTTAGGGTTTTAGAATCAACATTTCCAGATTTTCAGAGAAGGCAACTTTGAGCATTAATATCTCACACATATGATCAAATTAGGTTAGGTCCTCTTGCACACATATTCAATGTACCTAAGTGACCTAGTGTGTCCAGTGGAAGTTCCCCAGGAGGTGCTTTGATAATTTTTCAAGTAGGTGACTTGGTGTGCTCGAATTGGTTTATGATAGGTGAAATTGCATAAATGGTCGACTGAGCAACTTTGACATTGAATAATTTTCACCTCGGGATCTCTTTTTTTGAACCGTCTTCTGCATTGGATTATGGGGTCAAATTTCTACATGCTTGTTCAATTTCGCGTCTTTAGGATAAGTTATGATGGGTTATTTAATTACTTCTGATCGCGACATGGCCAAAATGGGTGTTCCAAAAAAATTCAAATTTTGAAAATATAAGGACAACCCATTTCTTGTTTTGGTTTGAAACCTCTAGAGCTCCATTTCATCAAAAATGAGGTCATATGATGCATTATTTTAATGCATTTTGGGTGTGATAAACATGTCCCAAGGGCCAGTTTACAAAGGAGGTACTTGATTCTTGATGGCTGGACGAAGTTTGAGAAAATGGGTTTTTTCTAAATAATTGATTATGGCCACACACAAAAAATCTTGGCTCCAGGTGTCACCGTTTGTGTGCAGTGAAATTTATATGTTTGAGTCACATGCGTAATTAAAATTTGTCTATTCTCTAATGTTTTCAAATGGTAATATTTAAAATATTTTGAATATTTTAAATATTGGGAAAACGCAAAAATGCATTTAGGGAAAACATAAAATACATTTCAAAAGTTTGGGAGGAAAAGCAAGTTTAATTCTTGCTTATGATTGGCTGAAAAGCGGCAGCACATGCCTGGTTTGTCTTGTATTTTCCATTTGACATTGTTGATCAGCGATGGTAGTGCTCTCTCATCGCCAATCGTTGTTATGATTTTTCTTTCCCTTATCTCATTGGCATATCTCCATTCTCAGGCTTGGTGCGCCGTAAGATACAGTATCCTAAATTCATTTCTATCATCACGAATTGTATCCCAAATTCCCATTTGAAATCAGTGATTAGCGATATTGCATGCCCATCATTGCCTTTCGCTAATTGCTCTCTCTATTTTTCTCGTCAAATTAGAGATCTGTGATAGGATGAAGTATGATGATATATTTTTTCCCTCGCACCTCACCAATATATATTTATTTATTTGCAATGAATTCACGATATGCGATGGTGCTGGGGAAAAGTTCTAAGTGGGCCTGATGAATTTTTGAAGGCAAAGAAGCTTTAAAATATAAGGTGCTACTTTGATGGGTAAATGATTTTTTCCGGATAAAGTGAATTCTTCATATTAAAATATGAAACTGTAAAGTGTAGCAAGCAATCGCTACCTTATTTCGATCGCTAATATTTTTCATCTTTTCACTTTGGATTAGTGATTAGCGATGCTCGGTAAAAGTTTGTAAAACTTGGTGGGTCCATGGGAAATGTGAAGGGAGGTTTCTAAAAAGGTTTTAACAATAGTTTTTAACTGTGAGGCATTAAAGTACAGAGTAAATGATTTTATTTTTTAAAATGCTAGACATTTTAAAATTTATAAACTCACGGGTAATAATTTTATTACCGGTAGAATAAAATATGATCATCGCTAATAAGTTTTTATTTTTCACACCAAATTGGAGATGTGCGATGATGTTCAATAAGTGTGGGAGTAAACAACAGTGGGGCCAACCAATGTGTGCAAAATAATCAAATAGTAAATTCCTTAGTGAGATAAACTTCAATCTTTCTGGATAAATCAAGAACTTTTATTGTTGAGTATTTTACACTGTTAACTCACAAGTGAATGGATTTTATAGCCATTTTAATTTTTAAAATGTTCAAAATTAAAATAAAGGTGCCTAGGTGAGTGAGTTTTTATTTGCCTAGTAAAATGTGAAGGGTTTTCATGACAATGAAAAGGGCTTTGTATTGCTAGGAAGTGAAATTGAAAGATGAACAGGTGAGATGGAGATTTTACAGTGAAGGGTTTTTAACAACAAATAGAATATTCTTTCAACTACAAAGAAGGGCAAATGATGAATAATGATGAGTTTTTAGGCAGAGGAATATTTTTCTATTGTAGGGCAGTGGAGTAAGGAGCAAGAAAATAGGGGCAAGGATGAAGAGTCTTTAGCAAGAAAAGGAGTTGTATATCAATGAACCTGAATATGCCATGTGTCCTCTTTTGATCTCCATTTAGGGTTTTGCACTTTCCTTAAGTGTAGATTTTCTATTTCAGAAAGAGAGGTTGTTCACTACTTGGTCTCACGGGAATACTATTGTAACAAGGTTTGAAATGTATAGTGTGATTTTAGGTTTTTGAAGTTTATGCTAAGTCTTGTAATTGAGAATGTAATTTCAGCACTATCATATTAGATAAATAAATGACAAGATATTCTGGGTCAATTTTCTCCACTATAAACATTGCATAAGTTATGAATATAATGAAATCAAGGATTTTTGTTGTCCATTTGCTTGTATTTCCCTGAATGTTTGTTCACTGTTATTTTTTTTAAATCATTTAATTGTTGGGTAAGGCTAGTGCCATTTTATTGAAATAGTAAGGGATTACAAAATTGCTTTCACCATCTCATCTTCCCCCTTAATCGCAAAACACCAAACTAATTCAAACCTAAATGCATTTTTGTTGGTAAACTCTACAAACTATTTAATGAAATTCCCCTATTCCTGTTTCCTGATTTATTCTCCATCCTTCAAAGAGCAGTCGAGCTTCCTTACAGGTTGAAGATCCTCCTTCCAGCACTCCACCAAGCACTAGTAATTTGAGATACTTTCTTGAGGTGTGCAGGCACGTCCAACTTCTTACCCCACCACTCCCCAACCTCAACTCAGCGTACACAGCCTCCAAGGCATTCACAACTAATGTTATTTTGCTATGTCTATTTTAATGAAACAGAAAAGTATTACCATAATGTTAGCACCAACCCATCTTCCCCCCCACCGCAAAACACCACTCTGATTCAAGCTCAAATGCATGTTTTTTTGTTTTTGCATTCTCCACATGCTAATTACTGTGTTTCCCCTGTTCCTGTTTCCTGAACTATTCAGCCAACCTCCAGAGAGCAGTCAGACATCTTAGCAGATTGGAGATACTCCTTCTAGAATGTCACCATTCAACAGAAATTTGTGTATTTAGTACTTACTTTGAAGTAGTGAAGGCTCACCAGACTTGACTTAACATTCTTAACCACCACGGCAATCACATTATTCATATTTCTACTATGTGTATACCTATCCCAGCCCAACCTCATTTCTTGTTGCCGCCTCCTTAGCTAATTTATCCGCCATGGTATTCCCCTCCCGATAAATATGACTAATTCGAAACTCTAAGAAAGATGAAATTAGTCTTGAAATGGGACTCAGCCATCTCCGTAGAAGCTAATTAGGTATTGAGTTGGATCTAATCGCATTTACTATGATGAGTGAATCACCCTCCAGATGAATCTTAGACACACCCATTTCCTTTCCCATCTCCAAACCACACAGCGCAGCCCTGAACTCAGCCTCATTATTTGATGCCTGACCTATGAATTTTGCTTTCTATCTGATCACCTCACCTTCCAAATTTCTAGCTACACACCCAATCCCTGCCAAGCCCGAATTTCCGCAAGAGGCCCCATCGAAGTTTATTTTGGTCCAACCTTCCTCCGGTTTTTGCCATACTATCTTCCTCCTTAATTCATCCTTTTGTTCTAATCTCTGTGTTCTAGCCATTGTTGGAATACTCAACCCTTTAACCTTATTCGTTAGCTCAACATCCCTGTTTGTGAAGATGTTTTTTGAAATAGGTCTTCTTCTTACAACCACATTAACTAGCTCTATTATTGATCCTTCGATTTTCTTTGTCAGCAGTTCACTGGCCATAGCTCGATCCCTAAAAATTCTTCAGTTTCTTTCCTTCCATATTTCCCAGCTTACCATGGATGGTATAATTTGCCATATACTACTAAAAACTCCCATATCCAGCTTTCTCAGCCATGCACACAGCCAGGTACCTAGGCCTTGGGGAACTAGTGATTGATATCCAAGTTTACCCATGATGGATTTCCAGCAGTACTCAGCATACAGACATGAAAGTAGAAGGTGATCCACACTTTCCAGATTCTGTTTGCACATAATGCACCTATTAGGACCTTTGATACCTAACAACTCCAATCTATCTTGTGTAAGGACTTTATTTTGAAATGCAAGCCACAAAAACACCCCCGCTTTTGGAAGAACATCCTTTCCCCAGAAAAAGGGAATTGGCCAGCTATGGACTGGTTCTGCATTTTCTTTTAACTTATAGCCTATCTTAACTTTGCATTCCCCATCTGAATATGTACACCACCTTATAACATCCTCGCTGTCCATATCCAAAATGGTTCTCTCCCTTAGCACTACATTTAAGGCATTATTTTGCTCTACCGGGGCGTTGATTACACTTAGATCTTTCCAAATCCACTTACTCAACCCATTTATTATGACTCTACTACCATAGTTGCTTACCTTGGACCCCCAATTTCAGATTGTTTCTTCCCTTATCTCATCCATTTGCGGTTTGTTGCACAATCTTCGCATGTCCATTCCATGAGTCATGCCAGAACAAAGTCCTCTACCCATTGTGAACTTCCCAAGTGATGTGTTTAAATACAAGATTTTTGCTCTCACAGATAAAATTCCATATGGTTGAACCTCTTGGTGGATTCCTAATTTTTATTATGCTGACAGGATCATCTGAAGCCAGGTATTTCGTCCTCAATATTCTAACCCATCTCTGATTTCCTTTGCACATCATCCAAACCAATTTCACCCCCATTGCTAGATTCATAATTTTCATTTGTCTTATGCCAGCCCCACCCGCTTTTTGTGGCCTACAAATCTTATCCCAAGCTAAAAGAGGAACCTTATTATTTTCATTCAGCCCATTCCAAAAGAACTTCCGCATAATTTGATTGAGTTGATCATCTATGCTCGCCGGAATCTTTAAACATGCCATTGAGTAAATTGGGATTGCTGCCAGTATTGCCTTGATCATTAATAATCTTCCTGCTGATGTAAGCCACCTCCCTTTCCATAATTCCATCTTCTTCTTGCAGCTATCAACAAGCTTATCCCAAAAACCCTTCTTATTAACTCCACCAAACAATGGCATCCCCATAAACCTCCCTGGAAGGCCTGCCACTCTTACCCCTAAGATTCTGGTAAGGTCCCTTTGTAGACTTGGTTATACATTGAGAAAGTACACTTCTGACTTTCTCCAATTTATAGACTACCCTGAAGCTTTACTATAATCATCCAAAAAGCTCCTGATTATCCTTGCCTCTGTCCTTGACGCTTGCCCAAACAGAATAGTGTCATCTACAAATTGTTGATGTGTGCTTGGCTCAACCCTAGGAGTGACTTCGATTCCTTTCCATGAACCTTCTACCCTTGCCTAATTAATACTCCTTCCCAATGCCTCTGCCAAGATGATGAACAAGAAGGGGGATAAAGGATCCCCCTATCTGATACCTCGTGAAGAATTAAAGAAACCCTAAGCTACACCATTTACCAAAACAGAAAATTTTGGAGATCCTATGCAACTTCTGATCCAATCCACCCATTTCCTGTCAAAACCAAACCTGATCAGCATCTCAGCCAGAAATTGTCTATCCACACGATCATATGCCTTTAAAATATCTAGTTTTAATATCATGCTTGGGGTTCTAATTTTTCTAGCCGTGTGTATGGTCTCATGTGCAACTATAATACCTTCTACAATAGACCTTCCTTGAATGAAACCACTCTGCTCCTCAAAAATTACCTTGTCAATTACCAATTTCAGCCTATTTGCTATTGTTTTCGCAATAATTTTGTAAAGGGTGTTACATAGAGAAATAGGTCTATAATCCCCCAAATTTTTGGCTTCCTTTTTCTTGGGAACTAGTGCAATAAAGGTATTATTAATTGCCCCCAAAACTGTAGTCTTTCTTCTTGACTCTTCCACAGCCTTAGTCAAGTCATCCTTGATTATCTCCCAGAATTTTTGATAAAAAAGGGCTGGAAAGCCATCAGGTCCTAGAGCCTTTTCTGCCCCCAGCTGAAACACAACTTTCTTTACCTCTTCTATACTAATTAGTTTAAGCAATTCCTTGTTATCATTTTCTGATATTAAATTTGGGATTCTTCCCAGAACAGCATTCCACTCTACCCCCTACTGCTGAACGTCTTGTGTAAATAGGTTTTCAAAAAATCTGACTGCTTCTTGACTTATCTCTTCCCCATTTGGGATAACTGAACCATCTTCTCGCACTAATTCTCCAATTCTATTTCTACTTATGTTTACTAAGGTCATATTATGGAAGTATTTTGTCTTTTTATCTCCTTCACGAAGCCACAATTCCCTTGATTTCTACCTCCACTGACATTCCAGTCTAGCCAAAATTTTTGTTTGTTCAGCCTTTAGTTCTTTTTCTTTCGTGAATTCTTCTACTCCCATCCCTTTCTCAATAATTCTTTCATTTAGATTTCTAAGCTTTGCCTCTATCCTATCACTTTCTTCAAAGATATCTTTGAAATGCTCCTTATTCCATACTCAAAGTTTGGTTTTGATATTGGACAGTTTTTTTATGGAAAGTGAACAAATAAAATTGCTTTCTAGCCCAAATTTCTTCCCACCACTGAGAAATCAACTCATATAATCCCGGATCCTGAATCCACATTTTTTCAAAATGAAAGGGTGAGCCTCCTTTGAAATCATCTTTTGTAATTGTTAGCTAGATTGGAAAATGATCAGACCCACTGAAGGTTAATATGGAGGCTTCTATCAAGTTTGCAACCTGATTCCAATCCCCAAATAACATAAATCTATCTAACTTCTCAGCAATTCCATGGTGGCCTTGTCTTCTATTGGTCCAAGTGAAAATACCATTTTTTGCCTATATTTCCCTTAACTCATTACTGTCCATAAAATCCTGAAAATCCTTTTGTACCCTAGTTATATTACTTAAACCTCCTTGTTTTTCTGCATTATTCAGAGTGGCATTGAAATCCCCACCTAACAAGACCCAGTCATCCTTCATTTGTCTTAAGGTGTCCGTTAACAACCCCCAAATGTCCCTTTTTGCTGCTGTGGCAACTGGCCCATATACATTTATCATCTTCACCTCAAAATTGCAATGAATATGCCTCACCAAAACTAACATCCAACTATGGTTACCATTAATAAGTGAGCAGCTTACCTTATCGGGGTTCCAAATTACTCCTATACCTCTCGAAGCTCCTTCCGCTTCCACGAAAACACCTTCCCAGCCTCTCCAAAACCTCATCCTATTCTCTCGATCCTCCCTATTCCATTTTGTTTCCTACACAAAGACTATATCTGGTTTATTCAAATCTATTTGACGTCTAAAAAGGTGCCATTTGCTAGGGGCATTTAAGCCCCCTAGCATTCCAGCTAATGATCCTCATGTCTCCTAGGGAAGGGCCAACTCCTTCTCGTTTCTTAAAATTATTTGACTTAGTTTTGTTTGTCCTTTCACTTGCCCAGCCATGGCTAGTTTTTCCTTGTTGGATTTACGTCCTTTTTGTTTGGAGGACCTCATTCTATGGGTTTTATAGGGCGCCTGTATTTGCTCCAAACCTCTTTCCTCCATTATGTCTTCCTGGGATTCCTCGTAATTTTCATCCATGTTTGAATAGGAGTCTTGACTCACCATCTCCTGATTTTCCTTATTTTCTTCTTCATACACCCCTTCTAAAATCAGGTCCCCCCCAAACTCCTCTACTTCTAAAACCATTTTTCTCTCCACTACCCCACCTGCTGGAAAACTCAATCCCTGCGTACTTGCTAAAAGCGAATAGTCCTCTTTGTTTTTCCCTTCATTCCATACCATCATTACCTCTTCTATTGGGCCTCCTTGCACAATTTGAGTTCCTTCCATAATCTCCTCATCTGGGTTATTTCCATCGCTGCCATCTTCCTGTCCCACTACCCTACTTCCTATACTTGGAGGCCATATAGCATCCACCAGCTCTTTTTCCATATCTGTGAGTGGAGGTCCCATTGGTATGCCATAATCTTTTGCTTTACACATATCCCTCACACCCTCATACATATTGAGTCCATTGGCTGCTGCCCATGCTGAACAATTTTCCCCATCATGCTCCACCGATTTGCACCTCGGGCAGAGACAAAGCTTATCCTCCTTCACGATTTCCTGCCTCCAAATTCCACCCTCTGTCGTGAGGCCTATTTCTGTTGGGAAATTTGTCTCCTACTGGATCGCTATACATATTCTAAAATAGGTTCCTCTCATACTGTCCTCCTGTACTTTATCCAAAAACTTAAACTTCCCTAAGTGTCTTCCAATTACCTTCAATGTATTTTCTGCCCAAAATTCTGATGGTAGGTTGTATAGTCGAATCCAAGTGGAGCTTTCCACAATTTCATGCTTTCCCGTGTCAAAATTTGGGTTCCAGTCAAAGAAATGCATTTGTGTTCCTTCCATAAAGTATGGTCCTAAATTTCTTACTTTGTTTTTTTCCGTTTGAGTGGGAAAAGTAACCAGATAAAAATTGTTTTGCATTGCCCTAACCACTATCTTACTACCCCATTTCATCATACACTAGTTTTTGATTTCTTTCTGCTTCTTTGGATACCCCCCACCCCATTTCATAAACAAACCTATGTCTTTCAGTAGATTCCTAGTTTCCTTAACTGTATCTATTTCCAAAAATATTGTGGGTTTAGGATCAATCAAGGACACACCTTTATCACTGCTCAGATGTGAAGCCTTTTCCTACCCACCCGTGCCCAAATCCTTTCGCCGCCATTGCCTTGCCTCATCCTTGTTCAAGCTTATCTCTTCTCTTCACCAACCAGGCATCTTTCCTCAAAATTTATCTTTATTTATGGGCTATCCATCTCCTTGCATTCTCCCTCCACACTTTCTAAGATACCCATATCGGTAAGGCCATGTCCAGGGGGGCTCTTGTCTTCCACTTTTAAATGCTGGAGTCTTGTCATATAACATCTTCCCAAATTTGCAAGTTTCCTGTGTCCAATGGTTATTCCTGTACCTACCCTCCCTATTTTGTCCAGCATTTAAAGAATAACATTTATCGACCCATTTCCCTTTCTCCCTCACCCACTGTGGCCTGTAATATCCAATCTGGTTCCATGAACCATTGTTTTCATATGCATTTCCTCCATTGTTAACCCTATCCCTGAACACATCCATTGGTTCCTCCCACTCCATTTCATCTCCCCACCCCTTCCTATTTTGGGTTCTTTGTTCCTCCTATTTGTCCCACTGGTCATCGCCCTTGTTTCCCTGCAACACTTTCCCCTGCAAAACTCTCCCCTGGACCTCTCGCCGTGTACCTAGCTCTGCCATTTTTTTAATTTTGTTTGTTCACTGTTATTACTTTTATTCATTGAGTAAGTTAAATTTTATTAACAAGAATGAATTTTTTTGAAACTGTATGCTAGGATTTCTAAGTATAACTGGTTTAGTTTCTATTATCAATGGTGTAATGCATCATTTGATAGGAATAGTTATGATAGAGTGGATGCTGTAATGAAATTGAAATTATTTGGTTTAGGTGACTCCACCCTAAAATATGGCACTGGTCTTTTGATGTTGCAATTTCCTAAGATTATTTTGTGAGCAACTACAACTTTGAATCAAATTCACTTGTCTATCTTTGTATGTGTGTGTGTGGAATTTAATGTATAGCATGTCTCATGTTTAAGTTGGACACTGTCTGAGAGGTCAGCCAAACCTTAAGAGTATTGTGTCTGCTAAGCATATAAAGGAGATTTATCTATGTAAGGAAAGCTTAGGTGCGGAACAAAATATCCTAACACCAAAAACTCAGGGAAGAATGCAGAGGTGACTTTAAATTTTTCAATTACAATTCAATAAGATACACTTGAAAAGAATAATAGAAAAGATAAATGAACACATACACAATTGGACACCAGATTTACATGGGAAAACCCTTACGGGAGAAAAACCCATCACACCAAGAAAAGCCTCTTTGTATTACAGTAAACAAAATTACATACAGAGTACAAACTTCACTTTCTGATGTCAATTTACAGTAGCACATTCAATGATCAATCTTGTACAGAATCGTCACAATGGTCTTAGAAACATACACTGAATTCTCATTGATCAAATTTGTGTTCAGTATCAAACAACACTTCTCACATAACTATTCACCACTGTCGACCATTGTAGAGCATAGTCGTTTTCCTCACAATCTGTTCATCTTCCACACAGGAACAATCACAATAGTCCAACTGCCAATAGTTCACATTCTGCTTCTCTCATTGGCTCAAAACACACCACGTAGAACAGATGTTCAGTCAAAATGTTCAACCGTATCACATGTCAGTGAGACACTAGACCATGTCTCCCCAATGCCAAAATGCCCAACTGTCCTTATCGGCAGGAGTCACCACCATCGACAAGAGTCATATCGAATACAAAACCATTGGCCAGACCCAGTCTATCGGCTAGACATCTCACTGAATTCCATTGCAAAACAATCGGCAAGACCATCGTTGTCGCTAAGACTTCACACCGATGTCCATCACATGTAGCTCTATCGACAAGACCATCACTATCAGCGAGACATCATACCAAACAAAAATCCATCAGCGAGATATCCTCTATCGAAAAGAGTTCACACTGATCACAGAGTAGTCTGAGAGACCAACACTATTGGCAAGAGCTTATATCGAACACAGACTATCGGTGAGAGAAATGCTATCGCCAAGAGTTCTCACTGAAGGTATACCGGTCGGTGAGACCACATCCATAGGCAGGAGATCATACCGAATGCAAAACTGTTGACGATACCAACACTGTCAGTTAGACTCTTACCGAGCCTTCATGTCACCCCGATGACATTCATGTGTAAAACCATCGATGAGACATACTTTGTCGGAATGAGTCACTCTGAAGGTTCATGCCTCTCCTCGATGCCACATGTCACTAAGAGTTTCCCCGATGATCACCAAGAACCAACTCGTCGGCAAGAGGTCTGCCCAGATGGAGAGAGATAGGAATTTCACAGCGATAGCCATGTCTTGCCGATGACTCTCGTCAACAAGACAAATCTAAAGTCTCAATGACTTTAATCTTTTGAACACAATTGTTGGTCAGTAAGACATTCTGAGGGTCTCACCAATTTTTTCTCCTTCAGGAGTTTCATGTCAATAATCTTGAGGTACATTTTCCAACAATCTCCCACTTGACAAAGATATTACTGACACCTCCAGAGCACAACAAAACTATTGAAATTCATGGGTACTAAGGCCCATCGAACTGGAACACCACCTATATTTGTCTATGCTCACTGGTTTCATCAATGCATCGGCAAAATTTTCCAGAGTATCCACTTTTTCTACGGAGACCTTTCCATCCTCCACCATATCTCGTACAAAAAGATACTGCACATCAATATGTTTCATCTTGGCATGGAAAGTAGGATTTTTTTCCAAACAAATAGCACTCTGACTGTCACAGTAAATTGTAATTTTCCCTGCATCAAACCCAATGTTAGAACACAAAATTTTAACCAGATTGCTTCTTTATAGGCATGTGTTGCTGCCATGTATTTTTCCTCTGTAGTGGACAAAGTGACTACAGCCTACGCTTACTCATCCAACTAACTGCACCACCATTCATCATGAAAATATATCCACTGGTGGATCTTCTACTGTCAATGTCCCCTACCCAATCAAAATCCACATAGCCTCGAATGCTGAGAGTCCTCTGTGATTCAACCAAATTACCATGGTAACACAAATCATATTTTGAAGTGCCCTTCAGATATCTGAACACTCTTTTCATAGCATCCCAATGTGTCCTTCCAGGATTTTCCATAAAACGACTAAGTACTCCCACTACTTGGGCAATGTCTGGCCTTGTACAGATAATTGCATACATTAAAATGCCAACTGCACTAGCATAAGGCACTCTGGTCATGTCCTCCATCTCAGTAGGAGATTTTGGACAGTCTTCAACAATAGCTTTGTTCCCTGCAAAACTGGAACAACTAGTTGCTTGCAATTAGTCATACAAAATCTCTCTAGAATAGTATTAATATACTTACTCTGACTGAGCCAAAGTTTTCTACTCTTCCTATCCCTGGTTATTTCCATTCCCAGAATATACCTAGCTGCACCAAGATCTTTCATTTTGAACTTTACAGATAATTGGGATTTTAGATCAGAAATCATTAACTTACTATTGCCTATGAACAACATATCATCAACATAGAGAGCAATAATATCAACATGATCATTTTCAGCTTTGAAGTATACACAGTGATCAGATTTTGATCTTACAAATCCCAATGACAAAACAAAAGTGTCAAACTTTGGTACCACATTCTAGGAGATTGTTTTAATCCATACAGAGATTTTTTCACTTGCAAACCAGATTTTCTTTACCTTTCTCCACAAAGTGCTCAGGCTAGGACATATAAATTTATTCTTTAACATCACCATGAAGAAATGTTGTCTTCACATCCATCTGTACAATCTCTAAGTCATACACTACTGCAAGTGACAAAAGAAATCTGATAGATGTCAGCTTAGCTACAGGAGAAAAATTTTCTCCATAATCAATTCCCTCTACCTGGGAATACCCCTTTGCAACCAACCTCGCCTTATACTTTTCCACACTGCCATCCAGACCTATTTTCTTTTTAAATACCCATTTGCAGCCAACAACTTTTTTTCCTTCAGGCAAGGGCACCAAACTCCAAGTATCATTCTTTTCTAATGATGCCATTTCTTCATTCATGGCTTCCAACTAATAGTTTGAATCAAACATTCTAAATGCCTCTTTCACAGTCCTAGGCTCATCAGTGCTAGAAATTAAAGCATAGGCACAAGTAGAATCTAACAAAGAAAACCCATACCTATTAGGTTGCTTTCTTTCACGTGTTGACCTCCTCACAGGCTGAGGCTGAGGTGGATCTTCTTCTTCAGAACTCTCAGAACTACTTGAGCTCTCCTTAGTTTTAGGTATATTTTGAATTTTCAATTCCTCTTTATCTGGTGTTGGAGGAATTTCAACTACATCCTTTTTATTTTCTGATTTTGTCTCTGACTGTAGATCCAAAGTAGAAGCTTTAGCTCAAGAAAAATAACACTTCTGTTGTACAGAACCTTCTCCGTATTAGGATTCCAAAGCTTGTATCCTTTTATGCCAGCACTATAACCAATAAAAATACATTTAACAACCTTGTTTTCCAATTTAGACATTTTTTCATTCAGCACATATGCATATGCCTCACAACCAAAGACACGAATGTGTCTCAGAAAGGGCTTGTTTCCATACCATGCTTCCAAAGGTTTTTTCTCAACAAGAGTGGAATTCGGAGAACAGTTTATTAAATAACATGTTGTTGCAACTGCCTCAGCCCAAAACTTCTCTTCCAAGCTAGCACTGCTTTTCATACTTTGTGCTCTTTCCATCACTGTCCCGATGAACCTTTCAGCAACTCCATTTTGTTGCGGAGTGTAGGTGTAGTTTTATGTCTTTTAATCCCATGATCTTTACAGTACCTTTCAAACTCATCAAAACAAAACTCACCGCCATTGTCAGTCCTTAAACATTTTATTTTTCTTCCAGTCTGATTTTCCACAAGGTTTTTAAATTCCTTAAAACGATTGAACACTTCTGATTTAATTTTCAAAAAATAAAGAAATGCCCTTCTTGAATAATCATCAATGAATGATACATAATATCTTGATTTAGACAAAGACGGAACATTTACTAGACCAAAAACATCATAATGAATGTAATCAAGTAAACCAGAAGATTTATGAGATTGGAGTAGAATGAAACACGGTGTTGTTTACCATATATACAATGTTCACAAAGCTCGAATTCAAGGTTACAATAATCAACCCCTTCAACCAGGTTTTTATTTTTCAAGGTTTTAAAACCTTTTTCTCCAATGTGGCCAAGCCTATGATGCCAGAGCGTAGTCTTTTCTGCTAGAAAATTAACTTCCATAGAGTTTGCACTATCAAGAAATTTTTTCTCCTTTTCTCCATGAGTAGCCTTCTGTGACTTTGCAGAGACACTATTGTATTGCACAACAAGTGCATCTAGCTTATACAAGGTACGAATATGAGCACCCCTAGCTAGCACCATTGAGCCTCTAGTCATTTTGCAGCCATTTCTAGAGTATGAGACCTGCACTTCAACATCATTCAGTTGAATAACAGAAATTAAATTTCGAGCCAGACCTAGTATATGCATTACATCATTGATTCCCTTCACTCTTCCACAGCCAACTATTTCCAGAGATGAATCGCTTGCCAAATACACCCTTCCACCATCATATTTTTCATACTTAGTGAACCAGTCTCTATGAGATGTCATGTGGAAAGATGCTTCAGAATCAATCAACCAAACATCATTTGATGCCTAAGTTGCCAAGGCTACAATGAAAGCATTTCCATCACTCTGAGAAGAATCATTGTCGGAAGAATTCTTATTCTTCTTCTTTTTCTCCTCTTTATAATCCTTTCGGACATGACCAGGTTGCCCACAATTCCAGCACTTTACCTTGGACTTCTTACTAGGAGACTTTGATCTCCCCTCTGATTTGGATTTGGACTTCTTGTCCTTCTTCTTGCCTTTTTCTTTCGATCTTCCTCTAACAGCAAGAGCCTCCTTTGCCATCTCAAGAGATTTTCTTCTCATCTCATCTGATAACAAATAAGCAACAATATTTCCATCTTAAAAGAGGAAGTAGTACTCCCAATAGCCATCACCAAGTGATCCCAAGAATTTGGCAAAGAACATAACAGTAGCATACAACAATCTTCTTCATCAATCTTCACACCCACATATGCTAACTAAGCAATCAGCATGTTGAAAAAATTCAAATGATCAGCAATAGACACTCCTTCCTACATTTTCAAAGAGTACAACTTCTTCCTCAAGAACAACTTATTCACCAAGGACTTTCCCTGATAAATAGCTCTCAATCTTTTCCACAAAGAGGATGTTGTCTTTTCTTCATGAACATTTAAAAGAACAGAGTCTGCTAAATAGAGCCTTATCAACCCCTCTAATTTTTGATCTTTGAGGTCCCAATCCTCTTGCTTCATGCCTATAGGATTTGTTCCAGACACAGTAAGCCAAAGATCATGGTCAACCAATAGATCTTCCATTTTAAGTTTCCACAACTCAAAATTGTTGCCATTGAATTTCTCAATTTCAATATTTCCTGACGTGCTTGCCATCTTAATCTGTAATTTGAATTACCAGACTTCTACAAGACTCCCATTGAGTAGAATTGACACAAAAAACCCAACATACCCACAAGGATAACACAACTAGCCAGGCTCTGATACCACTTGTAAGGAAATATTAGGTGCGGAACAAACTCTCCTAACGCCAAAAACTCAGGGAAGAATGCAGAGGTGACTTTAATTTTTTCAATTATAGTTCAATAAGATACACTTGAAAAGAATAACAGAAAAGATAAATGAACATATACACAATTAGACACTAGATTTACATGGGAAAACCCTTACGGGAGAAAAGCCCACCACACCAAGAAAAGCCTCTTTGTATTATAGTAAACAAAATTACATATAGAGTACATACTTCACTTTTTGATGTCAATTTACAGTGGCACATTCAATGATCAATCTTGTACAGAATCATCACAATGCTCTCAAAAACATACACTAAATTCTCACTAATCAAATTTGTGTTCAGTATTGAACAACACTTCTCACCGAACTGTTCACCATTGTCGACCATTGCAGAGCATAGTCGTTTTCCTCACAATCTGTTCATCTTCCACATAGGAATGGTCACAACAGTCCAACTGCCAATGGTTCACATTCTGCTTCTCTCATTGGCTCAGAACACACCATGTAGGACAAATGTTTGGTCAAAATGTTCAACTATATTGCATGTCAGTGAGACACTAGATTGTGTCTCCCCAATGCCAAAATTCCTGACTATCCTTATTGGCAGGAGTCAACACCATCGGCAAGAGTCATATCAAATACAAACCATTGGCTAGACCCACTCTATAGGCTAGACATCTCATTGAAGTCCATTGCAGAACAATTGGCAAGACCATCGTTGTCGCTGAGACTTCACACCAATGTCCATCACATGTAGCTCTATTGGCAAGACCATCGCTATCGGCGAGACATCATACCGAACACAAATCCATCAGTGAGATATCCTCTATCAGTAAGAGTTCACACCGATCATAGAGCAGTCAGAGAGACCAACACTATTGGCAAGAGCTTATATCAAACACATATTGTTGGGGAGAGAAACACTATCGCCAAGAGTTCTCACCGAAGGTATACCTGTCGGCAAGACCACATCCATCGGCAGGAGATCATACCGAATGCAAAACTGTCGACGAGACCAACACTATCAGTTAGACTCTAACTGAGCCTTCATGTCACCCGATGACATTCGTGTGTAAAACTGTCGGTGAGACATACTCTGTCGAAATGAGTCACTCTAAAGGTTCATGCCTCTCCCCAATGCCACTCGTTGCCAAGATTTTCCCCGATGATCACCAGGAACCAACCCATCGGCAAGAGGTCTTCCCAGACAGAGAGAGATAGGAATTTCATAGTGATAGCCATGTCTTGCTGATGACTCCTATCGACAAGACAGATCTAGAGTCTCAACGACTTTGATCTTTTGAACACAACTGCTGGTCAGTAAGACATTTTGAGGGTCTCACTGATTTTTTCTCTTTCAAGAGTTTCATTTCAATAAGCTTGAGGCACATTTTCCAACAATTTATTCACTATGTGTTTGATATTGTGACACACAAGTATCTGAAAGCACAAGTTTGGGATCACCCTGCTAGGTTTAATAGAGCCTAAGTGTAGGGGAGAAAGGGGTATTTTATTCACTCTCCCATTCGTTGGCCATATCAACCCATTGAGTCTGAACATAAGAGAGTGGCTACTCCTTAGGACTCATTGCATCTGTTGATTTGGGAACCAACAAACTTAACATGTTAAAGCATTTGAAACCTGGAAAACTTCTTGATATCAAATTGAATCATCCTTCTTTTGCAAAAATGAAACATACCAGGACTTTGTTTGCTTGAAACCAGTAGATTGAACTCTCAGTCACTAGGTGTGTATAGATCTACACCTCCAAAGGCAGAAATTGTTGATGTACACACCAAAATCAGCAATAAAATGATGAGCTTTGAACCAAAATTTTTTATCAACTAGGATTGCAATATCTTCATTCAAGCATAAAATTGTGCAAGAATGAAATTGATTTACAATACCCATTTAGATGAAAACAAACATGAGTTAACATAAAGAACAAAAATTGTGAACCTAATGATTCCTTGAATCCCCTAAAAATATTAATCAACTTTGGAGATAGGATACAACAATGGACAAGTAATTCCTTACATTCATTTTCTTTGATAATAAATTACAAATCCAAAAAATATATCATACAAATTAAAAACTAATTACATTCTTATGCAAAAATTATAGAAATTTATAGCTTGACCTAGATGAGCTTAATCAACACAAATAAAGACCAACCTTTTTAAATAAAAATGAGAGTCCATATATAAACAAGGAACTTAGTAGATGATGTGAATGCTCAGGTTCCATAATCTTAACCATTGTAATGGAATACGGTATGGGAAAGTACCAGTTCCTCCTTTAAATCTATGTCGACCTACATAAATAATGATTTTTGGGTTCCATGGGATCTAATCTGGTAGTTTCTAGGCCATTTACTTTCATTAATGGTATCCTATGTGGTTTTACTCCTAACCATCAAAATACAATTATAGATCCACTAAAAATTTATGAATATTCATAAACCTTTTATGGATCACTAAATGCATTTTGGGCCATTCATAAGGGTAGGTGGGAGTTGTAGTAGAAATTGGTAGGAGTATCTAATTGTGAAGGTCAAAGGAAGCTCATACCTCATGCTTGTGATTAGAGAATTATAATTTGGAGTTGTTTGGAGAATCATGCCAAACAAGATGTAAAATGGGGAAAGTATGAATGTGAAATCCTAATGAGGAATAAAGCATTTGAGGTTTCGAGAGCAGGTTGTTGAAATAACCTTGTAATTGGTACCAAGATAAGAAATGAAAAAATTTTACTCTAATAGGCTAAATCTGAATCAATAGAGTTTAAATATTTTGTGGTGGTAGGAAATAGGTACTAGGTTAGAGGTTGGCTGAAAGTCTAATTTTGACAATAATTATTGAAGAATATTAAAGTGGGAGTCAAGATTTGAGGGAGCATGGAAAAGGGTACCCAATTAAGGGATAGATAAAACTTGACTCTAAAAGAACTATAAACCTTTGGAGTATCAAAAGATGATGTTAGTAGGTATGGATCAGCATGCAACTATAAAAAGGATGATTTCATGATGATATCAACAAACTTATGGATCAAATTATATCTTTGATAGAAGGGTGATGCTAGCATGACATCAACATTAGGTAATTAGATGTTGGATGGAAGGTATTCAAGTAAGACCAATTCTAAAACTTTAAAAAAATTACACAAATGTTAACTAGTGGAGGATTGGGATGGCAAGGTTTGGAAGAAATTGAAACTCGAGGATGGGTGACCCAAAAATTTAACAAAATACACAAAAAAATTTTTGAAATGTGTCCAAGTTGAGGATTTGGGTGTGGGATGGATGTTTGACCAACTCTCATAACCCAAAATATTTAAAAAATTAACACTTAGGTGGGTTTTGATAGATATTTGACTTGGGGGTTGGTAAGAAGGGCATGATAATAGGGACAATCTCGATAGTATGAAACTTTAAAACACTTGCAACAAAATTAAAATTAAATGATCCCACTATTTATAATTTTTAGGATTTCTACAATTTTGAACACATAATAAGAACATAGAGGATAACATAGGGTTAGCCTAGGAAAATTTTGAACACAAGGAAAACTACTTAGATTGATTTTTGGTGAGGGTTACCTAAGTCCAAAAGTAGTTGTAGGATGTAGACCTTAACCAAATTAGAAAAAATTAAGAGCCAAAAAAATTTCCATTTTGTACCACTTTGGAGGTTTAAGAGGTTCTTGAACCTATTAAATCATAGACACCTTCTCCTCTTTAAATTTTATCTCTTCATTTTTAGTGTTAGCCTTTTTCTCAATCTTGTACTATGTTAGAGGTGTAAGTAATTCCCAAACCTCCAATATCTTTGACACATGATTTAGCCCTTTTAAATATTTTTATTTTTTCCCTCCTTTATGTTATTTATTTCAAGAACTTTTGAACTTTTTAAAATCCCCCTTAGCCAATATTCCTTTCTCTCCTTTCTCTATGTTGATTATTTGGCTACTCCTTGAAATTCATCAGAGGTTCAAGAGGTTCTTGAACCTCTAAAATTTCCAAAATATTCCTTAGTATTTTTCTTAAGCCACATATAAGAAATTCACTTCTTGAATTGAGTCGACAAGTTCAAGGAATCATTAACTCAGTGACACAACTTGCTTCTTTCACTTTATTATCCTTATAGAGAGCTTTTGAATCTTGTTAGAGGTTCAATAGGTTCTTTAACCTCCAAAGACTTTAAAATCCTCATTTTCCACTTCCTCTTTATCCTTGTTGAATGATGTTACCAATATTGAACATTGTTAGAAGTTCAAGAAGTTATTGAACCTTTAAAATCCTTGATACATATCTTAACCATTTTCACCATCTTCCTTAAGTTGTATCATTATCACTATTTTAAATAGTTGGAGGTTCAAGCTATTCTTGAAACTTGAAAATCTCCACCATCCTTGTAAATGAATAAACACAAAGCAAACATAGGGATTTTTTTGGATTATCTAAAAAATTGGATGAGTTTCCAAAGGAATAAGGAAAAAAATAGGGAATACATAAATAAAATATTGACAAGGGAAAGATTAATAAAATTATCTCTAATATGTTATTAGGGGCAATATAAAAAATTCATTATGGAATAGGGAAATTATAGATAAATATTCAAGTTTTGGGTGTTGTAAATTTGGGCTTTAGCATTGGCTATAGTTGGGGATATGTTCTTCTTGTAGGCATAATAAGATCCCAATATTTATTTGAGTAGACCAAAAGAAGCCAAAAAATGACAAGGAATATCTATGATTCATCTTGATAAACCAATGCCAATACTACACAAGGTCATCAAAATAAAACACTTTACCATGAGATATAGACCATCATGACTCCACAAAGCACACAAAAAATACTAAACAATTCTTTATGGAAAAGAAATTAAGCTAGAGCCTAAGAAAAATATAGTTTCAAGAATTGTCCATGCACTAGTTAGTGTAGAATATTCTACCTAGAATATTCCTCTAGATAAGTTTGCTAGTTGTTAGGTTGTTAGGATAATGATTGCTTAGTCATGCAATCTTGCATGGACCTACATGCCTATTTTCTAGTTGGAAATTTTCATTCTAGATGGCTCATCTCCTATTATATATATTGTACTCATTCCTAAGCTATTAATCAAAGGCAATTATTCACAATTTATCCTTCATCTTAATTTTTGCAATTGTATAATTTGCAACTCAACTAGTATTCTTGAAATTCTCACACGGTATCAGAGTAGAGGTGAGTTTTGAGTGAAAATTCATTTTATATTTTGTGAATTTATTACCATGTTAATTTGAGTGTGGGGAACTATTAAGTGAATCATGGATATGGAGAGATCATGGATATGGGCCATTATTACTCTTGTGTGCTTGTGGATGTGGCAATTTGGATCTATTTTGAGGTGCTAAGATCTTTTTTGCAAGAAACCATGGAGGAAAATGTAAATCTATAGATGCATGCATATCCCCTTAGTTTTGCATGCTCTATATTTATTTTTTGTTTTAGTTCTTTATTGAAATTATTTGTGCTAATCAAAAGCACTTCATGATAAAGTACTAAAATAAGGGAAATTTTGGGCATTGCAATAAATTAAACTTTAATAAAGTTCCATGTGGGGGTTTTTATTTAAGCATCTAGTATAGGTTTTATTTAAGCTTCATAAATAAACAAACTTAGAATATTAAAAGTTGTTATTTAGCAACCGAGCTTCACGTTGTTCCTCCAACTAGCAATCAATAGGGGCCTGGTGCTTCTATTTTTTTGGATTTATACCAATCAAAGGGTGCCTATGTAGTTATCTAGTTTAGAACACATCTCTATATAATTAAATCTTCTTATCTTCAGATGGTCAGTTTATGTATTCAGAGACCATGTACCTATATGTTCATCTAGTTGAGCAATGCAAAATATGTACAATTGCAATTTCAAGCATTCAAGAGTATCCTGAAGGTACTCATGTAGTGGTTTCTATGACTTTGATATAATCTTGTTGTAGTGTGGATTCATTTACAGTTCTTCATTGGAAATTTCATCTTTCTTCTTTAATTTGAATAAATGGTTAGGATTTTTTCCCACTAGGTTTTCTCCTCTCTTTATAATTGGGTACCTGATCAAGCTTTGTTTCCTGGACCCATATATCTCTATTCACCTCGCTACACTTAAGGGGGAGTATTAGTGTATAATATTCTACTTAGAATATTCCTCTAGATAAGTTTGCTAGTTGTTAGGTTGTTAGGATAATGATTTATTAGTCGTACAATCTTGTATAGAGCTACATGCCTATTTTCTAGTTGCCAGTTTCCATTCTAGATGACTCATCACCTACTATATATATTGTACTCATTCATAAGCTATTAATCAAAGGAAATTATTCATAGTTTATCTTTCATCTCAATTTGTGCAATTGTGTAATTTGCAACTCAGCCAGTATTCCTGAAATTCTCACACTAGCAACTCTTGAAACTCACTATTCAAACTTGTGATGAAGTATGACTCTTTGCCACATATTTTCAATTCAATATGGTCCAAGCCACATGGAATAAAATATTCCATGTTTACCTTTATCTTCTTCTCTATAATTCCACTATAAGACCTATTTTCCTGCTTTAAAATTTATAGGGTTGGTCATCTTATCAATCGATTATTTGAATTTTGTTGCTTATTTCTATTTATAGTTTGAACCTTTCTTCTACTTTCATGAAGTTTAATGAGCTAGTTTATTCTGATAATTATCATGTAATCAGCATCCTCATTATTTTATTGCATAAAATTATAAATAGGAATAATATTGTTTATGGGCAACCTTGCACAAACTCCATAAACCAATTCAAAAGGTTACTTAGTTTTAGCCTTCATTGGTGTCACCCTATTAGTCAACACAACAAGCCCATGCTTTATGTTTCATGCCATTTTATAATTTCCCAAAAATATTTGAATGACTTTTGAAGCTATGAAAAAGGATTAAAGCATAAAACAAATGAAAAACATAAAGAAAAGCATACAAACAACAATACCTCAATATCCTTTAACCTCCATGATTGAACTACACAAGCTTTACACCCAAGAAACTTTTTGATTTTATCTCTTACATGCTAATGTGGATTTCTTAATAAGAATTCTAGCTTAATCTAGATATCACATAAGAATTTATGAGAAATGGAGGGTGAAAACACCTATTTATAGAAATAGGCTCAAAGGGATGAAGGACTAAGATTTTGCCACAAGATCAATGGCTTAGATTGAGAGGTGCACTCAAGCAAGAGAAAGAGAACACATGTCATATGAGGGATTAAGAAGAATGTGATCTTGGATAGTAATGATTGGAAGGGATAGAGGTATAATTTAAAATTGGATTTTATAGACAGGAGGAGATAGCCCCATACAAAGTCAACTCAAAAAGTGATATTTGTCTTTAGTTGATTTAATGAGATGGGGGCGAGAATTTATTGGAGAGATGAGGAAGCAAGCATGTGAGGGGGAATTCCATGTCGCATTGGAAGAAATTAAAATTGGGGGAAAAGGCTAAGTGGATATTAATGAAGGGGGATTAATTAATTAATCTAGGATTAATTACTTAGTAGATTTTGAGGGGGAAAAGACTAAGGTTGCATTAAATAAATAATTTAACCTTAGGAGAATAAGATAGAGTGAAAATTAACTGAATTAAATACTTATTTAATTTAGAAGAGAGGTGGAATAATTAATTAAATAATATAATATTTGATTAATTTAGGAGGGAAAGTGGGATAATTAATTAAATACTACATTTGATTAATTAAGGGATAAAGATGGAATAATTAATTAAATAATTTAATATTTAATTAATTATGGGGTTATTGCCAGGATTAATTAAAATTTAGATTTTTAATTAAATTAAAGTGCAATGTCACAATTGGGGTGTCTATATTTTTCCCCTCTTTGATGCAGTGTTCAAAGTGATGTTGCATCAAAGAAGTTTAAAATTTTTCCAAATAGGGTGGGAGATGATGCCCCCTCGAGAGACCGATCGAAATAATTACAAATAATTTTTGGGCGGGATCTCAAAAAAGGTAGGTTTAGAACAAAATAGTGTGTGTTAAAAAAAAGAAGAATGGAAAGAATTAGGGTGATGAGTCTAGAGATAAGAGGTATAGGCTAAAGATTGGGTTACTTGCCATATTTCTTGGAATTATTAGGGTTTAGAGGCCTATAAATAGGCATTTGGGGGCCCAAAGGTGTCATTATCACCTTTATAATTGAGAGAAGAAGAGGAGAGTGAGTGAAGGAGTGATGGTAGCAATTCCTTAACATTTGCATCATGTAGAGCGATTTCAAGAGTACCAGCAACTGATGGAGGTAGGAGACCCAGTGAGTGATCTAACCTAGGGCTTTTAGGGTATTTTGGGGTAATAAATGTGGGTAAATTAGGCTAGGAAGTGGGCAAAAAAAGGTGATGTTATGTGAAACCATGCTTGCATGCACGATTGTGGCATTTCCACTGCATGAAGTTGTTCTTATGGAGAAAAACGATGCTCATGTAGACATGGAAAATGTATTGATTGGCGTTACACACCTGATCCTGATTTTCTAACATCGTTTCCACCTGAATCATCTTCTCGGCTTGTCATCAAATTCCTCTCTTAACTGGATTAGATCAATTTTATCTAATTAAGTTGTCATCTCTTGTCAATTAAATAAATCATTTTTATTTAATTAACCTCATAGTCTCTATTTAATTAAATAATCCCTTTTATTTTATTAAATTTATAAGGTCATCTTATTAAATTAAATCAATTCTTATTTAATTTAAGCTAACATTCTTCCCTTTTAATTAAATAAATCAAAAATATTTAATTAATTAAATCTAAATCAGATTCTTCTCATCTTTTGATTTAAATCAACCCATAAATCTAAATCAATTAGTCACATCATCTAATCCCTCATTAAATTAATTAACCCTTGATTAATTTAATTTTAATCCATGTCCCATCCTCTAACTTTTGCCACTTGCATAGGAAAATACATTTAATTCATTTATTAAATGTCTATTTTCTTTCAACTTGGCATCTTTTAGAAAATATTCCTCCAAATTTGAAATATTTCCAAGTGGACTTTGTCCTTCCAACAAGAGATTTATTCCATCTTATGCATTGAGCCAAGTGGCATTTAAGACTTTCATTTTTCCCTCTTACATGTCATTTCACTATTTTCAAATTCCACCTAGTTGCATTTATGGGCACATTCATCAAAATGTGCACATCCTTGGCTCATTCACATCTTGACAAGTGGCATTTGGCCATTGGTTGAAAGTTAGTCCCACATTGCTTCATTTTGGGTATTTTTCCATCTTTTCTTTCTATAAATAAGAGGTTTCTCTCCTCATTTTATCATCCACAATTTGAGCAAACTTACTATACTCAATTTCATCTTCAAGTATTAGCATTTTCATCAATTTCATCAAAGCATAGCTAGGTTATTGCAGGTTTTCTCCATGGAGTTCATTTGAAGCAATCACCAAGTGGATCAATCATCACCAAATCATCAAAAGCTTGCATAGGAGTGGGGAAAGGGGCAATTTCCACATCAAATTGGCACCAACTCCCCCATAAGATCAAGAGTTTGCATGTTTTTAATAGGATTTGATCTATCTCTTTGCTTTTTCATTGTGTTCTTGTTTTTATTCCTATTTTGAGCATTGCTAATGGATTTTATGGGGAAATTTGATCTTGGCTTGCATTTGAATCTTCTAATGTGTTTGTTTCTCATGTTTATGCAAGTCTAGGATCTTGGTTCTACATTTTGGTGCTAGGAGGGAAAATCTCACATTTAGATCATGTTTTTATCAAAAGTTTCATGTTTTTTTCTGTTTCTATATGTCTATAGGGAATTGCACCGCTAGCAGACCAATGTCACCATACATAACTACTACCACACCAGCATCACCATATAGCACCGCTTCAAACTTCAAACAGCAACGCTCTGTCTTTCCCGCCTAAGATTCAAATTTGTAAACTCCACCGTTAGGTCAATTCGTGGTCACTGAATTTTTTTAATTCCAAACTACACCACTAGCGAAAAATCCAATGCAATAATGGTCTCTATTTTGCTACAAAGTGACACTTGCAAAATTAGTGTTGCCATATAGCACCACTAGATTCCTTAAACTGCACCGCCTATGCAGATCCATCGCTGAAAGGAATTAAAAAGTGAAATATCAATTTTTATGACATGTTCTTTTTTAATTATGATCATCTGGATTATTAATTTCTTTCCTAACCTCTGTTTTGCAATTCTAACTGGTTTTTTGTAGGTTGTTCTAATCAAAGTGAAGGAGAAAGATGAGATTGAAAGAGGCATAATGACATCATTCTCTCATGATACCAAGTGTTTTTTAACACTTTAGTGTTTGTTTAACACTCTTAGAGAATTCACAATTTCTCTTAAAAATTTGTTATCTCTCATGTGCTTAGGACCTACTAAATTTCTTTTGGACTCTAAAAAGAACAATACAAAAAAAAATCATTTTTTTGCTACAAAGGGTTTAAAAAGAACTTTAGGACAAACTCACTAGATTTGGTTGAGGATTAAAAATTGAACAAGGAAAAATCCATATTTCATTTTGGTGCACTAAAAAGAATCAAATTATTGCTTTGTAGAATTAAAATGAACAAATGCTTCTTTGTCTTGTAATTACTTAATCAAAGTAATATCATTAAAAGGATGTATGCACTTCTCTTGTGCCTCACAATGATCTTGAATATCAAAAGGACTTTTGGTGACATTAAGTTGCATAAGTAATTACCCACACACTTAAATTTGGATTTTAAAATTGAACAAATCTTGCAAGTGTGAGTGGAGCATATTGCATACATTCTCTCTCTTTGGTTCACAACAAAGATTGATCAAGTTACGAATATGTTTGCTTGCTTTTGTTTATCTTAGAGGGTCTGCCTTGTGGGAAAAAGTAATCACCCAAGGGAATGACCCAACTGAGAACACGCTAAAGCCAAGAGACTTCCACCTGGGATATAAGTGTGGATATTGGAACAAAGGCCAATATCACGAGGATTATTCTGACGAGAAGGGCAGCAATGGTCTCTTGTCGTATGGATGGTCCCCCACGAATGGAATGTTTGCAATAAAACCCTTGTTTAGAAAGGCCAAAATCCTAATCTATTTGTTGGTGCAAGAATGGTCGTTCTGAAGCTGCCCGACACTTTTACAACTTTTAGTAGAGATGGAAAGTATGCCATGGGAGATTCATGGGTATTGATGCTTGGCTGCCCTAAAAGAAGTGTTGAGCTATGGAGGGGATCCAGTGGGGTCAAGCATCTAACCATCCATTGAAAGTAGGCATAGTTGGACTTGTCCAAGTGGGGATTCAACAAATACAATCTTTCATAGCCATAGGGTTGTACTTGTTCTTGAAATCAAAACACTTTGTTTGATCATAAACATTGCGAAAACAAGCATTCAACATTTGTCATCAAATTTCAAACCCTTTAGGAAGCAAATATCTTTGAAAAAATCCAATTGTTATTGCTTGCCCTAGGGATTCTATCCTTAGAGGTTTCTAAACATTTGGATTTACATCTTGATTTTCTTACAAATTCAACAATAGGTAACTTTTTCCTTGATTCCATTGAAGTTCCATATGATATACTTTGTGGAATGATAAGAAGTTAAGACATTAGACATCTAGTTCAAAACCTAATCAAGAATTTTTTGTGGTAAAAGGAACTCACTAAGCAAAGCTAAGAACAATTGAACCCCACAAATGTGTCTCAAATGATTTCATGCAAGATCAAAATTCAGAAACCAAAGTCAAAAGCTCTTATTCCAAAAGATCATCAAAAGCGTCTCTCAACGCTATACGAAATCAAACTAAGACTGCTATTTAACTTTTACAGAAGAGCTTCAAGAAACAATCCCAATTTGTATGAGTTATTTTATCAACAAAATCCAAATCTTTTGTGGGAATTTGAACACCTTGTCTAGAGTAAAGCATGTTCTTCAAAACTGAGGTCTTGTAAGCAAGTGTCTTTTTAGGTACACATAGGATCAAAATCAAACCTTCATCCATCTTTCAAACATCAAACCAAAATTATCTCACCATCAACTCTTGAAAATCTTGGAAAAAATCCTCCATGTCAAACTTTGGGCAAATCATTTGAAACAAATCCAAATCATCTTGTTTGATTAGATGTGTGTAGATACATCCTTCTCCACATATTTAATCAAATTATCAAGCCTTTTGGACAAGTCTATCCCTTGATAACATCTAACATCTTGGGGTTTACGAGTTCATTATCCAAAATAAAAATCTAATAAAAATCCATCTTGTTTGGTTAGGTGTGTTTAGATGAAACCTTCTTCTCACACTTAGTAAAATTAGCATCTTGAGGAAAAATTTACTCTAGGAAAACATCTAACCTCTTAGATTTTATGAGTTCACTATCCAAATTCAAATCAAATCAAATTTAATTCCAAATCAAACATCAAACATCAAATCCAAGTCCTAAATTTTAACATCTCCTTCAAGATTTCTCAAGAGTTCTAATCATCCATATCATCCACCTTTCACACATTTCACCATCATACCTTTGATCCTTAAATAATTATAAATTTTCTCTTTTGTACCTAAAGTTAGATCAATCCAAAGAATTAGAGATTCATCTCCCACATTCTTGAAAATTGATCCCTATTTTATGGTACAAACTAGAACTCAACACAAGAGGAACATGGAAGCCAACAAAGAAACATCCACTTCAAGTGACCTAAGCCAAACAAATTTTGAGATGAATCTCGTTGGATCAAGCAATCCTCTAGCTAATTTTCCTTCATCATCACAAAATCCTCAAGAGGAAGGTCAAGTAGAGGATATCACTAATAATTCCTTTGGAATGACACAAGATGAGATCACCGAAATGGTCCAAAACCCCTAGAATCATAGAATCATCAACATCATGATGAGACTCAATCCCTCACTATACATGCTTGAATTAGCAAAACAATGGGCTAAACTCCCTTCTGATTTCGATGTGAGCACCATTGTGGAACCACCTTTTGGGGTCATGCCTCCAATTTCATCCATGCCCCCAATCTCATCTACACCTCCATTCCAAAGCATCACTCAACCCATTCCCCAAATTACATCATCCATTGTTCCAACTCAACCTATTGTTAACAAAGGGAGCGCATTTCTTAATGCATTACAAACACACCCCCTGGTGAATAATCAAGATTTGGATGCAAACTCAATCTTGGGGAAATCCATCCCAAAAAATCCATCACATCCATATGTCCCCCTCACCTTTCACGACCCTAATGACCTATCATCATCATTTCATGCAACACCTCAAACTTCTCTCCTCGTAACCTCGCAAGGAGAAGGAGACTTATTTGGACCAGGGGGAATCTTTGACCCTACATATTCATTATTTCCCCAAGGGAGTATTCCACTCACTTTTCCACCACTCCCCCTCTTGCCATCAATAGCCACATGACCTCTTGATTTAGGGCTTCCCTCTTTACCAAATATCAATCAACAAAATAAAATCAACCCTTTGATCATTAATCAAAATATCATATAGAATTCTCCCATCTTGTCATCAAGATTGCAACAACAGATGGAAACCATCCCGATAATGTAAGCCACCACCATCACATCATCAACCATCCCCCAAGAATCTCAAAACATGGTCTCTCAAGGACCAAGCATATCAATCACACCATCCACCCAAATCTCAAATACGACAATGCCCCTCACCATAGCAACAAACACTATACCAAATATGCCACTGCCACCACCACCACCTTCACCACCAAAAACAAATACATCAATCCAATATAGCATTACATTACAAGCCGCTCAACAAGCTGCCTATCAAAAGACACTTCAACAAATCCAAAATCAACAAGTTAGAGAACAAGCCCCTCAAGCAGTGCAATCCGCTCAAGCATAACAAGCCACTCAAGCAGCACAAGCCATTCAAATAGCTCACGTCACACAAAAGGATGCTCAAGCCCAAGCATTATTACAACAACAATAAGCTGCTCAAGTAGCGTAGGCTTCTCAAGCCACACAAGTTGCATAGATTGCACAAGCTTCCCAACAAGCACAAGCTCAAGCTTAGGCACACGCACAAGCTTGAGCCCAATACCAAGCTCAACAAGCATAGTACCTCACACAACAACATGAATCCCAACAACAAGCATACCAACAAGTGTTGAAACAATACCAAGAATAGCAAGAATCAACCCAACTAGTAGCCCAACAACAAGCATTGTTGGTACAACAATAGCAGCAAGCTCAGCAACAGGAACTATTAGCGCAACAACAATAGGATCAACAACAAGTGTTGTTGATACAGCAACAAGTACAAGCATACTTGGTGCAGCAAAATGTACAAGCACCATCCACCAACACACCAACCAATCCACACATCCCTCCAACAAGTGAACCACCACAAAACACCTTCATCCCACCCCCTGACCTACTAAATGATGTAGCAACATAGATCAAGTTACTCTCACAACAAGTACTTGATCTTAAATCAAGGAAAACCATAAAGACACCCAACAACTTGTGTCCCTATCCATTTGACAGGAGCCTTGTAATGAACTGTTCCCAAAGGGATTTGAGATCCCCAAATTTGATAAATATCGTGGGACAGGAAACCCTGAAGATCACATCAAGGAATTCCAAGTTCATTGCATGGAAGTCGCATATGACGATACCTATCTAATGTGGCTATTTCCTAGAAGCTTGGCTGGCCACACCATGCAGTGCTTCTCTCATCTTCCTCCTAGCATCAAGAAGTTCCAAGAGATAGTGGATGCATCCATAAAAAATTATGCATTTAATATCGGTATGGATGTCAGTCTGGAGGAACTATCAGCCCTCAAACAAGGAAAGAATGAATCATTTGCTTCCTTCCTACAATGATGGTGATCCAAGGCCAATAGGAGCAAATGGGTTTTGCTAGAAGAACAAGTTTGCACCATCATCTCCAATCTTGAAGGAGCCTTGGCATTCCATCTCAAGGTGCAAGGTATCACCACATATGATCAATTGATCCCTAAGGCCCTTAACATTGAATGAGCCCTTATTCCACAAGGAGGGATAGCCACATATCCAAAATAACAAAACAATCATCCATCCAACAACTATAACGAGAAACCTCGTACTTGGGCATGGAACAAAAATGTCACAAATGATGGTGTGGTTGATGTTAAGGTTGTAATTAGTTCTCTAAGGCAAAACACCCAAACCTACCAACAACCACAAAATAATAATCGAAACAACACCCAAACCAATGCAGTATCACAACACCAACCAATCAACAATCAGGTTAATAACCTAAATAATCAAGTTGGACCACCCTCACAAAAAAAAATCCTCTGAAGCGGAAGTACACATCCCTTGGGGAACCACTTGAGGTCTTCATGAAGAAATTGATAAACAAAAACCTCATCAACGCGCCCACCTATGAGAATTACTAGGAACCAGAAGTGAAACGACCCTGGTACAACAAAAACTAGCTCTGTGATTTTCACAAAATCAAAGGGCACACCATTAATAGTTGCATGAGGTTAAAAAACTAATCCAAGACCTCATTGATCAAAAAATCATAAATGTGGAGCAACCAACAGGAAACCAAGACCTAAAGATATACACCAATTCAATGTCTGATCACAACAAGGGAAACAATGATAAAGGAAAAGGAAAATACAAGGACGTGAACCATGTGTATGAGCATGTTGTGGCATTACTTGAGGAGTATGTCCCCGTCATTAACATTAAGGGAGCCAATGCGGACTGTGGAGTCACCACACACGGCGAAAAGGTCACCATCGCTAGACCCTCACAACCTCCTAGGGCATCCACTTCAAATCCAAGAACCATTTAGCATGGTTATAATATCCCTGACTAGCTAAAGAGAACTCTAGCTCAGATCTCCATCATGGAGTTGCTGAAGATATCACCTACCCACAAAAAAATCCTAGAAGAAGAATTAGCCTCATCCACCATCTCCTTAGATCTAGATATAGACCAATTCCAAGCTATGGTCGAAAATATCACCACTCCAAGCCTCCTCACATTCCTGACCAAGACTTCCCTTCTCAACCATCTCACAATCATGCTCTCCATCTCGAATTCCTGGTTCACAAAAATAAATTCAAAAGGGTCTTGGTGGATGGGGGCGTAGGTCTTAACATTTTTTCTCTAAATTTGATAAAGAATATGGCATTCTCAGAGGATTCCATTGAAAAAGGTAAGGGCATCACCATCAGAGCTTATGATGATCAAGAAAGAGTGTCTCTAGGCACTATCCATATTCATGTTCAAGTAGGACCCGTCATTATGGACACCACATGCCAGGTCCTAGACCTTGATCTACCTTATAACATTCTCTTGGGGCATCCATGGATCCATGGGATTTAAGCGGTGGCATCGAACTTTCACCAATGCATCAAATTCCCAATGAAAATCAAGAAGTTACCATCCATGGTGATCTTGAACCCTTTTCCTATTGCAGAATCTTGGAGGACAAATATTACAAAATCCCCCAAGTTCCAAAAAATGATGAAGGCCCCACCACTCCATATGTAGAACCAGCTACATTAGCTTCCACTTTTGAGACAGAGACACCCTCCATCCCTGATACATCCAAAATCAAAGTCATTATCCAAGATGATGGATGTGGAAACTATAAAATGAAGAAAAAAACCTTTGTGATAGGAGAGTTACCACAATATCCTAGATCTCATGGACAACCTCAACCAGCAGGAACATCATCCCAAACCTTTACGGCAAGTTCATCTAGTTTCAAAAGTTGGGGGGACCTAGGTTGAGAAGTGATAGAAGAGGACCCATCCCATCTCCTATACCAAGACAATAGACCAATAGTTGACCTACCTATGGATGATAGCAATAAAGGCTTACAAATGATGCTCACCATGGGTTATGATAGGAATAGAAAGCTTGGACAAAATGACAACAGTCTTTTAATACCTCTCATTCCTAAGATGTGTATGAGAAATCTTGGCCTCAGATGTACCCCTCTGAGGGTGACCATACTTGGCAGAGGTACCTCGATTAGGAATGTCAGAAATCCTCCTCAGCAATCAGCACCCACTCATCAAATACCCATACCCATAGATCAGGTCATAGATGTAGCTAGTGAGGAAGACCTCATAACCAATATACCCATTCTTTTTGAAGATACCTCCCTCCTCATGATTAGTACTGCATTATTTGAGTCAACTATTCAAACCCATGAAATCCATCTAGTCTACCCCCAACTCATCAATTACAACCAACGAGGACGACCAATTCTGGACACCTTCAAAAATGATGAAGCACTATCAAAATTCATGGAATTGTAGGGAACGATACCATGTGGAGATCACAAGGCTAGGTTTGATATCATACTAGACACCCAAGATTACTATGAGGGGACGATTGAATCCTTTAGTAGAAAAAATGAAAACTTGAGAATAATCTCAAAGTCTTTGAGTGAAAACCACACTATGGCAATCTCTGACCATAAAAAAGTAAAAAGAAAGGATGCATCCAATGGTGAAAACCTCTCTAAGGCACCTGAGGATGGGGGATTCAATATTCCTCTTAGATCTTTACACCAGGAAAAATCAGTGGTTCTATCCAAAAAATGCAATCCAGTCAACTTGGTAATAGAGGAGACACCGTACATCACATTTTATGTAGTCATTACTATCAAAAGAACAAGAGCTCCTAGCAGCCTTCTTAAAGGAGAGAAAGGTCAACTTTGCATGGAGCTATGCATACATGCCCAAGCTCGATCTAGAGATTTTGTTCCATCACCTAGCAATCTACCCTGAAGCAAAGCCTATCAAACAAAAATTGAGAGAAATGCATCCTCACATTGCCCTACTAGTAAAAATGGAATTGAAGAAACTACTTGATGCAAGATTCATACAGCCAATCGACTACCCGAAGTGGGTATCAAATCTGGTTCCTATTTCAAAACTCAATGGAGCCATCCAAATCTTCACAAATTTTAGAGACCTAAAAAAAGCATGTCTGAAAGATGATTTTCCATTGCCTAACATTGACATGATTGTAGACATGATGGTGGGACATGAAATACTTTCTCTAATAGACGGTTTCTTTGGATACAAACAAATAATGATTTCCAATGAAGACCAGCACAAAATGGCCTTCACTTGTCCATGGGGGACCTATTGTTGGAACATGATGACATTCAACCTAAAGATGCTAGGGCCACCTACCAAAGAGCCATGATGTTAATCTTTCATGAAATGATCCATAAAACTATGGAAGTTTACATTGATGACATACTAGAAAAATCTAGATAGAGGAGAGATCACATAGCAAACTTGAGTGCTATTTTTGACAGACTGGAGGAATATAAGGTTCATTAAAATCCAAAGAAGTGTGTCTTTGGCATACAATTAGGAAAGCTACTGGGATACATAGTGTTAATGATGGGTATCGAAATAGATCCCGCCAAGGTAAAATCAATCCTTGAGATGGAAGTACCCAAAATATTGAAATAGTTGAGAGGCCTCCAAGGCAGGCTTCAGTCCATCCATAGATTCATAACACAACGCTCAAACAAGAAAATCCCTTATTCTCACCTACTCCACAAAGGGGTAGCATACAAGTGGGATGACAAGTGTGATGAAGCCTTCAACAAAATCAAAGAATATCTACTCACACCTCTGGTCCTCATGCCACCAATCCCAAGAAAGCCACTAATCCTCTATGTATCAACAACAATAATAGCCCTCAATGCTCTCCTAGCTCAACATAAAGAAAATGGGATAGAGAGGGCCATCTATTACATCAACCGCACAATGGTTGTGCATGAGTTAAACTACTCATTCATTGAAAAATCCTATATAGCAGTAGTGTTTGCTTCACAAAAATTTAGACATTACATGTTGGCACAAAAAATCAAACTCATTGCCAAGATTGACCCCCTAAAGTACCTACTATCAAAAGCAATGCTCATAGGAAGGATGGCCAAGTGGGTTATGATTCTATTTGAATACAACATCGAGTATGTGGAATGAAAGACAATCAAAGGCCAAGTGATCACATATCAACTTGCAGAAGCACCCATGTATTCAGAAAATCCACTTTTATCAAAGTTTCCAGATGAATCCATCTTCAATCTCAGCATAGCCGACCACTGGAAACTCTACTTTGATGGTTCCTACACACAGCATGGATCAGGAGTTGGTGTCTTTTTCATCACCCCTCAAGGGGACTGCATCCCAAGGTCCTACAAGTTGGAATTTCCCTACACTAACAACATCGCATAATACGAGGCTCTAACCACAGGGCTCAGAATAGCAGTGCAGTGGCATATCATGGCTCTCAAGGTTTATGGAGACTCACAACTTATAATCAATCAAGTGAATGGTGAGTACCAGACTAAGGACGACAAGTTAACTCCATATAAGAAATTGGTGGAAACTCTTAAGGAATCCTTCATCGAGATCACAGTTGAGTAGATACCCAGAGCAAACAACAGACTAGCAGATGCCATGGCAATAATTGGATCCTTGTTGGATATTCCTCATAATGTCCCAAAGCATGAATTCCCAGTAGAGAAACTTATCGTGCCTACATTCGAGGCACCAAAGACAGAATTTGTGTGTGAAATCATTGGTCCTGGCAACCTGTGGTACCATGACATCTACACTTATCTGAGAATAGGAGTCCTCCCAGTTGACATAACCTCAAACCTTAAGAAAACCTTTGTCAAGAAAGCATGTCGGTTTGTCATTCTAGGATAAACCCTTTACCATAGGAGCATAGAAGGAACCTTGTTGTGATCACTGAATGCTAAGGAGGCTCTGGTCACTTTGAGCAAGGTGCATAATGGCATATGTGGTTTGCACTCGAGCAGAATGACCTTGGCCAAGAAACTGCTGGGGACGGGGTATTATTGGCCTACTATGGAAAGAGAAGCACATGACTATGTCAAAAGGTGTCTACAATGTCAGCAGCATGGGGACCTCGTCCATGCACTAGCTCAAGAGCTTCATCCCATCATCACACCATGGCCCTTCTCATAGTGGGGGCTCGATCTCATTGGAAAAATCACCCCCACCTCATCCAATGGTTAGAAGTTTATTATTACCACCACTGAGTACTTCACCAAGTGGGTGGAAGCCATCCCCATGACATACTTCACTGGAAAGAAGATATCAAAGCTCATCCTGAACTACTTAATATGTCAATACGATGTTCCCCAAGCTATTATCTTAGATAATGAGACACCTTTCAAGAATCAGGATGTTCGTGAACTTTGTGAAAAATTCAAAATCCAACATCTTTTTTCCACCCTATATTATCCCCAAGGCAATGGCCAGGAAGAAGCCACAAACAAAACCATTTTGAACATCCTCAAAAAGATAGTCAATGATGTAGGTCGTGACTGGCATCTAAAGCTAAATCCTGCCCTATGGGCCTATCAAACCAGCATCCGCACACCAACAGGTGCCACCCCCTTCTCCCTGGTCTATGGATTAGAAGCCATATTACCCATTGAGATCGAGCTTCTGTCACTCAGAATATCACTGCAAAACCTCATTACAGATGAGGAATATTGGGTATCATGACTTAATGAGCTGGAGTTGCTTGATGAGTGGCATATGGAAGCATTGAACCACTTGTAGGTATATCAGAACCGAATCAAGAGGAGCTATAACAAGAAGATTAGGAGCAAGACCTTCCAAGTCAGAGAACTTGTGCTAAAAGAGAACCAAAAGAACATCCTAAACCCAAATAGTAAAGGAAAATTTGAACCTAATTGGTTGGGCCCATTCATCATCACAGTGAGCTATAAGTCAGGGGCATATTAGTTATCAACACCCAAAGGCGAGCCTCTGCAAGAGCCCATCAAAAACTCCCATCTTAAAAAGTTTTATGCCTAAATCTTTCAAGGTATAGAACCAAAAAAACCAAAAAATAAAAAAAATTCCTCAAAAAAGGGTTACCTTGATGAAAACCTGGCCAATAGGCATCTTGGTGACAACAAAAGAAATTAGAAAGCAAAAATCCAAAAAAAATCAGAAAAAGGATCAAAAAATAGTAAAGAGAAAAAAATCATCCTCTAGTGAAAACCACTTTGGTGGCGCTTTGGGCAAGTACCTTAGTGAAAACCTGGCAAATAGACGCCTTGTGTAAATAAGCAATTTCCATCCACCAAGATCATTTTGAATCATTTGGCATCATCCATCCCTTAAGCTTCCATCATCCATCGCATTCCATATCTCCATCCATCACCCATCTGCGTCCACATCATAGCTTGGTCCTATGTTCGTACTACTCGGCCCATTCTCAAGGTCAGTTTGTCCTTCCTTTATTGGAGTAGTCTATTGCATCATGCTAGGGGAATGTCCTCATCAGATTGGATTCGTGTATATTCTTGAAGTCCAAAAATCAAAAAATCAAAAAACACTGAAAATCAAAAAATCCAAAAACATTTGAAACATATCAAAATCCCAAATAGGTCAAAAAGTCAGTCAAAAAAGTAAAAAAAAACAAAGTCGTCTTGTTGAACTATGGGTCTCTGAGCCTTGAACATAGGAAATGTTGATCTGGTTGATCATCCCCTGAGACACTTAGGTCAGTCCTTTAGGAGTTCATCATAATAAACTGGCAATCCATTTGTTTATATCTCATCAATAATTGAGTCTATGTCAGTTGAACTACATGGTCTCTGTGTGTATAACATAGGAAAGGATAATCTGTTGATCAGCCCCTGAGGCCCCTAGGATAGGTCTTTAGGTTAGTCTCTTGGTCAAAATCTCAAAAAACCCCAAAACATTTGAAAATTCAAAAAATCAAAACATTTGTAAAATCTTGAAAATACCAAAAACAGCCTCAAAACATTTCAAGAAAAACATCCAAATATTTGAAAAATCCATCTGTCTCATCTCGCTTCACCTGCAATAAACATCATTCATAATAAATCATTGTCATTTTCAACCTTTGGTAAAATAGTCAGAAACAAGTCTAGTAGATCAAAAGTGAAAACTCAAAACGTCAAAGTCTAAAGTCTAGGTTGGTAAATAAACAAGTTGGTCAACTCTTTTTGTCAATAGCCTATCATCCAATCAGTCTCATATCAAAATCATCTGATATCGTCATGTCCTAGGATGCATCCTTCCTACAATGGACATCAACATCAAGCATCACCGTAGTTTAGTCTTAGCTAGCAATTTTGAAGAACATCCGCTTGTTTGTTTACTTTGTCTTTCTCTTTTGATTTATCTTATTGCACTCATTACAAGGACCTCTCAATGATGTCCAAACAAAGGATTTAGAGAGATAGGAATGGGGAAATGATCATTATCTTTTTTCTACTAAGCTTGTTGGATATTTTTGTAATATAACCTCAGTCATGCATGCTTTGTTTAGGTGTAGGGAGGGTGTTTTAGGTGTCTTATTGACCACATAGGAAGGCTTTCCTTTTTATGTTTTGGTCCAAGATGTTTGGAATATCTAAACTACATTCTGAATAAGGTTTTGTATGCCAGGTGTGAACAAGAATACTCCTATCTAATTATCGATTCAAATTCCATCACATTAGGTACAATGCCATCTTGGTTCTATATACCTTGATGCATCATACTTATGTGTGTAATCAAACATAAGGTAATTGGCCCTTTGAAAATCCCAACTCCTTGGAAAGTAATCATCACCATCATTATCATCATCTTGTGTCTTATTGGAATCTCTTGTTTTCTTCCATTTCTTGCTTTTCGTGCTAACATGGTACCATGACAATTAATCACAAATCATTATCATCATTGCATTCATCCTGCATCCACAAAATCATTGACATATTGCATATTGCATATCATATCACATATAAAACATTAATCATAACACCATGCATTGCATTTCCATATATATAATATAGATTTGTTATTCTAAGCATCTCATAAATCATACATATGCATCCATTATATAAAAACGAAAGCAATCATCCCATAGCATTATAAGCATCTGCATCATCATAGCATCATTTTCATTCATCATATCATAACATTGCATAATCATCCCAGAACACATATAAGCATCCATTACGCTATCACATATACATCATATATCATAGATCAAAAGAATCCATTTACATATCATAACACACACATATATCATTTCATAAAACATCATTTCAAATCATCACATCATCATCATAACATCATAATTGCATATCATACATGAGAAAATTACACGCATTTGATCATCCATCATAGCATAACATTATAGATATGTTAGTCTAAGCATATTGCATACCATAACATTTTTGCATACATCATAAATAGTACATCAAAAAAGATATTGAAAAAGAAAAAAATTTATCACATTTGCATCATCACATAGAACATCATGCACATCATAACATCAAATAACATCATGGCATAAGCATCATAGCATTATTGCACCACATTGCATAGCATATACAAAGTAAAGGAATCCATAAAGCATAGAATTAGAATAGAACACATCATATAACATTGAATCAACACCGTCATTCATATATATATATATATATATATATATATATATATCATCAAAATAACTACACTGTCATGGTACAAAAATAAGATCAATGTACATGTGTATGTCAATAGAGTACAATGGCCATGGGGCTATAAAAAATGAGCCCATGGGGCACAAAAAGAATACTGTCTCAATCAAAAATAGGCCTAACCCTGTTGGTTGTTGCCCTCGCCACCTACTCTCTCTCTATGATCCTCTGCAGGTCTATGGCTGGTCCTCTGTGAAAAATATGGGACTTAAGTTGCTCGCAGCATGACCTAATAATAATGTAACTTGTAATAGTCGGCCTCTTGGATGGCCTCCCTGTATGCTTGAAGTGATACTGTGCTCTGAGAGGAAGATGCATCCATGCTCTCTAGCTGTTGCCATCTACCCATCTCAGCCACTGCCTGTAGCTTTGTAGCCTATCTCTGTTGGACCGCCTGGTCCTGCTCTAACTATAGTTGTTCTCTCTTAGCTGTCAGTGCCTGCACCTGTGCTTGTAACTGCAAAATCTAGCCATATCTAGGGTCTGGATGGGGAGGTGTTTGCATGGGTGGTTGGTCCTAATCTCTATCTCTGGGTGGTGTCAGGACCCTATCCTGTTGTCCTTGATCCTAGTCCTGCTATCCTAGGACTAGATCCTATCTCTACTCCAATCTCTATGGATCTAGGGGTGGCTGATCCTATGGCCCCCTATCTTGATCAGGTGGTGGTCCTCTACCTCCTTGGTCCCCATCTCCATCCCCTTGGCCTCGGCGAGGACCTCTTCCTTTGGCTCTGCATTGAGCAGACGGTGTCCCTGGCACTATTAGATAGAGAGGCAGCCTGAACCAATCCCTATAGGCTTGCGTGGTTCGTGCATCAGTCTGCCCCTGATCATATGGCCATGGCCTAGCCACTAGCTGCATAAAGCTCTGCACTACCTCATGTGTAGAAATATAATGGCCCCAGGAGCTCTAACTCATAGTCCATGCAAAAATAGCCACATATTGATCATCTGGCCTATCTTGTGGCTCTCTGAACTACCTTTGAACTCTTCCTGGAAGGTACATCTTAAGCATTGTGTGCTCCCTACCTTGCATTAGTTTTTCCTACCAAGAAAAGAAGATTTATTGAACATCATCAAACCATGAGAGCCATCCAAGATATGGCCACCATGTAAATTCTCTCATTCCATCAAGAACTCTCCTCCAATGAGGAATCCCTTGTTGTCCTGTGTGGGTGAATGAGATACCTCCTCTCTATCACCAGAAAATTAGATCATCTAGCTCCATGGGAACTAGAACAACTCTCAGACGAAGCACAACAATGTGCTCCCAAGCCCAGATGTGGAGTGTGATGCCAACACCAAGTGCTTGACCATCTAGGTAAGAAAACTCATTCAAATCTTTGTATAGTGAGGCTAGAAGAACTGGCCCCCATGCAAATAGTTCCCATCACTGAACCATGCACTCCCAGGCAAGCCCCCATCCAATACTAAAGTATCAGACCCATTGATCTAGTACGATGAGACCCAATATGATGGCTGCAATGACAAGGCGGAAGGGTGACACAAAGAGCCTATAATGCTCTAACTCAATTTGACCCTCATAGAAAATAAGCTGATCAAGGCCCATAATGTCATAGCAGGCCTCCCTCTTGGCATCTATGTCATATATCACCCACTCTCCATGGATGGGAAATCTATGGATCCACCATACATCCTCTAGTGTGACTGTCACCTCACCTATCGGGAGGTGGAAAGAGGATGTCTCGCTATGCTATCTCTCAGTGAGTGTTGTCAACATGCCCAAGTGTGTCTGAATGGGCAGTGCATAGGAAATGTACCAAAGACCGATCTGCCTAGGTGCTCCCGCTGATGCTCAGTCAGATCATCCAAAATGTTGAAAATCTCTTGGGACCTGTGCTCACATGAATAAATCTCTCTTGCCTCCTCCTGCATCAAGAAAGTCACCATGTTAAAATTCATCAAGAAAAATCATGATCCTAGCTTGTCTCGGCATCCCGACGCAACTTCAACATTATTTTCTGTGGGTGTGGTGCAGTTTGCAAACTTCAAACTACACCGCTAGGAGTTTTTGAATCTCAAACTCCATCACGGTGTCAGAGTTTGTGAAGGCGCCTTAGTTTGACCTACACCCTAATTTTTAAAGAAGACCGCAATGGTGCACTTTGCATATGCGATTGGGTTTGGAATTTAAATCCAAATTCCAAACTATGCCATGGCATCACTACTCGCGACGGTAGCACAGTTTGAGGCTGAGCGGTGCTGTTTAAAATTTGTAGCGGTGTAGTTTAGAACTACTCCTAAAGATCTAGTTTCCTAAAGCATTAAATGCACACAAAGAATGAAAAACCAAGTTGGGTCAAATTGACTCGCCGATGGACTAGTGCCAGGAAGCTCTGGTGTGTCTGTACTTAGTCAGAAATGTGCAAGGGAAGCTGTCATTGCGCCATCTCGTGAAGGTTTCGGAGCTCAAAGCTGCAAAATCTCTTAAGGATAAATGTGAAAATGAATTGGAAGTGGCCCCTCAAGGCCTATTTAAGCCTATAAATTAGGGTCTTTTGACCCTGTTTAGCTGTCCTGTTAGGGTTTTGGTCCCCCGATCCTATTTTTGTCCGTTCAAGGGGCATTTTTGCACCTTTTTTTTTGTTTAATCTCATTTCTTGACCTCCTGGAGCCTTTCTGGACTCATCAAGCACCTTGTCCTCCTTTTTCGCAAGATCACCCAAAAAATTGAAATTTTTGTCCAATCTCTCAAGGGGGCAGTATATTAGCATGTTTCACCTACTAAGGCAGTAGTGGGGAAAATTTTGAAATTAGAATTTTTTTGAATTTTCATCGCAACACGTTTATTCTTTGAAACAATGCAACAAGTGTCTTTCTTCAAAGAGGGGCAAAATGTAGACATGAAAAATGTACTGATTGACATTACACACCTTATCCTGATTTTCTAACATCATTTCCTCTTGAATCATCTTCTTGGCTTGTCATCAAATTCCTCTCTTAACTGGATTAGATCAATTTTATCTAATTAAGTTGTCATCTCCTATTAATTCAATAAATCATTTTTATTCAATTAACCTCAGAGTCTCTATTTAATTAAATAATCCCTTTCATTTGATTAAATCTCTAAGGTCATCTTATTAAATTAAATCAATTCTTATTTAATTTAAGCTAACATTCTTCCCTTTTAATTAAATAAATCAAAAATATTTATTTAATTAAATCTAAACCACATTCTTCTCATCTTTTGATTTAAATCAACCCATAAATCTAAATCAATTAGTCACATCATCTAATCCCTCATTAAATTAATTAACTCTTGATTAATTTAATTATAATCCATGTCCCGTCTTCTAACTTTTACCACTTGCATAGGAAAATACATTTAATTCATTTATTAAATGTCTATTTTCTTTCAACTTGGCATCTTTTAGAGAATATTCCTCCAAATTTGAAATATTTCCAAGTGGACTTTGTCCTTCCAACAATACATTTATTCCATCTTATGCATTGAGCCAAGTGGCATTTAATACATTCCTTTTTCCCTCTTACATGTCATTTCACTATTTTCAAATTCTACCTAATTGCATTTATGGGCACATTCATCAAAATGTGCACATCCTTGGCCCATTCACATCTTGACATGTGGCATTTGGCCATTGGTTGAAAGTTAGTACCGCATTGCTTCATTTTGGGTACTTCTCCATCTTGTCTTTCTATAAATAAGAGGTTTCTATCCTCATTTGATCATCCACAATTTGAGCAAACTTACTATACTCAATTTCATCTTCAAGTATTAGCATTTTCATAAATTCATCAAAGCATAGCTAGGTTATTGCAAGTTTTCTCCATGGAGTTCATTTGAAGCAATCACCAAGTGGATCAATCATCACCAAATCATCAAAAGCTTGCATAGGAGTGGGGAAAGGGGAAATTTCCACATCAAATTGGCACCAACTCCCCCATAAGATCAAGAGTTTGCATGTTTTTAATAGGATTTGATCTATCTCTTTTCTTTTTCATTGTGTTCTTATTTTTATTCTTATTTTGAGCATTGCTAATGGATTTTATGGGGAAATTTGATCTTGGCTTGCATTTGAATATTCTAATGTGTTTGTTTCTCATGTTTATGCAGATCTAGGATCTTGGTTCTACAGCTCATGCCTCATCAATTGACACTTTTGGGGGAATCACACTTGTGCCTAAAATGGTGCTTGCATGTGAGGGAAAGGTACTTGCATTGGCGATCGTCATGCTTGCACTAGAGTAACTCTCGTGTTCCACAATTACACACCTCAAATGGCTAAGTACATGCTTGCATCAAAAAAAAATCCTACATAAGTCAATAATGCACTTGCATTAGAGAATTTGTGTGCATGGGTTAAGGACATGCTTGCATAAAAAATGGTGCTTGCACAAGGTAAGGATGTGCTTGCATTAGAAATGACACTTGCGCTAGACAAAAGCGTGTGTTTGCAAAAATGTAAGTATGCACGGGTTTTTTGGATTGAAGTGAAAGGGGTTTATTTTATTTTAAGGACTAACACTAGTTCATGGTATGATGCAGGAGCCTCTAGTGACTCTACAGTCATGTGAGTGACAACTTAGGGTGATGAATAAGTTACATTACCAACTCATAGAGATGGATGAGGAGTGGTTGTGCTTGATGGGTCTTGTTCCCCATATCCAAGATACCCCAATCGAGGTCACATCAAGTGATGATGAAAACCCTAGTAGAATGGTGGCACAACGATACTATCAGTTTCCAGCTACCCAATGGTGAGGCCATTGTGACCCTAGATGATGTGTGGCAAATCCTAAGACCCTATGTGGGGGTAGCTTGTACAGAATGATTTGATGTATATCGAGGATGTGATGACACGGGTGTTCATGATAGATGATTTTCTTGTTAGGGGATCAAGTTCGATCTGGAGGCAAGGATGGCAGTGTTGCTAGAGCTATCTCTATTTACAACAGTGTTTATGACGGGTGTTGGGTACTTGATTAGTAGTCATGGGGTTTTTTTGTCAATTGGGAAGCTATGCTAAATAGGATGTTGTTGAAGGGCACAATGATCAAATGAGGTGCATACATTTTGGAAGATCTCTATAGAGAGATGCACTTGATTGTCTATAGGGATGGTCAAAAATTGGGTTGAGGTGCTACTCTATTGCACTTTTTTTTTGCACTAGCAATTAGGGGATTGTTAGAGTAATCATGCATTAGCTAATAATTAATTATTAATCTAATTTATTCTCATACACTTAAGCTAAACTTTGGAGTGATTTTTTATGTTAACTAGAGAGCTATTATTAGATCATTCTATCTCCTTACATGAGATATTGACACTTGTCATGATCTAATCCCTTTATCATCTAGGGTTGTTTCTATATAGCACTCAACCCTCATTGTATAATTAGGCCTTTGATAAAACTATCAACCTTTGAGAACTCTTATTTTCCATGAACATTCTTGAGGTTCAAAACTATAGCTTTTTCTTGTTGAGGAATATTACATATTATTGTTTGTAGTTCTCTTGTGTGGAAGGTTTCTTTGTTCGTTGTTTTATCTTGTGGCTCATTTTTTCATAATTTTACACCCACTGATGGTGGCCTTCTATGCACCTCTTGACCATCATTTTCAAGCACCAAATTTTTTTCCTGCTTTGCAACTTTTCTAGCAACACAAAATTGTATTCAACAATGACTTTATTTATTGACTAGCGAATCTCTTTACCGGCATCTGGCATATTCCGAGCACATCAAGAGAATATTTTGTCACCAATTTTTATGTAGGGGCCATATTTTTTCTAGTAGCAAAGGAATATTCTTACAAAATATTCTACTGGTGTCAATGGTATGGTTGCATGACAGGGGTCCCTTCAAACCCTATTTGTCCCCAAAGGAGGTTTCTTTTCTTTTGGCCATAACTTGGGATTACAATATCAAAATTAGGCGAATGATATATCATTAGAAAGCTAGTTCCATCAACTTTCTAATGGTGTGGGTCTTATCACCATTTTTTTGGTGCATTCTATAGCCTGTTGAAGTCAGAGGTTCTATTTTCAGTCCCAAGCTCATAAATTTTGACACGTTTCTCCATTTTTCACAACTCCAGTGGCATTGGGATGGTATTTCAAATCTTGTCATAGCTATCTATGCATTTTTTTTTCTAGATTACTCTCTAGGTACATTTTATTTAGTTTTTTCTTTTTTCACATTTTGGTGAATTACTTGGATGTCTTAGATCCTGGAAACTTTTTGTTTGTATGGAATGACTCATTTTTTGTTTTTCTACATGTATTTATAGTTTTTTGTCTTATTTTGGTATTGAAGACATCTTTTGCATTATTTTCTCTTTTATAGACACACTGAGATAGTGCCATTCTGGTGTATACTTTCTAGGTATTTCACACATTGTATTGTGCCTTGTGTACTCACACTATGATATAAAGTTCCATGGGGGGTTTGTTGATGGTTTTTTCTGCATAGCAACAACTCAAACAGAAAATAATATTCTATCTCTCTTGAAAGATAATCTTCAATGATAAATTGCTGAAAATCACCCCAAGGTCTCTCGGGTGTTAGGTCATGACAAGGCATAAACAACTCAGATAATATGTGAAAATGTTGGTAATCACAATCAGACCTTACTACAAGCAAACTGTATCTTTCCAATTTATCAAATTTTGCAATATGATGATCGTAAATCCTAAATCTAACCAAATGATAAAGAAACAGCAAAATATGAGGGTGTAAGAGGTATAATGAAATCTAAACTATTTCTAAGATGAACAATGCAAATGATAGATACCTGGAATGGACCAATCACAAATAACCAATTCTTGCTTAACCCACAATGCAATATCACAAGAAAGGTGTGATCTTCTAAGGCATACAGATTTTCAAATCATAGACATTCATCCACAATCAAACTAAGCACAAATAGATGTATGGTCCAAGTTGACTTCACCAGTCTACTACAATCAGATAGTTACTAGGAGTATAGACCAGAGATTACTACAAACATTCCAAACATGAAATCATAAACATTATTCACCAAACTAATCTAATTCTGAATCTAACATTAATCCAATTTCTTCAAGCAATTTCAAAAGATGGAATAACAGGAACCATGCAAGATAAACTAACAAAAAAGAGTTCACCAGAGAAACCACAATGCCTTCAATTGTATTAGATCACCAAAATATAGCAACAATTCCATTATTCTGTGTTACAGCACCTGCTCGAAAGAACTAACTAATATCTCTACTACAAAATGCTCTAGCTCTCCTCTTAGTCTAGCTTGTCTAATTCTCTACTATCTGTTCAACCCCTACAAATGAGGCAAGAATTCCAATTTGAAGAGAACCCTCAAAACATGTCAGCCCAGCCAGACATTTACAAAATTAGAAAAAACCAAAACAAGTCAGCCTCAGGAAATTCAAAATAAGGCACACATTAAATGTCAGTACATCATCAAGGTTGGCCACAATACATTCCCCAATGCAACTTGGATCAATACATGCCCTATAATAATAGGGAAGCACAATCACAAAGTGGAATGGTATTAACTACCGCCTCCCTTATCCTTGTTCTAATCCAGCAATTCATGAACTTTCAAGAGTACCCTATCCAACTCAGCAACAAGTGGCAAGGGTAGGATTTTGAGCCGACATTTGATTGAGTCAATCTCTTCCTTTGACTGCCTAACCATTTTATCCCAATCACCCTTATATGCAAGATATTTATCCATCATAGCTAGATAAGTAGCCGCATCATCCAGTTGGTGCCCTGTCACAGAATCTTCAATATCAGGGGCATAGACATCATGCCACCATTTCTTCAATTGTTCAAAACTCAAGTACTTAGGGGCGATCTTCCTCCTGCCAGTCATTATCTCAAAAAAGGTTATGCATCCATCATAAGCATTAGTTAAATTACCATCAATTTGCTTCCTTTCTTTATAGATCTTCTTGATGACCTTCTGCTAGATTTGTAGGGCTTCAAACCACTCCCAAGGCTCATTAACCTTAGATGAAGAAAGGATCCCATCAACCACCAGCTGATCCTTACCATACTCCATGATTTTTTTTGTTTTCTGCAGTAAGAGATCAGTGTCCTCCTTATCTTGAGATACAACATGATCCAACCAATCCTTAGCCCTTACTGCATCCTTTCCAGTTGAAAGGATCTCCTTTATTGCATCATCTCCCTTAGCCTGTACCTCCTTCAACCAATTTACTGTAGCCAGAGTAGAAGCTTTCATCTTTTCTATTTTAAAGATGGTCTCCTTCAGCAGGAAACCAGCAGTAGCAAAAGAGGATGGGTGAAAAGATTGGAAAGGCTTCATCAAATCTTCTAGACATTTCCTAAGCCTTTCATTCCCTTTCTTTAGTTCATGCTTAGACTTTGTTTCCTTCCTCAATCTTCCAATGATCACTGCACTGGACCCCTCATATTCCTCAATGTCTTGCTCCATAGAGGTAGGCCCAAGATTGATATTATGTATATCATAATCCTTCCCGGTGACCTCATCTTTACTTTTATTAGCAGCAGGGGTAGCAATATGAATAACCCTATTACTAGCTTCATCTCTTTCGATCTTAGAAACCACCTTGGCTACCTTCTTCCTCTTACCCTTTCCAATCTTAGCCAAAATTTCATCCCAGTTAAGAGAAGTGTCCTTAACAATAACCTATTTTCTTCTAATCTCTTTGTTTAACCAATCCGGAATAGCAAGATCCACCCGGATTTCATCCTCCTTAACCTCTTCATGTTCATTTACCATCTCATCCCTTTCCTTTTCAGGAGATTGATCACCTTTGTTTTCCAACTCTGGCTCCTCTTCTTGCAGGGGTGATGGAGTCTTAACAAGAACAACCTCCTTCTCAGGGATCTATTATCTTTACTACTTGTAGGAGAATCCTCATACTGTACCAACGGAGAAGAATGCATTTCCACATCTCCTACCTCGAACTCGGCAGCTACACCATAATGTTGCCCATCCTTAAATGGTTCCGCTTCCTCACTGGTCTCATGTTCTTCATGAGTTGTTTGCTTAGGTACACCCAATGAAGGAGAGGTATCTTTCTATTGTTCCACAAGGGATGCCATTGGAAGAGGATCTACCTTTTGCATAGTCTCCTTGGGAGATGGAGTTCTTGACCTTCTTGAATAAACCCGGGGCTTCTCTCCTGAGCTTTCACATCAACCACAGGAGGGTTTTCCTCATCCTTAGAAGTTTCTTGATCTTTCTTCTTCAAAGCCTTGGTTGTCCTCGTCCTTTTTGGCTCTAGAGGAGTGTCTTCTTTCTCTGCTTTCTTAAGTTCCTCCTCTTCTATAGACTTACCTATTTTCAAAGTATGACTCCTCTTCTTTCCTTTGGGTTTTCTTTTTTGTTCAGGCTCACTCTCTTTAGGGCCTCTGATTTTAATCTTAAAAGGTGAGCCTACCTTAGTTTTTCCTATAGAATCATCCTCACCAGACTCCTCTGAGGTAGAATGAGCATTCAAATTTCCCATCAGATTGAAGGTGCAAGGTACCTTCTCGCTCTCCAATTCCCATACTTTATGTTTCAGCAATGACTTGGTGGATTTCATAATAGGAGCCATTAATTCCTCTAGCTCAGTTATCTCACTTTCTGACCAATTTATCTCTCCAATGGGTCTATTCTTGACTGATTCAAATGCATGATCCTGGACTAAATTCTCATCATCCTCTAACTGATCAAGAATCAACTTGACATTGTACATTCTGATTACATCAACTGGAAGCCTAGAATATCTTTTCTTTCTCACCTCAAATTCATCCTTGTTGTTTTCCCAGTAGTCCTCTAGATCATCTTTGTGGTGATATTCTTTAGTAGCCTTCTTTTGTGCTTCGCCAGTGATGTCAAAATTTACCCTCTTAGAATGGAAAGAGAAACCAAAAGTACTCAACTCCTCCCCTGATGCTTGAGCTGATTGGATTGAAGGGAAAACCTCACTTATACCAATTTTCAAAAGAAAGTCCCCACCAAACCCTGTCTTGTGCTTCACCTTTTTAACAACAGCATCGAAATCACATATCTATCGAGTAACCTCCAAGAGTATGATATGGTCAGTGGGATATCTTGGAAATCTATATGGAGTAGTCAGACACCCATCAATTCTGATATAGGAAAAGGTGCGGAATTGTATAAACCAGGCTCCATATCTTTTAATTAGTTCCTTGGCTCCATCAGAAATTCTCACATGCTCTGCATTCTGAAGCAACCTAGTAATATGCATAGTGAATGCATCATTTGCTCTTCTATAATTTAGATTCCCTAGGTGCAGCTCAGGGTACACCTCATAGATGACATCTTGCCCAAATGTTCCTTTTGGACTCAATCCCCTATATGGATAAAATCTGGCAAGTACATATACCACATAAGATGTCATGGTGAATTTCTTGGTCTCCAGCACATCTCTCATCTGCCTGTCAATCATTGCACTGATAATCCCTACCCAATGGTAATTGATGCCTTGCTCAATCCTATTTATGACATGCACCATCCAATTCTCCAATGCCCCAGCACTCTTCAAGCCCACCACCTTGCTTAACAGTGCGATTGCATCATATATATCTTGTCAGAACTTGACCCTGTGTAACTATTTAGGAAGCTTGGAGAAATGAGATTTTGGCTTTTCCAGCTAGGAATTGATCATCTGTTGGGCTTTGGTAGGTTCATCCTCATAATAAGTCCTAGCCAAGTCCATGTCCAAGGCACACACACATGATAAGTCTGGCATATCAAATTCCTGGGCAATGGAAACTGGATTAAAGTTTGCCAATACTCTCCCATCAGTGCTGAAAATCCTCTGCATATCAAAGTCATAATGTCAGGCACACTCCAATATCAATTCATAGCATTGAACCGCAGGAGGAAATCTTGCCACATGAGTCAGTCTAGATTTCACCATTCCCTTGGTCAGGACCGATAAATCCTTCTGAGCTAATCTTTCTTTGAAATCTTCATATCTCCAAGCTCCTACATTGGTGTCTGAGACCTCTGACCAAACTAAAGCCACCTTACTATCCAGCAACTGATTCTTCATATCTATCCTTGTTCTTTCAGCATCCGTAACTGAGGATCCCTCTGTATCTCCCTTGGATTTTCCTGCCGCCGCCTTGCTCGATTCAGCCTGCATTCATAAAAGAGCCTCATGAAAATCCAATTATCATCCATATTTCAATCAAAAGGTTAGTCTCGAAACCACTTGAAATCATTAAGATAAATCATTAATTATCAATCTCAAAAATCTGGGAAAATGAGGCAATCCGGGAAAATCTAGTCAAGGTGGAATTTTAGAGAAATCTGACCCAAACGGACTCCCATAGCCAAAACATCATTTCATCAAATAAATCATCAATATGGACAAAAGAAATGCATGATTATCATAAGATTCACCCATTAAACAACAAGAAATCATTATCCAATATTTGATTCATTATCCCAATTTCAAAAATCAAAAATCAAGTGGAACCAAGCAAAAAACCGGAAAAATCCGGATAGTTTAGATTTTCGTGGACAGCTTGAAATTCTAGGAACTCGTCATACTCTGGGGAAAAGACAAAATCCGGGAAAATCTGGGTGCACAGAAATTCCGCAAACACCTTGGAAACCCGATGATCGTTCGACGCGTAGACCGTTAATCAAGTGATCATACAAGCCCCCTATTGGAATCCAATGAACATGAACTCAACTCCAATAAGCCAAATTTTGATTGTACCTAAATTTAAATTCCCAAAACTCTCAAATGGTTGATCCTTGTGATGAAATAATGATGCCCTAATGTTAACAACCAAACCTCCACCATAAGAGTTAGAGAAAGCTCAAAATTCAGGCACTCTCCCTTAGAATGATTAAACTAGGGCATACCCGGGTCTCAAGTGTTGCGAACAAGGTAGAGCCAGACACAGGACAAGAGGGTCATGACAACTCCACCAAACTTAACAACCTTGGGTAGACATACCAAAACCCTACCCTCACAAATTATACCAGATGACATGCCAATAAGGCAATGCCCTAACACAGGGGTATACCCAACATTCAATCGATAAACAAAGGGATGCACAGTGCAGGCATTAAAACCCATGGAAAGGTGAGTTCAAACCCTAATTCGATAAATATGTAACCATGAAAACAAGAAGGGCCGACCTAAATAATCATCAACAACAACCTGAAAGATTCAATCACACACGCAAAACAATAGAAGTCAACAATGACTTACCATGGATTAAATCCGAACAAACCTCGAGCCCAAGGTGATCACTGTGAATCAGGGTGCCCTAGCGGTGATAATATCAACACAAATGCCTAAGGAATCCATACACGAGCAGACCAAATCCAATGACCAAAGCTCAAAAGAACAAACTCAAGTGCTAGAGAAAATAGAAAATGAATAATGAAATCAGGAAGAGTGCCAAAAGACCTTAAATTCATCCACATTCATGCTAGAGAAGATGTACCTCAAGCATTAATGACCGACAAGACATATTGAGGAAATCTAGAAACCTGAGGTCGAAACAGAATTTCGGAAGAATCCGAGCCAACCGGACTATCCTGGTGAGCATGAATTCCGTAGACGACGCACCCCTCCGAGACTCCGATGAAGTCCGGGAAAATCCGCATGAGCCAGAAAATCCCGGATTTGACTAGAAACCTGAACTCCAAAAATTCTGATATTGACAGATGATGAACCAGGATCCGGAAAAATCCAAGTGAGCCAAAAAATCCCTGACCCAGGTCAAAACCCGGACTTCCATCAAAAGCCAAGTTTGATCGATTCAACCTTCAGGGCAAGACCAAGGTAAGCAAGACCAACATCCCAAGACCCTGAAAGGACAAATCCAATAAAAACCAAAGGTCCAAGATACATCTGAAATAAAAAACAGAGGGTCCCTACTCCAAGTGGGGCGTGTGTGCAAAATTGCACAACAGGGTTGATGTTTTCCTTTGTCTTTGCATCGCACATTTTTCAAGTGAGTGTCCCTTCCACGACAGTAGTGAATCCTAGTGATTCTTGCCTCATGCGTGTGTCTTAGTTTGCTTTTATTTCTACCTATTGTTTCTTCTACATGCACTTCTTTTCTTCACATAGTTTTAGTGTACCTATCTTGGCTCTCCATTTTCAACATTATTGGGAGGTTTCTATCATTGGTGCTAATGCTTCCTTGGTTTCATTTTTTAAGTTATCTATGTATCTAGTTCTTGTTCCTATGTACTAAGTGGATGCAATGTACATCAATAGTTGGTTACCCATGCATTTTGATGAGATGGAGCATTTATCATATGGACACTCTTGCATTACTATTTCTGGAGGTTGTTCATTTCAGCACTATATCAGTCATCTTTTGATAATTGTCTACAACTTCTTCATGCTTCAATGATGTTCTACATGTTCCTCTCATTTTTTAGATATGGTTTTGCTTGGAGGCTTCTTAGTCCTTCACCTTGTTTTGGAGGATTTTTAGTCCTTAATTCCTCCTTTCTCTCTTTTGGAGAGGAGCTTTTCTCATGAGCTTTTCTCCTTTTCTTCAATTGTGAGAGATTATATTATTTATGCATGGGTACCTCACCAAGACCTATTTGTTAGGACCCATCATGCATTCTCTTTTTAGGTTTTTTAGCTACTCCCTAAGTTCATCTTAAGGGGGGGTGTTAGAGTAATCATGCATTAGCTAATAATTAATTAATTAATTAATAGTCTAATTTATTCTCATGCACTTAAGCTAAACTTAGGAGTGATTTTCTATGTTAACTAGAGATCTATTATTAGTTCATTCTATCTCATTGCATGAGATGTTGAAAATTGTCATGATCTAATCCCTTTGTCATTTAGGGTTACTCCTATATAGCACTCAACCCTCATTGTATTATAATTCCTTTGATAGAACTCTCAACCTTTGAGGAATCTTGTTTTCCTTGAAGATTCTTGAGGTTCATTTCGTAGCTTTTTTCTTGTTGAGGAATATTGCATATTATTGTTTACAGTTCTCTTATGTGGAAGGTGTCTTTGTTCGTTGTTTGACCCTACGGCTCATATTTTTCACAATTTTAATAGGGATTTAACCTACCAGAGATGGGTTATAGACAAGATAGATAGATTTATTTGGTACCCATACCATGATTAAAAGAAATGGGAGGAGGATGATATATATATGTTATATGTTCAAAGGACCCACTATATAGTTGGTTGTACACCCATTATCATTGAGTAGTATTTTCCAATTCGAGTTATGAGGTAGTTTGGCTTACAAAAGACTATATCCATGCAAGAGGTCATGTTTGCACAAGTAGTGCCGGAGAGGGGGATATGGGGTGGTTACATTGAGCCCTATATAGCTAGGAAAGATTAGTGAGATACTCTAGCGGTGCCTTGGGATCCATGATGGTTAGTGACAAATGTAGGTACCATAGCAGAGTATGATGCTTGGTGGTTACAATTGAGGCTAGTATGATTGATGATCTTGCGAGATCAACTTTCCCTAGTTGAGGAGGAGGATTACAATGATGAAAATGAGGATGATGATGGTGATTATGGGGATGAAGGAGATGATGGGTGTCGATGAGTTTGGTAGAGGAGGGACCTTGAGGTAGGTAGAGTAGAGGAGAGGGGTATGGAGGAGGATGTGGATGTGGATGATGAGGATCACTTTGATGATGAGGGTGGCATATAGGTGCAGATGGTCCTTGTGATAGTAGAGTGAGATCAACTCAGACATGAGAAGATACAATTGATAGGAGAGTGGGATATGGCATGAGTGGAGGTAGTCCATTTGTAGGGACTATTGGATGGGGCTAGAGGAAAATATGGAGGAGCATATCTTACCCCTATTACAATAGAAAGAGATGCGGCTTGAGCCATGGCAACCCAGGATTAGTGGATGTGGTTAGGTTACAGAAGGAGTAGGATATTTCTCGGTAGGTCATGGTTGGATAGGGGATGCAAGATATAGTTGCAAACTTGATTCGCATGCCACTGGAGATGCAATACTACCATACACTATATAAGTGGGAAATACCAACAAAGCAATGAGATCCTAGCTTTATATCCAGTGCATGGTCAGAGGGGGCTATCGCGAGATAGGTGCTTTACATTATATTTTGGATTATACCCTAAAGGGGTATCGAATATTTTTTGGATGTATATGGTAAAGACCTTTCATATATTTGTATCATGACAATATTTTTATTTATATGAGATCATGAGCATTAGAGTGATGATGTGTGTTGTATGGACTTTATTATGAGATGTGGGGATGATTTTATTATGTAGATATTTACATGTATGGTTAGATGGATATGTTAGGATGCAATTTATATTATTGTGATTTGTGTAGATATGTATGAGATGCATATGTAATTTATATATACGTATGTGATGTTGACATCTTTATGCATGATGTGATGGACTAATGTGTATGATATATGTTCTATTATGATTATGGATGCATGTATTGTAATATAATTTTTATGATTATAAAATGGTGAATGATTTTTATTATGCAACAGTTTATGGATGATGATTATGCTTATGGATAATGATTAATGATTGAAAAATGAAAAATAAAAAATGGATAGTGGTAAATACAAAATGGATAAAAATGAATATGATTATGTAAAAATAGTTAAATGAAAATGAATAATTATTATGATTATGTAAAATGAATGATTAAGTGTTAAATGATTATGAAAAATGGTAGATAATGAAATGATTATTTGTAAAATGGTTAATGGACAATGATTAAATGAATATATAAAATACAAAAATGGATAATGAGAAAATGACTAATAGGTAATGATTGGGTTAAATGACAAGTGATGCATGATAGGTTATGATGAGTTATTTTTTTTCTTCATGATACAAAATATAATCAGGCGTGGGTGGGGGGGCACAGAATCATGGTAGGATGTGAAAGGGGTTTCTTGAGAGAGAGAGAGGGTTTTGATTATCCTAGAAAAAATATTGTGAGAAATCCTAAAATTTAATATAGAAAAGGATATCATGCCCCAATGGTATATATGACCAATGGTTCCTATGTGTCCTTTGTGTGGACTTCAAACTCACAAAAAAATAATAGATTTTCTTGAAAGCACAATGATTTTTATGAGCTTAGGTGGGTCATAGATGGAAAGGTAACACATGCCTAAATTTTTGGTGACACAAGCATATGGTTTGATGGGTCTATGTGAGAAATAAGTTGAAGTGTATGCTACAATCATCGACCTATACATAAGGTAGTAAGAATAATAGGTGGGTTATGTAAAGGAAAATAAAAAATATGCCATACAAAAATGATCATGCCCCATTTCACACTTTATCCAAAACACACCAAGATATGGATAGATCTAGGTTTTCTAGATTAGGTGACTTTGTGGATTTGAAAATAAAATCATAAAAATAAACATAATCAACAAAGAAAACATATCTCTTTCCAAAGGTGGGATGGAGGGTAATTATTATGTCTAGTTTGGGAAGGATTCATCCCTATGGGCATAGATGAGGATTTATGGCAAGTCAGTAATGATGATTAAATGGGTGTGCTTGTAGGTTATGAATCTAATTATGACTTTGTGAATGTGTTTGCATGTAGGTATTTTTTTATGTTTGATTTGTTTTCTTTCCAAGTATGCTTGGTGAAGTGGTAGTCAAGTGGGTTATTTTCTTATGGGTGAGATTTTTTATTATGGATTAGGGATAGTGGAGATTTTTTTTATTATGAACAACTAGGCGTGGGGTTAACTCGGTTAGATGCACAAGACAACTGAGGTGGAGGGTGAATTAGTTGTATACTTTAAAACATCAAGAACCCTCATCAACATTCATATCCACATTGACCCTTAAACCCTTAACATGCATTAAGAAAATGTAAACATGTAAAGCATTAATGCAAACACATAAGAAGACCATATATATGTGGAAAACCCAAGAAGGGAAAAACCACGATGATGATTAGCTCACTCATATATGAATTGCAACACCAAATATAATAAGGCTCATTTCCAAGGGCTCACTACCTAGAAAGATAAAGAAAGTATCACTGATGGTGGCTCACTACCAAAGAACTTACTATCCAGAAGAAAGTAGAATAGAAGAAGGGGTGCATCACTACCAATTTGAATTGCTAAACATGCATCTCTCATATGCCAAAGATACAGTTCCATTGAAGAAAAAACAACTCATCAAATAGACTAAAATGTTGACACCTTCTACTCACTACATTTGGAAGTCATAAGCATTAAGGATCACACTTCAAATCACTACACTTGATCACTTTCACATATTTCACATCTTACACTCTACACTTAATCCACAAAACAATTCTCCTTGCATTTATGCCATCCATGACCTAAAAAATTCTCAATTAGGTTGTCCTTAAGGAAACGTATGCACCTCAATTGTGCAACACCAAATAGGTCAGCACCAAACACTTCCACAATATAAAGAAGTGAATCCAAACCATGCCACTACTTAATTGGGATGCAAATCTACACAAACATAACACTTCCTCAAACAATAATTATCCTCTGCAATTAGCGCTATCACACCAAGTTGGCCAAACCTACACTAGCACTAACAAGTGACTCTAAAAACACCTCTCTAGGTCCAAAAACATCTTGTGGACCACACTAAAACATTTCACATCTCATAATATTTTCCACAGATACTGAAACCACCTGAAACTTAATAACACCTTCATTTTGTGCAACCAGACATATTGGCATATACATCTAACACATTCAACAACTTTTTGGAACAACTCAATACCTAAAACTTCAAGGGAAGGTATATATAGTCAATATAAGCATGTTCCCAAATTTGCAACACCAGAACCTTTACTATGGAAAAATGCAAAGCAATCTCATTTCTCCTAGACACCTTGTTTCACTAGAAAAACATATTGTCAAACACATCTTCCACTGCAGCATCATCCAGAACCTAAAACTCTAGATATGACACCTCTGAATAACTTTGATCATCATGTACAAACCACATGAGCATATATTCAATCATGAAGAAATGTGCAGAAAAACACTGAACACCACTTTGTCACACTAAACTCTATTTTATTCAAATTTTCTCAAAATCACTTGGAAACCAAGTGAACCAAATTCATCAACAACATTACTAACATATTCTACAACATGAAAAAATTTCCAACTACAACAATCTTCCCAAACATAAGTTAGTCCAACAACCTTTGCAACTGTAATGAAGTAGGACACTAATGACAATACCAACATGTGTTGGTCGTGCATCAATACCAACCATTCCAACATTCTCTTTATACAAGCCTGGGTTGATATCAATGACAACACCCAAGCAACACACAAAAAACTCAAGCTTCTAACATCTCCAAAATTCTAACAATCTCCCAATTTTTCATTGATGGAAACACCTACTTTCTGAAAAACCATCAACAACAAAAGCAACCAATAGTAATACTGCAATAAGCAGTACTCCCCTTGACTAGGACAACTCTTTACTCTTCATCATTTTTCTTCATATAATTCTTATCCTACAATGCCAGCAACACCTGCACTCTAGAACACTCTCCTCCTTTTTTCCTCAAACAATACTCTCCCATATATACAAGTTTTTCAACATGTTTTTCTTTCTCCCTCTATGGTATTCGGACCATATTAACTTTTTCACTATAGTTTTTCAACCAACTCTCCATTTTTTTAATATTCTCTCTCCCCCTTTCACATCAATGGAAAAGGGCCATATATACAACCAACTCTCTTTCCCACATTGAACTCTTTTTCTCTCCCCTTGTGACAAAATTCAAAGGGAAACACCTACATACACCCCTTTCACACTACTTACAACACCAATAAGCACTTGCACTTTTACTATACTTAATTTTCTACACACTCCCCCTTAGGGGCACACAATATGCTCCATATGACTACACCATCCAACAAACACTACCACCTACTCCCCTTGAGAGGTAACCTTAAACATCAGTCCAGGACCAAGAATGTATCTTGAAATGCTTCTTGAACAAATGCACACACTCATGCATCTAGTGAAAGAAGGGGCCCAATAACCCCTAACTTCTCTTGGAGATACTAAAAAGTATCTTTTGGAAGATCCTTTGTGAAAATATCAACAATATAATCCTTAGTAGGAACATACTCCAACTTCACCTCATTCTCTACAACTTTCTCTCTCAAGAAGTGATACCAAATTGAGATATTTTTTGTTCTTGAATGCATTACCGGATTCTTTGAAATATTGATTGCACTTGTATTGTCACACATTATAGAAATAGGTTCATCATATGAAACTCTGATATCCTTCAATGTTTGATCCATCCACAACACCTATGTAGAACATGGCATTGCAATATATTTGGCTTATGTAGTAGATAATGACATTGAATCCCGCTTCTTACTTAACCATGAAACCAACCTGCTTCCAAGAAAGAAAACACTACCACTTGTAATTTTCTTGTCATCTACACATCCATCCCAATCTCCATTTGTATATGCACTCAAGGATAATTTAGTATCCTTAGGATACCATAAACCATAATCTAGAGTGCCCTTCAAATATTTGAATATCATCTTCACCGCCACAACATGAGATTCTTTAGGATCTTCTTGAAATCTAGCCACAAGAAAAAATGAATGCATGAAATCCATTCTAGTAGTAGTAAGGTATAATAGTCCACCAACCATTGATATATCATTGGATATTCATCATTCTTGCTCAACTTATAACCAATAACCATAGGAGTACATACCGGTTTAGAGTCATCCATCCAAACTTCTTCAACATTTCCTTAACATACTTAGATTGTGATATGAATACACCTTTCTTTAATTGACTAATCTGCAAACCAAGGAAGAAATTCATCTCCCCACACATTGACATTTCAAATTATTTTTTCATTTCCTCTACAAACCTTTTGCACATACCTTCATTTCCTCTAAAGATTATGTCATCAACATATACTACCACAATTAAGATTTTTTCTCCTTGAACTGTGAAATATAGATTGCTATATGTAGTACCTTTTCTAAATTCTTGTTGCAAAAAGTACTTATCTAGCCTTGCATACCAAGCTCTAGGAGCTTGCTTCGGTCCATACAATGCTTTCTTCAATCTATAGACCATATTTGTATCTTCTGACAACTAAAAACCTTTTGGTTGTTCAATGTATACCTCTTCTTCTAATTCACCATTCAAGAATGAAGACTTCACATCCATCTGATATACTTTGAAATATTTATGTGCTGCAAAAGCTAAAAACATCTTGATAGCTTCCATTATTGCAACTGGGGAAAAATTTTACTCAAAATCTATACCTTCAACCTATGAGTAACCCTTACACATAATTCTAGCCTTATTCCTAATGACTTTTCCATCTTCATTCAGCTTGTTCGAGAATACCCACTTAGTACCAATCATATTCTTGTTAGTCAGACTTGGGACCAATTCCCAAGTCAAAATCTTCTCTATGTATTCTAACTCTTCTTTCATTTCTTTGATCCAATTCTCATCTTTCCATGCCTTAGTCACTATTTTTGGTTCCATCTCAAAAATTAAATAGAAATTTAATTTTTTCTTCTGTCATAGCAACTTTTCTCCTTGTCAGCACACCTTTGCTCTTATATCCAATGATTTGATATTTTGAATGATTCTTTTGAACATACTTAGGAGTCTTAGGATTCTTTTCCAGAGCTTCTTCCTCTTCAACTGTCAACTCTTTTCCTTTATCTTTAGCCTTTTCTTCTTCACTACAAGGGGATTCATCATATTCATATTCTTCTATCAAAACTAAACTTTGATGTGGTTCTTCATCCACTTTGACACTTGCACTCTCAACAATTTTCTTTAATCTTTTATTGTAACACTGGATAGGCCTTGCTTCTTGTAGTGTATCCAAGGAAGATTCCTTCATCAGATCTTGCATCAAACTTTCCTAAGTTATCTTCATTTCTTTTGATATAACACTTTCTTCCAAAAAATCTAAAATATTTCACAATAGGAGGTTTACCCTACCATAACTCATAGGGAGTCTTTGAAAAAAATTCTCTTTCTTGACCTCTGTCAAGAATGTAGAGTGTAGTATGAATTTATTCTCTCCAATATACATTTGGAAGATTAGCTTCCTTCATCATTGTCCTAGCTACTTCCTAAATTGTTCTATTTTTCCTTTTCACAACACCATTATGTTGAGGAGTTCTAGGGGCTCATAAATTCCTTCTTATTCCACGATCTTCACAAAAACTATTAAACTCATTTGAAGTAAACTCACCACCTCTATCAGATCTCAAACATTTTATTTTCAGATTCATTTCATTCTCAACCATAGCCTTGAATGCTTTAAACTTGGCTAGAGCTTCTAATTTTTTTTTTAGAAATGTAGCCCAATCCATTTTAGAATAATCATCAATTAATAACATGAAATTCCTATCACCACATGAGCTTATAATTCTATTAGGTCTACATAGACCTGTATTTTCTTTTGGAGGAATGTGCAAAAGATGGAATATTCCAAGAATAATCCCTTGCAAGTGGGAAAATGAGCATAATTAGCAATTTAGTTAATTAAAACTAATTTTAAATGTGTAAGAGGAGGAATAATATGATATTCATTAAATAATTGATTTAATGAAAAGGGGGATGTAATATGATATTTAATTAAATAGCTTAGGGTTATTTAATTAAATAAGAGGACTTAGGGATTAAATTAAATAATTTGATTTATTTAATTTAACACGGTGAAATGTTAGTGCAAGAGGGGGTGAACTAACCCAATTAGGTCAATTAGATTAATAGGTGAAGATGAGGCATTTGATTAGATGACTAGGTCAATTTAATCAAGAAAGCAAAAATATGATGGATTTCAAGATGAAATGGTGTTAATATATCGGATTCAAGTGTGTATATCATCCAAGACATTTTTTAAGTGTCTACATTTTCCCCTCTTTGAAGCGAGGTACATGTTACGTTGGTTCAAACACTAACACTTCCGAATTAAAGTTGCTATCTAGATCAAAAATTTAAAAAAACTCTGATGTCTGATGTAGACAGATTTGATGATGTATAGATAGTCATCATCCATGGGTAGCCTCATACATATTTTGATATATCACATAAATTCGATACTTGGATAGAAATGTTAGTAAAGATAGAAGAATAAGAAGAATTGATTTGACCATTGATTTTGAGATTGATTTAGAAGTACAACAAGCCTATGATTCATTGAGAATTTATTATATTATCATATTTTGTGATTGGGACTCTCCATCATTCCTTATGTTTGATATAACACATAGACACGTTGCATCAAGGTATTGAAAACCAAGATGGTCTAGTGTGATGGACTTTGACTCTACAAATAGATAGGATAGTTCTTGTTCACACATTGACATACAAAAACCTCATTGGAATATACTTTAGAAGTTTAGAATATCTTTGACCAAAGCATACGCAATAGTCAACAATTTACTCTAAAGGACCTACCTACACACAACTAAGCAAGTAGGCACCAAAAATTATTTTACAAGAATAACCCACAAGCACAACAAACGAAACATAATCATCAATGCTCGATTCCTTTCTCTCTAAATCATTAACACATCATTGAGAAGTCCTCAGAGTGGGTCAAGAAGATAAATCATAAGAAAATATCAAAAACAAACAATCAATGTTATCTATATCTCTTGCCAAAGGTGTAATATGTGTTCAGGATAAATCTCCAAAGTGATTGCCAATTATAATGCCCATTGTAGGAAGGGTTCATCCTAGGATGTGTTATCAGATGTTGGTAGGTTGATAGGTTGTTTGAAAGGTCGTTGATATAAGGTTTGATTGACATGTTTAATAATGATCAAGAGTTTGATTTGTTGTGTTTAAAGGTTCTACCTTTGCTGATTGTTGTACTTTTTTTCTATTTGTGTTACCAAAAGGTGAGTGTGATGACCAATTTATTATGGATGGAAGTTTATTGCACGTGAAATTGAACTCAGATGGGTGGTTTTGGATTTTCTAGAATATTTCAATATTTTTTATGTTTTGAAAAAATGTTTTGAGGTTGTTTTTGGTATTTTTCGAAGGTTTATGTGAATGTTTGTGTTTTTAATTTTCAAATGTTTTTTTTGTTTTTCTAAGTTTTCAAATGTTTTAGGGTTTTCTAAGATTTGACCAAGAACCTAACCTAAAATACTATCCTAGGGGTCTCGGGGGCTTATCAAAGATTATCCTTGCCTATGTTATACACGTATAGACCACATAGTTCAACTAACTTGACTTATTGTTGATGAGATATGGGAAAATGATGGATTGTTTGTTTATTATGATGGAATGCTAAAGGACTAACCTAAAGTATCTCAAGGGCACATAAATGATGGCCTTTCCTACATTCAAGCTTAGAGATAGCATAGTTCGACATGGTACTATTTTTGGATTTTCAATGTTTTGACCTTTTTAGGGATTTTTGACATGTTTTGGATGTTTTGGGATTTTGACATTACAATTTTTTGAATGTTTTTGGATTTTAGCTATACAATATTTTATTTTATTTTGTATTTTTTGGATTTTACAAGTGTTTTTGGATTTTTGATGATATTTAATGAATGTTTTTGGGATTTTCAAGAGATTTTGAGGTATAAGACATGGATCAAGAGTTATTCAAAAAAAAGAGTGCAATAACCTACCCCTAGTGTCTAGCAATGTTTCATAGATCAATGGACAAACCAAGATAGGCAATGCATATGCGAAGAGTTCAATAGAGTTTTATCATGCTAGATATAGGCTATGTTACCTCATGAGAAAAATGGTAAAGAGTCTGTCAAAAGTTTTCTATGAGTAGAGTTGAAGTATACATCGAATCTTTGTCAAGATCAAGATAAAGTGGAATATTTGGATGAATCTAGATTGGATGGATGGAGGGAACATTGGATTTATCATGAAAAGGATGAGATGCTTATGTCCAAGAAGGATCATATAGGCATTCGATTCTACTCATGATTCCTTTTTTCTAGGTTTTCATCATAGTACTTTCCCAAAGTGTCACCGCAATGGTTTTCACTAGAGGATGATTTTTATTTTTACTATTTTTACAATTTTTTATTTTTTTTATTTTTAATGATTTTTTACAAAAATTTCACCCTCATGTTGAACCACCTGGTGGTACTGATGTAGAGGCCACTGTCATAACCTAGCAATGATACCTTGCTTGAAGAAGTTGCTTTGCTAAGATATGAGCTCTTGGATGCAATTTTAAAGAACTCTAATATGCGTTGTGGATACCATAATTAAACTTGTCTATGTGCACACATTGTGATATTGCACCTTTGGAATCCTTATGATTAAGGGTAGTTTCCAACACACGGTCAATGCAAGAATTGGATATCATGAATGGAGTATATGAATTTATATGAAAAGGAATATGAGATGGATTGGTAGATGGTTTGGAACCTTTGACTCTCCAAACATCGGAAGATGAGCAATGATGGGTGGGAATAGAGCTTTGAGTGGAATTAGGACCAACCACTGGATATACTTGTTGGATCTCAAGTTGTGATCATATAGTTTGTCCTTGATGTCAAAATCTCTTTCTGTTGGTTCTCTTTGTTGATCAGTCTCAGTTTGGATCTTTATGATTTATTATGGCACTTCTTTGATGTCTCTTGGCTTTTACAGAAAGTTGTTATGGTTCAATTTCATGGTGATGAGTTCTTTGGTCCAAGTTATGAATGCTACATCTTTGACTGACAGAGTTTGAAAGATGGTTTCTTTGTTAGAATGATTCTCCTTGCATATCACAGGCTTTGGTTGTTTCTCTTTCAAGCTTACTCATATCAGAGTAAAATTGGCAGGGTCTTCCCGATCCACTTTGAAATTTCTGAGTTGCCTATTCAGCAAGACATTTTAGATGTCATGGTGATTGAATTTAACATACAGGCTACTTTTAGCATAACATTAGCATTTTCTTGGCGACTGGCTCAAGAAAGATTATTTCAGTAACATTTGTCTTTGGTTTCGGCGACAAAAAAGTGTTCTCTATCGGCATATGTTATTCCGTTGGTATGTGGTCTCAGTGATATTGGTATGTCACATCGATTAGAGATTAAAATGGATGTGTATCGACAAGAGTCAGGTTTTTCAGAATAGGTCTCAATGAAGTGGTTTTGTCTCGCCAACATCACATATGGGATTCACTTCGGCTAGACTTGGAGTGTTTAGTTTAGCATCCCAGTGAAAAGGTAATGTCTCCCTGACAAGTGCATGTGGAAGTCTATCGGCGTGAGTTGTGGCTATCGATATAATGTCTTAGCGAGCCCTTCTTGTCTTACCAACTCGTGCTCAAAAGGTTTTATCTATTTTTCAGGAGGAGTCTCACCGAACAACTCTTTGAGAGAACTTCAGCCAAACTGAGTGGTATCAGGCTGAGGTCTTGGCGAATTTGACTTGTTACACTGACCGAAAATATAAAGGTAGTCTCTTCGGTAAGAGCTAGGGTTTTCGGCGAGAGGTCTCGGCGAGTGACCTTCGGTCTCGCCAATGAAACATAATGGGACTTCGTCAGCATAAGATCTGGTTTGTCTCAACAACACACAAGTGGATGAAGACTTTCAGAAAGACATGGTGTGCTCTACAAGAGGTCTCCCCAACTTTGATATGTCCTGCCAATGGAATTCAAAAGGACTTTATCGGTGTGAGTTTTGTTCTTGGTGATCTGAGATGAATTCGAGGTGTTTCGGTATAACGAAGATATTCATATGAGGTCTCCCTGAAAGTGATATGTCATGGCGATAGGAATGAAAATGTGAGCTTTCAATAAGACACAGGATGCTCTATGAGATGTCACCCCGACTACACATTATCTTGGTGAAGGCAGATGAAGGACACATCTCGGTGTAAGTGTGCTCTTGTCTTGGCGACTTGGAAATGATAAAGACTTTCGGTATGACTCAAGCTTTCTAAGAGAGGTCTCCCTGATGACAGTAAGCTATAGCGACAAATACAAGATAGAAGGCTCATCGGCAAGAAAAATGATATGTTATGGCTACAATGTGTATCAAGTGACCTTCGATGAAACATAATGTTGGCGGTATGACTTCTCCCTGACTCTGTTGTGTCACAGCGACAAACAGAAAGATGTATCAGTGAGAGAACCTTTAGGCTACAGTGACAGCGAATGAATAATACTCTAAGGAAGCCTATCAATGAGACATGATGTATTCGTTATGTGTTCTTCCCAACTATGATGGCTCTTGGTGAAAGCGATATCTAAAGGGATTGTCTGATGATTTAATTGCCTTTGGTAGAACTATATGGTTGTCTCAACAAATGATTAAACAAAGACTCATACACTGTGGCCGACATGGATTTTTCTAAGTATAGTTGCATGCTGACTTCTTTTGTTGGCATCAAATCTCTGGAAAAATATTCTCTGAGATTTTAGAGGTTATGATTTTTTGTTAGTAGGCAGAAATGGCTTTGATGAAAATCTTTCAGTTACAATTTGAAATCTCCTAACTCAACGTAGAAATTAAAGCTTTCTGGATATGCATTACTTTGATTTTTACCATCATCTATAGATCATCATTATCCAGCTTTAGATTCTAAAAATAGCAAGAGAGTTTCAGAACCTTGTGAAAAATGCTTGTTGAATATTTCTTGATAACGAACATACTTGAAATGTATATAAAAACCAATGTTGAAAACTATGAAGAAGTTGTTGGCCTATAATTCTGAGAGATAGTTATTTTGGCCATATCAAGAGATGTATTGGAAAACTTTGTAATACAAGAGTTGGATTCCTAGAGTATCAGAAGCATAGTGTTATGGACTTAACTATAAGCAGAGTGATCCTCTGATATATTATGATTATATTTCTAAAATCTGAGTAAGGGGTTGGTGCTCCTTGAGTTGGTGCTCAGAAATTTAGCCTATAAGGCATTGTTAAAAGTGGTTTTTGAAGATTAAGCCAGTAAGACAGTTTAGGAGTGGTTTTTCTACCCTAGGAGGGTTTTCCACTCGATAAATCTTTTGTATCTTTGTTCTTCTGTGTGCTCACTATTTTTTTGTGTGGTTTTTTTAGTTCACTGTTGGGTTTATTACTGTTCTCAATTCTATTTATGAATGATTACATTCAACTCATGAATGCATTAATCAGAGTAATATTGAGATCAAATTTGAGCTATGTTTTTGGCAAATGCAAGATATCTCACTCAAATCATATTGTCATAAGTTGTCTAATAGACTGAGTTAATTTTGTCATATCTTTGTGCTTTTAAATGTGATTACTCTACTCTATTGTTGAAAGAAAAGGAAATCAGATTGTAAAATCTTGGTCAAAGTTGAAAAAGTGTAGACACTGATTCACCCCCCCTCTCAGTGTTTGTCCATAACTCCAAAAATTGGTATCAGTGCGTAGGGTCCTCTGTTAGGTCTAAACCACCTAGGATTTTTCCTGGCTTCTTGGAGTACTTTTGTTAATATGGGAAAGAACAGAAGGAATAAGAGAAAAAGATGTTCTCAGCAAAATGCTATTCATCATGTTAAACCTGAGTCTAGTATAAGGAATAACGAGGAAGAGTTCATAAATAGTAGCTCTAAAATGGTAGAGTATCCTAGATCTGGAACTCCTCAGTTCGAAGAAACAAACTTTATTATACGGAAACATAGGATGGAAACATACTTTCTTTAGGATCTAAAGTGTGGGCAGCAGTTGAAAAGGGTTTTACTACATCTACAACATCTCCTTCCTCTCTTGAAGAGAATAAAGCTCTTGAATTCAATATCAGAGCTATAAATGCTATTTTTAATAACTTGCCAAATAAACTCATTACAAAAGTCATTCATTTCAATAGTGCTAAGGAAGTTTGGGACAAGTTGACTAAAATGAATCAGAATAGTGAATTACAAGAAGATATATCTCTGGATACTGAAATAAGTTGTGAAACATCTGAGAGTGAAGAAGGTGTAAACCTTCATAGTTATGAAAAGTACAAGGAGATCATTAATGAATATTTAAATGATCAAGAAATTTGTGTAAAAGTAGATCAATCTTTGGGTGAAGTTAACTCTAAACAGGAATATGATGAATCAGATAGTGAGTTTGGTTTGGAAGGTGAACTCCTATGTGCCTTAGATACTATTAAGCAACTTAGAAAAGAAAAACAATTTTTAACAAGACAGCTTCAGCAAAAAGAGAGTCTGGAAGTCAAGTTAAAAGACAAGGATGAGTTGTGTAATAATCTAGAAAATGAGATTGATTCTTTAAAGAAATTTTTTGATAATGATTCCTTGTTAAAAGAACTAACTCTTAAGGATGATATGATTATTAGTCAGAAAATTGAAATTGAAGAATATAAGAGGATTGTAGATGTTGTGAGTTCTAATTTGGAGATTAAAAAGATTGTTTGTCTAAAACTTGAAGAAGAGATAGTTTCTTTAAGAAAAGATTTTGAAAGTATCAAGGCTCAATCTGGTAAAATTCAGAAATTTGATCATAGTACTAATATATTGAATGAGATGTTGAGCAGGAAAAAGCATTCTAAAGATTCTATAGGAGTGGGATATGAGGTTGGTCAAAGCTCTGCAGACAAATCTAAACATGAAACAGTGTTTACTACTTCAGATGGAAAGAAGTTTACAGCCAAACAAACACCAAGAATGAAGGTTGATCTTGGTTACAGTATTGTTGCATCAAAGGATAACATTGACACTAGAAGACAATCTAAAGGTATTCATAGAGAAAGGAAAAATGTCTTTAGATCTTCACATCCTTGGCATGATCATTCATTCAGGTATAATCATTCTTTCCAAGGATATTGTTATGTTTGTAATGACTATGGTCATAAGGCAATTGATTGCATAAGATGGTCAAATAAGAATCATTCTAATGTCCCTAAAAATGAGGATGTGGTGTGTTACAACTGTAACAATTTTGGTCACTTGACAAGAGACTGTAGAATAAATACAAGTGATAATGATGTAGGGAACAATGCTGGAAATGTCTGTAGGAAGTCATCTATTTCTCAGAACAATCACAAAGTCATTTGTTTCAGATGTAATAACATTGGACATAAAGTACAGCAATGCAGATTCAACAGAAAGATAGGTACTTTAAGCAAACAAGTGAAAAAGTATTCATTGGAGTGGACAAGAAAGAGCAATCAAGATGACAAGAAGAGCAATAAAGATGCTTATGAGAAAAATCCTTGTGCACTCCTTGCACAAGTGTTTCCTTCCAAGTCTTGAGAAGAAGCAAAGACTCAGGGGGAGTCTATTATGATATTATGTTTTACCCCTATGGAGTCTAGAATGAGGTATGACATCTTGTATTTGCTTTTGGTGATATAAGATGTAGAGAAATGGCTTGTAAATGCCACTATTTCATTATGTTTTTGAAATACAAGTTAAAAGTACATTGACAGATCTTTGGTGAGGTTGATGCTCAATTCCTTAAGGTGTTGATGAATCTAGTGTCTTGCCAGTAAACTAGATAGTATTTTGAAGGAAGAGAAATGGCTTAAATTCCTTAACCTTTTGTTATTTCTGACAAAGGTAATCATCTGATTTGAAAGGTAATGGATAAATATCTACATTAAGGACTATTTTTGCTTGGTCTAATGGTTGACAATCTTCATAAGTTTTTGAAATGATAGTGCACATAGTTTTTAAATGAACCTTTTGGATGCTTGGGTTTTGAAAATAATGTTATGTCCTTATGAAATCTTTAAGCAGTGTGGAGACATATAGGTGAGTTCCTCAACATATTAAAGATAAGAAAGCATTTTTTTTTAAGGGATGTCAATGATTTTATCTTTGGAGAACAGTGATTGAAAAACATGTTTGATGTTATGAATTATTTCTGTGATGATATTATTCGGTGTTGCATGAAGAAGTTGAGTTAAGATTGTGTGTTGCCTTGAAGATAGATTATATACATCATGATTTTTAAGTTTCTGATTTCAAAGTGGGAGTTATTGCACAGGTTGTTACTGTTGATTTCTCTGATAATTTCTGTGCATTTGAAGTGAGTGAAGTTGTGTTGTTACAGTATGATGCTCTATCTTGCATTGGAGATGTGAAGTTATTCAATATGTCTGCTGCACTATTGCTCTATTTGTAGCCAGTTATATGGTATTTGGTTGGCTTCTCAGTTGTGTTATGGCAATGCACATTTTCTTCTATCCTTTGTCATTGAGGCAAAAAGGGGGAGAGTCATTTGTATTTTTCCATCAAGGACAAAGGGGGAGTTTTTTGGATCTCAAGTTGTGATCATATGGTTTGTCCTTGATGTCAAAATCTCTTTTTGTTGTTCTCTTTGTTGATCAGTCTCAGTTTGGATCTTTATGATTTATTATGGCACTTCTTTGATGTCTCTTGGCTTTTACAGAAAGTTAGTTGTTATGGTTCAATTTCATGGTGATGAGTTCTCTGGTCCAAGTTATGAATGCTACATCTTTGACTGACAGAGTTTCAAAGATGGTTTCTTTGTCAGAATGGTTCTCCTTGCATATCACAGGCTTTGGTTGTTTCTCTTTCAAGCTTACTCATATCGGAGTGAAAATGGCAGGGTCTTCCCGATCCACTTTGAAATGTCTGAGTTGCCTATTCGGCAAGACATTTAAAATGTCATGGTGATTGAATTTAACATACAAGCTACTTTCAGCGTAACATTAGCGTTGTCTTGGCGACCGGCTCAAGAAAGGTTATTTCGGCAAGATTTGTCTTTGGTTTCAGTGACAAAAAAGTGTTCTCTATCGGCATATGTTATTCCATCGGTATGTGGTCTCAGCGATATTGGTATGTCACACCAATCGGAGATTAAAATGGATGCGTATCGGCAAGAGTTAGGGTTTTCAGAATAGGTCTCGGCGAAGTGGTTTTGTCTCGCCGACATCACATATGGGATTCACTTCGACCAGACTTGGAGTATTTGGTTTAGCATCCCAGCGAAAAGGTAATGTCTCCCTAACAAGTGCATGTGGAATTCTATCGGCGTGAGTTGTGGCTATCAATATAATGTCTTAGCGAGTCCTTCTTGTCTTACAAACTCGTTCTCAAAAGGTTTTATCTATTTTTTGGGAGGAGTCTCACCAAACAACTCTTTGAGAGAACTTTATCCAAACTGAGCGGTATTGGGCTGAGGTCTTGGTGAATTCAACTTGTTACACCGACCGAAAATATAAAGGTAGTCTCTTCACTAAGAGCTAGGGTTTTCAGCGAGAGGTTTCGGCGAGTGACCTTCGGTCTCATCGATGAAACATAAAGGGACTTTGTTGGCATAAGATCTGGTTTGTCTCAGCAACACACAAGTGGATGAAGACTTTTGGAAAGACATGGTGTGCTCTACAAGAGGTCTCCCTGACTTTGATATGTCTTGCTGATGGAATTGAAAAGGACTTTATCGGTGTGATTTTTGTTCTCTCTTGGCAATCTGAGGTGAATTTCAGGTGTTTCGGTATAACGAAGATATCCATATGAGGTCTCCCCGAAAGTGATATGTCATGGCGATAGGAATGAAAACGTGAGCTTTTGATAAGACACAGGATGCTTTGTGAGATGTCAATTCGACTACACATTGTCTTGGCGAAGTCAAATGAAGGACACATCTCAGTGTAAGTGTGCTCTTGTCTTGGTGACTTGGAAATGATAAAGACTTTCGGTATGACTCAAGCTTTCTAAGAGAGGTCTCCCGGATGATGGTAAGCTATAGTGACAAATACAAGATAGAAGGCTTGTCGGCAAGAAAAATGATATATTATGGCTACAATGTGTATCAAGTGACCTTCGATGAAACATAATGTTGGGGGTATGACTTCTCCCTGACTCTGTTGTGTCACAGCAACAAATAGAAGGATGTATCGGTGAGAGAACCTTTAGGCTACAGCGACAGTGAATGAATAATACTCTAAGGAAGCCTATCGATGAGACATGATGTATTCATTTTGTGTTCTTCCTGACTCTAACGGCTCTTGGCGAAAGTGATATCTAAAGGTATTTTCTGATGATTTAATTGCCTTTGGTAGAACTATATGGTTGTCTCAGCAAATGATTAAACAAAGACTCATACACTATGGCCAACATGGATTTTTCTAAGTATAGTTGCATGTCGACTTCTTTTGTTGGCATCAAATCTCTGGAAAAATATTCTCTAATATTTTAGAGGTTATGATTTTCTATTAGTAGGCAGACATGGCTTTGATGAAAATCTTTCAGTTACAATTTGAAATCTCCTGACTCAGCAAGAAATTAAAGCTTTCTGGATATGCATTACTCTGATTTTTACCATCATCTATAGATCATCATTATCCAGCTTCAGATTCTAAAAATAGCAAGAGAGTTTAGAATCTTGTGAAAAATGCTTGTTGAAGATTTCTTGATAACAAACATACTTGAAATGTATATAAAAACCAGTGTTGAAAACTGTGAAGAAGTTGTTGGCCTGTAATTCTGAGAGATAGTTATTTTGGCCATATCAAGAGATGTATTGGAAAACTCTGTAATACAAGAGTTGGATTCCTAGAGTATCAGAAATAGAGTGTTATGAACTTAACTATAAATAGAGTGATCCTCTGATATATTATGATTGTATTTCTAAAATCTGAGTAAGGGGTTGGTGCTCCTTGAGATTGGTGTCTCTAAATGAGGGGTTGGTGCTCCTTGAGTTGGTGCTCAGAAATTTAGCCTATAAGGCATTGTTAAAAGTGGTTTTTGAAGATTAAGCCAGTAAGGTAGTTTAGGAGTGGTTTTTCTACCCAGGAGGGTTTTCCACTCGACAAATCTTTTGTATCTTTGTTCTTCTATGTGCTCACTATTTTTCTGTGTGGTTGTTGTTTTCAGTTCACTGTTGGGTTTATTACTGTTCTCAATTTTGTTTATGAACGATTACATTCAACTCATGAATGCATTAATCAGAGTAATATTGAGATCAAATCTGAGCTATGTTTTTGGAAAATGCAAGATATCTCACTCAAATCATATTGTCATAAGTTGTCTAATAGACTGAGTTAATGTTGTCATATCTTTGTGCTTTTAAATGTGATTACTCTACTCTATTGTTGAAAGAAAAGGAAATCAGATTGTAAAATCTTGGTCGAAGTTGAAAAAGTGTAGACACTGATTCACCCCCCCTCTTAGTTTCTATCCATAACTCCAACAATACTTTTTTCCTTGCTTGAGAAGCTTTCTTTTGTATTTGAGGTGCTTTTGATGGATTCATATCCATTTTTTTATTTTTCCCCATAGTTTATTTGACTAGTGGAGTTTTGGAGGGATAATTTTCTTTATTTTTCTTTGGTATCCATTTGTACTTGACGTGTCCTTTTTTCTTTATTGCTTCATTTTCTTTGATGATCTTCTCCTTTCTTTGATAGGAATATTTCTTTTTACGTTGGTCCCCATTTGAGTATGAGATTATGGGTGGATGACTATTCATGATATGTCTAGTTGTAGTGTTGATATTATTTTCATCATAAGGATCCTTTGTGACCCATATGTTGATGTTTGTTGTAGTCATGATTGACCTCGACATTGTGAAGGTGTTAACAATACCTAATCCTTTTCCCCGATAATGTATCCTTTGATCCATAGCCACTAAATATGACTTGTTGTGGACACATGATATTGTTATGGGTTACTTCTATTCAAGAATATGAATTGTTTTCTCTGATTCTATGACATCATTATCTTTTGATACTACTTCAAAATATGTTGGTGTTGATTCAAAATATGTTGATGATGCACAATAACTGTAAGAATCAAGAATCTCGACCATTGTTTGCTCTTGTGTAGGAATACTAAGAGTGGGAGAATCTTGTTTTGGATGAAGAACATTTGTGTGTTCGTCAGAAAAAAAATATATCAGGGGTGATATCAGGGATATCTTTGGAGTTTAAAATGGTTTGGAAGATTTCCCTTAGCTCTTGGTGAAACTCTAAGGATAGGGGTTCTTAATCCTGACTTGATTTGAAGTAAATTTTCTTATCCTCAAGATCCTCTTCTTGACATGATCCTTGGGTGGATGATATATCATTAGTAAAAGACTCTTTGCAATAGTTTGTGGGTATGGGTGCAATAAGGGATATTTCTTGCTCATTTGGAACTTCTTTGGCATGCCCAATCATGAATTCATATGTGGGAGAGATATTACAATTTGATACATACTTGATGCCATTATGGTATGAAATATTGCCAGACACTGTTGATGGGTTTGGACTTTGTTTTAAAATAGTATCTTGATACATTTCTGATTCCTCATGTGGTGATGAAGAAATAACATAAATATGTCCCACTATGGAATCATGGGTATGGTTCACATTATTTGAGGTTGATGTCTTTCCTGAATCTTTTTGTTTTGTATGATCAGGCATAGGGTTTGTGTAAATTTTTAGATTTTCATTCCCAAATTTTTGATTGACATCAATGTCTCCTTGTTCAATAAGATCTTCTATTATATGTTTGAGTCTGAAACAATTTTGTGTGTTATGACCTTTGTATCAGTGAAATTCACAAAAATGATTGTCTCTATAGCTACAAGGTTTGACTTGTGGCTCTTGATAGTTTGAGAAATCTGGGAGTGTGATAATATTATACTATATCAACCTCTTCAACTCATCTTCTATAGGTTCCCCTAAGGGAGTGAATTGTCACTTAGGACCATTGTTTGTTCTTTGTTGTCCACATTGAGTGTTTGCAGCATTGATTGTTGTTTGATTGTTTGATGGTGGAATGGGTGTTTGTTGTGTATTCATGTTTTAGGTATTTTCTTGCCTAGGAGTAGTTAATACCACCTTTGCATCAACAACACCATCACTAGTAACATTTTTTTTCTTAGCCCAAAAGTGGGGTTTATCGTTAGAACTAGTGGATGGGTGGTTGTCTCTATATACTTGTGTGTTTCCTTGTGAGTTTAGAGCTCCCTTGATGTTGAGGTCTCTAGGGATAAGCTCATCATAAGTGGTGATACATTGCATTTTTAAGTGGAAGGATAGATCTAGATCAACATTTGATATGATAATCCCCACTTGTTCATTAGGAATGGGCCACTTGCTTTTACTAGTTCTTTGCCTCCACCTTTGCAAGAAATTAGCGAAGGATTCTCCTTTGTTTTGATTGAGTGTGTATAAATTTTCTAAGCTTACATCCATGTCAAGATTAAAGAAGTGATTTATGAATATATCAATGATTTCTTGGAATGTTTTGATTCTTAGAGGTATTTGTGAAAACCAATCGATGGTTGGGCCTATCAAACTTCGTGGAAAGAGGTACATCAAGTAGGAATCATTGTAGGAAACCTCCATACACATGACATTGAATTTTTTAATAGTATCCATAGGATTTCCTCTCCCTTTGTATTTATCAAATTTAGGGATGTCAAAACCAAGAGGGAAAGGTACCATTGTGATGTTTCTATTGAATGGATATGGACATAAGTTTTTTTGGGTATGGGGTTTCTTTTTTTTTCCCATTTGAATGTCATGCATTTGTTGTGTTAGCACCTTGAGTTGTGATGCCATATCATCTTGCAGGTTTGGTAGAGGAGCATAAGGTGTGTATTATGGGAAGGTGGATGAATTGTAAGTGGTATTTTGATATGATGGGGTGTTGTATGGTGTGTATGGTGGTGTGGGATATAGTGAAGGTGATGGTGGTAGAGTCATATATGCTCCTAACGTGTTTATATTAATGATGTTTTGTTGAGGATTATAGTATATAAGCCCGGTTTTTGTTGTTGTTGTTGTTGTTGTACAAACACTTGTTGTTGGGAGTACTGTTGGGCTAGCAAGGCTTGTTGTTTGGATTTTTGTTGTTTTTGGGCCATGAGGGCTTGTTGTTGCACTTGTTATTGTTGGGCCATGAGGGCTACTTGTTGCACTTGTTTCTTTTGGGCCACTAGGGCTACTTGTTGCACTTGTTGTTGTTGTGTGGTTAAGGCTTCTTGTTGGTAGGCTTCTTCTACTTGTTGCAAAGCTAGAGTGTTAGCTTTTTGTTGTTGCAAGGCTTGTTGATAGACTTGTGTTTGTTGGAAATTTAAAGTGTGAGCTTGTTGTTATTGTAATGTATACGCATTTTTTTGTTGGGACATTTGTGATGGGTTTTGGGTGTTTATGGTTTGAGTGGGTTTTGGGTTGATGACGAGTGGTTGGGGGTTACCTTGGTTTAAAATCCCTTGTAAAATGGTGGATTGGGATGGAATTCAAGTTTGAAGTCCCATTTTATTTTGTATGACATGGGGGACCAATGGTAAAGATGATGATGGTGTCATTTGGTATTGTGATAGCAATGACACATTAAGACCTTGAAATTGATTAAAATGGTTCCCTTGACTAATGGGTAGGGGGTTACCTTATTGTATTTGAGGTGGGACCAAGTTATTACCTTGGTTGATGGGGTTTGTGACCAAGGTGTTGTTTTGATTTGTGTTGGTGACAAATGGGATGGATGTATTTTGTGCAATTGAAGGGTTTGTGCACCAATGGGGTGGTTAGATGAAGATGTCCCTTGTTGTGTTAAGGATTTATTTTGCATAAAGGGGTTAACTTTCCCTTGTTGGTCTATTTGAGACACTTGGTTTAGACTACATTACATAATGTTAGGCACGCTTGTGGTACTCATGGGGATGGATGAAGATGGTTGTGATCGAAATGTCGAGGTCATCATGGAGTTATGGAGTGTAAGTGATTTATATGGATGTAGGGGATTCTCAAGAATGGTAGGAGTACCAAATGTAGGTGTCCAAGTGGTTTTTTGGGGAGGATTGGTGTTTAGAGTACCCACAAGTTTATTGCTTCCCAAAGGAAGGGTGTGAACAAAGTCCTTAGCAAGACTAGTTGTGAGACTAGGATTTTACATTTTACTTGGCCCTAGTGATGAAGTCAGTGGAATCATGGATGGAATTGAGCCTTGTGCCATGGTTTGTGAGAAAAAATATGGGGGAATTGAAGCCACTTGCTCTAAGGCTTTGTGTTCTTGTTTATAGTCAAGTATTTCTTCCTTAGTAAGCTCAAATGGATTTTTTGTGACATCTTCTCTCATATGGTCCCAATGTATTTTGGGGTTGTTGTGAGGGGGTAGAATGACTCCTTGGATCAAATTCTTTTGGATTGGTATCACTTACAGTGGTGGATGTGACTTTGGATTTTTCCATGATTCTCTTGTGTTGTGATATTGTTGTTACCATGAATTGTGGGTCACTTATGGGAGAGTTATGTTGGGATTTGTAATGTTTAAACTCTCTAGTTGACTCAAATTTTGGTAAAAGGTCCACTCTAAGTCATTTTAGACCAATGGTGTGAATGGGAGATTAAATGGGTGAATGTTATGGGGAGAGTGATCTTTGTAAAATTTTGGGAAAACACTTTTAGATAAATATATTTGATGTTTTGATGAAAGGTGTTAATGAACTTGTAAATCTTGAAAGTAGGCTTGTGAATTTCAAGATAAATTTGTCCAAAAAATGTGATAACTAACTCAACTAAGTGCATGAAAAGGATCCATTTGACACAAAACATGGCTAAGTTAGGGGATTGGTTTGATGATGTCTAAGTCAAAATAGTGTTGGTGTGTCCAAAAGTTTATAAATTTTAGTGAAGTGAAACATGAAATATGATAAAGGGTGGATCAAATGTTTTGACCCAATAATTTTAACCTAGATTAAACCTTTTGTTGCTAGACCAAGGTAGTGAGAAAAATTCTATACCTCTAAAGTGATACAACCCTGAGAACTCAATGATTTAAATGCTAAGCTCATATTGGATATGCAATTCCAGTTTGCTCTTTAAAGGGAGAGTATAAAAATTTCTTAGCAAGATGTCCCAGCTAAGGTAAATTTTCAAGATGCATCTCTTGATAAACCTTGAACTATGATGCCTATTCTTGAAAATACGGAATGTGGATCTTCATTTAGGGGCTTTGGTCTTACAAGAGATCATGAAGACAAGCACATGTGTGGGGTTCAATTGTGAGTTTATCTTGATTAATGAATTTCTTTTTACCATATACACTTTTCTTGCTTAAGTTTCAAACTACAAATGTCTATGTCAAAAAACATCCTTCATTTCACAAAGTCCATTATGTGAAAATCATGAAGTTAAGGCCATAATTACCTATGTTAACTTTGGAAAGTATGGATTTAGATATAAGCCAAAATATTTAGAAGTATATAAGGATACAACCCTTAGGACAAGCACCAATATTGAGACTTTTCAAAGGGTATCCATGCTTAAACTAAAGGGTTTGAAAATTTGAGAAACTTGTTGATGTGTGTTTAAAAATGTTTTGGAACCAAGAAAAGTATTAAATGGACTCTCAAGAAATTACAACCCTAACTCAAGTGGTATGTTCTTTTGATGGGCTTGCCTCATGCTCTTCGTAGTATAAGAGATGATTTTACATTAAATCTAGGTAAGAGTGTAGAGGTATGTTAAGAATGAACTCTTAACCTCTACACTTTCAACCAAGATCAGACATGGCAAGTAACTTCTTGGAATCCAAGTTCCAATGCACCACTTCAAAGAACTCGTTGGATGAACAAAGTTGGCTACTAAAAACAAGGTTCGTAATCAGTGTTTTTGGGGATAAATTGGTGTATATACATGTAGAGATTCACTAAATTAAGAGGCCTCCCAACCCTTAGAAATATCTAAGGGTTTTTACATATCACACAGATACTAGGGGAGACTTTCATCAATATAGAGCATCTGCACCAGTTGGTTGATGACTTTCGTCACAGCAATTATTTATATAACAGACTGAAATGAAAGTACCGCTTGGGTCATTCCCTCTCACAAGTCAGGAGGCAGGCCCTCTAAAGGTAAAACATAGTGCAAAACTCAAGATGTAGTTTGTGTATACACAAGCAACAAAAAGAAAAAGTATACTTGAGTGTTTCTCTTCATCCAAGATCACACAAAGTGCAAGGGGAGAAGATAGCACTAAATATTTACCAAGCATTATCAATGAAAAAACACTAGTTCATTTAATCCAAAAAAGAAAAATGACTTCATTTTAAGCACCAAAAGGAAAAATGAGTTTGTTCAATTTTACCCTTTCAAAGCAAATGTGAGGTTGTTTGGTTCAATTTTATCCAACTTTGAAAGCTAATTCATTGCATTGTTAATTTTAAGCCCAATTGAAAGATTATTTATCTAAAACATAAAATAAAATAGCAAGTGATATTATCCTTTCACTAAGTGTTGAGAAACGCTTTTAGAAAATTAGATTAAAAGATGTCATTCCAAGTGTTGATGAACTCTTTACTTTCTCAAGTGCTAATGATGGATGATTATAACATCAACTTGAGATAATGACAAACTTATCGAATCTTAATAAATTTTGAAATTGTAAAGTGTTTTGGAAAGCTAAACATGAGATCTTCAAAACCCAGAAACCTTTCTACAAAATTAATCATATAGAATTTATTAGAGATGAAAGAAAATCATGCATTTAAGAGATTAAACCTAGAATTTTAAACAACCACAACATAATTAAAATTTTGATATCTTTTTCAATTCTTCACGAAATTGAGTGTCGTAAAAATATATAGAAAGGCAAGACCAAGATCTAAAAACCCATAAATTCATTTTGCAAGCTTTAATTCACCCAATTTTCTATGATTAAAAAATGACGAGTTTCAAGCAAAATTTTGGGTGTAACCTACAAAAGTCCTTAAAAAAAACACTCAAAACATTAAAGTTTTCCCTCCTTCTAGCACCATTTTGTGGAGGTCGATCTTAACTAAGCTAAACATGATTGTAATAAGCAATATAAAACAATTTAATTAACTAAATCAAGTTACATTCCCAATGAAATTCTTGAAAAGTTAAACTAGGTAGCCATTAAAACTTGAAATAAAGCTCAAATTACACAAAGAATCCTAATTAATCTCAGCAAACCTCATCCCATTGGGGGATTGGTGTTGCATCAGATGTGGAATTCATCCTTGTCCCAATCTCATTTTGTTGAAATAAGCTTGGATGATGTTGAAGCAAATACTCTCAAATGGATGTGATAAAATCCAATTGCCCTCAAAGATAGTGATAGCAATTGGAGTATGAAAATGTGTGTGAGTTTCAACAACATGACTTTTCTATCAAAGGATGGATCCCTTTGTCTCCAAATAGTGATCTATTTATAGAAAAGAAAATGAGAAATCAAGGGCTCAAATAGAAAAGATCAATCAATGGTCAACAATGAAAGGAAGATGAAACATGGATTGAGGATTCCAATCCATGGCTAGAGTTGAAAGTTGACAAGGATCAACTAATTTAATCAATGGTCCAAATTAGCTTTCAAAAAACACACTTCCTAAGAATTAGGATGAGGTTAAGAGATACTTTGGAGGAATGAGTGCATAAAAAGGAGTATTCCATAGGAATATTCTCTTTTGGAGGAATGTGCAAAAGAGGGAATATTCTAAGAATATTCCCTTGCAAGTGGGAAGGTAAGGATAATTAGAAATTTAGTTAATTAAAACTAAATTTAAATGTGCAAGAGGAGGAATAATATGATATCCATTAAATAATTGATTTAATGAAAAGGGGGATGTAATATGATATTTAATTAAATAGCTTAGGGCTATTTAATTAAATAAAGGGACTTAGGGGATTAAATTAAATAGTTTTATTTTATTTTATTTAATGAGGTGAAATGTTAGTGCAAGAGGGGGTGAATTAACCCAATTAGGTCAATTATATTAATAAGTGAAGATGAGGCATTTGATTAAATGACTAGGTTAATTTAATCAAGCAAGAAAAAAGAGGATGGATTTCAAGATGAAATTATGTTAATATATCAGATTCAAGTGTGTATGTCATTTGGGAAATTTTTAAGTTTCTATAGATAGACATTACCTCCTATCCTTGTTCCACTAGCAACCAGAGTACCAAAGCTTCCTTTTTTTATTTCACAACCACCATTCTAAAATACAAGATTATATCATTTTCTACACATTTGTCCTACACTTAGAAGATTATGTCGAAGACCCTTAACATAAAGAACATCATCTATTCCATAGATCTTAGTAGGTGTATCATCACCAAACTTAACAAGACCGCCATCATAATTTTCAAGTTTAACAAACTTACTCTTATCACTTGCCATATGATTTGAGCATCCACTATCAATGATCCAGTAATTCTTCTCCTCTCTAGCATGAAAATTAGTCAACATAGTTCCTTCAATGTTATGACCTATTTTAGAAGCACTTTCCTTCACACGTATTTTAAGATTATTCAAATTAGTTCCAACATTTAGAGCCATGAACAAGCATTCATCAATTCCTTCATCTAGATAATTTGATTCTTCATCATCAGATATACCTTTGTCCTTTTCAACATAATAACTTTTCTTGACAAATTTCACCTTATGATCCTTTTGTTTGCCATTAGTAATTTTGATTGGACATTTAGATGCATAATGACCTATCTTTCCATAGTTGAAACATTTGAAAGTTAGATTACCTCTGTATTTTCTAGTAACCTTTTTCAATATTCTCACAAAGTTTGCTTCCACCTCATCAAGATCATCTAGATTCAATCCATCATCTTTTTCCACTTTGCAGACTATAAAAGAAGTTTCTTTATTTTTAGAATCTTGACCAAAATCTCTCACTTCAAAAGAAGTTAAAGCACCAAACATTTGATCTCTAGAATAATTGTCCAAATTTTGAGCTTCCTTAATAGCAAAAACTTTAGAACTATAAGCTTTAGGCAGAGTTCTTAATACCTTTTTCACAACTTTGCTTTCATCTAGCTTCCACCAAGACCAATGATGGAATTTCCAACTTCATCAACTACAAGCATGTAGGCAGTAATATCTTCATCTTCATACATCCTTAGGGTTTCAAATTTGGCTTTTTAGTTCTACATCTTTTCTTGTTTAACCTTGATATCTCCTTCATAGATATCTTCCAGCTTTGTCCAGATCTCTTCAATAGACTTCAAACTTATCACCTTTCCAAGTTTAGAATCAAAAATACCACTCAGGATTGCATCCTTGCTTTGCCATTTTTTTCATTATCCTTGATCTCATCATCACTTGTTGGACCATTTGCAAGCATAATATATCCTTTTTCAACAAACTGCCAAACACCAAATCCAAGAGAAACCATAAAGGACTCCATCCTAGTTTTCCAATAGGTAAATGTTCCATTGAACAAAGGAACTTTGAAACCTTTCCTATATTGCACCATTTGGATCTACCTCAAGCGATTAAACTTCTTTCTAGGAACCATAGATCTGATAGCAATTTTTGGATGCACAAGACAACTGAGAGGGGGGTTAATTAGTTGTATACTTTAAAACATCAAGAACCCTCATCAACATTCAAATCTGCATTGACTCTTAAACCCTTAATAACCATTAAACCCTTAACATGCATTAACATAATGTAAACATGTAAAGCAGTAATACAAACACATAAAACCCATAAGAACACCAGATTTATGTGGAAAAACCAAGAAGAGAAAACCATGGTAAGCATTAACTCACTAATATATGAATTGCAGCACCAAATATAGTAAGTCTCACTACCCAGAAAGATAAAGAAAGGCTCATTGTCGGTGGCTCACTACTAAAGGAATCATTGTATAGAAGAAATAAGAATAGAAGAAGGGGTGGTCACTGCCAATTTGAACTTCTAAATATGCATCTCTCATATGTTGAAGGTATAATTTCACAGAAGAAAAAATAACTCAAACAAAATGAAATGTAGACACCTTCTTCTCACTACATCTAGAAGTCATAGGCATTAAGGCTCACACTTCAGATCACTGCACTTGATCACTTTCACATCTTTCACATCTTACACTCTACACTTAATCCTCACAACAAATATCCTTGCATTTATACCATCTATGGCCTAAAACAATCTCAATTAGGTCGGCCTTAAGGAAATGTATGCACCTCATCCATGCAACACCAAATAGGTCAACACCAAACTTCCATAATATAAATAAGTGAAGCCAAACCATGCCACTACTTAATTGAAACCAAAATCTACGCAAACATGCTTCTCAACACTTTCTCAAACAACAATTATCCTCCATAATTAGCACTAGGACACCAGGTTGGCCAAACCTACACTAACACTAACAAGCGACTCCAAACACACCTCTTCAGGTCCAAAAACATCTCATAGACGAGACAAAAAAATTCCAAAACATCTCAAAATATTCCACAACATCAAAATATTTTCCAAAAATACTGTAACCACCTAAAACTTAAGAACACCTTCATTTTGTACAACCAGACATACTAGCATAGAAATCCAACACATCAGACAAATTTAGGAAAAAAATCAACACCTGAAACTTCAAGGGAAGGTAGATATAGTCAATATAAGCATGTTCCCAGATTTGTAACACCAAAACCTTTACTGTGGAGAAATGCAGAGAAATCTCATTTCTCCCAGACACCCTATTTCACTAGACAGACATCTTGTCAAACACATCTTCCACTACAATATGATCCAAAACCTAAAAATTTGGATAGGAAAGCTCTAAACACCTATGATCATCACATATAAACCACATGAGCATATCTTCAATCATGAAGAAATGTAGAGCAAAACATTTAACACCACTCTATCACATTGAACTCTCTTTTATTCATTTTTTCTCAAAAGCACTTAGAAACCATTTGAACCAACTTCATCAACAACATTACTAACATCTTTTCAACACATCTATAGCATAGATGTAACATGCAAAACTTTCCAACCACAACAATCTTCCTAGACACAAGTCAGGCCAACAACCTCTGCAACTATACTAAAGTAGGACATTAATGACAAAACCAACATGTGTTGACATCAATACCAACCATTCCAACATTCTCTTTATACAAGGGGTTGAAATCAATGAAAACACCCAAGAAACTCACAAAAAACTCAAGCTTCCAACATCTTCAAACTTCCAACAAACCCAACCCAAGTGCACATTTAGGTATTTTTTCCTATATCTTCTAGGGTGAACAAGTCATATGTGTGGCTTAGTTATTTATGTGAGTTTGTGATGGTAATAAACAAGGAGTATGACCAATTAAGGTTGTCTCATCAATTACGATACAAAATATGGTGAGTGCACATGATGGGGTAGATGCATGTGATTTTTATCCTTATGATGTAGATGGATGCATGTGAAATATATAGTGACAATGAGGGAGCATGTGATGAGGTGAGGTTATGATAGAAAAATATTTCCGATTAGAAGAATCAAGTGGGTGTATGGTGGTTTAGGATGATGGTATGAAAAGCCTCCCTATTAAAGGAAAAAGGTGGGTGGGGTTCATGTTCATAGTAGAAAGAGCTCTGCCATTATGAAATTAGGATAAGTGACATGTATTCCAAGCCATGGTTTGTGGGTGGTGTGAGTAGATTTATTGTGAATGGTAAGTGTATGGGTGATTAAGAGACCTAGTAGATGGTGGATATGACTCTACACATGACACTTGTTTTCTAGGTTTTCATCATGGTACTTTCCCAAGGTGCCACAAGAAATGGCTTTCACCATTGGACGAATTATTTATCTTTACTATTTTTGTATTTTTGTATTTATTTTTATTTTTATTTTTATTTTTATTTTTATTTTTTTATGCATTAAATTTATTAATATTCACAATATTCATTGGCTCTTCCAAGGGTTCACCTTTCATAGTATCCAATTGATAAGTGTTGGATCCATATTTTTTTGTTATAATATAAGGACCTAACTAGTTGGGTTCGAACTTTCCTTTCTTTTCATGGTCCTATAAATTGTGTTGATTTTCTTTGAGGACAAGATCACCAATCTTGAAATCTCTTGCTTTATTTTCTTGTTGTATCTTTGGTAAATCCAATTCTGATATACCCATAGATGATTCAGAGCATTGAGAAATTTTTCCATCCAAGAGTTTCAATTGTTGTAACTGTGTCACACAATACTCTTCTTCATCAATAAGATGTTGTAAGGAGATACTCAAGGATGAGAGTTCTACCTTGATTGTAAAAATTTCCTTGGTACCATAGACAAGAGAATATGGTGTTTTCCCATGTGGGAGTGTGGATGCTTGTACAATAAGACCATAAGGCAAGATTGAGTAGGAGGTGCCAATCTCGACTAGAATCATTGATCAACTTTTTAAGTATTTTCAAAATTGTTTTATTAGTGGCCTCAACTTGTTCATTTCCTTTTGGGTAATAAAGAGTGAAAAAATGATGTTGGATATGAAATTTTTGGCACAATTCATGGACCTCTTGATTCTTAAATGGTTTTCCAATATCTATGACAAAAGAGGATGGAATACCAAAGTAGAAAATGATGTAGTGGAGGATGAGTTTGGCAAAAAAATGCAATGATATATGTTAATGGGATAGCTTCCACCCACTTAGTGAAGTATTAAGTGGTGGTAATGATGAATTTATGACCATTAGAAGAGGATAGATGTATTTTTCCAACAAGGTCTAACCCCCATCGTGAAAAGGGTCATGGAGTGACAATAGGTTGTAACTCTTACGATGGTGTGTGAATGAGGTCACCATGTTGCTATCATGGTCGATAAGTCTTTACAAAATTATGTGCATCTTGCTCTACTGTTGGCCAATAATATCCAATGTATAGCAATTTCTTAGCTAGATTAGGACCACTAGAATGGGTCTCGTAGATACCTTGATGTACTTCTCTTAAAGTGGTTTGAGCCTCTTCTATGTCTAAGCACCTTAGGAGGCCTTCAAAGGTCCTTTAGTAGAGGGTATCACTAAGTAATGTGAAGCGAGTGGAATTGTGGATGCAATTATTCTAATTTATCAAAAATTAAATCTTGATAGTCAACATTGGACATTTGAAATTCAAATAATAAAATTCCACCTTCGACATATCCAATTTTGGAGGAAAAATAGGGGTACTAAGTCGCCATAAGTGACTTGGTCCCATCCCTATTTTATAGGACTTAAGGTGTTGGGGGAAAATATTAAATGAATGCTTAGGTTTTCCACATGCAATTTGTTAGTAAATGTTAAAATGGGCCATGGAAAGTATAATTTAGGAAATTAGGTGTACAATTAGGTCCATGCACTTAGGGGGGAGAAAAAAATAGTTTGAAATTGTCAGGTGATAATTTATGATGCTACATTTAGCCCCCACTTTAGTGAGAATATGAACTTACACTTAGACTCACACTAAAGTAGAAAAATATGTCAAGAGGGGTCTAATTGTCCAAATGTTGAAGAGATAGGATGGAAATGAATCTAGGGGGAGTGTAAACGTCCCTAGGATTCAAGATCATATGGAAAATAAACATAAGCACAAAGGAACACACACATGTATGTAATGCACCAAGACAACACAAAACATACATGATGAAAACATGAAGCGTACACAATGAAAACACATGAAATAACATAAAATAAAGATGAAAAATTAAAAAAAATACAACTCAAACACAAAGAAGACACATGACAGACACACAACAAAACTCAAGGTTAGTATTTGAAATAAAGAAAAAGAGAACCCTAGGTCTTATGTGTAAAACCAAGGATTCAAATTTTGGGTGTTTTATGGGTGTCGTGTGTTCTTTTTCTAATGTTCATTAAGATGGAGATCAACAAGGTGTTTAGATTGAATTTCAACCATGAAGGTGAGCTAATCAGACTCGGATCTGCATCTTTTAGGGTCTTGGAATAAATTGGAACTGATTTAACTTGATTAACTTAATTAGACTATGTGACCTATATGAAAAAGCAAGATTTTTACAATTGACAAAATGAAACAGAGAATTGTATGCAAATCTGGGAAGGGTGGAGTGATGTGTACCTATCCTAAAAGTTTTATGTTGTTCTGTATAGGAGGACAGAGTTACCCAAGGCTATCTGAGTCCCTGTAGGGGTGTCCTACTCTATTTTTCCAGTCCTCTAATGCTAGATTTTAGATCCCTATTTTCACTTGCAAACTTGTTGGAACACTAAAAAAATAATTTTGTAGGTGAGCTTCCATGAGTTGATAAGGTGTAGGGTTTTGAATGCAACAATGGATAAATTATCTTCAAACTCTTTTCAATCCTCTCCAAACCTTAAATATGCACATTGACAAAGATAATAAATTTTGTGTCATTTAGGGGCTTGCCTTAGTCAAAACCTATGTTAGTGTTTCCACTTCCACAATAGAAATGTCAATGATAAATGGATAAATGATAGGAAGTAATGATGAAGCAACAAAGCATTGCAACTCACCACCCTTCAATGGATTCCTTGAAGGACTGAAGTCATACACATCACTTCAAGGTCTTGGATCTTGCTTGGAGACCTAAAAAAGAGTTAGCCTTCACAAATAATGATAAAATGAACTCACATAGGATTTCACATGATGCTCGGATTTTGAATTATTGCAATAAAGCTCTAAAATGTTGCTCTTGAATTTCTTCATAGTGCTCTTGAAAATAATTTTCACCTCTTTCTTCTTGTTAGATTTCAAATGATGCAATAACTAGGTATTTGTAGGAATTTATTCAATTTCTCACAAATTAACTCCTAATAGCTGATATTTGTAATTTGAATTTTAAATATTAAAATGTCGACACCAACATATTCAAATTTGGATCTTGGTAAAATAAGGGGACTAGGATTCCCAAGGGCATCCCAGTATTGGCCCTATTTTCTAGGACTTAGGGTGTCAGGGGAAAAACATTAAATTAATGCATTTGTTCAATGCTTGCCATTTCTCAGAAAATGGTAAAAATAGGTTACAAAATACATAATTTAGGAAATTAGGTGCTTAATTAGGATCAATAATTTAAGGGGGACAAAACATAGTGTGAAATTATCAAGGGTGACCATTTACAAGCTACATTTATCCCCCACTTTAGTGAGAGTATGAAGTTGCACTTAGACTCACACTAAAGTAGAAAATATATGTCAAGAGGGGTTCGATTATTTGAATGTTGAAAATATAGGATGACTAAGGATCAAGGGGGAGTGCACAAGCCCCTAGGATTCAATTTCCCATGGAAAAACAACATAAATAAAAAAGGAACATACACATTTATGAAATGCAACAAGACAACATACACAATGTCACAATAAAGTGCAAAAAAGAGGGTATGGATAATCACAGGCTAAGTTGTGTTATGCTAGGATCCACACCAAATGTGTTCATGACACACCATAGAAAAGTTTGATATTTTCTAGGTTAATCACAAACAAAAGGCACCATATGCTAGTGAACTCCGATATTCACTAAGTGAGCCCCAGACACAAATGAGAAACACACTTGGTCTAGTGAATTTCACTATTCACTAGGTGTGTACCCATGACAAAGTAGCAAAATGAGAAACACACTAGTTCTAGTGAAGTTCGATATTCTCTAGGTGTGCACCCATGTCAACCATACCAAGAGTTATACTCCCTAATAACTCTGATAAGGTGCTACAAAAATGGTCAAGATGCTATGCCAATGCATCACCAAGTTCAATGCACATGAAAAAAGTGAAGCAAAAATGTTAATGTCAGCACAACACTAAGTCCAACGTGTGTGAAAAAAGTGAAGAAAATAATTCCAATGTATGCCCACATCTTAAACAAATTTCAAAATACCATGTTGTGAGCAATTTCTTTAAGGTAGAAAATGATAAATGTCATATGATAAAATGTCACAAGAGCTTATTTGAAAAACCCTATGTCAATTATATGTTTCCAAATAAAGCTACATTATAATAAGGGGTTTTCCCCCAAATGTAATGCAACAATTAACATGAACACATAAGGGATCCATGGATCTAGGGTCAGTATACGTCTTTGCTATAGTGATATAATAGAGCTCAGAACTAACAACATTCCCCAAATACTTTTGGAACAATGAACACAATGGATAAATGACACAAAGAGAAAAAACAAACAATTTTTTGGTCAACATGGAAGAGACTTAAATGTCTCAACGCCTTGCATCATCCACAAAAAGAAAACACGAGACAAAAATAAAAGAAAAATTCTACAACATATAGAAGAATGGGGATACAAATAGAAAAATGTCACGACAGATTTGTTTCCTTTGTATTCTTGTGCCAATGAAGCAATAAGAGTCATCCAAAGAAAAATCACAAACACAAAGGCACACCAAATAGCACAACACAGATCATTGTTGGTGTGGGGTGATCCCACAATAGTGTGTTACACTTTTTGGTCAAACTTGACATTGAACTAAACCATTTTAACTAAATCTTCACTTTCAGACACCTATAGCTGCTAAACCATGAGGAATTTGAAGATGATGCAAACTAGTGATTTTTGAAAAAAATTCTATAGATTCTAAATATATATTTTTTAAGTTTTTGGAATCAAATTTCATTTCTTTTTCCATCTCTTTTGATAACTAGTTTTTAATAGTAAACACCACTTTTAAAGAGTGGTGTTTATTGTATAACACAACTTTTTTTCTATGAAAGATAAAATTCTATTTTTTTTTAATTTAGATTTGTAACTACCATATCTAGCTCCTTCATTTGGTTTCATAGTGTTTTCTTGAATTTTTTTTTCTTAATTAAGTTTTGAAGTCAAACTTGTAGACACTGAAATTTGGTCTAGGCCTGCGACTTCAATTTCTTCATAATTTGTACCTTCATTGTCATGATTAAATAATGTTAATTATTTAATTATTTTCTAAGGTCATTTCTCATCTATTAATTAAATAACTTTAATTATTTAATTAATTCATATTATATTTATTCAAGTCCTGATTATTTAAATAAAGGTTATTTATTTAATTACGTCACTAATTGAATTTATCCTCTTTCTTAAATTAAATAAATTCTTATTTAATTTATCCTAATCGTATTTCTGACTATAATTAAATAAATACTTTAATACTTTAATTATTCATTTAACATTTTCTTTACTCAATTAAATAAATCTTATTTATTTAATTAATCCCTAAATGTCAAATGTTGAATTAAATAATCATTTAATTCATAAAAGTCTATTTTTGACATATTCTTCTATATTTAGATAATTGTTTAAGTTATCTAATTATTCATTTCCACTTGACTCAAGATCTATTTAAATCAGTCAGTTATCTCCTGATTTAATGATTGATTGTCTTTCACAAATAAACTCTATGTCATAACCAGTCAGTTATCTAGCTTTAATTCTTATGCATGTACACATTTATTAATTAAATATATTTATTTAATTAATTAATTTATGCGTGCATTTGAACTGACCATTTCTATTATTCTATCCTTATCTTTTTCATGCAAACATTATTCTTCTAATTTTTGAATGCTTTCAACTAGAGATTAAATTATTATTTAATCTTGATCTCTATTCTTAGGTTTTATCACTCATGTCAGTACTAACAGTTATCTTAATGCATGTCAAATCTTTTAATCTGAATCATCTGTCTATCTTTCGATCTCAGCCTCTCATTCGAATGATCAATTTTCTATAAATTGACCTGACTCTCATCATTTCAACCCCTCCCAAAATTGTATGACTTTTGGGGCACTTGTTTAATCTTCGATATTTTACTATAATCACATACATCAAGGCTATACTTGCACACATACTAAAAATCTGAGGGCAAGAATACCATCACGACAAAATGGAGAAGGACAATCGAGGTCATTCATGGAAGGATGTAGATACTAGGTGAGATTTCTCTTTTTTTATGTTTATAATTTTCTTTGTGCTTTGTTGTTTAGCTTTAGATTACAATTCGAGTTTGATTGCTTTTTTATTGCTTTAATCCCACTTTTTTTTCCTGATAGTTACATTAGTGAACCCGATGTGAAGACACGTTCTTCACAAATCCGTAGACATTTTATTCAATTTTTGTAGGTATCATACATCCTGACACATCTTCCAGATGAAACGACATAATTGATATTACGAACCACATCTGATGAATATAGCGATGCATCTGACAAAATTTGATGCATCCATGGCTTTTCGTGACGCAATCGACTGGTGAAAATATGCAACGCATCTACTATTCTATGCAACGCATCTAACTAGTGAAATTTCTAGGTTTAAATTTCTATTTTACAATTTTTCATTGTGTTTTTATTTCAACTAATTTTTGGTTTGCAATGTGTGTTTTAAGGAGTTAACATAGTGTTTGCAAGATGTAGTGTAGAAGACAAGTTTTTGAAACCTTTTTACATGATGATCGATGAAGACTAATTCAAAACTACTAATGAATTGTTTTTCAGGACGTGTGTCAAGACTATTTTTAAACAGATTTTTTGGTAGATTAGAAAATTGTCATTTGGGTTTTAAAATTTACTACTCTCTATTGTGTTTGGTGCAAAAGAATGCTTTGTTATTACCCGATTCAGTATATAGAATTATCCTCTCCCCTTATATATTCATGTGATCCTTGGTGCAAGAGAACCTATTACTAACTCTATAAATTGGGCCTGTCTTGGTGGGAGAAAGTACTCACCCCAAGATGACTCAAACCAGCAATGAAGCTCTTTCACCGAGCTACTCCTGACCAATATATAAATGTAAACCTTAAGGGAAAGCCTAAGGTTGTAGGTACATATTTTTTATGCAGATGAGATCGTTGTATCTTGCCTCATGTATAGCCATCTAAACGGGTGCCCGTACTACGAGCCAATTGTTTTAATAAGCCAAAAACCTTCTATTTGTTGGTGCAAGAGCTTGAACCTCTGAAGCCATCTCACGTTCATATGGTTCTTAGTAGATATGAGAAGTATGCCATGGGAGTTTCATGGGTATTGAAGCTTGGCTTCCCCAGAGAAGTGAGTGTCGTGGAGTGGAGCCAGTGGGGTCAAGCTTCTAGTCATCCGCTTTGAATAAGCGTAGCTAGGGAAACCCAAGTGAGAACTCAACAAGTATTGTCACTACTAGCCTTAGGATTGTAATTTTTTTATGGAAATACACATGTTCATGATCGTCAAACTGGAAATACATTGTCTTCTAATTGTTTTTATTTTCCAAAACTTGATCACAAAACAAAGTTAGTTTACACTATAATTTACTAGAAAATTGCAACCATTCATCAAAAAACCACAATTGTTAAATAGAATCACATTTGTTCACCAAAGAAATGCATCTATTTATTAGAGTCACATATGCTAACTAGTTTGTCGCATCTATCAAAACTGAGTCCAATTTGCATGTCCCAGAATCTAAGTCGCATTTGTTTAACCGTGAGCTGTATCTACCAGAATAGTTTGCATCTACTCAGTAGACTACCACATCTGAAGTCTTGAGTCACATGTTTATTACCTTTGTTATTGATAAACCCGCAATTGTTACATTTTGTGACACATTTGAATAGGTGAGATGCATCTGCAGTCTAGAATGATGCATATGCCCTTGTCACAGATCTGACCCACTTTTTACCAATATATAGTCAAAGTCCTAAGAACCACATCTGAGAAGTCCTAAGTCACAATTGATACCCTGAGTCACATCTACTACAAAGTAAACTGCATGTGTCTGATACCCAAAACTAAATTTACCAGTAAACCACAACTGAGAAGGAAAACCGCAACTTTTAAATTTTGCAATGCATCTACTTGAGTATCAAAAAACCAAAATTTACTATCACAAACTTAGAACAAATAGTCAAACCAGTATCTGACTTATCCTTTTACACTAATTCTTGAATAGAAACTAGAAAATTTTCTCAAAACTTGCACGATTACATCCTTCAAAAATTATTTAGTCATAGCGATAGGTATCCTAGTCATAGATCTTACTTTCATCTTAGGGGTCTTTATTTCCTTTAGAGAGATCATCTTTTGCATATTTTAGGATAGGTACCTTTGACACTTTGGATAAACCCTTGATTCAACAAACATTGTCATTGAACCTAGTCATCATATCTTTTGTCCTACACATGAATCCTTCCAACTCATTAGTCTAGTTTGGGAGTTCACCTTATCTTTTGGTCCTAGTCCTATGAAGGTTCCTTGTCAAAACTAAATTGAAACCTAGGTTAATCTTTAGCTGATAGATAACATCTTTTAGAATCTTCCAATTTGGTCACTTAGAATTTTTCATATTTAGACACTGTCATCCTAGAATAGCATCATTTTAGACATACCTTATTTGTAGAGAAAATACCAAAAAAATAGCTGCATACATTCATCCTTTATATTCAGAAAATCCTAAAAACATAGATTAGATTCATACTATCCATAGACTTAGCTTTTGCATCACTTTCACTTTGAGCTTACATTACATGGTTGAAAGAAGATCAAAAAGGAAGAAAGAGAAAATATGGCTGATCCAAGTGAATTCATCAATCCATTTTCAAACCCCTTTTCAAGGACATCTTCATCGAGACCTCACAAGACTTTGTTAGAGAAATTTGTTACTAGAGACACACAAGGACATGTTGTAGTGGAAGACATAGATGTTATTGCACAAGACCCTGTGTTTTCTTCATTTATAGATGACTATCTATCAAATGATCCTCAATGATACTTAGCCAAATTGCTAGCAGAAGGTGCCAAGTTACCTCCTAGTTTTGATATATGTACCCTACAAATTGCATCTACCCAAGGGGAAACTACTACCATTACTAGTGCTACTATACCTCAAGTGACTACTGCTATACCATCTAGAAGACCTACACAGAGTGCCTCAATGATACACACATATCCATTTGGTACACCTACCTTGACACAGGGGCATCATCATCCAATCCCTTCGGTCATCTTGTTGGGAACAAAAAATATAGAACAACTCCTATACCAAGTGTCAATGTCACTAGCATTATTCCACAAACAACAACTATACCCAGTGTTAATGTCACTAGTACCATACCACATATTGGAATCTCCCAAGTAGGAGGTATACCATCCTTTCAATATGGAAATAGACCCATCACTTCACAAATTCCAAATCATAATCCATTTTCACAGATTCTGAGTCAAAATCCATTTTCACAAACTCCAAATCAAAATCCATTCTCACAGATTCCAAATCAAAACCCATTCACTAACATTCCAAATCAAAATCCACTTTACATACCGACATTTAACCAAAACCCATCACAAAACATTGGATTCCAAAACACATACATAGATCCAAATAATCCAACTAACACATCATTAACTCAAGTTGACGTCATGTAGACACAAATGCATGGACTTCAAACACAGATGGATAACATGGCAATGTCTAACAAGAAAACCTTTTCAGCAAGGGATTTATGCCCATTTCCTTTTGACAAATCATTGTACATGACACCTTTCCCTCATGGGTATGTCATACCAAAATTTCCCAAGTACAATGGAAAGAAAAATCTAGTCGAACACATAAGGGAATTTTCCATGATGTGCATAGATGTCGCCTACGACCCCACCTATCTTATGAGACTCTTTCCTAGAAGTCTTATTTGAATTACACTAGAGTGGTTTTCAGGTCTAGACTATGGCATAAAATCATGGGGTGAACTGGCTCACAAATTCATTGAACACTTCTCCTTTAACATCGACCATGAGATTAACATAGCAACCTTGTGTCACACTACACAAGATGAAGGAGAAACATTTATCGCTTTGTTCTAGAGATGGAGAACTATAGCCAGCCGATGTCCTTTCAAGATACATGATAAACAAAAGGTCACTATCTTCCAAGAAAACCTCAACCCAAAATTAAGAAGTGACTTGAGGGTACATTGTTGCACATCCTTTGCAAAACTAGTGGAAAAGGGCCTCATACTAGAAAAAGGTCTCATTGACAAAGGAGAACTTAAGACATGCAACAAAAATCTAACTTTGCAAACCACCCCCAATGACAAAAACAAGTTTTGGTCTTAGAATAAAAGCATTACCAATGATGGGGTAGTTGATGCAAATACTTTACAAGCAAGACCGATCATCACACTTAGAGGAAATAACCCCTCTACCAACACACTCAATGTCATTAGCCAAACTCGCAACACTACCCAAAACACCCAATGGCCACAACAATAGAGAAGATTTCCAAAACATGAGTTCACTCCCCTTGGGGAACCCATAGAGTCAATTTTCAAATAACTGTTGCAACACAATCTTATACAGCTTCAAGATCCAAGACAATACGATCCAAGGAAATTCAAACCATTTTGGTGGAATGAAAATACCTTTTGTGACTTCCATCGGATCAATGGACATAGCCTAAAAAATTGCTAACTGAAAAACATCATACAAGACTTTGTCAAGGACAAAACTATTCAGGTTAGTAGACAAAAATTGACATCTTCAACCATTGATCACAAGGTATTTTTTGATCCACTACATGACCATGGCAAAGGAAAAGCCCCTAGTTCAGATAACAAGACCAATACTTCTTCCAATTATGCTAGTGTCAAGCATGATTATAGTGGCCCCATCGTAAATCATATCTGAGTTGTTAATGAGCATGTCAATACCATTACCATAAATAAAACCCCCAAGTGTGTTGTCAACACTTATCGAACCAAGATCACCATCCAAGGTCCACCATCACACCAGGCACCATAGACCTCCAAGTCGTAGTATAACTTACTTGATCAGTTGGGGAAAACTCCAGCCCAAATCTCCATCTTGGAACTGTTATGTATCTCCCTTGAACATCGATCCATTTTAGACAAGGCTTTACAAAGCACCACTATCCCTAATTATCTCGATGTCAATAATTTCTAGGAAATGGTAGGCTACTTAACCAATAATCATCATGCCACATTATTTGAACAAGACTATGCAACTGAAAAGACAAATCATAATGACCTGTTACACCTAGAATTCCTTGTTCACAAAACCAAAGTAAGACGAGTTCTGTTAGATAGAGGAGTAGGGTTAAATCTTTGTACTTTAAAATTGGTTAAGGCATTAGGCTTCTCAGAAGCATGTGTGGAGACCACCAAAAGTATTGTCATTAAGGCTTATGACAATGAGGAACGAAAATCAAAGGGGGTAGTAACACTTCCTATCAGAATTGGTCCTACAGTTATGGAGACAAAATTCCAAGTCTTGGATCTCACTCTTCCATACAACCTTCTGCTAGGCAGACCATGGACTCACACCATGAAGGAAATCCCTTCTACCTACCATCAATGTCTAAAATTTCCCTACAATGGAACTAAAATTACAATAGATGGTGACCCATATCCATTTCAATATTGCACCAATCTACGAGAGATACCCCAATGCCAAGTGCCAGTAAACCAAGAAGCTTCATCATCCAATTCATCTCACTAAGTCGATCCATCTACTCTCTCTAAAAGATCCATTTTTCCATCATTATCTTCCACTCCCAGGGTTGAGATCCAAGAAAAGGGTTGTGGAGAATATCACATGAAGACATCTTATTATGTTAGTTATCTGGTTCCTCCTAAATCCTATGGTTTACCTACAACAAATAGGAGACAATCAATGGTCATTATACACATCCCTCCCACAACAACTTTCACTAAATGGGGAGAATTAAGCAAAGAATCCATAAATGAAGATGATGTGACCTCTTGGTTGTATACAAAAGATAATGAAGAACCTCCCCCACTTGCTCACATACCTACACACCAATATGGTAAGGGTTTCTCCATAATGCAGAGCAAGGGATATAATGGACATAGTGGTTTAGGCTTACATCAAGATGGGAGGATTGAACTAGTCATTGTTTCTAAATGGCCGAAAGGCTTAGGGCTTGGGTTTCAACCGATTTAGATTGGAAAACCTAGTACTGCATCACCTTTACTCGAGGAATTAAATGCTTGTTAAGATATTGATACATCCGACGAACCATCTAACCAACCCTATTATGACTCCCCTGACTAACGAATATGAGTGGGATTCCCTATCTTCCACCTCTGCCATGGACCTTGATAAACTGTTTGGAGAACTTGACTTAATGCTAAAATCCTCACCAGATCTAATGAAGTCCTATCCACATAAGAATTTGACAAAAGAGGAATGGTTTAAACATTACTATTGGGAATCTCTTGATCCTGCCTCTTGGGAACCTGACCAATCCACTTTAGAGAACCACACCTTGGCATTAGGCCCACCTCAGAATCCACCTAGATCCAAGTAAAAGAGAAAAGAGGACTTGGTAAGAAACTTTTGTGACTATATGAACAAATCATCTTTTACCTTGACCCCTTTGAATTTTGACAACTTCGATGATGACATGCCTTTAGTCTATCCCTAGCTCATTGATTGGGATCAACATGACACACCCGTCTTAGACAGTTTTGAGAATGACAAAGAAATTGTTGAGTTCTTAGGATTATGAGAAGGAATACCTAGTGGTAATCACAAGGTTGGATTTACCATTGACTTGGACAACAAGGCATATTTTGGGGAATCTGTTCAACCCTCTAGTCACAAAAATAAGAAAAAAAATGAAATAGATAAAAATGAGGAGTCTCTAGGTGAAAACCAAAAGGCACCTTTAGATAGTGAAAAAGAAAAAAATAAGGATGCATTTGAAGGCGAAAACCTCTCTAAGGTACCTAAGGATGGAGGTTTGAACATTATCCTTAATGCACGAGAAAATTCACCCATGCTAGTTGAAGAATCAATGGAAGTTGGCACAGGCACAAAAGAGAATCACCAACTGGTATATTTTATAGCATCATTGACAAAAGCAGAGCAGCCAGAATTCTGTAACTTCTTTACACAAAGACAGATTAATTTTTCCTAGTCATATGCAAACATGCCTAGACTAGATCCTAAACTTGTACTAAATCATATTCCTTTGCAACCAGGTATAAAAATAGTGAAACAGAAATTGAGGAAAATGCACCCACATATTGCTTTACTAGTCAAGGCTGAGCTGAATAAATTGTTGGATGTTGGCTTCATTAGATCAATCGACTATACAGATTGGATTTCCAATCTTGTACTAATCGCCAAACCAACAGGGGGCATCCGAATCTACACAAATTTCAAAGATATAAATAAATCCTTTCCTAAGGATGACTTTCCTTTACCGAACATTGACATGATTGTTGACTTAACAGTAGGCTATGAGATTTTATCTCTTATGGATGGATTTTCAGGATATAATCAGATCATAATTGCAGCTGAAGACCAACCTAAGATAGCTTTCACATGTCCTTGGGGAACTTATTTTTGGAATTTCATGCCCTTCGGAGTCAAAAACACTGGAGCAACGTATCAATGTGTCATGACAACTATTTTTCATGACCTTATACACACTCTTATGGAGGACTATGTCGATGACCTTATTGCTAAATCACTGACAAGGGCTGATCATTTATAGGTCTTAGACAAGATATTTGAAAAAATGTGTGTTTGGAGTGAAATAAATAAATCTTTTGGGGTATATCATTTCTAGATGAGGCATTGAAGTTGATCCAGCCAAGGTAAAAGCAATCATAGACATGCCTCCACCAGCTAATCTCATTCAACTAAGGACACTACAAGAGAGACTGCAATCCATCAGAAGATTCATAGTGCAGTTAGCAGATAAGAAACATCCATTTCAACATTTACTTAGAAAATGAGTACCCTTTGTGTGGATAGGTAAGTGCCATGAAGCTTTTCAACTGATTAAGGATTATCTACTCACACCACCAGTCTTAATGCCAATTGTTCAGGGATGACCACTGATTCTTTATATTTCAGCAACCCATTCATCACTAGGAGCGTTGCTTGCATAGAATGATAATGAAGGTCATGAAAGGGTAGTATACTATATCAGTCACACCTTGGTAGGTTATGAGCTCAATTACAGTACCATTGAACGTGCTTGTCTTGTGGTAGTAATTGCTACTCAAAAACTAAGGCACTATATGCTAAACCATCAGACAATGTTGGTTGCGAAGATAGATCCTTTAAAATATCTTCTAAGCAAAGCAGCATTAATAGGGCGACTAGCCAAATGGGTGATGATACTTAGTGAGTATGATATCCATTACATAGAGAGAAAAGCTATCAAGGGACAAGTCATTGTTGATCAATTGGAAGATGCACCGATACAAGCAGATCACCCCTTAGTTGTAGATTTTCTTGATGAGTTTATATTCACTATTAACACAAGCACAACATGGAAATTATACTTTGATGGCTCCCATACAAATCATGGCTTAGGGGATGGTATATTTTTTATCACACCATAGGGTGATTCTATCCCTATGTCATTTAGGATTGTGTTTCCATGTACTAATAACATAGCAAAATATGAGGCTCTTGTGATAGGATTACACATGCCAGTTAAATGGAAAATCAAGAACCTACAGGTTTATGGTGACTCTCAACTGGCAATTTGATAGGTAAATGATGATTATGAGACTAAGGATGAAAATATTACTCCCTACAAATGCATGGTAGATAGTTTCAAGGAGTACTTTGACAAGGTTGACTTTCATCAAATACCTCATGTTCTAAACAGGGCAGTAGACACTATGGCTACTATTGCTTCACTCTTGGACATACCTAGCAACGTGCCTAAGTTGGATTTTTTGGTAGAATAGCTTTTGATCCCTGCCTATGACATCCCAAATTTAGAAATGGTGTGTGAGATTGTTGGTCCCAATTCCCCATGGTATAAGGACATCTATGACTACCTCCATGTTGAAATCATACCCCTTGACCTTTCTAATAACCAACATAGGACATTCCTTCACAAGTCAGCCAAGTACACCATCATCGGAGATACCCTTTATAGACATGCCTTAGACAATACCCTATTGAGATGTCTCGATACTGAAGAAGCACAAGCAACCTTGTGTGGGGTACATGAGGGTATATGTGTGTCCCATTCTAGTAGTCCTACCTTAGCTAAGAATATTATGAGGTTGGGTTACTATTGGCTTACCATGGAAAAGGACTCATATGTCTTTGTCAAGAAATTTAGTCAATGTCAGGTACATGGAGATTTGATACATGCACCAGTACAAGAGCTTCATCCCATAACATCACCATGGTCTTTTTCCCAATGGGGACTCGACCTCATAGGTAAGATACATCCCACATCATCCAACAACCATAAGTTCATCATTACGACCACTGATTATTTTACTAAGTGGATTGAGGCTATTCCCATGACTTACATCACCGGCACACAGATCTCTAAGTTTATCTTGAACTATATCATCTCTCGATATGGTGTACCTCAATCCATTATCATAGATAATGGTTGTCCATTCAAGAACCAAGAAGTCCATCATCTCTATGAAGATTTCCATATCCAACATCATTTTTCCACCCCATATTACCCACAAGGTAATGGCCAAGCTGAGGCATCTAATAAAACAATCATTAGAATCCTCAAAAGATTGTCAATGATGTTGGTCATGATTGGAATTTATAGCTTAATCCAGCCTTATGGGCCTATCGTACAAACATCTGTACTCCCATTGGTGCCACCCCATATTCCTTAGTATTTGGTTTTGAGGCCATTCTGCCTATTAAGGTTGAGATTCCTTCCTTGAGGGTATCCTTGAAAGGACATATTGACAATGAAGAGTACCAATTTTTAAGACTACATGAGCTAGAATTCCTAGATGAACAAAGATATAAGGCATTAGATCATCTCCAATCATATCAAAATCATCTTCATCACAGCTACAATAGGAAGGTCTTGAATATAAATTTTGAAATTGGTGACCTGGTCCTAATGGAGAATCCCAAGAATCAAGCTGAAAGAGAAAAACCAGAAAATTTTGAACCTAACTGGTTAGGACCCTACATTGTCACAGAAGCCTTTGGATCAGGAGCATATCAACTCTCTACTCCTGAAGGAGAATCATTGTTAGCACCTATCAATATTCTTCATCTAAAGAAGTTCTACACATAGCTTCTGAGAGCCTTGTCTTAATTATCAAAAATATAAAAAAATCAAAAAATCAAAAAAATAAAGAAAATAGTAAAGAGAAGTAAGTCATCCAATAGTGAAAACCACTTCGGTGGTGCTTTGGATAAGTACCATGGTGAAAACCTAGCAAACAGGCACCATGTGTAGTTGCCTCTGCTCTTTTGTCTACTATTATTCTAATCTAACTTCCCTGTACATATCACCTATCTTTTCCATCCATCACTTGTACATACCATTCATAATAAATGGTTGCCCTTTCCATACCTTGGAACGATTAGCATTGAATGCATTCCATATCCCCCATCTTATCCTATTCATAATCAGTTGGTCTTATACTCAACTGGGGGTAGGAACTTTACCTATGTCATATTTGGTTCTTACATTGGATATCCTGAAAACGTCAAACCATAAATAAAAAATCCAAAAACAATACAAAATGTCCTGAGAAAATCCAAAAACATTAGAAAACTTCAAAAAGACAAATAAAATCAAAACATGTCAAAAAAACAAAAACAGAGTCAAAGTCAATCACACTTGTCAATCTTTGTCATTTGTCGAACTATGTTGCCTCTGCGACTGGACATAGGCAAGGCCATCTATTGATGTGCCCCCAAGGCATTAGGTCAATCCTTTTAAGTTTTTCTATATAAAATCATGATTCAATCCATTTGTCTATATGACAAGGTCATTGGTTGTGTCAAACTACGAGGTCTTTGTGTGTATAACATAGGTAAGGCCATCAATCGATGAGCCTCGAGGCCACACTAGATCAGTCCATTAGGGTTCGTCACATTCACTATCATGCACGTCTTTTATTTGTAAATCAATTAGGATTTTTGTAGTCAGTCTTGTCAGTCAACGTCTAGTAGAACTATGAGGTCTATGCATGTATAACGTAGGCAAGGCCATCAATCAATGAGCCCTCAAGGCCGCACTATGTCAGTCCTTTAGGGTTCATCATCAAGCACAAATAGTTGTTAGCACATCATATCAAGTCATGCATCAACAATATCATCAAGTCAAATCAAACAAATTTCCAAAGTAACAAACAAAACAAATCAACTTATGTCTACTATGTTGATGGTGTTTTCTGCACAGCAACAACTCAGATAGAATATAATATCCTATCTCTCTTAAAAGGTAAATCTCTATCAGCAAGCCTCAAGAGATAACCCCAAGGTGTCTAATGTTAGGTCTTGACAATGCATAAACAACTCTGTGGTAAATGTGAAAATGTTGGTAATCACAATGGGACCTTACTACAAGCAAAATACTGAATCAAAATTTATTAGATCTAACAATATGTTGATACTTCAATCCTAGATTTAACCCAATAATCAAAGAAATAGCAAAATATAAGGAGTTTCGAAGAGATTTCTAACTTGATACTAAACCTAAGATCAACAATGAAAATGACCAGCACCCAGAATGGACCAATCCCTCAAAATTGATCCCTACTTGACCCAGATAAATCTGCAATCTTATAGAAACAGTGTAATCTTCTAAGGTGTTAATATTTTCAAATCATGATCATTCATTCAAACAACCCTATTGCAATCGAAATGAATAAACCCTCACAATTGAACTTAAGCACAAGGAATATGAAAAGTCTAGGCTAACTTTTCAAAGCAACTAACAATCAGTTGGTTGCGAAAAGTATGGACTGAGGGGTTGCTGCAACATTCAAGTATCAAATCACAGAAATTATTAAATCGAATCTAATCTAAATATTGACCTCCTCAAAGCAATTTTAAAGATGGAAGAACAAGAATCATGCAAGACAAGAGAATACCAGTAGGGCACCAAATCACAATGTCATTACTTGTATTCGAATTATCCACTGTAGCAACAATTCTAGCTTTTTGTTACAATATTTGCTTGAGAGAAATTACTTGCTAACTTTCCCTAATTGATTCGCTTCTAACTATTTTTGCTCTATTCTACTTTTTTCTTCTAGCTTCTTAACTAGGAACCCTTACAAAAGAGGCCAAATGCCAAATATATAGAAACCCTAGAAAACTCGTCGGCCCAGCAAGAGTTCCGCAACATTAATTAGGCACCACCAGTCGGCCCAAAGAAAGTCAAAATGGAACAAAGGAACACATTAAATGCACAAACTATGCCCAAGTCAGCCCGGGATTCCCAATGCAGCACGGGCCAATGTAGGGCGCAATAATGGGGAAGCACAAATCCTGAAGTAGTTGGGCATTAACTACCCTCCCCTTTGTCTCTGTTCCAATCCGGCCCCTCATGAACTTTCAAAAGCGTCCCATCCAAGTCAGCTACTAGTGGCAAAGGCAAAACCCTAAGTCAATTTTCGATGGATGCAATTTTTTCTCTTGAGTGTTTGACTGACCTATCCCAATCCACCTTATATGTCATATATTTATCAATAACTGCAAGGTAGGTGGCTGCATCATCCAACTGGTGCTAAGAAACAGAATCATCATCAAGTGGTGCATAAACATCCTACCACCAACTTCTCAACTATTCCAGACTCAAACATTCGGGAGCAATCTTTCTTCATCCTGTCATAATCTCAAAAAAAGCAATGCAGCCATTATAGACACCATTTAGGGTATCATCAATTTTCCTTCTCTGTTTATAAATATTTTTCAACACCTTATGCCTAATTTGCAGTGCCTCAAACCATTCCTAAGGCTCAGTAGCTCTAGAAAAGGGAAGGATTTTGTCACCTACCAATCTATCCCTGGTGTATTCCATGATAGTCCTAGTTTTCTACAGAAGGAGATTTGTGTCTTCCTTATCTTGTGCTAACACCTGCTTTAGCCAATCCATCATCCTGGTAGTATCTTTCCCTGTCGACAAGATTTCCTTAATAGCCTCATCACCTGTTACTTGTACCCCTTTCAACCAATTCGCAGTGGCAAGGGTGGAGGTCTTCATCTTTTCTAGCTCGGTGATGGTCTCTTGAGGAAGAGGATTCACAGCAGAGGAAGAAGGGTTAATGGACTGCAAGGGCTTCATCAAATCCTCCAAGCATTTCTTAAGATTCTCATTTTCCCTCTTCAACTCATGCTTGGTATGTATTTCCTTTCTCAGCCTGCCCACGATGACTGCACTAGAACCCTCATAATCTTCAATGTCCTGTTCGACTGATGTAGGCCCCAAGTTGAAAGTCTGAATATTGTAATCCTTTCCAACCACATCATCTCTATTTTTACCCAGAGCAGGGTTGGCAATATGAACAACCTTGTTAGAAGCCTCATCTCTTTCAACCCTCGAGATCACTCTAGCCTTCTTTCGACCTTTTTCTTTTCCAGCCTTGGCTAGGAGTGCATCCCAATTCGGTGGTGTGTCTTCCACCACTACGTACTTCCTTTTTATTTCTCTGTCAAGCCATTCTAGAATAGCAGGCTCCAACTGCACTTGGCTCTGCCCTACTCCTTCTTGTTGATCTCCTACTATCTCTTCTCCCAAATTCTATTTTTTAGGAGTCTCATCCTTATTCCTTTTCTCTTTGATGTGTTCTTCCTCATGTATAGGTGATGGGATCTTTTCTTCCTCTCCTTCCCTTAGAGGAGATTCAACTTCTTCATTTGTGGCTGGCGATCTTGCATATGCAACCAAGGGAGATTGCATTACCTTTTCAACCTTGGCCTCTGCACTGTAAATTTCTCCTTCATGGAACTCTCCCCCTTTAGTATCTGGGTGATCCTCAATATTTCTGGTCTCACTATTTTTTCCTTGAGCTTCATGAACGAGAGGAACATCATCATGTTGCTCCTCAAGAGAAACCACCGGAGGGAATTCTGCCTCGGGCACACTATCCCTAGGAGAAGGAGTCCTAGACCTCCTTATATATACCTTAGACTTCTCCCTTGAACTTTCAACATTTACCACTGCTGGGGTAACTTCTTCCCCTCCAACCTTGGAGCTAGCCCTCTCTGATAATTTTATGATTCTTCTCCTCTTAGGTACCAGCACATCAACCTCTGGATTCTGCTCCCCTATTTCCTTCTATTCAGACTTCTTAGTCTTCGTCCTCTTCTTGGCCTTCGGCTTTCTCTATTTTTCTACCTCTTGGGCCTCTGCTTCTTGAACACCTTTTATCTTGATTTTGAAAGGAGAATCCAACTTACCCTTTCCCTTAGGATCTTGCTCGGTAGATTCTTCAAAGGTGGAGTGGGGATCCAAATCTCCCATTAGCGCATAGGTGCATTGTACACCATTATTTTCTAGCTCCCATAGCTTATACCTTAGCCACATCCTAGTAAATTTGATAATTGGATCATTCAACTGCTTCAATTTTGTTTTCTCCTCCTCTAACCAGTCCACATCACCAATTGGTTTGTCTTTTATGGCCTCATAAGCATGATCTTGGATCAAGTTTCCATCATCCTCCAATTGATTAGGAACTACCTTCACATTATACAATCAAACTGACTCAACTGGAAGTCAGGAAAATTTCTTCTTTCTGACCTCATACTCATCACCACAGTTGACCCAGTAGTCCTCCAAGTTCACCTTATGGCTATATTCCCTACTGGCCTTCTTTTGGGCTTCTCCTGTAATATCAAACCTTGATCTCTTAGAATGAAAAGACAAACCGAAGGTACTCATTTCTTCCTCTAAAGCCTGGGCAGAAATAATGGAAGGACATGCCTCTCTAGTGCCAATCCTTAGGGGAAAATCCCCACCAAATCCTATCTTTTGTTTGTCTTTCTTGACAATAGCATCGAAGTCACAAATCTGTCTAGTTACTTCCAATAATATAATGTGATCAGTGGGATACCTTGGAAGTCTGTATGGGGCCCCTTGGCATCCATCAATCCGAATGTAGGAGAAGATTGGGAATTGTATAAACCAAGCTCCATACTTCTTGATGAGCTCCTTGGCTTGATCTGAAATTCTAACATGCTCTGCCTCCTGAAGCATTTTGGTGATGTACATGGTAAATGCATCATTTTCCCTCCTATAGTTTGAACCTCACAAATGCAATTGAGGGAAAACTTCATAAATAACATCCTATCCAAAAATTCCCTTTGTATCCAATCCCTTGTAGGGATGGAATATTGCCAGTGCATAGACCAAATATGAGGTCATCGTGAAATTCTTGGTTTGCAACACATTGGATAATTGCTCATGGAGTATTCTGCTAATCAGACCAGCCCAATGATAATCGATCAATTCCTGCTCCATCCTTATAATGGCATGGCACATCCAATTCTCAAATACTCCTGCATTCCTCAATCACTTGATTTTTGGAGGAAAGTTACCATTTTGGAATTAAATTCATTCCAAATGTGAATTGTGTGAAATAATAAATAATTGATTTTCAGATTATTTACTAAAATGAACTGACAGTTAAGATTGAGATGACATTTTAAATAATTTAATTTATTTTAAATGAGAAGAATATCAAATTTGGCAATTAAATAATTAAATTTAATTATTTAATTTAGGAGATAAGACTAATCATTAAATTCATTCATTCATTCATTTAATTATGACAATTAGTGACTTATTAAATAAATAAATAAAAACTTATTTATTTAATAATTTAGAAAGAATAAAGTGAATAGAAGGTAATTAAATAAATTAATAAATTTATTTAATTAAGGGAAGACTTAGACAATTAATGACATATTTAATAAATAAATAAGATTTATTTATTTAATAATCATGAAGAATAAAATGGCATGAATTATTTAATCAATAGTCGAATGTGGACCAAAGACATAATTAAATGTCATAATTATGCTAGGACGAACCTGCCCGATCACTTGATTTTTGGAGGAAAGTTAGATCAAGAATCTGTCTGATCACTTGATTTTTGGAGGAAAGTTACAATTTTGGAATTAAATTCATTCCAAATGTGAATTGTGTGAAATAATAAATAATTGATTTTCAGATTATTTACTAAAATGAACTGACAGTTAAGATTGAGATCACATTTTAAATAATTTAATTTATTTAAAATGAGAAGAATATCAAATTTGGCAATTAAATAATTAAATTTAATTATTTAATTTAGGAGATAAGACTAATAATTAAATAAATTCATTCATTCATTTAATTATGACAATTAGTGACTTATTAAATAAATAAATAAAAACTTATTTATTTAATAATTTAGAAAGAATAAAGTGAATAGAAGGTAATTAAATAAATTAAGAAATTTATTTAATTAAGGGAAGACTTAGACAATTAATGGCGTATTTAATAAATAAATAAGATTTATTTATTTAATAATCATGAAGAATAAAATGACATGAATTAATTAAATAATTATGAATTATTTAATCAATAGTCGAATGTGGACCAAAGACATAATTAAATGTCATAATTATGCTAGGACGAATCTTCCCGATCACTTGATTTTTGGAGGAAAGTTAGATCAATTAATTTCTTAAGGTTAGATTGTGAGATAAACTAACATATAAAGCATATAACCCAAAGATCCTATCAAGAACAATGAAAACAAGAACAATTATACCTTTGATTTGCAGGAGTTTCCATTATTCACCTTGATAGTACCTTCTTACTTGCTGGTTGACTTGTTGCCCTCAGATTTGTTGTGCGAGCAATCTTTGACGAAGTCTTACACCAAGCTTGAAGGATTTGATCAAAGTCCAATGCCTAATGCCTAAATGACAAAGAGTGTCTATGCCTAAGGATGTCAAAACTCAATGAAATATGCTAATCAATTGCTATGAAAGTCTAAGTGTGTGAGTGCAAGTGTATAATGTCTCTGTGTGTCTATGTAATTGAAAAATGAGAGGAAAATGGCATTTTATAGAAAATTCCATTTTGAATGGATGGGTGAGATTGACTTCTGACTAAGACCTAAAATGAGAGGCCTGGATTAAATTTGATAATCCCTAATTAGGGTTAGGGCAGAATCATTAATTGAGTAGTCAAGATGTCATCTTAAATAATCAAATCGGCTGTGGAGAATAAATGAGGAAATTAATTCAAAAATAAAGATTTTTGAAAAAGAAGAAGATAAAGACTGAACTAAAGATCAGATTTGGAAAGATCAAGAATTTGCCCGATCACTTGATTTTTGGAGGAAAGTTACCATTTTGGAATTAAATTCATTCCAAATGTAAATTGTGTGAAATAATAAATAATTGATTTTTAGATTATTTACTAAAATGAACTGACAGTTAAGATTGAGATGACATTTTAAATAATTTAATTTATTTTAAATGAGAAGAATATCAAATTTGGCAATTAAATAATTAAATTAAATTATTTAATTTAGGAGATAAGACTAATAATTAAATTAATTCATTCATTCATTTAATTATGACAATTAGTGACTTATTAAATAAATAAATAAAAACTTATTTATTTAATAATTTAGAATGAATAAAGTGAATAGAAGGTAATTAAATAAATTAAGAAATTCATTTAATTAAGGGAAGACTTAGACAATTAATGACGTATTTAATAAATAAATAAGATTTATTTATTTAATAATCATGAAGAATAAAATGACATGAATTAATTAAATAATTATGAATTATTTAATCAATAGTCGAATGTGGACCAAAGACAATTAAATGTCATAATTATGCTAGGACGAAAGTGGTAAAAATGAAGCTTGCAGGCCTAGGTCATTTTTAGGTGTCTACATTTTTCCCCTCTTTATCATAATGTCGCTTGTCGCGTTGTGACAAAGAAAATAAGTTAAAAATAAGCCCCATTGCAAAATAGGATGAGGAAGAATGATGAGGGAGCTAGCAATATGCCCCCTCGAGAGGACAGACAGGTTCTAAGAACACGGGTGTGCTCTCAAAATTGGTGAGAAGACTAGAATATGAAGAGACAAAGAAATGTTAGTGCAAAAGATATGGATGATGAAGATGTAAACTAGATGAAAGAATCCTTCAAAACTTGTCATAGGACTTTAATATTTATTGCTCTTAATCATCATTGGGCGGTAAAATGACACAAATGGACAACAAACACCATGATACGATGTAGACCAAGGTGTGTAAGGTCATCCATTTGAAAAACAGACAGTCACAGACAAGGAATGTCCTAACTCATACTAAGGGCAAAGTTCCCCCAGTCTTTTTGTCAAGACAATCCACAGACAACAGTCAAAGAAAATAAAATAGGCTAGGAGACGTCATTGCACCTCTAAATCCTTCATGAGACATCCTCAAGGTAGCTAGTAACATGACCAAAAAGACAAGACAATAAAAATATAAGACAAAATAGCCAAAAATTAATAGCCATTTAATTGTATTGCCAATGTTTGTTTGCCAAAGATTGATTTCTTGTCAATTTGATAGTTTTGACAGTTTAAGAGTTTTTCCAATTTGATGGTGCGTAAGTATGGAAAGCGTCTAGATGTCATTGAGAAATGAGAGGAAAATGGCATTTTATAGAAAATGTCATTTCAAATGGATGGATGAGATCAACTTCTGCTCAAGACCTAAAATGAGGGGCCCAGATTAAATCTGATAATCCCTAATTAGGGTTAGGGAAAAATCATTAATCGAGCGGTCGAGATTTCATCCAAGAAGATTGAATCAGCGGTGGAGAATAAATGAGGAAATTAATTCAAAAATAAAGATTTTCGAAAAAGAAGAAGATAAAGACTGAACTGAAGATCAAATTTGGAAAGATCAAGAATCTAACCGATCACTTGATTTTTGGAGGAAAGTTACCATTTTGGAATTAAATTCATTCCAAATGTGAATTGTGTGAAATAATAAATAATTGATTTTCAGATTATTTACTAAAATGAACTGATAGTTAAGATTGAGATGGCATTTTAAATAATTTAATTTATTTTAAATGAGAAGAATATCAAATTTGGCAATTAAATAATTAAATTTAATTATTTAATTTAGGAGATAAGACTAATAATTAAATAAATTCATTCATTCATTTAATTATGACAATTAGTGACTTATTAAATAAATAAATAAAAACTTATTTATTTAATAATTTAGAAAGAATAAAGTGAATAGAAGGTAATTAAATAAATTAAGAAATTTATTTAATTAAGGGAAGACTTAGACAATTAATGACATATTTAATAAATAAATAAGATTTATTTATTTAATAATCATGAAGAATAAAATGACATGAATTAATTAAATAATTATGAATTATTTAATCAATAGTTGAATGTGGACCAAAGACATAATTAAATGTCATAATTATGCTAGGACGAAAGTGGTAAAAATGAAGCTTGCAGGCCTAGGTCATTTTTAGGTGTCTACACCTGCTCCATCCTTACAATGGCATGGCACATCCAATTCTCAAATACTCCTGCATTCCTCAATCCAGCCACCCTACTGAGTAATGTAATTGCATCATAGTACTCCTTCTTGAATTTTGCTTTGAATAGCTGCTTGGGCAGTTTGGAATAGTGTGACTTAGGCTTTTCCAGCCAAGAATTGATGAATTGCTAAGATTTCATAGTTTGCTCTTCATAGAATTCCTTGGCGGACCCCATGTTGAATGCCACCACGTGAGATCTGTCTAGCATATCAAAAGTCTGGGCAATAGAGATGGGGTTGAGGTTTGCAATCACTCTCCCTTGAGGACTGATGATCTTTTGTGTACCCTAGTCGTAATGTTGGGCACATTCGAGGACAAGCTCATAACACTGCACTGTTGAAGGGAAACCAGCTACATGTGCCAAACCTGACTCTTTCATTCTTCTGGCCACCAAAGGAAGATCTTTAGCTGCCATTCTTTCTTTGAACTCTTCATAGTCCCATTGTCCAATGTTCGTATCAGTCACCTCTGACCAGACAGAAGTGACTTTGCTCTTAGGAATCTTGCTCTTGATGTCTAGCTTAATCCTTTCTGCATCAGACATTGAAGATCCAGTTGCCGCCTTGCTAGATTCAGCCTGCATCCATCAAGAAAATCACAATAAAAACCATAGGAGAGCGAGGTTAATTCATCAATACATCATTAGAATGAATCTCATGTCGCCAGAGTGCTACTAAATCTCATATGAGATGATCACAAAAAATTTTGGGTTTCAAGACCATCCGCGAAATCTGAGCCAGAGAGGAATTTTGAGAAATTCCACACCAATCGGATTCCAACAGAAAAAACTAGGAAACACCTACTTAACCATTAAACCTAATCATGATCAATCAATAAAATTCATGGGAAATCCAAATATGTCATGAAATAATCATCAAATGCATCATAAATCATAAACAAATCCAATTATCTCACGTTCCTTTATATTTCATCATGTTTCAGGAAAATCCGTGAGGAACGGATTTTCACGAAGAACGAGCCAGATTGCAGACTTCAAAAAATTAGGGAGACACCAGATTTCAGAGAAATCTAGACTCGACGGAAATCCGTGGATAAGCCAAAACTCTAAACCATGCAGATTCTGGGAATGAAGGTTTCGGCAAGAGTCAGTCATCTCGTCGAGAAGTATTGGTGTCTTCCGGGAGGTCACGCCGAAGGATGTCATCGGAAGAGGCTTCGCCAAGACCTAGTGGTTTCAGTGTAACGTCCCGCCGACCGGCGATATAGCAAATATGTCGATATGACCAAAGGGTAGTCGGGGTAAGGTCCTAGCGAATCTCTTGTGCCTCACCGACTTTTGGGGTCCAAGCAAACACTTCGGCCAAACTAAAGTTTTTTCGATATGAGGTCTTAGCGAAGTTGCGGTGTCTCAGTGACTAGCGATAGGTTTTGAATTCGGCCAAAGGTCCTGCCGACAACATGTGGTCTCCCTGAAAGAAGATCTGAGCTCGCCAAGAAAGGAAGGTTTTTCCATGAGGTCCTGGCGACTTCTGGGAGTCTCACCAAAAGCAAAGGTCTCAGCAAGAGATGTGAGCTCACTGAAAGTTCTTAGTGAAGGATGGATGTCTCAGCGAAGCAAATGAACATCGGTATAACTAATGGATCCTGCTATGACCTCTTGCCGACTAGGGCTTGTCTTGCCAAAGGTGTATAAGGAAATGCATGCCGATGAGAGACTTTCTTTCGGGGTGAGGTCTCGGTGATCAAATATGAACCTAGGAAGGCTCCTCGGTGAAATATAGGGTGATCGATATGACATCCCCCCGACTGTGAAGGGTCACAGCGAAGAAAACTCGGAAGGGATGAATAGTCACGATTTTACTCAGACGCCAAATTAATCATGAATTTCAAAAGTTCAACTCAGGACAAGTCAGGGATGGACCTTTCATAGATTTTCTTTACATTCTAGGTCAATTTTAAGACAAAATAACCTGACATGGCATTGCCCTAGGTTTCAAACCCTATTCATCCGCCATTAGCACATAGGCCAACTCCAAATTTAGTTGTTTCAACTGCTAAGTTGTTACTAGGGTTTACTAAATACTCTCAGGCAAGATTCATCAAAATACAGATAGACAAATGAGCTCAAAACTCACCTAGGAAATGACAAGTGATGCAATACTAAACAACCCTAGCATGAAATGATCAAATATGTAGGAATTCGAATCCCACAAGCTCTCATAATATCAATGTGCCATACATAATTCTCAATCAAAGGCAGGGCAATCAAACACATACCATTATGAAGTAGAAATCAATCTCAGAAGTAGCAAACGCGAAGCCAAACGGTGTCCACAAAGAACAAATGCAGGAATGCACAAGAAATTGCTACCAAATCGATCAATTCACCCAAGCGACTCAAAATGAAGTCAATCAATCACAAGAAAGCATTCCTCAGCTCAGACGATGACAAATAGTAAGCATAATGGCACAAAAGATCCCAGAACCCAAATCAAATACATCCTTCAAGGCATGCACGAAGCCATTAATGCAATCAATAGGACAGTCAGGAAACCCAGAAAGTCGACGACAGGGTGGAATCCAGGAAAATTCGGACCATGCGGAAATCCACAAATACCGAAAATCCCCGAACAACAGGGTCCAGCTGAAGTCCAAGCAGGATCCGGGAAAATCCGACTAGGGTGGAAAATCTCGAATCCGAGTAAAAGCCCAAAATTCATCCAAAACTTTAGGATTTTCAATGAATAACTTGGGGAAACACTTAGGCATTCAAAATAAACATTTAAGCACATGCCTAAGTAAGACAACCTCAAAATGAAAGGGCCACGATGCCAAAACCAAAGCGAAAGAGGGTCCCTGCTTTCAGTGGGGCGTGTGTGTGAAAACTGCACAACATACTACAGGATGTGTCCTTCCTGAAAATAGACGTCATCAAAACAATCAACCTTTGTCTTATTCAGGATGAGTCCTTCCTTAAAACAAATATTAGCAAAACAATCTATGTCTTATACAAGATGATTCCTTCCTACATACAGACACTATCAAACAATCAACATGGCCTTACATAGGTTATCACATCAACGACATCAGACTCAACATCTTATATGATATGTGTCTTTCTAAAACTAGGATTTTGTCATGCCTTATACAGATAGTCATAAATTTGAAACCAGACTCAATGTCTTATATGGTATGTGTCCCTCCTAAAATTAGGTCTAATCAATCAATCATTTTATCAATCAAAACAATCAAACAAACAGCTCAAGTTTTGGTAAGTATCTTATTGGCTTTTGACATTGTGGCTTATTTATCTTATCATTCTATTTGGTTGTAATTTGGAATCCTGATACTAGCTTTCTCAAGGATGTCCCATGAAGGATTTAGAGAAGCAACGATGTATCAAAATTCCATTTTCTTTGACTGTTGTTTGTCGACTATCTTTTAACTTTGGATTTTGAGTCATGTTACTAGTTTCCTCAAGGATGTCCCATGAAGGATTTAGAAGAGAAATGACGTCTCATGACCTGTCTTTTATTTGTTTTTTGTATGTGGTTTGTCTTGACAAAAATACTGGGGCAATTGTGCCCTTAGTATGAGTTAAGACAATTCTTGTATGTGATTGTCTGTTGTTAGCAGGTGGATGACCTTGCACACCTTGATCTATGTCATATCATGTTATTTGTCTCCATTTGTATTAGTTACTACCCAATGATGATTTAGTGCAAAGCTTATTGTGTTCCAGCGAAATATTGAAGATTTCTAATACTAACATCCATGTCTTTTACTATTCATCTCTTTCGCACTAACATTTCTTCTTTTCTGCATCTTCAACACCCTTATCAATTTACCACTATTCTCTTGTCCTTCATCTTCTAGTCCTCTCATCAATTTTGATAGCACACTCATGTTCTTTGAACCCGCTTGTCCTCTCGAGGGGGCATACCATTACGTCTTCATCATCCTTCCTCATCCTACTTTCATTGGGGCATATCTTTTTCTTTGGCAAAATGTGATAAATAACATTGTATCAAAGAGGGGAAAAATGTAGACACTGAAATTTGGTCTAGGCCTGCGACTTCAATTTCTTCATAATTCATACCTTCATTGTCATGATTAAATAATGTTAATTATTTAATTATTTTCTAAAGTCCTTTCTCATCTATTAATTAAATAACTTTAAGTATTTAATTAATTCATATTATCTTTATTCAAGTCCTGATTAATTAAATAAATGTTATTTATTTAATTATGTCACTAATTGACTTTATCATGTTTCTTAAATTAAATAAATTATTATTTAATTTATCCTAATCATATTTCTGACTATAATTAAATAAATACTTTAATACTTTAATTATTCATTTAACATTTTTTTTACTCAATTAAATAAATCTTATTTATTTAATTAATCCCTAAATGTCGAATGTTGAATTAAATAATAATTTAATTCATAAAAGTCTATTTTTGACATATTCTTCTATATTTAGATAATTGTTTATCTAATTATTCATTTCCACTTGACTCGAGATCTATTTAAATCAGTCAGTTATCTCTTGATTTAATGACTGATTGTCTTTCACGAATAAACTCTTTGTCATAACCAGTCAGTTATCTAGCTTTAATTCTTATTCATGTACACATTTATTAATTAAATATCTTTATTTAATTAATTAATTTATGTGTGCATTCGAATTGACCGTTTCTATTATTCTATATTTATCTTTGTCATGCAAATATTATTCTTCTAATTTTTGAATACTTTCAACTAGAGATTAAATTATTATTTAATCTTGATCTCTATTCTTAGGTTTTATCACTCATGTCAGTACTAACAGTTATCTTAATGCATGTCGAATCTTTTAATTTGAATTGTCTGTCTATCTTTCAATCTCAGCCTCTCATTTGAATGATCAATTTTCTATAAATTGACCTGAATCTCATCATTTCAACCCCTCCTAAAATTGTATGACTTTTGGAGCACTTGTTTAATCTTTGATAGTTTTCTATAATCGCATACATCAAGGCTATACTTGCACACATACTGAAAATCTGAGGGCAAGAATACCATCACGGTGAAATGGAGAAGGACAATCGAGGTTATTCATGGAAGGATGTAGATACTGGGTGAGATCACTCTTTGTTTATGTTTATAATTTCCTTTGTGCTTTGTTGTTTAGCTTTAGATTACGATTTGAGTTTGATTGCTTTATTTTCTTGATAGTTACAAAATTAATTACAATCAAACATAGGTTTATGTATAACACATTAAATTTTTTTGTATGAATCAAAATTTAATTTAATTTTTTAGTTTGATCAAGGACATCAATACCAAGAACATATATGTTTTTCAGAATTTTTTTTGGTAATCTACTATTTTTCAACATGTGCAGAACAGAGAGCTTGATTTTTGGGGGAAAACCTAGATTCATAAGAAATAAAAAATAAATATAATAATAAAATTAAATATATTTAAAATTATACTTTTTGGGAATCTTATGATAAGGACTAAATACTTACAAAACATAAATTTTAAATGAATTCATCTGATCCCCCAAAAGGTAAATAAAAAGTGGTTTTTTATCAGCGTTTTGATAGGTTTAGAGGAGACTCCATTATAGGTATAGTTTACAATTAGCAAGGTTCTATCTAAGGGGGTTTTATTTAAGGAGGTTTGATCAAACGCTCTTCAATTAAAATCCTTTAAATGGAACCTTTTTAAGGCTTAAATCTTTATATTTTATAAAATATGCAATTTCAGCAAAAATTTGAATGTCCCAAAAAGTGTAACCCATTATTGTGGCAGCACCCTATGATTAAAGTCTTGTACCTAGTTAATTCTTTACTAGGGACTTAGGGGAATTATTCACATGTTAAGTTTACGTAAGATATAATCTTTCTTCTAGAAGTCTTACTTGTCTTATCTAGATTTTACATTATCCTAAGTAGTTATGAGTTAGTTTTCTTATGTGATAGGATTTAGACACTTGGCATGATCTTCTCTAATCCTATCTCTCGCCTTGCCTTTATAAGTAAGGAATCTCAAGCATATTTTGCATCTTGATCATTTTCAACAACATCTTCATCATATTGTATCATATTGTAATTCTTGTTTGGTGGAATAGCATCTTTCATTGTTGCTTCACTCTATTACATGTGGAGGTTATTTGGTGTTACAAATTGAAGATCTTGGTTGCTCACTTCATCAATTATATCACATACAAGCAAACACAAAGAACACATAAAAAAATATAAAGGAATATTGCACATGCGATCCAAACTAAATCAGATCATCTGCATCCCAATCTTGCTCATCACATAAGCAAGGTGGAGAAATAGCTAAAGGGACTACAAGTGTCATACTAGGAGCATCTCTAGGTTTAACATGTGGTGGGTCACTCTCATCATGAGGGTCATCACGATTTCCCCCATCTAAATTCATTTTTTGTGAAAAGAAAACATTAAGCTCATTATGCACTTGTTCATCAATTTTAGCAATTTCATCTTCATCATTCAAGTTAATCACAATAGGAGGTTTATAACAATGGAAATTGTATTTTCTTATTTCACTTGTTTTAATTTCATGTCTTGTTTTGGTGAAATTTTTAATTCTTCGTGAGTTTCTTGCATAGGTGTTTGATTATCATGTTCTTTTTTTTTCTTCCAATTGATGAGCAATAGAATGACACTTACACCTCCACACTTTAGCATTTTGATTTCTTCTTACACATTTTTCAATTTGTGATGGGGTAGGAGTAGGTTTCTCGACCATTGGTATCTTTTCTTCCCTTAAGGGAGGAACTGAAGGAACCATCTAAGGTTGAAAATGTTGGGAAAAAAAGGACAGACAACTGAGAGGGGGGTGAATCAGTTGTCACAGAATATTTAAACTTTTCAAACTTAACTTGATCTCAAATCTGATTAATGAACAATAAGCCACAAACAATCAGCACATCAAAAACACAGAGAACACCAAGATTTTTTACGTGGAAACCCTGTTAGGGGGAAAACCATGGTGGATGTTAGTCCACAATAGTATACCCTGTTAAAAGTATAAAGAAGAATAATGTGAATGCACATGCATTCAGGCACACTGCCTAGAGCTCACTGCTCAAATACAAGAGGGCTCATTGCCCAAAGAAGACACATCATCTTGTAGCAATTAGGATTAGATCCACAGGGTATGAACTTAGGAATAGCTTCTAAAAAAGCCTTATTATAGTTCCAATTAAGCACAAAAACACTCCTTCACACTCCACTCTACAATCGAGTGATTTGATCACTATCCGCACACTTTCTCTTCTCTGCCACTTATTCTTTTTTACAACTTCACACAAACAACTACTCTTATATATCTACAACATGGAATTACATCAACAACTTTGTCAGCCAAAATAAAGTATAAAATATAAAACATATACACAATGTCAGCCCAAATTTACAAGTAAATTTTCAATGCCAATCAAACACCATCGGCCAATATTATGTTGTGGCCCAAAACAACATCCTCAAGCATTCCAAAAATTCAAATTTTGATCCCCAAGGATCCACAATACGTTACAACCACCATGTCGGCCAAGAACATAAAAAACCTAAACACACAAGAGAAAAATCACCAACCACGAGCACACCAATCAACGCAAACATGCAACAAAGATAGAGAATGATCTAAAAGCATCCACAAGCATCATGAATCATTAGAGAAGCATCCATAGCAATTGAAATTACTAGGATCACACCAACTTCAATTAGGAACACTAACTGAAGCCACAAAAAACTATCAGAACACAACTATTTACAACACAATTAAACCCTTTAGTCCACAGTGACTAATCTTCAACGTACAGATCAAGACACCTTAATGACCTTCATTGTTCCACTGTCAACCTGCAACTCTTTCTTTAACAATTTTCTCAATATCCTCGACCTATACAACCTTCAATACATCAATGTTAATAGTGTTGACATCAATGACAACCACATATCAGCAACACAACCGTAGCATCCAAAAATCTCCCCCTTTGGAATTGATGGCAACACATGATGTGAAAAACACCATCAATGCAGCTCTCAATCATAACTTACTCCCCCTTAGATTTTGACTCATAATATTCTTCTCCACAAGGCTCTTCTCTCCAGATAATCACCAATTTTTCACATGAATCTTCTCACCTTTGACATCAATGGAAAAGATAAGCATTATTTTTCCACATAAAAGCTCTGAACCACATATCTGCACATCTGACTACTCCCCCTAAGTAGCAACCATGGAAACATCAATCTAGATCAAAATATGTCTATGAAGCACATAGATCGATGCAAGTAAATGCATCTCATTTCTTATTAGGAGGGGTAATCACCCCTAGCATCCCTTTGAGATACTCAAAAGTATCATTTGGCAACAGCTTGGTGAAAATGTCTGCAATTTGTTCTTTGGTGGGCACATACTCCAGTCTGACATCTTTCTCACTCACTTTCTCCCTTATGAAGTGAAACTTGATTGATATATGCTTGGTCTTAGAGTGTAGCACCAGATTCTTTGATACGTTTATTGCACTTGAGTTGTCATAGTATATGGCAATAGGCTCATCATATACTAATCTAATATCTTTCAGCATCTATTTCATCCATAGCACTTGAGTACAATTATTTGCAACGGAAATATACTCTTCCTCAGCAATAGATAGGGAAATGAAATTCTACTTTTTACTCAACCAAGACACCAGCTTCTTCCCTAGGAAGAAGAAACCACCACTAGTTCTTTTCCTATCATCTACATCTCCTACCCAATCCACATCAATATAGGCACGTAGGGTAAGGTCATCATCTTTAGGATACCAAAGCCCAAAATCAACTATTCCTTTTAGATACCTGGAAATTCTCTTTACAACAATCACATGAGATTCTTTCAGATCAGCTTGATATCTAGCAACCATACACACAGCATTTGTGATGTCTGGTCTAATCTGAGTTGCATAGAGCAATCCACCAATCATTGACTTGTATCTTGTTTTATTTTCCTTAGGAGAATCATCATTCTGTGTTAACTTGCATCCAGTTACCATGGGTGTACCAACAGGCTTTGAGTCATCCATACCAAACTTCTTCAACAACTCTCACATATTTGGACTGAGATATGAAAATCCCATTGTCTAACTGAGTGACTTGCAATCCCATAAAGAACTTCATCTCTCCAATCATAATCATTTCAAATTCACTTTTCATTTCATCGGAAAACTTCATACATAGATTATCATCTCCTCCAAAAATAATGTCATCAACAAAAACTTCAATAATCAACTCTTTATCAGATCCAACTTAAAATACAAGTTGTCAGCAATACCTTTATTGAATCCAAGCTTTAGAAAGTATTTATCGAGTCTAGCATATCAGGCTCTAGGGGTTTGTTTGAGTCCATATAGAGCTTTCTTCAATCAAAAAACCATGTCTTCCTTATCATTTAGTTGAAATCCATCTGGTTGTTCAACATATACCTCTTCTTCTAACTCACCATTCAGAAAGGATGACTTCACATCCATTTGATAGACTTTATAGTTCTTATATGTAGCATAAGAAAGAAATAATCTTATAGCTTCAATTCTGGCAATAGGGGAAAAGGTTTCTTCAAAATCAATACCTTCCATTTGTGAATACCCTTTACAAACTAGTCTTGCTTTATTCTGGACCACTTCACCTTGTTCATTTAGCTTATTCCAAAAGACCCAATTAGTACCAATCATATTTTTATCTTTAGGTTTAGGAACAAGAATCCATGTATCATTATTTTCAATTTGCATCAGTTATTCCTTCACAGCTTCCATCCAGTGTTCATCATTACAAGCTTCATTGATATTGTTAGGTTCAGTCTTGGAAATCAAACAATACTCTTTTGCAATCCTTCTTCTAGTCTACACACCTTTATTCTTATCTCCTATAATTTGATCTTCAAAATGATTTATCTCTACATACCTCAAAAATTTTAGGATTCTCTCACACTTTTGGTTCTTCTGTTCTTTCTTCTACATATCCACTTGTTTCTCCTTGACTTTCTTGATTTACTGGAACAATTTGAACTTGATTCTATGTTTGAGCTTTCTTCCCTTTGTTTGTACTATCTTGCTCATCATCTGAATCATATCCACAGTATCTGTATGATCTAGTAGAGTCCTCATCAACTCTTACATTTTCACTTTCAACCATTTTTCTCAATCTTTTATTAGCACCGGCAAGCCTTGCTTTTAGTAGAGTAACCTAGAAAGATTCCTTCATCACTCCTTGCATCAAAATTTCCTATGTCCTCATCTCTCTTAATATAACACTTGCTTCCAAATATCTTGAAATATTTAACAATAGGCTTATGACCAAACCATATCTCAAAAGGAGTCTTACCAAAAATACCATTGACATTTACCTGGTTTAGAGTGTACACAGTAGTGTTTACAGCTTCTCTCCAATAGATGTGAGGCACATTTCCTTCCAACATCATTGTTCTAGCAACATCCAAAAAAAATTTGTTCTTTCTTTCTACAACTCCATTTTGTTGAGGGGTTCGGGGTGATTCCATGCTCTTCACAGAAAGAATTGAATTCTCGGGAGGTGAACTCACCACCTCTGTCTAACCTTAGGAATTTTATCTTCAGACCTGTCTCATTCTCTGTCATAGCTTTGAAACTTTTGAACTTCTCTAATTCTTCATATTTTTCTCTTAAGAAATCAACCCATATCATCCTAGAGTAATCATCAATAAGTAGCATAAAGTACCTTTTTCCTTGTAGACTTTTGATTCTAGAGGGACTGCACAGATTAGTATGCACTAGCTCTAGTGCTCCATTTGAATGATGTTTTTTACTCTGAAAATAAATTCTAGTCTATTTTCCCATCTAACATTTCGTGTATATTGTATTAGTAGGCTTCACTAGCTTAGGTAGATCTCTTACTGCTTGAGTGGAGCTTATCTTGACAATGTTATCAAAATTCACATGACACAGTCTCCTATGCCATAATGAGCTTTCATCTACTTGAGAAATTAAACAAATTTCATTAGCAATACACAGGTGAAAAATATTACCTCTTGTCTTTGCACTTGAAGAAATTACATTTCTAGAACTTCCAAGTATCCTGCATCTTCCATCTTTGAACTGAAGACTGTAACCCTTTTCCACCATTTTTCCAACACTCAATAGGTTATACTTCAAGACTTCAACATAAAAGAAATCATAGTGTTATGTTTTCCACCAAGAAAAATAGATCCTTTGTCACAAATCACACCAGCATTGTTATCTCCAAATCTTACAACCCCACCATCATATTTCTCTAGACTTACAAATTGTCTTTTGTCACCAGTCATATGATGTGAGCATTCGCTGTCAATAACCCACTCATCCTTTTCTTCAATTAGGCTGCAAGAGATTTCTCAACTTTAGCAAATTTAGTAGCCACTAGACCATTTTCCTTTATAGCAATGAAAACCCATTCATCTTCATTTCCATTTTCTTTATCAGATTCTTCATTAGTCACACCTTCTTTAGCAAAATAGCATTTCTTTTGAAATCTAGGTTTGTTAGGCTTAGACCTAGGAACTCTTTCAAGGCACCTTGAAGCAAAATGACCTATTTTACTACAAGAGAAACATTTAATAGGAAACTTTCCTTTATACTTACCTTGTCCTCTGCCTTCTTTCTTCACAATCAATGCTTCCAGCTCTTCTACCTCTCTTTCTTCATCTTCAAGTTGTTTAATCTCTTCCTCATAATTGAATGTATTTCTAGAACTTTCTCCCAGATCATATCTTTTATTTTTTCTTCCAAATATAGAGGCCTTAAATGCAGATTCAGTCTTGGGGGAAGAATCACCAAATTTACTCAACTCAAAGGTAGCAAGTTTACCAATCAGCATATCTCTTGTCACATTTGTTAATGTTTTGAGCTCTTCAATAGCATGATCCTTTGATTTGTAAGAGGGAGGAAATGATCTAAGCACTTTAGCTACAATTTCTTGTTCATCCAGGGTACCACCGACACATCTAATACCCATCACAAGTTCATTTACTCTTTGCATAAAAGAGGAAATATTTTCCTCTTCACCCATCTTCAAGGTTTCATACTTTCCTTTCAAACTCTGTAGCTTAGAAACCTTCACAAGTGCATCTCCTTCATACAAAGTCTCTAGCTTCTTCCATATCTCATGAGTTGTCTTTAGATCCATCACATTTTTCATTTTTGAATCCATCAGAGCACTCAGCAAAGCTTCAATAGCCCTGATGTTAGTCTCAGCCTCTTTAATCTCATCAAGAGTGGAAGGACTATTCTAAGGAATATTATATTTGTTCTTTGTAATCTTTCAGAAGGGTTCACCAATACACCTCAAATGACACTCCATTATGGCTTTCCATAGAGAGTAGTTTGTTCCATTGAATCTAGGATTGTCCTTCTTGTATGATGTCATCTTGGATCACCTCAAGCTTTTAAACTTCTTTAGAGGAACCCACTCTGATACCAATTGTTGGAAAAACAAGGACAAACAACTGAGAGGGGGGTGAATCAGTTGTCACAGAATATTTAAAATTTCCAAACTTAACTTGATCTCAGATCTAATTAATGAACAATAAACCACAAACAATTAGCACATCAGAAACACAGAGAACGCCAATTTTTTTATGTGGAAACCCTATTAGGGGAAAAACCATGGTGGATGTTAGTCCACAATATTATACCCTATTAAAAGTATAAAGAAGAATAATGGGAATGCACATGCATTCAGGCACACTTCGTAGAGCTCACTACTCAAATACAAGAGGGATCACTACCCAAAGAAGACACATTGTCTTACAGAAATTTGGATTAGATCCACAGGGTATGAACTAAGAAAATAGCTTCTATAAAAGCCTAATTACAGTTCCGATTAAGCACAGAAACACTCCTTCACACTTCGCTCAAACTTCTTCACACTCCACTCTACAATCAAATGATTTGATCACTATTCGCACACTTTCTCTTTTCTATCACTTATTCTTTTTTACAACTTCACACAAACAACTGCTCTTATATATCCGCAACATGGAATTACATCAATAACTCTGTCAGCCAAAATAAAGTATAAAATATAAAACATATACACAATCTCAGCCCAAATTTACAAGTAAATTTCCAATGCCAATCAAACACCATTAGCCAATATTATGTTGTGGCCCAAAACAACATCCTCGAGCATGCCAAACATTCAAATTTTAATCCCCAAGGATCCTCAATACATTACAACCACCATGTCAGCCAAGAACATAAAAACCTGAACACACAAGAGAAAAATCACCGACCACGAGCACACCAATCAACACAGATCTGCAACAAAGATAGAGAATGATCTAAAAGCATCCACAAGCATCACAAATCATCAGAGAAGCATCTGCAACAACTGACATTACTAGAATTACATCAGCTTCAATCAAGAACACTAACTGAAGCCACAAAAAAATTGTCAGAACACAATTGTTCACAACACGATTAAATCTTCATGCGGACCTTTGAAACTTTTGGTGGATAAACTAGATACACTCAGCAATAAACCCTTTAGTCCATAGTGATTGATCTTCAACGTATAGAGCAAGACACCTTCATGACCTTCACTATTCCACTATCAACCTGCAACTCTTTCTTTAACAATTTTCTCAATATCCTTAACATATATAGCCTTCAATACATCAATGCTAATAGTGTTGACATCAATTACAACCACATATCAGTAACACAACCACAACATCCAACAGGGAAATCAATGTCTCTTTAGTTCTATACACTTGTTTTATCTTTGGAGGCACAAAAGGAATCATTTGATTATCTCTTGGTATTTTATACGATATAGGTGGAGGAACTGCAACATATTTACCTTGGTTACTTGTAAGGGTCTTTGCTTTGAGAATAGGTTCATCTATAACTAGTGAAGGAGGAGGAACAACCATATTCTTATCAGGGATAACTCGGTTATACGCTTTGTCTTAAAATTTTAGTATGACCTAAAAAAGAAATCTTCACGAGGCTTAATAGGTTCCATAGGTTGAAGCCAAAAGAAATCAAATGAAAAATTCCCACGAGAGGACAAAGGATAAAAATCACTATGATGCACTATAAATATCCTGTTTTCATATGGGAACATTATGCACTTGTGAAGAACCAACAAGATGAAATTCATGGAGCATAGCCATGGGTAGCCTAACTTCACATGAAATTGGTCTGATGTTGGGATGATGGAGAATGATACATCTAATTTTTTTAGTTCAACCTTAAGAGGAAGAGTGCTCGAACCTAATGTAGGAAAAGAAGAATCATCATGATTTTTCAACCATGCTTTTTATTTTTCATAAGAATTTTGATAAAGTTCATGGGTAAGTGCAAAAATATGGGGGGCCAAAAAGTGGTCTTAAGTGGCCACTTTTTTTCTAAAATCAAGAAATATTGACCTTGGATGAGAAATTGAGGATAGTTACACTCAAAATTTTAAGATGCAACAAAAACAAGGATCGCAGTCCTCTGAGTCTACTTTCTAAACTACTATTCTTTTTGAAAATGGTAGAGATTAAGGGGTTAAAAAAAAGCGAGCCACAAAAATTGGTCATATTTTTTTCAAAAAAACATAACATATAGTCTATTGTGGCTCCCTCAAAAGGTTTTTTTTTTTGTTATTTTTAAAATCACTTCAGTGATAAATTAGCTAACAACATGTAGTTTATGCCTACTATTTTTGATAATTTTTTAATGAATATATATTTTTTTACTAATTTTCAAAGTGGACACATCTTGAAAAATAAAAATTTGACCATGCTACCCCTATAATCTTTGAAAAATAATCCAAAATTATTATTTTTAATGTGTAGAATGGATTCTAGTTTATAAAAATGTAATTTATTTGAAATTTCAATTAATGGTAAAAAATAAAGCAAAAATACCATTGGTTTTTGACAAAAAAATAGACACAAACAAAAGAAATTAAATTTGAAATCCTTAATATAGTCAAAATGTGAAAAAAAATTGTTAAATAGTTAAGAGAGAGCCCAACATTACCCAGGTGTTCGATTTACTCGACCTTGAAACATGTGGAAACCTGATGGTTGGCACAAACAAGATTATGTGAAATTTTGTAGAATATGCAAAAACACATCTTTGGACGTTCGAAAGGAACTCTAATCCTTTGGGTTGGAAATCCAAATAAAATCCAACCCAAAGGTTTTGGGATTCCCAAAGCAATACAAAACATGATTGTGCTATAACATGCTCTTGTTATTTGAATGCATTGACAAAACACAAGCATTTTTTGGTCTACATTGATTTTTTTCTTCCATTTTTTTCTCTTTATTCTTGCTATATTTCAAGGAAAGTATAAGTTGACATTTACATATGGAAATTTACTTTATTATACTTTAAGTTATATTTCATGTATATAGTTTCAGGATGTTTGAGAGTGGTTTTAGATCTCTAGGAGTTATAATGCAAATTCTAGTTTTTGAAAGATCTTACAAATTTTTAGACAGTCAAATTTTAGTAATCAGCATGTCAAAATTCAATAATCTAGAGGTCAAATTTCAATAATCACCAATTTGTATTATTTATATCTCTCTATCTCACTCATTTTTTATCCCTTACACTCTAGATCTCTCTCACTCACTCTCTCTCTCTCTCTCTCTCTCTCTCTCTCTCTCTCTCTCTCTCTCTCTCTCTCTCCCTCCTTTTCCTCTCTAACTCTCTCCTTCCCTCTCTAATCTCTATCTACCATCTCCCTCCCCTCTCTTTCTCTCTCCCTTTATGAGGGTTGAGGGTGTAAGTTTTAGTGTTTAAGGTATAGGGTTAAGTTTATATGGTATAGGGATTATAGTTTAGGATATTAGGTATAAGGTTGAGGGTAAAGAGTATAGGGATGAGGGTTGAAGGTGTAGAGTTTAGGGTTTAGGTTTTAAGGTATAGGGTTGAGGGTTGAGGGATAGTGTTCAGGGTTGAAGGTATAAGGTTAAGTGTATAGGGTATAGGGATTAGGGTTTAAGATATTGGGTATAGGGTTGAGGTTATTGGGTTTAAGGTTTAAGAATAAGGTTTAGGGTTAAGGGTTGAGGGATAATGTTCAGAGTTGAGGGTATAAGGTTAAGTGTATAGGGTATAGGGATTAGGGTTTAGGATATTGGGTATAGGGTTTAGGGTATAATGTATAGCGTTAATGGTTGAGAGTGTACGGTTTAGCATTTAAGTATAGGGTATAAGGTTGAGGATATAGGGTATAGAGATAAGGGTTGAGGGTGTAGGTTTTAGGGTTTAGGGTTTAAGTTATAGGTTTGAGGGTTGAGGGAATAGGGTTAAGTGTATAGGATATAAGGATCAGGGTTTAGGATATTGGGTATAGGGTTTAGGGCATACATTTGAGGGTTGAGAGTGCAGGGTTTAAGGTTTAAGTATACGGTTGAGGGTATAGATTCGAGGGATAATGTTTAGGGTTTAGAGTATAAGGTTGAGGGTATATGGTATAGGGATGAGGATTGAGGGTGTAGGGTTTAGGGTTAAGGTATATGGTTGGGGGTATATGAATTAGGGTTTAGCGTATTGGGTATAGGATTGAGGGTATTAGTTTTAGGATTGAGGGTTTAAGGTTTAGTGTAAAAGGTTGAATGTAGGGTTTAGTGTTTAAGTATAGGGTTGAAGGATAATGTTCAAGGTTGAGGGTGTAGGGTTTAGGGTTTAAGGTATAGGGTTGAGAGTTGAGGGATAGTATTCATGGTTGAGTGTATAGGGTTAATTATTAGGATATAGGGATTAGGGTTTATAATATTAGGTTTAGGGTACAATTTTGAATGTAGGGTTTAGGGTTTAATTATAGGGTTAAGGGTTGATGGTTGAGGGATAATGTTTAGGGTTTCAATGGTATAAGGTTAAGTGCATAGGGTATAGGAATTAGGGTTTAGGATATTGGTTATAGGGTTGATGGTATTGGGTTTAGGGTGTAGGGTACAAGGTTGAATGTAGGATTTAGGGTTTAAGTATCAGGTTGAGGGATAATGTTTAGGGTTTAGGTTATAAGGTTGACGGTATAGGTTATAGGGATGAGGGTTGAGGGTTGAGGGTATAGGGACTAGGGTTTAGGATATTTAGTATAGGGTGTAGGATATTGAGAGAGAGAGAGAGAGAGATAATAGTGAGATAGAGAGTAGAGGAAGGAGACAGTGAGAGAGAAAGATAGAGAAATATAGAGGGAAGGAGTAAGGTTGGGAGATTGAGAGACAAGGAGAGAGAGAGAGAGAGGGAAGGAAGGAGGGAGATGTAGAGATGGAGAGCGAGAGATAGAAATAGTAAGAGGAGGAAGGTTGGGATATTGAGAGAGGGAGAGAGATGGAAGGAGAGATGGAGATGAAGAGAGAGAAATGGAGAGAAGTATATAAGGAGAGATAGGGAGGGAGGAGGAGGGAGGGAGGGAGAGGTAAGGAGGGAGATAGAGAGAGAGGTGATATTGAGAGATAGAGGAGGGAGAGGGGGAGAGAGAGAGAGAGGGGTGATATTGAGAGATAAAGGAGGGAGAGAGAGAGAGAGTAGTAGGGAAGAAGAGATATACAGGGAGAAGTAGAAAGAGAGATAATAGTGAGATAGAGAGTAGAGAGGGAAGGAGAGAGCAAGAAAAATATGGGAGGAGAGAAAGAGAGAGAGAGAGAGGGAAGGATGGAGGGAGAGGTAGAGATGGAGATATATATATAAGTATATAGGGAAGGATAGATAGAGAGGTGGGGGAGTGTGGGAGAAGTAGAGAGATAGAGGGAGAGAGAGAGGTGATATATATAGAGAGAGGAGGGAGGGAGAGAGGGTGAGAGAGAGTGAGGGAAGGATGGAGGAGAGATTGAGAGAGAGGAGGGAGAGAGAGTGAGGTAGAGAGGGATATGTTAGATATAAGTAGAGAGAAGGTGGGTGGGAGGAAGGAAGAAAGAGAGCGAGAGGTAGGGAGGGAGAGAGGGGGAGAGCTAGGGAGGGAGAGGAGAGGTGAGAGAGAGAGAGTAGAGAGTAGAGAGCAAGAGAGAGGAAGGTGGAGAGATTGAGAAGGAGGGAGGTAGAGAGAGGTAGATAGGGATAGGTTAGATAGAGAGTAGAGAGGGAAGGTGTGTAGGAGGAAGGAAAAGAGAGAGAGTTAGGGATGAGGGTTGAGGGTGTAGGGTTTAGGGTTTAAGGTATAAGGTTGAGGGTTGAGGGATAGTGTTAGGGCTCAAGGTATAGAGTTAAGTGTATATGGTATTGAGAGAAGGGGGATTCACTACTCATGAGTCTCTTTATTCTCAGGAGAATCCCAAGGGGTGAATTTCCCTAAACTACCTCAAGGAACAAAGAGAGAGTTCTAGAATCAGTTTGACTAGATCACAAAAGTTTTTTGGACAGACTGATGAGCTCTCGACCAAAGGATGGTAGCATGGAATAGGGATGATAGCATGGTGTGTTGGAGTCCCAAAGATGCGTTAGCATCTCGTATGAACCAGAAACCAAGTTTATCATAGAAAACGACAAAGCAACCACTAAAAATTAGATTGCTAAGAACTTACAAAATATGGGAGGGTAACAGAAAGTAATAGAACTGAAATGAAGTGAAGTATAAATGATAAAATAAGAGGATAAGAGATAGAAAATACTCACAACAACCCTAGTAATGAAGCCTCCAACAAGAAAAATATCTTCAACTCCTGTATATATAAGATTGAGAGAAAATGTTGGGGCTATATTAGGGGTTTGCCTCAGTCAAACCCCCATTTTGGCATTCCCACCTCCACAAATAACTAGATAGATAGAGAAAGTGAACAAAGTAAGCAAATATGAAGTGATAAAAGCAATCCCCACTCATGGAGGAGAACCTGTATCACAAAGTAGAGATGCAATAGATAGGGGATGTGAGAAATACCAAGATGCTCACAAGCACAAGGTAAGAGAGATATCAACTGCAAGGCTTAAGGGACCCAAAGAGAGAGATAGTTGTGAGAGCCAAGAGAGTTGTAGAGGGCATTGTGAGAATGTAAGAGTGTTGTTGTAAAGAGTTGTGCAAGAAAGATAGCAAGAGAAAGATAGGAGATTATCCAAGATAGAAGCCAAGAAATTAGAGAGAGAAGCTAGCCAGCCAAATGGATTGAAAAGATAACTTTTAAAGAGACAAGAGGGAAAATAAGCTTCCTGAGCTGTTACAAAGCATCCCAATACATTACCACTGCCAAAATTAGTAAAAAAGTGGTGAGCACTGAGAAATGGTTGTTTGAACATTGAAATGTTGTAGGACGCTAGTGAAACATGTAGTTACCTGCGCGGTGCACTAGTGTCTAGACACATCATGCTACAAAACAATGAGAATGATAAAAGCACAAGGTTTTATACAAAGTTGGCATGCAAAGGTAGCAGCTGAAAAGGGGTCCCGAGCATCCTAAGAGGGTAAAAGGCTGATGCAAGGGCTAAAATGAACCTACACAAATGCTAAGGGAGTGGACACAAGAATGTAAGTGAGATTGCAAGGGGTGTAATTTTACGCCATTACATTTTTCCCCCACTTTAGCGAGCATATGAATCTACATTAATATGCACACTAAAGAAAATCTACTAAACATAAATAACATCATAATGCCAAAAGGATACTATAGAGTAAATAGAAAACTCTTTGAACCAAGGAATTATGCCCCTAGGCTGAAGACCTATAAAACAAATGCATTAGACAAGAAAGACCTACACAAGAAAACAATTTTAGAACATAAAAATCCATTACATCATGGGGTTAGAACATAAAAACACACACACAAGAACACAACAAACTAAAGGATTTGAGTCAACAAAGTGAAAGAGACCTTGATGTAGAAGGTTGTCTTAGTACCATGCATCATCCACAAATTAAAAACAATAACATATAGAAAAATTCTTAAATAGAGAGAAGAAGGTAAGGATTGATTGCTTCAAGAGAAGAATGCACCCAAAAGTTGTTAGGGTTAGAAGGAAGATATATAACAATTAAATGCATATTTGATCAATCAAACAGAGAAATAAAACACAGAAAATTATAGCAAAAACAAGACAACATAGAGAATTTAATGTGTTTCACCCAATCTGAGCTACATCCACAAAATCATAACCATCCAATGATTTTATTATCTAGTGCAAAATATATTACAATCTTGTGAATAATCATATTTTTCTCTACATATTATAACCCCCATCCCAACCCCTTATAGCATGATCAGTTGTCACATACCAACAATCTCCCACTTGGAGACTGATCTTGGACGAAACTACTGCACTTATAGCTCCCACTAGAAATAAGTACCTTGGACCCTGTTGCTCTATTATACCTGAATTCAACCTTGAAGGCCAACTGAAGTTGAAGAGGAGCTCAACTTCTCCCTTGTCACCACCTTCATAAACATATCCACTGGATTGGCATCTGTATGTATCTTGTCCAGCTTGACATGTCCATCCTCCAACACTGATCAAATGAAATGATATCTCAACTATATGTGTTTTGTTTTAGAGTGCAAGGCAGAATTCTTTGCAAGATTTATAGCACTCTGGTTGTCTGTAAACAAATAATTTTCAGCTTGTTGCTTTCCCAAATCTTCCATAAAAAATTGCAACCATATCATCTCCTTTTCCGCCTCTGTTGTAGCAATATACTCTGCCTCTGTGGTGGATAAAGCAACCACCTTTTGCAACCAATAAATCCAACTCACTATTGTCCCACCAACTGTAAATATATAGCTTGTGGTACTCCGCCTAGTATCTATATCCCCTGCCAAATCTAAGTCAACATAGCCTTTTAAATCAGTATTAGAGCCCCTAAAACATAAACATTTATTGGATGTACCTCTCAAGTACCTAGGAATCCATTTTACCCTATTACAATGCTCAACACCAGGATGACTCATATACCTGCTAACAACTCCTACAACATGTGCAATATCTAGTCTTGTGCATACCATGGCATACATTAAACTACCTATAGCTGAAGCATACGGTACCTTGGACATGTTTTCTTCCTCCTCTTGTGTCTTTGGACACATATCCTTAGTCAACTTAACATGATTGGGTTAAAGGGGTGCTAATAGCTTTTGCATTTTCCATATGAAATCTCTATAACACCTTCTTGTGCAGTTTTTGCACACACCCCACTGAAAGTAGGGACCCTCTTTTTCTCTAGTTTTTTATGCTTTAGCCCTTGGATTTTGAGGTTTGTTTGCTAGGCACGTGTTTGAATAATTATCTTATTCATGCAAATTCCCCCTTTCTAGGAAGCACTTTGAAAATCTAATGTTCTGAACTTATTTCGAGTTTTTCACTGATCTCGAGATTTTCCACTTCTTCCAGATTTTCTCGGATGCTCTGAAAGACCTGGCGGCAAATTTTTTGTACTATTTTCTAGAGATTTCAGTCCTTCGTGGAATTCTGCATTGATTGGATTTTCCCGACTTTCCATCTCCTTGTCGGATTCCCGAATTTGGGTTTGGTCTATTGTTTTTATGAAAGTTGATGGCCCAGTCGCTGTATTCTCTTATTGATGAGCCTCAAATTTAATGATGATCTATAGGAGGTTCAAATTGAGCTGGCTACGAACCCAAGTTCCTCAAATTTGTAATCGTTCGATCAATTTGAGCGAAATTGTGTGAGAACATCGAAGTTCAAGTTTTCTTTCAGTTTCGGGATTTTCATGTATTGGTGGATTTTCCCAACTTTCCTTGACCGTTCCATTTTCCCAAAATGTGTTGAAAATCTGGAATCTTTCCTTCTTCATGGATTTTTGTTGGTCCCATATTTTCCCTATTTCCTTCATCCCTTCATTTTTCCCGAAGTTCGTATGACATTGTTGTTTTCACGGAAATCCGTCTTGGGCAAATTTATCTGAAACTTTGTTGAAAACGATGAATTGAGATATAGTATGAGTTATCAGTTAGTGATGTTGCATTATATGGTTGATTTGAATGATTTAGGGATGTATCATGTTGTTTCTTATCTAATTATGATTTATTAAATGATTATTGGGTGCTTGTTGTGTTCATTTCGCTAGAATCCGCCTGGCTCAAAAAAATTTAGAATTCCTCTCGCTTGGATTCCACGAAGGGCTTGAAATCCTGAACTGTGAAGAAAGGGCGTTAACGATATTTCAGGGTTTATTTTGATCTTTGTTTGAATTTATTTGAATGATGAATACATTATTGGTGATGGGCTAATCTTGATCCTCATGTTATAATGGATATTATTGATGGTGGTTTTTGCTGAGTATAGGCCGAATTTAACAGGGTCGACAAGGAAGCTCTAGAGGAGATTAATTCGATTGAAGGAGGGTTTAAAGCATTTATTACTCCACCTATGGCCAATCTGGAGGGGATTTTTCTTAAGATGCTAGATAAATTGGATCAAGATAAGGACGAAGGGACCAGTTAATGATCGATTGCATTGGGAGTTGTGCTTCCTATTTATCCAAAGCCTTTTCTACCTTGCTTTTCATCCTTTACATGCATTGGATCATGTTACATTGGGGATCCTAGGCCGACTTGGATGAGTCCCAAGCATTTAATGCTAATTTGTTTGTTTTGGAATTCCTCTTGGCTGACCTGTTTTGTGGCTAGTTATTATTGTAAAATCTAAATTAGGCTGACATGCTTGGGAAGGTTTCTATAAATATGGCATTTCGCCTCATTTGTAAGGAGTAGTAGAAGTCAGAAGCTAAAAAGGATAGGGATAGTTCTTGGCTTAGAAGTAATTAGGGTAGTAAAGTAAGAATTAGGGTTAGAAGTTAGTCAATTTTGGAGCAAGTTTTGTAACATAGAACATTAGAATTGTTGTCGATATTGGATGATTCAATACAATTGAAGGCATTGTGATTTCTAGTGATCTCTTTGTGTTGACTTGTCCTGCATGGTTCTTATTGTTCCATATTTTGAGATTTCTCAAGGTTATTTAATACATGTTAGATTGTAGAGTTAGATCTGATTCAATGATGTTCATGATTTAATGCTTGAAGTGTTGCAACGATCCTTGGTCCATACTTTTTGTAGCTAGTTGATTGTTAGTTGCTTTGCAAAGTTAGCCTAGACCTTGAATTCATTGTGCTTAGTTCAATTGTTAAGATTAATTCATTTCAATTACCTTAGGGTTGTCTTGGATGAATGTTCATGATCTAAAAAATTTTATTACCTTAGAAGATTACACTGTTCTTGTGAAATTGCAGATTCATCTGGGTTAAGTAGGAATTAGTTTATGAAGGATCAGTCTATTTCAAGTATTTCATCATTTACATTGTTAGTCTTAGGAGTAGCACTAATCTTAGTGATCTCTCTGAAACCTTATATCTTTTGTTATTTATTTTATCATTTGGGTTAGATTTAGGATTGAAGTATCGTCATATTTCCATATCTGATAAATTAAAGATTCAGTATTTGCTTGTAGTAAGGTCCCTTTGTGATTACCAACATTTTCACTTTTATAACTGAATTGTTTATGCATTGTTAGGACCTGACATTAGAGACCTTGGGGTTATCTCTTGAGGCTTGTTGATAGAGATTTACCTTTCAAGAGAGATAGGATATTATATTCTTTATGAGTCGTTGCTATGCAGAAAACACCATCAACACTTTTCAACATAGTTAGCTTGAGATAAAAACAATTTTCTATTTTTCCTATCTCTTGTAATCTTCATACCAAGGATTTGCTTTGCTACCCCCAAATCCTTCATAGCAAATAAATTTTCTAACTGTTGTTTTAACTCCCTTATGTGATCCATGCTAGACCCTGCTACAAGCATATCATCAACATATAAACATAAGATAATGTAGCTATCATTATCTAACCTCTTAAAATAAACACAATGGTCTGAATTACACCGACTGTAGCCTTGCTTAGCCATAAAACTATCAAATTTAATATACCATTGTCGATGTACTTGTTTCAAGCCATATAGACTTTTCTTCAATCTATACACAAGTTTCTCCTTACCTTTGACTTTGAATCCTTATGGCTATTCCATATATATTTCCTCTTCCAAATCAACATGGAGAAAGGTTTTTTTAATATCAAGTTGTTCTAAATGCAAATCTTCAACAGCCACAATACTTAAAACAATATGAATAGAAGTCATTTTAACAACAAGAGAAAATATTTCATCAAAATCAATACCCTTTTTTCTGTGCAAATCCCTTTACAACTAATCTGGCTTTAAATATTTTCTTACCTCCATCCTCCTCTTTCAGCCTATATTTTTTTTGGTAAAGCCTTTTTACCTACAGGAAGCTTGCATAATTTCCAAGTTTGATTTTTCAGCAAGGAGTCTATTTCTTCTTCCATTCCATGCTCCCACTAAACCTTGGTATCCACCTGCATAGCTTCATCATAACATTCTGGTTCACTAGCATCATTTAATAAAATAGAATACAAAGAGGGAGAAAATATTTCTAGAGGTCTACTTATCCTTGAAGATCATCTAACATTCACTGGAGTTTGTGGTATTTTTTGTTGTTGTTACTGAGCATGAGGAACCATTGGAACATTGTTTGGTGTATCATCCAACACTACATAATCATTTTCTTTATTCTCATGCTGTTGCAACTGATATTTGTACAACACTTTCTCATTGAATATGACATCCCTGCTTCTCACAAATTTTTGATTTTCAAAATCCCAAAGCCTATAACCAAATTCATCAATGCCATATCCAACAATTATACATTTTTTTGATTTTGCATCAAGTTTGGTTCTATTTTCAGAATCTACATGTGCAAATTTTTCACAACCAAAGGTCTTAAGAAAAGAATAACTCACCTTCTTACCTATCCATGCTTCCTTTGAAATACCAGAACCCAAGGGAACTGAAGGACCTCTATTGATTAAATAAACAACAATGTTTGCAGCCTCTTCCAACATGTTTAAAGGCAACCCAGCATGTAATCTCATAGTTCGTGCACGCTCCATTACTATTATGTTCATGCGCTTAGCCACTCCATTTTCCTGTGGAGTCCTTGGAACCATTTTTTTCCTGAGTACCATTAGAGGAACAATAATCTTCAAACTCTTCACTGCAATACTCACCACCATTATCAGATCTGAGACATTTTAACTTTTTACATGTCTCATCCTCAACCAAGCTTCTCCATTTCTTAAAAGTTTCAAATACATCAGATTTCTTCCTAAGAAAATAAATCCATACCTTCCTTCTTGCATCATCAATAAAAGTGACATAATATTAAGAGCCACTGAGAGTAGATACTTTAGTTGGTCCCCATACATCCGTATGCACAAGCTCCAATTTCTCATCTTTCTTTTGCTTCCCATCCTTGAGAAAACTATCTTTTGTTTTCCATACACACAACTTTCACAGAAATTTAAATTAGCACATTTCAAACCTAGTAAAATTTTTTTTGAATAAAGTACTTTCATACCCGTTGCACTCATATGCCCGAGTCTATTATGCCACAGTGCTGATTCAGAATCCATAGCAATTGTTTGTTTTTCTACCTGCTGAACTACAACAACTATTCCTGAATATTGATTTTTATCTACAATAGCTAAAGTAGAAAGAACAATATGACTTGTACAAAGATATAAGGTGCCTACTTTCACACCTTTTGCTACCACTAAGGCACCTTTTGTAACCTTCCAATTTTTATCACTAAATATAACACAACCTTCATCATCTAGTTGCCCTGCTGAAATTAAATTTATTTTCAACTTTGGAATGTTCTTTACCTCATGTAGTATCCAATGATTCTCATTTTGCAACTTAATCTTAATTCTTCCCTTTCCAACAATCTGACAAGGTTCGTTATCTCTCAAATAAACCAACCCAAAATCCCCTTGGACATAATCAAGAAAATAACTTCTATGGGGCGTAGCATGAAATGAAGCCCCTGAATCTAACACCCAAGAATTATCAGCATTATCAAGGGAAAGAATAAAAACATCCTCATCAGATTTATTACTTACCACATTAGCCTCTTTATTGCCCTCATTTTTGTCTCCTTTATTATTCTGAGACAAACAATCTTTCTTTAAATAACCTGGCTTACCACAGTACCAACAATCCCTCTTGTCTCTAGATTAGGACCTGTTGTCCTTTGATTTTCCTCATGACTTCCCACAACTTCCAGAATTGTTTCCTCTCTCCTTTGTTCTGCCCCTACTTTCTGCATTCAAAACACTGCTTGATGTGGATGTTCCACCTGAGCTTTTCCTATGAATTTCCTCACACAAAATAACACCAACAACATCATCAAATTTCAATGTATTTGAACCAAAAATAGAATTACTAATAGTCATGACCAAGCTATTCTAACTTTCAGGCAAAGAACACAGAATCAAAAGAGTCCTAACTTCTTCATTAAAGTTTACATTTACAGAAGTTAATTGACTGGTAACTGTATTTGTGATAGGGAAAATTTTAGTGTTAGAAAATGAATAGCAAAACAAGAGAGTGCCAAACAACAACAAAAGACACCCTACACCTCAAGATTAGCCTAGTTGGATTCAATACAAAATAAAGACAACAAAATGGAACCTTTTACCTTGTGTCAAATCGATCATTTGGTTGGCCCTTTGATCTTTGGTGTTGTATGCTCCTTGGAAGGCAAAAGATGCAAATGTATGAGATGATATGAGGATGTAGAGATGAGTGGAAATGGATGCAAGTATGAAAAATGGCTAAGTATGGCTCAAGGAAAAATTTTGCAAGAGTTTGGCTAGCATGAATGATCTCTCCCTAAAATGAGAGAAAAGAGGGGGTATTTATAGAGATTTTGGAATTCTCTAGAGAAATGGATGGTCAAGATTGAGCCACCAATATCAAGATGTAGGGCTAAGGTGAGTTGAGAACTCACAAGCCCTCACATCTTGACATTGGAATGTGAAGTGGCTTGAAAAGGGGGATGTGTACATGAGGTGGAAGGATAGTACATGACATGGAAGTGGTACATAGTACTTGGGATTGGACAAGATATTCTCATAAAGGAGGTCTTTGTCCCCATGTGGGTGAGAGGACATGTGGGGAATTAAAAATTCCTCAAATATCCTTATGGAGATGAGAGAAGGAATTTTAAATTCCAAGGAATGCATTGGGGGATTAAATGTGAATTAAAAATTCACATGGGGAATGGAGTGCCTTCTCCAAAAGGAGAAAGCCTTTAATAAGGTTGACTTAGGACACATTTCATAAATGATATGGGGATTAGGTTGATCTAACTAAGTGATTAAGGTTGTGCAAGTACTTTATTAGGAAAATTAATGAAGATTAGAGGCAAGTGGGAAATTATGGAGGATGGGACTTTAATGATGATTAGGGGTGTGCACATCTTAATCATAAATTAATTATGACTAAGAAAGAGGGTTAGATTGCTAAAAGGGATTAGAGACCAACTTGCAAAAGTTGGAGGATGTGACAATGAGAGAGAGTGAGGAATTTAAAATAAATTTAAAATTCTAAAAAGATAATATGACTAAATTAAATAAAGTGATACATTTATTTAATTTAGAGAGGAAAAAGAGGAAAAGCATTTATTAAATTAAATACTTTAGAAACTTTATGGAAGACATGAAATATTAATTAAATGAGTAATTTAATTAATACCGGTAAAGAGGAAAAATTAAATGAGCAAGAGGATGATTAAGGAGACGCCTTTGACCATATGTAAGTGGTCAAATTTAGGTGTTTACATTTTTCCCCTCTTCGAAATACTATTAGGATAATAGGGTTTCAAAGAAAGATAAAATACAGATGACTCTATGGAAGAAGCGACCAAAAAGGAGATGCCCCAGCATGGGAGAGCTTGCATGAACTACCCGAACGGAGGAGAAATAAAGAGGATGCCCCATTATTGCAAGGGAAGGTTTATGATGGAAGATTGGGAGAGAATGGTAGGGTATGCCCCCTCGAGAAGGCAGACGGGGAAGGAAAAGGGGCCCTGGGAAACTTCTTGAAAGTATAAAGTGGTATATGTCGTTGGAAAGAGCACAGAAAAACATGAAGATTGGCACTTGAATGGAGGAAAATAGGTTAATAGTGTGCAAATGGAGGCCCTGAGAAGATAAGGGGTGAGTGAATTAGTTGAGGTTAAAAAAAGGTTAAATAAAAGGAAAAAATTCCTTTCACTTTAAAAAGTGAAAAAAGGGGGAAAAAGCTATAAAAGGTAATTGAGGGAATTACCTCTCCTCATTTGGACAACTGTCAAGTGAGGAGAAGAGGGAGAAGAGGAGAGGGCAAGAGGGAGGAGACACGATGTCAGAGTACGATTCTAACATTATTCATCGGGTGGACGAGAGACAGTGATTCTTCGTCGAGTGTGTCATGCCACGCCAGGTTAGTTCGAAACCCCACCTTGTAATTTTGGTCAATTTAGCTAATTTATTGCAAAAACAAAATAATGGGTTTTGTGGGGTTGCTCGGGAGGAAAAATGGGTTAGAGGGAATTTTTTTCAAAAAAAATGGGTTTGGGGAGGGGTGGGGATGGGTTTAGGCTAGGTTTGGGGGCAAGGGTTGGGGGGAGAGAGGGTGGGCGGAAGAGGGGGTGGCAGTCAGCCGAGCCTAGGTGGGTCCGCCTGAGCTGGGCAGAGGCCCATCTAGCTGAGCCCGAGTGGGTCCACCCGGGCCTGGGTGGAGGCCCACCCAGCAGAGCCCAAGCGAGTCCTCTCGGGCTCGGGCGGGCTTGCCCACGGGCTTGGGCCAGTCTGCCCAGGCTCAGGCGAGTCTACCCGGGCGTGGGTGGGCTCACCCAAGAGCTCGGGCGGGCTTGCCCGCGAGCTCGGGTGGGTCCGCCCGGGCTCGAGCAGGTCCGCCTGGGCTTGGGAGAGTCCACCCAGGTTAGAGGCGGGTCCACCCGGGCTTGGGCAGGCTCTCCCGCAAGCTCAGGCAGGCCCGCTCGGATTCGCGATGGGTCTGCCCAAGGGCCGAGGCAAAGCTAGGACGACCGAAATTGGTTAAAGGCAGGCAAAAATAAAGGAGAGGTGGGGGAAACAGTGGGATAGGGATGCAAAACGACGTCAAGAGAGACTAAGAAAGGGTTGTTGGTATGGATGCAAAATGTTGAGAGTTTGCTGACGTAGGAGAGATGGTCCTAGGTGCTAACGAGATGCATGGCGGCGATGACTAGTGCCAATCACTAGAGACTAGCAGAGGCAGGACTAGTTCACATGTTGTCATACCTGACGATTAAGGCCCACAAGGCCATGCTGACGGCCCTGATAGAGCATTGGAACTCGGTGACATCGACGTTCCATCTACCGACTAGGGAGATGACCGTGATGCTAGAGGATGTTTGGTGGATTCTAAGGCTCCCTATAGCAGGGCTTGTAGTTAGCGAGTGTTGGATAGCGGACGAGGCGTTGGATGAGTCTGTGCATGTTGTTTTTGGCAGTGACGATCTATCGATTCAGGGGGGCAGCTAGATGTGGACAGATGTCTATCTTGCAAGGTACCGGCATTGTCTTTGTACCTAGCGGGACTGATTAGTAGGATCCTGGTGCCAGACTAAAGTGGTCAATTCCTGCATCTCAAGTTCATTGAGGTGATTCGGCATATCATCAAGGGCCAAGAGGGGCAGTTTGCGTGGGGAACTTGCATGCTGGCATAGCTATATCGGGATATGCACCGGGTATGCTATCGGAGGGTGCGGAGTGTGGCACATGTCACACTGCTACAGATTTGGACTTGAGAGCACATCAGGGTGACCAGGCTGATTGTGCATAGATTAGGAGATCAGGATGACAAAGAGGTCATGGCCTAGGGATGGAGGGCGGAGATGGGAGCGATACTACAGTATCGGAATGTGAGAGATGTAGATATATGGAGGAGACGGTTGGATGATGTGCAGGCAGAGATGATAGTGTGGCATCCTTATATGATGCGGCACTTTAAGGGTTGGAGGGATGATGAAGAGGCACACATCTGGTACTTCTTTACCCACTGTTATATTGTTGGGAGATTTTTTCTTGTAGTGGAGTTGCACAGACTTGATCAGGTGATGTGGCAATTCGGGGTGAGATAGGATATTCCCGTGGGGTGAGTGATGTTCTAGTGACTGTCATCAGAGCAGCCATGGGGGGCTATGCTAGACCTGGATGCAGTGTGGGCAGAGTTGGAGGCACTATAGTTGGTGCCATACCCAAACAAGCGAGAGGGGCAGAGGGATGCAGGGGTTATGGATCGATATCGGTAGTGGTTCAGGAGAGATCCACCGCCACGGATTACCCCCAGTAGTGTCAATTGAAGGAGCACTAGGGTTTGGGTCAGAGGATGAGAGATGGGTGAGGGTGGCGGGACCAGTACCCCGAGGGTGACAGAGAGGAGGTCAAGCGAGAGGACAGCAGGGGGAGGGACAGGAGGCGGTTGGAGCAGCTAAGGAGCCAGTGAGGGCAGCCAGGAGGAGGAGATGGAGCAGAGGAGGGAGAGGATAAGGCCAGGGCTACAACACAGCAGGATAGGGGTAGAAGGTCCACAGAGAGAGGAGATAAGAGGCACGTGCATCACCAGGAAGTCAGCATGAGAGAGGGGAGGAGGCTGAGACCAGCAGAGTGTGGGAGAGACAGGAGGCAGTCATGGCCAAAGGAGGGTAGTAGCGACAGAGACACGAGGAGGGAGAGGCTAGCAGAGAATAGGAGGGGATGACAGGGAGATGGGGAGCCCCCTCGATGATTGATGTGGATGAGATGGAGGTGTTGACAGAGAGTGAGGGGTATGAGCCGTGAGAGATGGACATTGATTCAGATGTGCATGACATCGCAGCACTTTCGATAGCACCACCCAGAGGAGAGGACCTCGCAGTGGTTTTGAGAGAGACTCTAGGGAGACTATGCCTTAGCGAGCAGCGATTATGGCAGACAGAGGCAGAGCGGGTTAGATTAGAGGCAGTGCTGAGCGAGCTAAAGGCATGATTCACCCAAGGTGAGAGAGATTATTCAGTTCTGGCCATGCTGGTGTCTAATGTGGAGAGGAGTTTGATGAGAGAGAGGGATGAGGCACGAGATGAGGTAGTTGACCTACAGGAAAAGATAGAGAGATTGTGAATGGCAGTGGCTAGGGCACATGAGGAGGGAGATGCAGTGAGATGGGAGCGATACCGTTTGGTGGCAGAGGCAGTGATATGGCAAGCTGTTGGAAGGGTGACAGGGCAGGAGCCGTCAGAGACTAGGAAAAGGACTGTTGAAGATACGGAGGGTGTGCAGGGACAAATAGAGTAGTTATGGAGGGAGAGAGTAGATCTACACCGCGAGCGGGCCAAGTTTAGAGACAGGGTGGACTGTTTAGAGCAGACAGTTGGGGATATGGGGTTGATTCAATGGAGAGAGGAGGAGATGAAGAGAGAGATGTGCATGCTGTGGTCAGAGAGAGATGTGGTATAGGCACATGTGTAGGTCTTAGAGGTAGATAAGGATGTGCTACAAGCATGCGCTTAGGTGCTTGAGAGTGAGAAGTAGGTGGCAGAGTGAGAGGTTCAGTCTCTCAGGAGAGAGGGATGTAGCGGTGTCACAGGTGTCAGGTCTTCGGCGAGAGCAAGATTCTGTCGACTTGACACTTTAGGCACTTCAGAGGGACAAGAATGTAGTAGAGGCTCAGGCACATGCCGCACAAAGAGAGAGGGATGCCACAGAGATATGGATGCAGACATTATAGAGTGAGCGAGACACAGCACAGGCTCAGTTGTGGGCAGTGCCCAGTGCGGGGGGCGAGCCAGGGGTAGAGTTACAGGGGTTATAGGCACAACCACAGGCTGCAGAGGCTGAGAGAGATAGGGCTACAAGGAAGGTACAGTAGCTGACAGAGGCACAAGAGGCCTAGGTATAGGAGTGGAGGGCTATCAGCGGATATCGGGATAGGTATAGACTTGGGTTGAATCCCATTAGGCATCAGGCTGCTCAACGGGATGACTATATGCAGGAAGTGAGTTACTGGAAGTGTGTGTATGAGCATGTTGTTCCAGATCCAGCACAGCACACAACACACTATATCAGGCAGGTACCCCAAATGTCGGCATCATCCCAATCATTAGGGACACGTACTAGAGGATATAGTGACTATCGGCGGACTCCTTCTCCTCTTGGTGGTTACCAAGGGACTCCAACCCGTGAGTATCAGGGGACTCCCATGCATAGAGGGTCAGTGTTGGATTCTCCTCAGAGATCAGATGTGGGTAGCTCACAATAGGATAGCCAGAGATCAGATGATAGGATACCAATTTTTTTGACAGACATAGGATGGAGCGTTTAGTACTTATCGGTAGAGATCAGAGATGCTCTACATCTCTAGATTTTGTACCTTATTTGATGATGTATGATGGCTATGTGATGGATATATGATACATTTTGATGTATGATGGATATATGACGTACATTGTATTATTTTGATTATGATATGGGACAGTCCTTATTGACACTATACAGTATGTTTTTTTGTGATGGGTGATTCAGTTTATGTATGCACATGTATATGATATTTCCTACTTATGTGGATGGACGATCTGATTTTAGTTACACACATGTTTATGACACTCCATGCTTATGTAGATGGATACTTTGGTTTATTTATGCACATGTTTATGATACTACATGCCTATGTGGATGGATGCCTATGTTTATGATATAGATGATTTCGTTTATGTATGCACATGTTTATGATACTTTATTACTATGTGGATGGATGATTATGCATATATTAATGTTGATAATGCAGGATGATATGAATATTTGGTATGAGATGTAATCAGGATTTAAATGTTAATATGGACATGTATGGGTAAATGAAACTAGGATGCTTAATCTAATCAGCCTATGAGCTATGAAATGTATTGAACCTATAATGTAACATGAAATATGAATGAAACATGAGTTCCTATAATGCAAACCTAAGTGTCAGTAAGGACCTGCATGGGAATGCGGATAGGTGATAGGTGTACTATGGGTGTTATACCGCATCTGTCAAAAAACCATTAATATCCTGAGAGGAAGATCAAGAGGGAAAAAGAGGCAAGACTTGCACAACCTAAATCACAAGTCATGGGTCATGAACAAGGTTGAATGAAGGGTGTATGTAGTGAAATGAAATGCAGTGCAATTAAGAACGTAATTTTCCATCTTCGGAGCATTGAGTTTTGCTATAGCATAAGATACCGAATACCCCGATATGTAAGACCAAGAAGAGTTGGCATACAATGCATGAAACAAACACAACAAACAGAAAGGCTATCCTGACACCCCAAGGTCACGATGACCTTGGTTGAGCTAGGTATTGGGATAACCACAAACACACAAGGATGCCCCAGCGTAAGACAATACCTCGAGAATCTTGGTGGGTACTACATGGGACAACCAAGAAGACAACAACAAAGAAAAGATCAAGATATTTCCCTATGTAGATGAGTCAAAGCACACCATGATATGATGGATCAAGGTGACCATGACAAGTGTTGATAGTGAGCTCAAATGGTAAACAAAATTCAAAAACATCAAAAGATCAAAATCAATTTCAAAACGTCCTTTGCCATAGAATAAAGGGGATGGATGGGATTGATGTGGTATGCTAGGAAAGATGCATCCTGTTGAGACCGATGATGGATACTAAACTAGAATGACCTAATTTGATGCCAAATGTTTTCCATTAGCCAGATCTTTTGACACTAGGGGATTTTTTTTGTGAAGAATGAGTCAGATAAGGACACGGACTGACACACCCTACAGACCTAGGGGCTCGAGGGCCGATCAGAGATTAGCCTTGCCTACGTGAAAGTGCAGAGCCCTCGTAGTTCAAGAAAAGACCATGGATAAAGCAGAAAGAGGATGGTGAAGGTAGATGATGGATGGCCAACAGAGCAAATGATCAGCCTTGCCTAGGTGACAGCGCAGGGGCAACGTAGTTCGACTAAGGACACGACAGGATGGGATCTAGATAGAGACCAACATGATGGATGATCCTATCTGATGACATAGACCGACCAACGAGGAGACAAACAACATAAGCTCAGAGTGGGATACTGAAAAGCTCAGGATGAGGGACAACCTAAATGGGTCGTCCAATGCTCAATCAAAATATACCAAGTGGCCAAGGATGGGATGGGTGAGGATGATAGTGCGGATGAAAGCATTAAAATAACTAGGATTCCAGGTAGATAATGATTAAGCCCTCTACGGATGACGCCTGTTACTAGGTTTTTGCCACCCGTACTTATCCAAGGCACCACCAAAAGGGTGGTTTTCACCATAGGATGAATTTATTTCTCTTTACTATTTTTGGATTTGTTTTATTTATTTTTTATATTTTTCTAATTTTTTTAATTGATTTTTTTATTTTTTTTATTTTTTTATTTTTTGATTTTTTTTAATTTTATTTTATTTTTTAGGTGGGGTTACCAAGCGGACTTTAGGTGTAGAACCTCTTCAGATGCATGATATTGATGGGTTCTTCGAGGGGATCTCCTTCAAGAGTAGTCAACCTGTATGCCCCAGATCCATATTTGGCGGCTATGATATAAGGCCCCAACCAGTTTGCCTCAAATTTTCCTTTCTTGTCTCAATCTTGTTGAGTACGTTGATTCTCTTTGAGGACAAGATCACCACCTAAAACTGTCGAGGGTGAACTTTCTTATTGTAGTGACGCTTGAGGCGGTTCTTATATGCTTGTAGGTGATCATAGGCTTTGATTCTTCTTTCGTCAAGTAACTCTAATTGTGCAAGTCATGCAACACGAGCATCCTCCTCATTGATAATATTTTTTAGAGAAATTCTTAGTGATGAGATCTCAGCTTCAATTGGAAAGATGGATTTGGTTCCATAGACTAAAGAATAGGGAGTAGCCCCTATAGGGGTGCGGATGGAGGTGCGATATGCCCAGAGGGTGGGATGAATATGGAGGTGCCAATCTCAACCCATGTTATTGAAAACCTTCTTGAGGATGTGGATAAGGGTTTTGTTGGTTGCTTCTACCTAACCATTACCCTGGGGGTAATAAGGTGTTGACCAATGATGTTGGATATGAAAGGTGTCGCAGAGGTGTTTCATGGCTTGGTTTTTGAAGGGTTTTCCATTATTAGAAAGGATGGTGGATGGGACACCATATCTGCAGAGAATATGGTAAAGGATGAATTTTGAGATCTGAATACCAGTGATCTGTGCAAGTGGCATTGCTTCCACCCACTTAGTGAAGTATTTAGTGGCAATAATTATGAATGTATGGTCGTCGAAGGATGGCGGGTAAATATTTCCAATCAAGTTGAAACCCCATTGAGATAATGGCCACGGTGCTAGGAGGGGCTGAAGATCCTATGCTGGAGCATGAATCAAATTTGCATGTTGTTGGAAAGGAAGGAACTTCTTCACAAATTCACAAGCATCATGCTCTAATGTAGGCCAATAATATTCAGCTCGGAGAATCCTTTTGGACAGGGACATACCATTTGAATGAGCTCCACAAACACCACTATGTACTTCTATTAGTGTCATGTGGGCTTTGGTCTCATTCAGACACCTAAGGAGGATCCCACCATACCCGCGACGATAAAGTGTATCACTAATGATAATGTATCTAGTTGAACATTGAATAAAGGATTTTTGTTGGTTTCTTGTGAGGTCTAGTGGTAGAATATTATCATGGAGATAGGCATACATGTCCTAGTACCAGGGGGAGGCAGGACCCACGATATCGCACATTATGTTAGTCTCAGGAATATCATACACTGGGATTAAAAGTTGTTCGACAAGGAACTCACATTTTGTCTGATCTTTAGGCATGTCAATCAGGGAGTTGATAGTGATCATTGCATCTGTTGCTTTATTCTGTACCCTAGGAATTTGATCAAATTGTATGAAGGTGAAATATTTCTTGAAATCATCCACCATACATTTATAGGGCAACAGCTTATCATCTTTTGTTAAGAATTCATCATTAACCTGCTTGATGACTAACAATGAATTACCAAAGACTTTCAAGTGAGTTATATGCCACTACTTTGCAATTCAGAGGCCGGTGAGGAGGGATTTGTACTCTGCCATGTTGTTGGTACACGGGAATGCTATCCTGAATGATTTTAGAATGTAGTCACCTTGAGGGGTAACTAATAGAATTCCTGCAACTGATCCATTATGAGTATATGAACCATCAAAATATAGTGTCCAAGAAGGTGTATCTAAGACTGTGTAAACCTCTTCATCTAGAAATTCAGTGTCTAGAGGGTAAGCATCTACTAGTGGTTCCTCGACCAACTGATCAGCTATGACTTGTCCCTTTATGGCTTTTCGCTCCACATACTCTATGTCAAATTCACTTAGGAGCATGACCCACTTGGTCATGCGGCCAGTTAAATTGGTTCTGGATAATAGGTACTTTAGTGGATCAATCTTAGCAATTAATTTGACAGGATGGCTGAGCATGTAATGTCAGAGTTTCTATGTGTTGAAGACTAGTGCGAGGAAGGATTTTTCCATGGGAGAGTAGTTTAATTCATAGCCAACCATCGTTCGACTAATGTAATAGATTGCTCTCTCTTTTGATGACTCATCATGTTGTGCCAACAATGCCCCTAGTGCGACTGAAGTGGCGGAGATATATAGCAAGGGGGTTTCCCCAGAATAGGTGGCATCAAGATTGGTGGATGAGCTAAGTATTCTTTGATCTTATTGAAACCTGTTTGACACTATTGGTTCCATCGGAAGGTGGAGTCCTTCTTCAGAAGATGAGTGAATGGTTGACACTTATCTGCGAGCTGGGCTATGAACCGATAGATGGACTGCATCTTCCCTTGGAGGCTTCTTAACTATTTTAGATTGCGTGGGGATGGCATGTCCAAGATAGCCTTCACCTTGGTGGGATCAACTTCAATACCCCTTCGAGAGACTATGAAACCCAATAATTTTCCTGATGTGACATGAAAGACACACTTTTTGGGATTTAGTCGCAACTTGTAATGTTCCAACCATTCAAAATATTTTTCAGGACGGTAGCATGTTCTGCTCGATTTTTGGATTTTCCTAACAAGTCGTCAACGTAATCCTCCATGATGATATGGATGAGTTCATGGAAGATGACCATCATTTCCCTCTAATATGTCACCCCCGCATTTTTGAGACCAAAGGGCATAACATTGTAACAAAAAGTACCCCAAGGTGCTGTGAAAGCAGTCTTGTGTTGGTCCTCAGGTGCAATTCGGATCTGATTATAACCAGAGAAACCATCCATAAAGGACAACATCTCATGTCCTTCCGTGAGGTCAACCAACATGTCAATGTTAGGTAGAGGGAAGTCATCTTTTGGGTAGGCCTTGTTAAGATCTTTGAAGTCCGTGCAGATCCGAATGTCTCCATTTGGTTTGGAAACTGGTACTATATTGGAGATCCACTCAGAGTAGTCAATTGGTCTGATAAAACCTGCATCTAGTAATTTCTCCAATTCCTTCTTGACTAATAATGCTACCTGTGGGTGCATCTTGTGGAGCTTTGTTTGACAGGCTTGGCATCAGGGTGAACGTCTAGATGATGAACCACTAAAGCGGGGTCCAAGCCTAGCATGTCTAAATATGACCAAGCAAAGTTGACAATACCCTCTTGGAGTAACTGAACAATGACTGCATATTCTAAATCTAAGAGTGATTTGGCCACATATGTGATCTTAGGAGTTTCGGCAGTACCCAGATTAACTTCTCGAGTCTCTTCAATTAGGATGGACGGCCATGTAGATAACTGAGTACCCACAAGGGGAAGATGAACATCTCCATCCTCCAGTGCCTGTTCTAGGTTTTCGCCATCGGATGCACCCTTTATTTTTACTTTTTCAAGGTCAGGAAGTGCCTCAGGGAGGTTTTCACTAGATGACCATTTTTTACTTTTCTTATTCTTATTTTTGCGACTGGAGTTTTCATCCTCCCCCAATCCCATGAGGTTGACATGTATCCATAGACATATTGATAGGTTTTCTTTCACATAGGTCCCAATCAATAAGCTCAGGGTGATGAAGGGATAGGCTAATGGTATAGATGGATAGGCATTCGAACATGGATGATAAGTCAATGTGATCAACGTCATTGTATGCATGTATGATGGATTCCTCCTCAGGTATGTCTTCCAATGAGCCATCATCCATGGCAACACTATTGGAGGTATTAGATGATGTTGTAGGGCCTTTCTGCTTTTTATCGTATCTGAAGCCTATGTTCTTTGGCAGCTTTGATGTATCAATAGGTTGCAACCGCCCTTGTTCTTCTTTACCTAGGACCTTGCCTTGGTAGTCATACTTTTCTGCAAACTTAGTTGACCAAGGATATGCTTCCTAAAAATATTCCTTTAGATGAGGATCTGGTTGGGGTTCTTCTCGGTATACCCATTGACTTATATCCTCTTTTGGTGAATCAATCTTGATACTTGGGGACCTGAAAGTGGTAGTAGGGATGTTTTAAACACTGAAAGTGATAGTCTTGTCTTCCTTTGGAGTATCATGTGAAGGTTGACTGTACTTGTGTGGTGACAGTGGCATGGTTGCTACATTAAGAGCAGTATACATTTCATAGTCACCACACCCCTTGTTAATGATCTGGACTTTTGTGATAGTAGGGTCGGTGGCGAAAGATGGAGTGGTTGTTGTGGTGAAGGATGGATTAGCGGATGATGATTAAGCTGCCCCCATTTCAACCCTAGGACAATAATGTAAATGGGGAAATGATGCCTCTAAAGCACAACAGTATTCAAATGGTTGGGGGTCAGCATAAATGGTGACCTCTTCTCCATTGACAAGGAATTTTAGGCACTGATGGTACGTGGAGGGGACGGCTTGCATAGCATGGAGCCATGGGCGGCCAAGGAGGAGATTATATGGTAAGTCTAGATCAAGGACATGATAGGTAGTGTATTGAACTACAGGTCCAACCTGAATAGGAAGTCTTATAATTCCTTATGAATTCCTTTATGCATTATCATAGGCCTTGATCATGATGATTTGATTACTTAAGTCTACTTGAGTGTACCCCACCTATTTTATGAATTTCAAAGTACATAGATTGAGGGTGGAGCCATTATCTACCAAGACCCTTTTTACTTTATGACGAGCAACCAAGACTTCGATATGCAAGGGACGATTATGATTGGCATTGATATTTGGCATGTCATTCTGGTTGAAGTGTAGTTGATAAGATAAATCCAGGTGCCCTACCAAAGCTTGGAATCATGTAGGATCGATGTCATTAGGTACATGGGTTTCCTGTAAGGCTCTATTGAGGATTTCTTGATGTACAAGAGAAGACTTAATCATATCCAAGATGGAGATATGAGCGGGGTTCTTTCCTAAGTGATCAAGAATGTTGTACTTAGAGCTTACAAGACTTGATTGGGTGGGTGCGAAGGCTGTAGGGACAGTGATGCGGGCTCGTCATGCAGTAACAGCACGCTGAGGGTCTTTGGCCTTGACATGTATCATAGATACACAGGGTTCTACTTGCTCAATGTAATGAATAATACCCTCGTAATTGAGGGGTACATTCTTATAGCTTACGTTGTTTGTCTTGTTGTCTTGGGGATTATTGTTGGAGGTACTGGCATCTTGATTATGGTTTGGAAAGGAATTTTGATATATCTGTAATTGAGCATTAGACGATGGAGCTTGACTAGTGTCGACTTTGATATCTCCTCGATCAATAAGATCTTGGAAATAGTTTTTGAGACCTTGACACTTATTCAGAGTGTGTCCTTTGATTTTATGGAAGTTGTAATATTCATTTTCCCTAAACCATGCAGGTTTAGGTTTGGATTCATCAAGTGGTTTGGTGACAGGGTAGGTGATCGGATAGTTGATCTATAACAACTTATTGAAGATGAAACTCATCCCCTAATTGAGTATACTGGCCTTTAGCATTACCCTAACTGTTCTAGTTTGGTTGTTCAGGAGGACGAGGTGCCCCCTGGGGTATGGATATGGTGTTAGGTACGGATGTTTGTTTTCTCTGGGATGTATTAGCCACTTGGGTGTGTTTAGTATCAGTGACACCGTCATTCACTGCGTTCTTGTTCTTGTTCCAAAAATGTGGCTTATCTCCAAATGACCTTTCTTTATCATGGCTATGTATTTTGATGTGCCCTTTGGCAATAAGGGCATGTTCAAGGATAGGTCCCTTTTCCACTATCTTCATGAAAGTGGTGACACAATTTAACCTAAAATTATGAGCCATGTCAGAATGAGAGTTCTCCACAAAGAGGGTGACAATGTCCTTCTCTTTTAGAGAAGTTTTCATTCGGCTTGCTAGGGCATGCCACCTTTGAAGGTAGCTAGTAAAGGTTTCCCCCTCATGTTGTTTCTCTTTGAGGAGATCTAAGGTGTCAGTGTCCTCCAAATTGAAGGAGAAGTAGGAGACAATTTTTTCTAACAGGTCCGCAAAATATTTTATGGACCCTCTTTTGAGGGTCATGAACCACTCTAGGGCATTGCCTGTCAGGCTTCGAGGGTACAGGTGCAAGAGATAGTTGTCATTGTGCATAACCTCTTGACACTTGGAGTAAAACTCCTACAAGTGGGCCTTAAGATCTTTGTTCCCCCTATATTTCTCAAACTTTGGCATTTCAAAATGTTTAGGGAAGGGGATCAATGAGATGGAGGGATCGAATGGATATAGGCATATGTCTTCGAATTTGAATGATTGTTTGACAGTCCCAACTTGAAGATCCTTCAGAGCGGCTTTGATTTCCAACAAATCTAAGTTGACTGGTGGCGGGTTGGATGGATATGGATGGTAGGACGATAAAGGATCCTACTGAGAGAGTGTCGAATTGTTGAGGTATGGATTTTGATAATGGTATGATGACATCCCTTGTTGGTATGCTGGGGGATTTTGTTGATACGAGGGTTATTGTTGTGAGGTATAGTACAGATTTGTTTGATAAAAATGTGAGGTAGGCTACTGAGGAGCTTGGATGTGATGTTGCGGATTGACCTGCTGATACTGAGGGTATTGTTGTGACTATTGGGAGGTCGCATAAGGTGGTTGTTGCTAGGACTATTGTTGGTTATGGTAATAATGATGCTATGGTGGTTGCTGATGTGATGTAAGATGTTGCGTCGGCCGAGATGGGATGGTGTATTGTGTCTGAGTTCGCAGGCGTAGGATGGATACGAGGAATGGGGATATGGTTTGAGTGGGAGGTCAAGACGGATTGCTTTGTGACTGGTAAGGGGGTTGCTATGAAGAAATCGGCGGGTTATATAGTGGTTGTTGTTGTTGGGGCAGCTAAGATAACATAGGGGGATTTTGCAAAGGAGGTTGTTGGGTACCGAAGGGGGCGCTTGATTGGGCTGTACCTTGTGGCAATAACGAAGGTGATGGCAATGCAGTAAACGTGTTGCCCCTAGTACTGATAGGAGGTGGATTTGAAAAGGGTGGTGATGTTACCATTAGTGGTGATGGTTGTTGAACGTTTTGTGGCATGCCAAAGGAAAAAGGATCATTGGGATCAGTTGTTTGAGAAGCCCCTATGACTAAGATTGCGGGATACAGGGGATTGCTAACGAGATACAGGACAGCGTTGCCGAATTCAGGTTGATGCCAACCTTCTACAAGAGGAACATTGGGGACATATGAACTTCCTAGGGCATTTTGTGAACCTTGGGGTATGTTAGGCATGGAACTGCTATACTTGGATAGGTCAATACCTAATGGCAGCTTGACACCTTTTTCAATTAAGTGAGCCAAGATTTCTTCCCCATGTTTTTCGAGAAGGCGATTTCTCATTTGCACATTGACATGGTTACTAAAGTGTTCCTCAAATGTAAGTTTGGGTTGAATGACCATGTTTTCATCCCTCGAGGGTGATGTGTTTTGACTATCGATATTGGATTGTGATGATGTGTCATTGTGCGGATCTCGAGGGACATTCGCACCGTTATGGGGGTCTTATGAGGCATTAGCTATGTTGTTTGGATCTTGAGGGATGTTTGGTTGGGATTGTTGCTCAGCCATTCTCCTTACTTGTGGCCAGGTCTACACGGGCATGCAAGATGTTATGATGGACTAGGATGCTAGGATGACCTTGGTGATGAAAGGATTGATTTGATTTGATGATTGATTAGCCAACAAGGATGTGGCTCAATAGGACTTATTTGATTTGATGATTGATTGGCTGACGAGGATGTGGCTCGATAAGATTGATCTGATTTGACCAAAGTGGATTTTGATTGATGTGATCGGATTGGGTTGATTGGTAGACAATGGGTCAATCTGAATTGCTTGATATAATGATTTTATTTGGATTGATGATTGATTAGGATGAATGATAATGATCAAAATCTGAAACCAAGTTCAAGAGTGATCCTTGATAATGCTAGGTGTTGATTAATCGATTAAAGGGTGGATGTATGATAATGGCACCAAATCCAACTTGACATAGAAGTGGATTGATTGGGCCGACAAAGATTACCGAATTAGGATGGATGACTGCCCTAAGTCAATTTTGATGGATGACAATTAGAGATGAACACCTAGGTCAGTTTGGATAACCGCTTGAACGAGGTTTAAATGGGATACTGGTGATCTAAAATGGAGAAATGATAACTAGAACATGGGTTCAAAATGGGTCAATGAGGACTCAGAATGGGTGAATGGACACTCGAACTGAAGGGATGAATGTTTAGGAGGGTGAACGGATTCTCGAGACAGGTGTACAGATGTTCAAAGCGGGGAGACAAGTGATTGAAATGATGAAACGAGGGTCCCAAATGATGAAACAGATGAGAAAGTTGATCGATCAAGGGTCAGGTCTTCCCCTGTGAAGGGTAGGTCTACCCAAGGAACAAAAGATGGTCAAATTTTTCCAAAACAGGCCTAAAAGGGGTGGGTCAAAGGTCATGTCCACCTGTGGAGGGAAAATTCACCTGTCCAGAGGTCAGGTACACCTGCGGAGGGAAAATTCACCTATCCAAAGGTCAGGTCCGCCTATGGAGCAAAATTTGGTCAAAAATGGCTAAAACAGGCTCCCAAAAGGACTAGTTTATAGGTCAGGTCCGCCCCTCTGAAGGGAAGGTCCACCCAAGGAACAAAAGATGGTCCATTTTTTCCAAAATAGGCCTAAAAGGGGTGGGTCAAAGGTCAGGTCTGCCCCTAGATGAGTCAAGTCTACCTGTCGGGAGGGCAGGTCTGCCTGTCTGTAGGTTAGGTCCGCCCCTTAACAGGTTTAAACTTGACTTTTCAAAAAATGACTAAGGCAAAGGATAAAAGACATAGCAATCATCAATGAAAAGTGAAATTAATTAGACAAACACTGGTTTCACACAAAAAGATAATTCAGACAACACAAACCTAAGTCTAGTAGAGAGGGTATGGCCAACAAAGTCCTCTAATCTAGGATGAACATGGTTACTAGGTAGTCCTCGATATACACCTGGTACGTGAGGCCCAAACCATGAACACCAACCCGTTACAAGCGTGAGTCGAGAACCTTAAAGGCTCGGACCAACTCTTCATGTCATCTTGACGCTTCACCAATTACAACGCGGTTGGATTGGGGTACAGCTTTCACTCTCCCCCCTTTATATGCCCCATCGGTATGCATGGTTGGAATCCTCCCTTGGGGTGATGAAATCCCCAAGCAGGTCTCGCTAAGAAAAATAAAAAAGGATGACTCAAAAGATGTGGTAAGCTATGATTTCTCGTCACCCAGGATCATCAAATGGTACAAGGGGATTGGATACGTCAAATAGCTCACCCACAAACATGTCAAACAAAGTTAATTGACACCCCTAGTTAAACTATGTACCTAAATTAGGGGTTAAAAAACCCTTAAAACAACCAAAAAATTACTGAAAAGTGAAATTTTAGCTTCTAGAAAAAATTATCTAGGGAAAATTCAGTTGTGTAGAGGTCAGGTCCTGCTATCAAGACCTCAGGTCCAGCTGTCTGTAGGTCAGGTCCAATTTTCTGCAGGTCAGGTCTGCCCCTCTATGAAGAACTTTCCAAAAACACCTTCTAGAGTCTATGGAGGGTAGGTCCACCCCTAGGCAAGGTCAGGTCCGCCTGTGGAGGGTGGGTCCACCTGTCCATCAGGTCAGGTCTACCCCTATAGGTCGGGTCCACCCTAGGAAGGTCAAGTCCACCCCTTTGTAGGTTGGGTCTGCCCCTCTATAACCTACACCTACAAAAAGTCAAAAAAATAGCAAACATGAAAGCAAGAGACCCATTTGTGGGTCCCACCAGGCATGCCAGAAATGTGATAGGGTGAATTTTAGTGTTAGAAAATGAATAGAAAAATAAGAGAGTGCAAAAAAACAACAAAAGACACCCTACACCTCAAGATTAGCCTAGTTGGATTCAATACAAAATAAAGACAACATAATGGAACCTTTTTCCTTGTCTCGAATCGATCCTTTGGTTGGCCCTTTGATCTTTGGTGTTGTATGCTCCTTGGATGGAAAAAGATGCAAATGTATGAGATGATATGAGGATGTAGAGATGAGTGGAAGTGGATGCAAGTATGAAAAATGACTAAGTATGGCTTAAGGAAAAATTTTGCAGGAGTTTGGCTAGCATGAATGATCTCTCCCTAAAATAAGAGAAAAGAGGGGGTATTTATAGAGATTTTGGAATTGTCTAGGGAAATGGATGGTCAATATTGAGTCACCAATATCAATATGTAGGGCTAAGGTGAGTTGAGAACTCACAAGCCCTCACATCTTGACATGTGGCATGTGAAGTGGCTTGAAAAGGGGGATGTGTACATGAGGTGGAAGGATAGTACATGACATGGAAGTGATACATAGTACCTTGGGATTGGACAAGATATTCTCATAAAGGAGGTCTTTGTCCCCATGTGGGTGAGAGGACATGTGGGGAATTAAAAATTCCTCAAATATCCTTATGGGGATGAGAGAAGGAATTTTTAAATTCCAAGGAATGCATTGGGGGATTAAATGTGAATTAAAAATTCACATGGGGAATGGAGTGCCTTCTCCAAAAGAAGAAAGCCTTTAATAAGGTTGACTTAGGACACATTCCATAAATGATATGGGGATTAGGTTGATCTAACTAAGTGATTAAGGTTGTGCAAGTACTTTATTAGGAAAATTAATGAAGATTAGAGGCAAGTGGGAAATTATGGAGGATGGGACCTTAATGATGATTAGGGGTGTGCACATCTTAATCATAAATTAATTATGACTAAGAAAGAGGGTTAGATTGCTAAGAGGGGTTAGAGACCAACTTGCAAAAGTTGGAGGATGTGACAATGAGAGAGAAAGTGAGGAATTTAAAATAAATTTAAAATTTCAAAAAGATAATATGACTAAATTAAATAAAGTGATACATTTATTTAATTTAGAGAGGAAGAGGGGAAAAGTATTTATTAAATTAAATACTTTAGAAACCTTATGGAAGACATGAAATATTAATTAAATGAGTAATTTAATTAATACTGGTAAAGAGGATGAATTAAACGAGCAAGAGGATGATTAAGGAGATGCCTTTGACCATATGGAAGTGGTAAAATTTAGGTGTCTACAATATTAAACTCATTTAAATAATTAGCAACTAACCCACCTTCTGCCATTTTCATATTAAATAAACAATTTTTTGAAAAATACCTTATTCGAAGCGGAAGGATTTTCATATAGCTTTTCCAAGGTTTCCATCAACTCTTGAGTTGTCTTTATTGTTTTAATATTAAATTCCACTGATTGTGCCAGGCATAAACGAATGGCTTCTAATGCCTTTATGTCCAGAAGATTCCATATCACTCATTCTTGTTGGTTTCATGGCTATTCCTTCCAATAGCCTCCATAAATCCTTCTGATAGAGATAATCCTCCATCTGCATCCTCCATAACTAATAGTTCTTCCCATTGAATTTATCCACCTTCAATTTACCCTCATCCGCCATTGCTCCCACTTAACCGTGAGACTCCCACTCAACCATGATACTTTCTTGCAAATGATAATCAAACATAACTTACTCTGATACCACTTGTTAGGGTTAGAAGGTAGATATCTAACAGTTAAATGCATATTTGATCAATCAAACAGAGAAATAAAACACATAGAGAATTTAACGCGGTTCACCCAATCCGAGCTACATCCACAAAACCGTAGCCATCCAATGATTTTATTATCCAATACAAAACATATTACAATCTCGTGAATAATCGCATTTTTCTTTACATACTATAACCCTCATCCCAACCCCTTATAACAAGCTTTTTAGAAGCTTCCAGAATTAGGGTTTTACAAAGTCTTTTTTTCTTTTTTGATGATTTTTCCTTTTTCAGTGATGATGCAAAAAGTTAGGGAAGCAACCAATGTCAAAGAGAGAGAGCATATACTTAGGATGAAGAAGATGCAAATCTTTGATCTGGTATAATACAATTTGGAAAGGGAAAAGAAAAAAGAATTTAAGAGGGGAATGAAATTTCCAAAAAAGATGGCTCCATAGGTACTCTATCTTGGGGAGGAATAAATAAATGTGTCACAGGCCCTTGGACCTACAGAAGGTGAACAAAATCTCAATAGACCCTTGGACCTATGGAGAATTAAACAAAATGTGTTGCAAATTTTTAGACCTACAAATGGTGAACAAAAGGCTCTATAGGTCCTCGGAGCTATAGAGTTGAACAAAGAGATCCTATAGGATGCAAGCACTTCACATGTCCTCAGACTTGTAAATAAGGCACCCCCGAGTGCTTGGTCCTAAAGGAAGCCAGATGTGAAAGGATCCATAGAGTCTGATTGGTCCTCACAGGTTCTTGGTCCTACAAGACAAGCTTGATTGAAAGGAGCTCTATAGGTCCTCGGTCCTATAGAGAAAGACTAATCAAAAAAGCCTATGACTACATCAAGTTGCGATGTAGGATAGTCATAGAAAATATAGGTATAGTCGGGCTACCCCCAAGCTAGTTTCCAGTGAATTCATTTGAAGGAGTAGCTTTCAAAAGGGGGGTTCCTTCAATAGGGAACCCTTCAAGACACAAAAGGTCCCATTCAAAGGAATGCTCCAATTTAAAGATAGAGAGAAGAGAGGGGGTCCTTAAGAAGGACACAAATCTCCAAAACATGTTATCACTACCCCCAACATACAGGGGAGGAGAACCATGCAAGATACTATAGAAGGGAGGTGCGAGAACCTCATTAGAAAATGCTTAGAATGGATAGGATAGAGGTAAACCTCGATATCACTTGTCATGCGAAGAAAAGATAGGTGCATCAAAAAATGGGAGTTTGATGGCACTAGAATCAATAATTTGTTGTATTTTATCATTCAAGGCCTTACATTCAATAGTGGAATGGCCAAGCACTTGATGGTATGCACAGAAAGAATGTTTTGCTTGATCATGCTTATGAAATTTCTTATGTGTAAGAGGAGGAAGAGTAATCAAATGCACTTTCAGAAACCTCAACAAAATATGATCTTGCTCAGATAAAGGATGAGGAGTAGGAAACAACCCTTTCTCTTGTGGAGAAAATCTTGACTACTCACAAGAAGAAGACATGAAGATAGCAAATAATGGAAGATGAGGATAAGTGGAAATCCTGTCGACATTCAACCATGGTTTCTACTTAGATTGTTCATTTGAACAACCAAGCCCCAAATTATGCTTATGAGGTTCACACTCTATAGGGACCTGAATGCCTTGTTCGTTATTCCCACAACCTTTACACCCATAACCATATTTAGAGACAAGTTTAACGCTAGGGCCATAACATGTTTGCAAATCTTGAGGAGGATCTTCATAGAGAGCAGTATTCCAACAATGGGGATCATATTCTTTTACGAGATCACCATCGGCCTTCTTAATAGGACTGCTAGAATTAGCCTCTCTAACGGAGGTTTGATCATCTTCCTTAAAAGGGGGAGGATCATCATTAATAATATTACAACTATTGCTCACATTATCCCATGATACAGAAGAATAATCATCTTTGATAGCGGGTTTGGATGATGTTATTGGAAGGTTTAAGTGGATCGAGTCAACTTTATATTCTCTAAAGAAGGATTTTGTAAAGTCGAAAGAACCCCAATCATCACCAAGACATGCATTCTTTTGAGAAGTAGGAGTAGACTTAGGACTCCTTGCTTTAGAAGGATCTTCTTTAGGGACATTTGTCTCAAGAGCATCCTTTGTCATAGGTACTGCTGGAGCAAACATCAACGCATTGAAAGACATTGAAGGGATAAGAGTAGGCACAACTGAAGCCTGACCGGAAGCTGACATCTCACATAAGTGTATAGCATCAAGGTGAGCCCTGACTATGACTACTTGACTATTAAAAATGAACTTAATAGATTTATGCAAGGTAGACAGGACTGCACCCATAACATGAATCCATGGTCAACCTAGATGAAGGTTATATGGTAATTTTTTTGACATAATATATACAAGGGTGGGTACAATAATGGGTCCTGACCTTAAAGGTAAGACTATCATGCCTAAAGGATGCTGAACAACATTATCGAACCCACAAACAATAAGAGAAGAAGCAACAAGAGAAGATGAATCAATTTTAATTTTAGGCAATAGGTCAATGCTACATATGTTGAGCATTGAACCAATGTCAATGAGAGTACATCTAATACCAATATTATTAATATTAACTATGATCATTAAAGGGTCTACTTTATTTTGTACTTCTGGAGGCAGGAGTTCTTGTGGATTGAACGTAATATTCAACAAATTTGCATGAATATGAGCTATCAACGCATTAAAATCTACCAACCTAGTAGAAGAAGACAAGAGGATCTTTTGCAAGGCTTCCTGAAGCATACCTTGATAAACTAGAGTAGACTGAAGCAAGTCCCATAGTGAGATATTAGCTAGAGTAATACGAATTTTCTCAACAAGATCATAATCACTAGGTGCTTTAGTTGTAGGTTTAGGTGTTGAAGGAAGGCTTGGTTGAGAAGGTGGTAAAGAAGTAGGTTGATTGAAATTTTGTTTATTCCTTCTAGTATTATAATTATGGGCTACTTCTCTATAAGAGGGAGCCTTACAAAGATCAAGAGAATCACTATCAAATGGAACATCATTAATAGAAAAAATCCTTCTAGGAGGACTAGTTGAAGTCAGATAAATAATAGGTCTCTTAGGCCTTTGAGGGGTGGAAAAGACATATATTATATTTATAGATTCCTTGCAACTTATAGAGGAATCATTTGAAGAAATATGCTCAACATCCCTCCTTGGAGGATCTGATGTGAGAGGAACTCCATCATTCACTAATGCATCATCTCTAGAAGAGAGCGCATTGGAATGAAGAGAAGGTAGAGTAATGTTAAGAAAAGTATCAATGATTTCATCTTCTTGAAACAAAATATCCTCTGAAGGAAGAGGAATTTCATGAGAAGGATCAAAGATACTGAGTGACATAGACAAAGCCAAGTCACCATCACATGCATGAAATGGAACATCATTAATGCTTTGAATAAAATTAGACAATGAATTGATAAAAGAGGATATTAAATTCATTTTGAATATAATAAGTTAAATATGATAAATAATTAATAAACAAGTCATCTAAAGGTTGGTGCATCACTCTCAAGTGTTTTCACACCAGGTTCACCAAAATGTAGAGAAGGGGGATTCACTACTCATTAGTCTCTTTATTCTCAACAAAATACCAAGGGGAAAACTACCCTAAACTACCTCAAGGAACAAAGCGAGACTTCTAGAATCAGAAAGAGTAGATCACAAAGGTTTTTTGGACAGACTGATGAGATCTTCATCAAAGGATGGTAGCACAAAATAGGGATGACAGTGCGACACGTTGGAGTCCCACAAGCGCATTGGCATCTCGTACAGACTAGAAACCAAGTTTATCATAGAAAACAACAAATCGACCACTAAAAATTAGATTGCTAAGAACTTACAAAATGCAAAAGGGTAATAGAAAGTAACATAACTAAAATGAAGTGAAGTATAAATCATAAAATAAGATAAGAGATAGAAACTGCTCACAAGAACCTAAGTAATGAAGCCTCTAATAAGGAAATATCTTCAACACCTACATATATAAGATCAAGAGAAAATATTGGGGCTGTATAGGGGTTTGCCTCATTCAAACCCTTGTTTTGGTGTTCCCACCTCCATGGACAGCCAGATAGATAGAGAAAGTGAACAAACTAAGAAAATATGAAATGATAAAATAAATCCCTGCTTAACGAGGAGAATTGTATCATGAAGTAGAGATGCTATAGATAGATGTGAGAAATACCAAAATGCTCGCAAGCATAAGGTAAGAGAGATATCAGTTGCAAGGCTTAAGAAAGCCAAAGAGATTTGTAGAGGGTGTTGTGAGAATGCAAGAGTGATGTTGTAAAGAGTTGTGTAAGAAAGATAGCAAGAGAAAGATAGGAGAATGTCCAAGACAGTAGCCAAGAAATTAGAGAGAGAAGCTAGGTGACCAAATGGATTGAAATGATAACTTTTAAAGAGAGAAGAGGGAAAAGAAGCTTCCCAAGCCATTACAAGGCATCCCAGGACATTACCACTGACAAAAGTAGTCAACAAGTGGTGAGGCACTCAAAAATGATTGTTTGAACGTTGAGACATCGCAAGATACTAGCACAGCACACAGAAATTTGTGCAGCACGCTAGTGTTCAAACACATCATGCTACAAAATGAAGAGAAAGAGAAAAGCACAAGGTTTGATACAAAGCTGGCGTGCGAAGGTAGTGATTGAAAATGGGTCTCGAGCATCTTGAGAGGGTAAAAGGTTGATGCAAGGGCTAAAATGAACCTACACAAATACTAAGGGACTAAACACTAAAGTGGATACAAGAATGTAAGTGAAATTGCAAGGAGTGCAATTTTACACCATTATAGGTATAGGGATTAGGGTTTAGGATATTTGGTATATAGTTGAGGGTATTGGGTTTAGGGATGAGGGTTGAGGGCACAAGGTTGAATGTAGGGTTTAGGGTTTAAGTATAGGGTTTAGGATTGCAAGTTTACAGTTGATAGATAATGTTTAGGGTTGAGGGTCAAGGTTAAGTGTATAGGGTATAGGGTTGAGGGTATAAGGTATAGGGTTAAGGGTTGAGAGTGTAGAGTTTATAGTTTAAGTATAGGGTTGAGGGTATAGAGCTAAGGGATAATGTTTAGGGTTTAGGCTATAAGGTTGAGGGTATAGGGTATAGGGATGATGGTTAATGGTGCAGGGTTAAGTGTATAGGGTTTAGAATATTAGGTATAGGGTTGAGGGTATTGGGTTTAAGATTGAGGGTTTAGGGTAAAAAATTGAATGTAGGGTTTAGCATTTAATTTTATGTTTGAGGGATAATTTTTAGGGTTTAGGTTATTGTTGGAATATGTGCCTCAATCCTTACTAACATGGAACTCCTAAAGGGAAAATTCATTGTGACATTGTTCATGTTTGGCCGACTAACTGTTCTAAATCTATTTGATAAGCTCATGTCACCAAGACAGAGTTGATGTCTTGCCGACAAGTCTATCACTGTGACCTTTTGGCGAATGGAGATCTTTGGGCGACAGAGTGATCTTATTGGGCTAATGCTAGGGATTCGGTAAGATGTCCCAGTGAGTATGAAATGTCTCACCGACAAAGGTTGCTTTTGGGTGTCAAAGCAGATTTTGGGGTAACACAAGGATCATCGGGGAGAGGTCTCAGCGAAGAGGAAAGGTCTCGCCAACGGGAGTATTCTCTTGGTGTCTTCACGGTGACAAAAAGACTTCATTGTGAAGTCTTGGTGACTTGGAGAGTCACACCGATAGTCTTCGGGATCACGTGTGGTGTTCACTAAAAGGTCTTGGTGAAGGTCATAAGTCTCACCGACTCGGTATGACATGGTGTGCTCGGAGTAACCTCTTGGAAAAAACAATAAGTCTTGCCAATAGCAAATGTTCATCGATGTAACATGAAGTGGTCGGTGGAAGGTCTTGGCGAGAACGAAGTGTCTTTCCGATAGTATAACTCTTCGATGTGACTTTGGATGTCGATATGTGGTCTCACCGAAGAGTGATAGTCTCACCGAATGGAAAACTCACGCTGGCATGACTTGAAGACTTCGGCATGAGGTCTTGGCGATTTGTAGAAGTCTTGTAGATGGCAAAGTAGAGATTGATATGACTTGTGGCATTTGGTATGAGTCTTGCCGATGAGAAATTTCTTGCCGATATGAATGAAATGGTTATCGGTAGATTCGGTACGACTCATGGCGCTTGTTATAACGTCTTTTCGACTTGTGGAAGCTATGGCGATATCGATATGAATACTTTGTGGCATCGGGGAGACACTGTTAGTGTCTCACCGATATGCCAACAAAGTTTGAATGCCTTTGACCGTGTGACCATCCTATGTGGCATCTCATGGGCCAATCAGAGGAAGCAAAACTCGAATGATTGGTGGTTGATTTCTTGCAATAGTGCTACGCTAGAGCTAAACTGCATGCAAGGAAAAATCAATTGCTCGAAAGGAAATTGTCTATGATTGGCAATGGCAGATAAGGATGCAAAGAAGACAAAATCAGAATGTGATAAAAATAAAAGCAGATCAATTCTGATTTGATGGAAGTGAGTTGAATCGGATTTTGATGAGAGCATTGTCTGAAATTGATGAACAGTGAGTAAAGCTACTGTGACTAATACCAGAGAGTTGTATCTTTGTTTTGTATGTAATTGTTTGTTACTGTAATACAAAGAGATTCAGCTTGGTGTGGTGGGTTTTTTCCCGATAGGGTTTTCCCACGTAAAATTGGTGTTCATTTGTCTTTGAGTATCTTCTATGTTTCTATAAATCTTTCATCTGTGTCTTAATTAGATTGTAATTTGAAAATTAAAAGTACCTGTCTACATTCTTCCCTGTAGTTTTGATGTTAGGAAAGTGATTCCACTCCTCTGCTTTCCTTACAAGTGGTATCAGAGCTTGGCCAGTTGTGTTATCCTTGTGAGTGGGTTGGGTTTTTTGTGTCAATCCTTTCCAGTGGGAGTTCGGTAGAGGCCTGATAATTTAGTTACAGATTAAGATGGCGAGCACATCTGAAAAGATGGAAATAGAGAAGTTCAATGGTAGCAATTTTGAGTTATGGAAACTCAAAATGGAAGATCTATTAGTGGACCGAGATCTTTGGATTGTTGTGTCTGAAATGAAACCTTAGGCCATGAAGCAGGAAGATTGGGACCTAGCAGATAGAAAATCAAAAGGGTTGATAAGGCTCTGTTTAGCTGACTCTATTCTTCTGAACGTGCATGAAGAAAATACTGCAGCCTCTTTGTGGACAAGACTAGGTGCTATTTATCAGGGCAAGTCCTTGGTGAACAAGCTATTCTTGAGGAAGAAGTTGTTCAACTTGAAGATGCAGGATGGAGTTGTTGTTGATGATCACTTGAATGCTTTCAACATGTTGATTGCTCAGTTAGCATCTATTGGTGTGAAGATAGAAGAAGAAGATCGTTGCATGCTACTATTATGTTCTTTTCCTGATTCGTGGGATCATCTGGTGATGGCTATTGGGAGTACAACATCCACATTCAAGATGTAAGGTGTTGTTGCTTCTCTGCTATCAAAAGAAATGAGAAGAAAATCTTTTGAGATGGTGAAGGAAGCTCTGGCTGTCAGAGGTAGATCGAAGGAGAAAGGCAAGAAGAAGGACAAGAAATCCAGATTGAAATCAAAAGGGAGATCAAAGTCTCCTGGCAAGAAGTCCAAGGTGAAATGTTGGAATTGTGGGCAACCTAGTCATGTCCGAAAGGAATAAAAGGAGGAGAAAAATAAGAACTCTTATGGAAATGATTCTTCTCAAAGTGATGCAGATGCCTTCATTGCAACTTTGGCTACACAGGCATCAGATGATGTCTGGCTGATTGATTCTGGAGCATCTTTCCACATGACATCTCATAGAGACTGGTTCACGAAGTATGAAGAATACAATGGTGGAAAGGTGTTCTTAGCAAGTGATTCATCTTTGGAAATTGTTGGCCGTGGAAGAGTCAAAATTCAATTCCCTGATGGAAGAGTGAAGGGAATCAATGATGTGATGCATATACCAGGTCTGGCTTGAAACCCACTTTTTGTAAGTAAGCTGAATGATATTGGAGTGCAGGTCATGTTCTCTGGAAATGGTTGCAAGATGACTAGAGGCTCTATGGTGCTGGCTAGGGGTGCTCAAATTGGTGCCTTGTACAAGCTGGATGCACATGTTGTTCAATGCAATAGTGTCTCTGCAAAATCATTGAAGGCTACTCATGGAGAAAAGAAGGAAAACATTAATGATGGTGTAAACTCCATGGAGGTTAAACTTCCAGCAGAGAAGACTATGCTCTGGCATCATAGGCTAGGCCACATTGGTGAGAAAGGTTTAAAAACCTTGAAAAATAAAATCTTGGTAGAAGGGCTTGAAGATTGTAACCTTGAGTTAAAATTTTGTGAACATTGCATATATGGAAAGCAACATCGGTGTTTCATTTTATTCCAGTCCTCACAAATCTTCTGGTTTGCTTGATTATATTCATTCTAATGTTTTTGGTCCAAAATGTTCCTTCTTTGTCTAAATCAAGATACTATGTGTCATTTATTGATGACCATTCAAGAAGAACATTTGTATATTTTCTGAAAAGCAAATCCGAAGTGTTCAATTGGTTTAAGGAATTTAAAAACCTTGTAGAAAATTAGACTAGTAGAAAAATAAAATGTTTGAGGACTAACAATGGCAATGAGTTTTGTTCAGATGAATTCAAAAGGTACTGTAAGGATCATGGGATTAAAAGACATAAGACTACACCTTACACTCCATAGCAAAATGGAGTTGTTGAAAGGTTCAACAAGACAGTAATGGAAAGAGCACGAAGTATGCTGAGCAATGCTGGCTTGGAGGAGAAGTTCTGGGCTGAAGCAGTCTCTATAGCATGTTACTTGGTAAATCGTTCTCCTAACTCTGCTCTTGTTGAGAAGACACCTTTGGAAGCATGGTCTGGAAAGAAGCCCTCTCTGAGACATATATGTGTCTTTGGTTGTGAGGCATATGCATATGTGCCATTTGAAAAAAGATCTAAGTTGGAAAACAAAGTTGTAAAGTGTATTTTATTGGCTATAGTGCTAGCATAAAAGGATACAAGCTTTGGAACCGTGAGACTGAGAAGATTGTGTACAACAGAAGCGTTATCTTTCGTGAGTTGAAGCCTTCTACATTGGATCTGTAGTCAGAGAAGAAATCAAAAAATGAAAAGGATGTAGCAGCAATTCCTCCGACACTAGATAAAGAGGAATTGAAAAATCAAAATGTACCTGATATTGAGGAGAGCTCAAGTAGCTTTGAAAGTTCTGAAGAAGATGAAGAATCACCTCAGCCTCAACCTGTGAGGAGGTCAACTCGTGAAAGAAAGAAACCTGAAAGGTATGGGTTTTCTCTGATAGATTCTACCTATGCCTATGCTTTAATTTGTAGCACTGATGAACCTAGGATTGTGAAAGAGGCATTTAAAATGTCTGATTCAAACTCCTAGTTGGAAGCCATGAATGAAGAAATGGCATCATTAGAAAAGAATGATACTTGGAGTTTGGTGCCATTGCCTAAAGGCAGAAAAGTTGTGGGCTGCAAATGGGTGTTTAAAAATAAAATAGGTCTGGACAGCAGTGTGGAAAAGTATAAAGCAAGGCTGGTTGCGAAAGGTTATTCCCAGGTAGAGGGAATTGATTATAGAGAAAATTTTTCTCCCGTAGCTAAGCTAACATCTATTAGATTTCTTTTGTCACTTGCAGCAACGTATGACTTAGAAATTGAGCAGATGGATGTGAAAACAACATTTCTTCATGGTGATCTTGAAGAAGAAATTTATATGTCTCAGCCGAAGCACTTTGTGGAAAAAGGTAAAGAAAGATTGGTTTGCAAGTTAAAGAAATCTCTGTATGGTTTAAAACAGTCTCCTAGAATGTGGTACTAGAAATTTAACACTATTGTTTTGTCATTGGGATTTGTAAGATCAAAATGTGATCATTGTGTATATTACAAAGCTAAAAGTGATCAAGTCCTTATTATTGCACTCTATGTTGATGATATGTTGTTCATAGGCAATAGTAAGCTAATGATTTCTGATCTTAAGTCTCAATTGTCTGCAAAGTTTGAAATGAAAGATCTTGGTGTAGCAGGTATATTCTAGGAATGGAAATAACCAGGGACAGGAAGAATAGAGAGCTTTGGCTCAGTCAGAGTAAGTATGTCAAAGACTGTTCTGGAGAGATTTTGTATGACTGATTGCAAATAGCTAGTTGTTCCAGTTATGCAGGGAACAAAGTTATATGTTGAGGATTGTCCAAAATCTCCTCCTGAGATGGAGGACATGACCAGTGTGCCCTATGCAAGTGTAGTTGGCAACCTCATGTATGCTATGGTCTGTACAAGGGTAGACATTGCCCAAGTAGTGGGAGTTCTTAGTCGGTTTATGGCTAATCCTGGAAGAATACATTGGGATGCTGTGAAGAGAGTGTTTAGATATTTGAAGGGCACTTAAGAATATGCTTTGTGTTACCATGGCAACTTGGTTGAATCACAGAGGACTCTCAATATTCGAGGTTATGTGGACTCTGACTGGGCAGGGGACATTGACAGCAAAAGATCCACTAGTGGATATATTTTCATGATGAATGGTGGTGCAGTGAGTTGGATGAGCAAGTGGCAGGTTGTAGTCACTTTGTCCCCTAAAGAGGCAGAATACATGGCAGCAACACATGCATGTAAAGAAGCAATCTGATTAAAACTGTATACACCTAAAAATGGTCACATCATAATAGTCTAGTAATTAATTAAATATTTTTAATATTTAATTAAATCTCTGAATTCAATCTACGTATAAATAAATCTAAATAATTTATTTATATTGTTCATTCTTTCATTTCGATTAAATAAATAAGTTTATTTAATCATTTTTTTTATCCATTTCTTAATTAATTAAATAAACATTATGATTTATTTATATTAATTATCATATAATCTTGGCTTGAATATTTTATTCAAATAAAGATTAAGTATTCTTCTATTTTAATTAATTCTTCCAAATTCCATTCACAATTAAATATTCTAAATATTTAATTAATTCTTCCAAATTCCATTCACAATTAAATATTCTAAATATTTAATTAATTCTTCCAAATTTCACTCACAATTAAATATTCTAAATATTTAATTAAATCTTCTAATGTCTATTCACATCAAATATTTCAAAAAATTCAAATCCCTCAACCCACATAACATATGAAATTAAATAAATTTATTTATTTAATTTGGATTATCTGCAACAACTGTGAAACAACTTCAAAACAGAAAATTAATAAATTTCTTTGTTTCTGAGCAAAGTTGTTCCCGTGGGCTGAAGAAAAACCTCCATTCTTCTCTCCAACCTCCCAACATCTTCCATCTTCCTCTCAACCTCTCAATCTCTCACCATTCAAATTTACCAGACAATCTCATAGCCATTGATCTTTGCCAACTAGGCTCTTGCCTGCAAAAAGCTATAAAAAGGATTGTCGGGTCTTCAAAAAAGGAGAAAGCTTGCATACATGAAAACTATAGTCAATCAGCCCTCCAGCATTCATAGCATAGCATAGTTTAGCATATTAGCAATCCATATCATGGCCTATCATCTTCATATCATAGCTTCAATAGCATTCATAATCCACAGCCCCTGTGCATAATCTACAGCCCCTGTGCATATCTGTATACCAACATTCCACTCCACCAGCATATAGGATAGAGAAATACTCTCCCTTTGCATACTCGTTCTGTAGGTTGCCATTCTAAGAAGCTTTTCTTATACAATCTGACAGCAGCAGCTTCAAGCAAATCACTGGAGATAGAGAACAATGGAACGATTCTGAAGAAGCTCTGTTTGATTTCTTTGATTTCATTTTATTTAGCTTTCTTTAGTTTAATGTTGCATTGGTGTGTTTTTGTTATCTCATTTTGATACTAACATTTCCCACACACATTTTTGGTGCCCACCGTGGGGTTCTTGCCCCAATTTTAACATCTTTTCGCAGATTTTTCTAACAGGTTATGACTAGAAGAGCATATTAGCGCATTAAACACGCTTCAGCACAGTTCACACCCAGTTTAGCACTCTTTAACTCTGTTATAGCACCCTTTAAGGATTCTACAGTGCTCTTTACTTATCCTACAATGCTCTTTACTAATCCTGCAGCACCCATTACTAATCCTGCAGCACCCATTAATGATCCTACAGCACCCTTTAATGATCCTGCAGTGCTATTTACTGATTCTGTAGCACTCTTTACTGTTTTCATAGAGCATTTATGTATTAGCGCTCTTGATGTCTGTTTTAGCACATTTCTTTTTCTTAGCATAGAATTTGTAAATTTGCAACTGTAATCTGTGACTTAAGTAAAATTTGACTGGATCCGACGCGACCGCGGCCAGTAAGAGCTTTAAAAGAATGAATCAATCCTAGGATAGTCACTTAATTGGAATGAATCAATCCTAGGATAGTCACTTCATTTTCTATTTTGGACTAAAAAGAACTCCATGTCTTTGTGAAGCAATATCTTCACCTAGCATAGAAAATTGTTTATTTGGGCTTAAAATTGAACTTTTGCTTGTTGTGATTAAACGGTGATAGGCCTATGCTCTCCCCTTAACTGGGTGATCAAAATGTTAGACTCATCATTTTATTTCATGCAATTTTAAGCTTTGTTAATACCTCTTAGAAGGCTTGTCGTAGTGGGAAAAAGTCCTCACCCTACGGGAACGACCTAAGTGGGAACAACTAAAGCCAAGTTTTCCAAACCACTTTAATCAAATGCAGATGGTTGATGAAAATCCCATTCGACGGTAATGTGCAAGATAACCATCCCCAAAGCCTTTGTTCTAAAGGTTGGGAGGTCTCTCGAGGGAGTCTATCATTTTTCGCACTGAATGGAAACCCTTACTACGAACTTAGTGTAGTATCCAGCCGAAGTCAGTTTTTGAACATCATAATAATCACAGTGCAGGGGAGGGAAGAATCTACCCCCAAGATACTCACCATATAACTGCCAAGGACTGTTTTCTCAGGGGATCTGGTATCCACTTTCGTCACTCTGAGTACACACCTGGAAAAGACAAAAACACAAGCGCCCCTTCGGGGGTGACACGGCTATGTGAGTCGACGCAGTTGTAAGATGTGGGTTGTTGATTATTATGGTGACCTACCTGAGTACTAAGAGTGAGTCTGCTTGAACTATCTGTCATGTGTAAAACCTGTGAAAACATTTTTTGAAAAACATTTTGATCATACACTTAATGTTCAGCATAGGACTTAAAAACAACTATTCTACAACTTGCTTGATGTGTCTTCGAAACATTAATTTAGAAAAGATCATCAAAAAACTCACAATTACATTGATTACTCTCATGTTAAGAGATTGGAAATCCACAACTTTTGTTAAGAAATCCATTCTCAAACGAATCAAAAATCCAAAGAAATCACTTAGCTACAAGAAACTATTGAAGAAAAGACGATTCTTGTACCAAATTCGAAAGGTTTTACTTAAACATAGAACCTTTATCCATTGATATCACGATTGTGTTAGAGGTTTTTCTAACGATTGTGTTGTAGAACCATTATACTCACGAGCTTTCTTTCAAAGAAGAGCCCTTTCTCAAAGGAACAACCACAGTCAGTGTATTTGTTCTTCTTATCTACCACAACCCTCAATTGAATATCCCACTCATCCCATCCAAATCATTCACTAATCTTGAAAACAAACTAGGCTATTTGATACACTTATCATTTTTTGAGACTAGGATCAAATCTCAAAAAAGTGCATCTTTTCAAACAATTTTTTTATTATTGATTCAACTTCCCCAACAGGATTCTGATATCCTTTCATCTTGGAAGCCACAATCAAGAGTTAGAAACGTCATTTGATCATATCATAAGATTTTCATCTTATCAGATCAAGACATCATCATTTTTGCACTTGTAAACCTGTGATCTAAGTCTAGAAGAACATTTCAAAATCATATGCCTGTTGTTCACTTTACAACATGGGTGATAGGGAAGAAAATACTTTTCATAGGTTTCGTACTGGGAATAGTTCAAATGATGAAATAACCGATGAAATGATTCAAGAAGTTGAACAGGATCCACAATTTCACATAATTTTGGACAAGATCTTAGAGCGAGATAAAGAAGGCTACTTTCTTTTTTTAGCAAACCAAGGTGCCAAATTGCCCTCTAACTACAATATGGAGAAAATTAAGGAAGATCCTGAAAAGACTAAAACTCCATTAAAAGATCTTAGTAGTCTTCCCCAACAAATAAGAGCACTCCAAAGGAAAATCAAGGAAATACAAGGGAGCACAACTACGAAGTCCTTTGACGGAAATATGAATGTAACCTCTTCTCCTCTAAAAGCAACATCATCCAAATTCAATGTTTTTGAATTTTTGCAAAGGTTAAATGAGAAGCCCAAATCTAAGCCATCAAATAAAATTGACCAATCCTGTCATGTCATGCATTTATCTTCATCCCCCATAATTCAAAATGAACCTCACGATTCTTTCACCCAAGATAACGATTCCATTCAATCACCTTCTTCTATCATATCCTTTACATCCAATGATTCATTTCAATCTACACATCTCGATCAAAACATTCTACAAACCCTTCCTATCTTTGATCAAGATCCCATCTCTCAAGAACCATATGATGATCCCCTCCTTTCATTATTCACCCATGATAATCCTCTTCCATCTCAAGAACAAAATGTTCTTCCAAGTTCTTCGTCCACCTCATTCAATGAATCCATACTCTCTTATGATTCCATCACATCCCAAGAGCAGAACAATTCTTCCATCCTATCCAAATATTCCCTTCCATCTGATGATCAAGCTACTCCATCTTCTTCATCTAATGATTCTTTTCCAAGTCAAGATCAAAGTATCCTATCATCCTCATATCAAGAGCCTCTCACACCTCTTCAAGCCATCCATGAACCCCACACCTATAAATTAACATCCTCCACCTTTATCCACTCCAGTTTACTTCCAACACCTATCCTTTCATGCATATCATATCCTCCTCACAATGGAATCGCATCTTGTTTCACAAACAATGCATATCCCATGGGTAAACGAATGTGTGAAATTATGAATTACAAAGGAAAAGGTTTAGATCTTCATGAGAAAGGTATCCTAAACCCCTTTCTGTCCAAGCACATCCATATTCTCATGGCCTTGGTTATACACCTCATGCTCAACCTAGGTATCCTAGTCCATCAAACTCTCCATCCATTCTAGGTCCTTATCCTAGTCCATCAAAAACTCCATCTATCCTAGGTCCTTATCCTAGTTCATCAAACCTTCCATCTATCCTTGGTCCTTATCATCCCAACCCTAGCTCATCAACCCTTCCATCCATATTAGGGTCCCACATTTCTCCATCTCCTATTCTTCAAGAACAACAAAGGAACACATTCTTGATCCACTTTCAAAATTCTTCCTTCATTAACTCATCCATCATACCTCCATATCGTTCATCTCAATACACTCCTTCCATTTCTTTTGGAAGCAATTTGGGTGCCAAATGTCAAAAGCTTCAATATAAAATCCACATGTATCAAAGGATCAACATGTCTCCTCGAAGAGTCATGCAAAATAAAAGAAAATTTGATCCAAAAATCAAAAGAAAAATTCAAAAGGCCACAAAGGCCCATCAAAGAAAAAGAAAAATTTCAAAGGCCACAAAGGCCCATCAATTCAAAAGAAAAATTTCAAAGACCGCAAAGGTTCATAAATCAAAGAAAAAAATCTCAAAGGCCACAAAGGCCCATAAAGCAAATATCAAAATCAAAATTCATTTGGATTCCTAAAAGTCTCATAGAAGCAATAAAATCAAAATTGGAATCCAAATTTTCTAATCCAAAAGCTTCTCACCATCTCCCATCTAAAAACATCACCTTCCAAATCCACTTTTCCTCCATCACTCCATCACCCTTCAAGGTGTGTGTCGATGTTAATCTTGCCATCCTTTCCATCTATCCATAACCAATCCTTCCAACCTCCTACATCCAATCCCCATTCTCCTCCTTTAATTCAAAGCTTTGAATAAGGCCTTAGCTTCTACTATCATGCCAACATTTATAAGTTTAATTCCCATTCCCATGGTCTATTAGAGCACATATTCAAGGGATATTAGTCATGAAACTTGATGCTTAAACCCTTCCTCCATCCCCCTATCATGCAAATATTATCTTTCATATCCATCTCCCTATCCATATACTATCTTCCATTTTCCTCTTATCATTCATGGTCATTTTCACCTTTGATCATGACAAGGTTAAGGATCTTCTTGAAAATCATGCATCTTATCCTATTCACTTCATCCAAATCTTCCATACCATATCCTTTGTCATGCATCTTCTCTTATATTGTGGGGAATCTTGTTTCTTCAATTGGTCATCACATTCCATCTTAAATGTCTTTGAAAAAAAAAAAATCAGAAAAAAAAAAAAAGAAAAAAAAAAATCCAGAAAAAGTCTTGAAAAAAGTGCAATAAAAAAAGTGGTGAAAACAAGTGCAATAAAAACAAATGGTGAAAACTTGTGATCAAAATGGGCTCCTCTATCTATTAGCTTATGTCTTGCATTTTCTTTACGGCATCATCTATCCATATCTATCATTTGTACATATCTATCATATCCATATCATGCAACGGGAATCCTTGTGTTTCATCATGGCTTGATGAAATTTGTACATATCCATAATATTTAGGTTGTGTTTACACTGGCGGCAGAAAAATAGACTAAAACAAGAGAGGGGCAACGAGCTTTTAGAACATCACAAACGGACAAATGACGGTTTGCCAAAATGCAACATACATTGATGCATCAAATCAACCACAATGCCAAAACAATCACTCAATGCCAATGACATCAAACAACATGGTCAAAACAACGTTAATCAAAAAAAAAAAAACATCAATGTTGATAACCAAGTTGGATAATCTTAATCTGAATAATGTTTGAAATACTTCAGGAAAAATTTGAATTGTTGGTTGATTTTCTATCATATCTCTGGAGCAATTCGATGATGTATTGAGCTAGAAAAGCAAGGAAGGAGTATGATTTTTCTTTGTCTGTTGTTTGTGAGGAAATCATTAGTACTATTCAAATTGGTCGCGAGACATGCTCTACTAAGTATCATTGATGACATTTCAGAATTTGCATGGGAAACGGGTCAACTCTTGTCTGTTTATGCAAGCGATACTCAGGTCATCTCGGTTTAATTATACCTAGATGCTTGTATTATCTTGCTATATCAAAAATTATGAAAGCAATACTCAGGTCATCACTGGTGCTAACATACCCTTTGATGCTTGTATTAACTTTCAACATTTCAATACTCTATGATGACACAAAAAGCACAAATAAGCTCTTAGAGTGGCAATATTGTACAGCTACCCTGCATGGTTAGTATAAGATTACATTCAAGTTACATTCTGCATTTTGCATTTCATAGATTTTCCCAAAAGCTAGCAAAGTATCAAACGTTTCATGTCTTCTAGAATCGCTCTCGTAACTGCAAGACGCTCAATCTCTCCTGTTGAATAGGAAGAATCATCAAGTCAAAGAAAAATCAATATCAAATCATCAAGATAGATCACATCAATCAAATCAGATCAAATCAATCAAATCTGAAAAGCAAATTTATCAAAATCCATGTTTCTTTTTAACAACTTTAGAAGCAAACTTATCAACTATTTGTTTTTCATCATCATGGAAAGCACATTTATCAAAATCTTTTTTTTTTAACAACCTTAGAAGCAAACTTATCAATTATTTGTTTTTCATCATCATGGAAAGAAAATTTATCAAAATCCTATTTGTTTTTAACAACCTTAGAAGCAAACTTATCAACTATTTGTTTTTCATCATCATAGAAGCAAACTTATCAACTATTTGTTTTTCATCATCATGGAAAGCACATTTATCAAAATCCTGTTTGTTTTTAACAACCTTAGAAGCAAACTTATCAACTATTTGTTTTTCATCATCATGAAAAGCAAATTTATCAAAATCCTGTTTGTTTTTAACAACCTTAGAAGCAAACTTATCAACTATTTATTTTTCATCATCATGAAAAGCAAATTTATGAAAATCCTGTTTGTTTTTAACAACTTTAGAAGCAAATTTATCAAACTATTTGTTTTTCATCATCATGAAAAGCACATTTATCAAAATCCTGTTTATTTTTAACAACTTTAGAAGCAAACTTATCAACTATTTATTTTTCATCATCATGAAAAGCAAATTTATCAAAATCCTATTTGTTTTTAACAACTTTAGAAGCAAACTTATCAACAAACTATTTGTTTTTCATCATCATGAAAGCAAATTTATCAAATCCTATTTTGTTTTTAACAACTTTAGAAGCAAACTTATCAAACAACTATTTGTTTTTCATTAACTTGAAAGCAAATTTATCAGCTACTATTTTTTTTCCAACAACCTTGGGAACAAATTTATCAAACAAAACATCATCATGAGGGCACACTTATCAAATCATAGACACTTGTATGTCACGACAGTCAGTCAAACATGCTAACCCATCTCAAAGCATCAAAAACACACCAATATCAAAACAAATCAATCGAAATCAAATCAGGGGCAATTTAAGTCATCAATTTTTCATCTCACATTTTTCCACGTCAATTTCTTCACATCATAATTTTCGAACGATGAATCGACATCTTACAAATCATAAAAATCATAAAATTTCAACAAATCTAAAAATTCAAAAAAATCACAAAAATCAAAATCTTATCGATTCATCGTCCGAGGGGGCATATACCTATCAACATTTGACAATCACATCAGGGGAAAATTTCAAAATTCTTTGAAGCAATGCGTAAAACACATCACTTCAAAGAGGGGCAAAATGTATACACCTAAAAATGGTCACATCATAATAGTCTAGTAATTAATTAAATATTTTTAATATTTAATTAAAATCTCTAATTCAATCTGTATAAATAAATCTAAATAATTTATTTATATTGTTCATTCTTTCATTTCGATTAAATAAATAAGTTTATTTAATCATTTTTTATCCATTTCTTAATTAATTAAATAAACATTATGATTTATTTATATTAATTATCATATAATCTTGGCTTGAATATTTTATTCAAATAAAGATTAAGTATTCTTCTATTTTAATTAATTCTTCCAAATTCCATTCACAATTAAATATTCTAAATATTTAATTAATTCTTCCAAATTTCATTCACAATTAAATATTCTAAATATTTAATTAAATCTTCTAATGTCTATTCACATCAAATATTTCAAAAAATTCAAATCCCTCAACCCACATAACATATGAAATTAAATAAATTTATTTATTTAATTTGGATTATCTGCAACAACCGTGAAACAACTTCAAAATAGAAAATTAATAAATTTCTCTATTTCTGAGCAAAGTTGTTCCCGTGGGTTGAAGACAAACCTTCATTCTTCTCTCCAACCTCCCAACATCTTCCATCTTCCTCTCAACCTCTCAATCTCTCACCATTCAAATTTACCAGACAATCTCACAGCCATTGATCTTTGCCATCCAGGCTCTTGCTTGCAAAAAGCTATAAAAAGGACTGTCGGGTCTTCAAAAAAGGAGAAAGCTTGCATACAGGAAAACTATAGTCAATCATCCCTCCAGCATTCATAGCCTCTAGAATCATAGCATAGCATAGCTTAGCATATTAGCAATCCATATCATGGCCTATCATCTTCATATCATAGCTTCAATAGCATTCATAATCCACAGCCCCTATGCATAATCTACAGCCCCTATGCATATTTGTATACCAACATTCCACTCCACCAGCATATAGGATAGAGAAATACTCTCCCTTTGCATACTCGTTCTGGAGGTTGCCATTATGAGAAGGTTTGCTTATACAATCTGAGAGTAGTAGCTTCAAGCAAATCATTGGAGATAGAGAACAATGGAACGACTCTGAAAAAGCTCTGTTTGATTTCTTTGATTTCATTTTATTTAGCTTTCTTTAGTTTAATGTTGCATTGGTGTGTTTTTGTTATCTCATTTTGATACTAACATTTCCCACACACAAAAACGTTTGTGTTCTAACATTGGTTTTGATGCAGGAAAAATTACTTTTTACTGTGACAGTCAGAGTGCTATATGTTTGGAAAAGAATCCTACTTTCCATGCCAGAACGAAACATATAGATGTACAGTATCAATTTGTACGAGATATGGTGGAGGATGGGAAGGTCTCTTTGGAGAAAGTGGATACTCTGGAGAATGTTGTAGATTCATTAACGAATCCTGTGAGCACAGACAAGTTCAGGTGGTGTGCCAGTTCGATGGGCCTCTTGGCCCATGAATTTCAGTAGTTTTATTATGCTCTGGAGGTGTCAGTAAGATCTTCATCAAGTGGGAGCTTGTTGGAATATGTGCCTCAATCCTTACTAACATGGAACTCCTAAAGGGAAAAGTCGTTGTGACATTGTTCATGTCTGGCCTACTAACTGTTCTAAATCTGCTTGATAAGCTCATGTCACCAAGACAGAGTTGATGTCTTGTCGACAAGTCTATCGCTGTGACCTTGTGTGTTTGTTGTGACCTTTTGGCAAATGGAGATCTTTGGGCGACGGTGTGATCTTATCGGGCTAATGCTAGGGCTTTGGTAAGATGTCCTAGCGAGTATGAAATGTCTCGCCGACAAAGGTTGCTTTCAGGTGTCAAAGCGGATGTCAGGGTAACACAAGGATCATCAGGGAGAGGTCTCAGCGAAGAGGAAAGGTCTCGCCGACAAGAGTATTCTCTTGGTGTCTTCGCGGTGACAAAAAGACTTCATTGTGAAGCCTTGGCGACTTGGAGAGTCACGCCAACAGTCTTCGGGATCACGTGTGGTGTTCACTAAAAGGTCTTGGCAAAGGTCATAAGTCTCGCCGAGTCGGTATGACATGGTGTGCTCGGAGTAACCTCTTGGCGAAAACAATAAGTCTTGCTGATAGCAAATGTTCATCGATGTAACATGAAGTGGTCGGTGGAAGGTCTTGGCAAGAATGAAGTGTCTTGCCGATAGTATAACTCTTCGATGTGACTTTGGATGTCGATATGTGCTCTCGCCGAAGAGCGATAGTCTCACCGAATGGAAAACTCACGTTGGCATGACTTGAAGACTTCGACATGAGGTCTTGGCGATCTGCAGAAGTCTTGTCGATGGCAAAGTAGAGATTGATATGACTTGTGGCATTCGATATGAGTCTTGCCAATGAGAAATGTCTTGCCGATATGAATGAAATGGTTATCGGTAGATTCGGTATGACTCATGGCGTTCATTATAACGTCTTGTCGACTCGTGGAAGCTATGGCAATATCAATATGAATACTTTGTGGCATCAGGGAGACACTGTTAGTGTCTCACCGATATGCCAACAAAGTTTGAACGCCTTTGACCGTGTGACCATCCTATGTGGCATCTCGTGGACTAATCAAAGGAAGCAAAACTCGAATGATTGGCGGTTGATTTCTTGCAACAGTGCTACGCTGGAGCTGAACTACATGCAAGGAAAAATCAATTGCTCAAAAGGAAGTTGTCTATGATTGGCAATGGGGGATAAGGATGCAAAGAAGACAAAATCATAATGTGATAAAAGCAGATCGATTATGATTTGATGGAAGTGAGTTGAATCGGATTTTGATGAGAGCATTGTCTGAAACTAATGAATAGTGAGTAAAGCTACTGTGACTAATACCAAAGAGTTGTATCTCTATTTTGTATGTAATTGTTTGTTACTATAATACAAAGAGATTCAGCTTGGTGTGGTGGGTTTTTTCCCGATAGGGTTTTCCCACATAAAATTGGTGTTCATTTGTCTTTGAGTATCTTCTATGTTTCTATAAATCTTTCATGTGTGTCTTAATTAGATTGTAATTTAAAAATTAAAAGTACCTATCTGCATTCTTCCCTATAGTTTTGATGTTAGGAAAGTGATTCCGCTCCTCTACTTTCCTTATAGTTCTAAGGTTGAGGGTATAGGGTATAGGGATGAGGGTTGAGGGTGTAGGGTTTAGAGTATAGGGATTAGGATTTATGATATTCAATTTAGGGTTTGGGAGATTAAGAGAGAGGGTGAGAGGGAGGGAGAGAGGGAGTAGAGAGGGAAGGAGAAAGAGAGAGGTTATAGAGATAGAAGTAGAGAGCAAAGGAGGAAGATGGGGCAATTGAGAGAGAGAGGAGGGAGGGAGAGAGAGGTAGAGAGGGATCGGTTAGATAGAGAGAAGTAGACATGGAAGGTGGGTGGGATGGAGGAAGAGAGAGAAAGGGGGAGATAGAGAATATTAGAGAGGGAAAGAGGGAGAGAGAAGAGTAATAGAGAGAGAGGAGGGAGGGGGGAAGAGAGAATTGTGCTCAGTAGAGAGTAGAGAGAGAGAGAGAAAGATGAGAGAAAGAGAGGAGGAAGATGGGGAGATTGAGAGAGAAGGAGAAGGAAGGAGAGGTAGAGATGTAGAGAGGGAGATAGAGAGAAGTATATAGAGAAGAAGAAATAGAGAAGGAGAAGTGGGGAGAGAGGTGGGGAGAGAGGGGGGAGAGGGGCAGAGAGAGATGGAGAGAGAAAATGGTGAGATAGAGAGTAGAGAGGAAAGGAGAGAGTGTGTGAGAGAGAGAAACACAAAGGGAAGGAGGAAGGTTGGGGGATTTAGAGGGAGAGAGGGGGAATGAGGAGGGCGAGGTAGAGATGGAGATAATTATATAGGGAAGGAGGGGGGAGGAGGGAGGGAGAAGTAGAGAGGGAGAGGTAGGGAGGAGAGAGAGAGAGAGAGAGAGAGAGAGAGAGAGAGAGAGAGAAGTAGAGAGGGAAGGAGGGAGGGAGAGGAGAGAGAAGAATGAAGAGAGAGGGGGGAGAAGGTGGAGAGATTGAGAGAGAGAGAGGGGGAGAGAGAGATAGGCAGAGAGGTATAGGTTATATAGAGAGAAGTAGAGAGGGAAGGTGGGTGGGATGAAGAGAGAGACAGAGAGAGAGAGAGAGAGGGAAGGAGGAAGGTGGAGAGATTAGGAGAGAGGAGGGAGGGAGAGAGAGAGGTAGAGAGGGATAGGTTAGAGTGAAGTTGATAGGGAAGGTGGGTGGGAGGAAGGAAGAGAGAGAGGGGGGAGATAGAGAAAATTAGAGAGGAAAGGAGGGAGGGATGGAGGTGAGATAGAAGTATAGAGGGAAGGAGAGAGTGTGAGAGAGAGGTCTAGCATATAAGGGATAAACAATGAGTGAGATAGAGAGAGAAATATGATACAACTTGTTGATTACTTAATTCAACCTCCTAATTACTGAAATTTGACATGTTGATTACTGAAATTTGGTTAAGTCTGAAAATTTGTAAGATCTTCCAAAAACTAGAATTTGAATTATAGCTCCTAGAGATCTGAAACCACTCTCAAACATCCTGAAACTATATACATGAAATATAATTTAAAGTATAAGAAGGTAAATGTCCATATGTAAATACACCAAATTAAACTTTAATGTTTATTTCAAGTATATAGTTTCCTTGAAAGATAGTAAGAAGAAAGCAAAAAAAAAGAGAAGAAAAAAATTCAATATAGACCGAAACACGAGCGCGTTATAACATGCTTGCATTTTGAAAATGCTTTTTTGAATTCAAAAAAATGTGTGTTTTTTGAAATTCAAACCATGACGTGAGCACATTATAATGCACTCACATTTTGGCTTGGTAATGACCAAACCTAAGCTCAGTCACTACCAACCCATAACATGAGCACGCTTTATTATAACACGCTTGTTTTTTCGCTATTTCGGGATGAAAAAGTGAAGTGACCACTTTTTTTTCCCCCATCTTTTTGCACCCAACCTCATGCACAAATAATAATTTCTCAGTGATCACATTCTCTACACACACAGAATCAATGAGTATCCCAATTGTAGGCTTATCTTTAATACGTCTAGCAATATAGAGAGGACCATTGGGTGCATGTATGGATGCATCAATATGGGTGAAATAAATGTCGGATAACACAATGGTTTAACCCTTACGAGGTTGAACGTCTATGAGTGTGACCATATCTTGTAGGTCATCCTCATCATCTCTCTTATTATCATTGTTATCATTGTTCATGTCATAGTCTTATCAACATTCATCTCATCATTCTTAACATCACAAGATTGCACAAAGTTAGATGAATGATTTGGCATTGGATTGGTAAAAATTTGAAAGTTTTGGTTAGGTGCAGCAACAAACTTATTCCCTTGATCATCAACACCACCCAATTGGATGTGATTAGAATCGATTAGGTCTTGCACTTGATGTTTAAGACACATGCATCATTTTATATCATGTCCACTTGTGTGATGATATTGAAAAAAGGAATTTGGATTGTAACTTGGAGGTAGAGGTTTAGTTGTGTGATGTAGTCGAGATCAAAGGGCCTTGTCAGGCCATCCAATCACGCAAACAAAAAACTAACCACACATCATACAGATTGACACAACATGAGTGAAAAATGTTTTCATTCATTAATGGGGAGACATTACATTATTACAAGCCATCAATGGCTGATTACAAAACATCTGCAAACTTGCAGATCTCGCTACCACCTGCGAGCTACTGGCTGCTCGTCACCACCTCTCCTCTTCTCCCCAGTCTCGAGCTATCTATTTATATCATCCCCTTCCAACATGTCGACCTAGTCGTTATTCCTTCTATGTGTCGTAGTATGATCATTTGGTTACCTTGCTATCTGTAGCTTTCAATCATCGGCCAATTAGCATATGAGATCTCCAAGTCATTATATCATTCTCAGTAGAATCATCGAGTTGGCCAATGATCATGCATTCCACAACAACGATGTGGAATTTTCCTAATATCGTATTGCCAAGTGTCGTGAATCGAATTCATCTTCCACCATGTTGACCACCGCTAATATCATACCGCTCACACTACTGAGTCCACCATCGGTCTATTAGCCAGACTCAAGTCCACCTTCCACCGATATCACCATGTCTTATTGATGCCACATTGTCGCTCTATCTTATCAACCTATCATTGGGACCATCTCAAGAGTCCTACCGATGAAGGTTTGTCTCGCTGATCAACACATAATCTCAATGTCGGTCCACCTTACACTATTTGTCACGCATTGTAATCCACAACACAAATGTGGATTACCCAATTCCATCACGCCATGGGTCTGCTCATCCACATTGTCTCCCACATCATCATGACTTCATGTCATCCTTATCTTGTCGAGTCCCATAGCTGACTTCTAGCTCCTATTGTTCAATCGTTGGGACCTTAATACATCTCCCACCAATACACATATGTCTCACCAATATCGTTTGACAACCAATTAGACTATCAAACTATCGGAGCATCGCTAGAACCGAACAAAATGTCATGCCGATGAAACAATGTTGACCAAGGAGGGGGGTAGGAGCGTGATGCTCCTGCATCAAACTCCCCAAGTGATTAAATTTCATGTGCTTTTGCACATGCGTCCTTTAGTTTTGACTTCTTCCACACTTTCCAATTGTTTAGTCTCCTTGACTCTTCTTTGTCATACTTGCACTGTCACCTTTGAACTTTCACTATCTGCATTTGTCAGCTTTTCTCCTTCCGTGCATACCTTCTTTGAATCTCTTTGCAAACTTCAGATCCCCACCATTCTTCCTCGCAGTCTTCCACCTTTATCAAGATGTCCTCCCAGGAACAATTTATCTCTACTCTTGCAACTACTTCAACCATATCTACAACACATTCTGCATTCCTCAATATGTCCTCCAAAGGACTCTCTGGCAACCTATTTTCCTTCATTCCTTCATAAAGACATGACTCCACTGGAACTTCCTCTCTTGCTTTTTCCTTTTGATCCTCTTGTATGAGGATTTCCTCTTTGATGTCACCGACTTAACATCCTGTTGCGATCTCTCTGTTTCTTGCAAACACAACTTTATAGAAAGGGTTATAAAAATCATGAGCCTCAAAAGACTCTTCACCAGCACCGTCTTCCCCTGGTGCAATGAATTCCTTCTCCATCAACTTGTCATATTCATCAATTACTTTCCCTTCCAAGAAGATATCGATCTTCCTTATCTCCTCTTTGAGTAGGAGATCTTCATCCTCACTGAATCCTTTATCAAGTATAGGATTCTTTAGATCTATCATCACATCTTTGTGTCCTACAACATCACAATCCTCTTCTACAACACGCTTCACCATCCATACTTCATCTCTTACATTGTTGGATAGTCATCCCTTCGTTGCTGCTCTTTTTTTGGGCTTTATTTTTTGCCCCCAATCATCCTCATATTCAGGCACCTTGTCATGTACCCCTGTTGCAAATGATTTCCTTTGCCAAAATGGTACTATGTACCCATGATCCACTAATCTACTTTTATCCTTGGCATTCTTATTTTGTCTTGCATAATCAAAATCAAAAGTTGTATTCACCTTGCCTTCGTTTCGTTTCCCTGCCACCTTCAAGGTCTTGTTCTCCTTGTTCTGCATACCTGCATTCACATCATTAGAAAATAAACCAAGAGACCAGGTTGTCTCATCAAGTATCTCCTCTCTGGAAACTTTATCTTCTTTTCTTATTTCCTCTTCCAGTACTTCATTCACATCCTTCTTTATGAACCCCTCTTCAAGGGCATCTAGTCTTGCTTCTATCTTCTTCAATTCTTCAATGAGCTTCTTTTCGCTCACTTTCTCCCAATACTTTTCCCAGGATGGGATTATCACTGGTCTCCTTATGACCCTTCTTGTCCTCTTACTCAAAGACATCTTCAAGAACTCGCAAGTTCCTCTGTAGTTACATGTCTGCCTTGCAACACTTCAATCCAAGCTTATGCGCCTCCTTTACCCTTTGCAGTCATAGGTCCTTTCCTGCAACAAATCTCTCTAGGTTTCAAGTTCTCTGTAGTTACAAGTCTCCTCTCACCTGCAACAAACTCCTCTTCTAGAACTCAAATCCTCTATAGTTATAGAATCCTCTTCTGCAACAAACTCTCTCTAGGGTTTCTTTTTGAGATAGCAAAAAGCATCTTCTCTTGATCTCTTTAACAAATTCAGTGATAACATGCTATGATACCACTTGACACAGTCGAGATCGGAGGACCTTGTCAGGCCATCCAATCATGCAGCCAAAACACCAACCACACAACATATAGATTGACATAACATGAGTGACAAACGCTTTCATTCATTAATGAGGAGACGTTACATTATTACAAGCCATCAGTGGTTGATTACAAAACATCTTCCAACTTGCAGATCTCACTACCACCTGCAAGCTACTGGCTGCTCATCACCACCTCTCCTCTTCTCCCTAGTCTCGGGCTATATGTTTATATCATCACCTTCCTGCATGTCAGCCTAGTCGTTATTCCTTCTCTATGTCATAGTATTATCATTCGACTACCTTGCTATCTGTAGCTTTCAATCGTCGACCAATCAGCATCTGAGATCTCCAAGTTGCTACATCGTTCTCAGTAGCATCACCAATCGGCCAATGATCATGCATTCCACAACAATGATGTGGGATTCACCTAATATCGTATTGCCAAGTGTCGTGAATCAAATTCGTCTTCCACCGTATTGACCGTCATTCATATCTTACCATTCACACTACCGAGTCCACCATCAGTCTATCAGCCAAACTCAAGTCCACCTTCCACCAATATCACCATGTCTTACCGATACCACATTGCCGCTCTATCTTATCATCCTATCATTGGGACCATCTCAAGAATCATGTTGATGAAGGTTTGTCCCACTGATCAACACATCATCTCGATGTGGGTCCACCTTACGCTCTGATCGTCATGCATCATAATCCACAACACGGATGTGGATTACCCAACCCCATCACGCCATGCATCTGCTCATCCACATTGTCTCCCACGTCATCGTGACTTCACGTTATCCTTATCCTGTCGAGTCCCATAGCTGACTTCACGCTCCTATCGTTCAATTGTTGACCTTAATACATCTCCCACTAATACACCTATGTCTCGCCAATACTATTTATCGTCCCATCAAACTATTGGACTATCGGAGCATTGGAGCATCGAGACATCGGAGCATCAGAGCATCACTGGAACCGAACAAAATGTCATGTCGATGAAACAATGTCGACCTAGGAGGGGGTAGGAGTGCAATGCTCCTGCATCATTGTGTCTACAGGTCTAATCGGAGGCAGCCAGATTAAGTTCTTGTTCAAAAGTTGCAACATGATTGAATGAACGGTGTCAGGTAACTAGGTAAATTGTCTATATCATGATCTAAATTGGTACGAGGTTGAACTTATGGTAGCAAATTAAGGTTCAATTTGATTGGTTTTTTGAGGTGTATGTAACTTGACAAATTTCTTGTTTTGCTTCTTGAATGGTTGATAGTTGTTTTGAGGTACGAACTAAGATTTTCCAGTAGGAGTCAATGAAGATATCTCTTCATATTGACTAACCAAATTCTAATAATCATGAAAGGTCATACACAAATGTATAAAGGATGGATATTTCATCAACAAGATCTTATCTCTTATATATTAGGTTGCAAATTTTCAATGAACGCTTTTTGAACATCCGCGTCAAGAAGAGTAAGATTGATTTATGAGTAAAGCAACTAATAGCGCCCTATAAAATTTGTGACCTTTTCATTTTTCCTTTGTTTGCATCACACTAAATTAGTTAACATAATTTTAGGTCTAATGTTTACTTGGAAATGTTGGAGAAAGGCCTCAACAAGTCCCATTAAAAGAGTGGATTGAGTTATTCAACAATGAACAAAACCATTCTAAGGCCATGTCTTTCAATGGTATAGTTTTTAACTATTCATAACTATATTTTTTTTTGCAAAAACATATGTCAAGGAGAGCATAAAAAATTGCACCTTTCATGCATTCCTTTATCGTCACTCACCTCTTCTTCTGCAAATGTATTCAAATTGCCATTGATAGGACATCACACTTTCAATGCTTCACTTTGCCGCTTTTAGACTACTTCCAATCTCATGCTGCATCAATGCTTTTATAGATTGCAACATAATTTGTAGATTTATCAAGACTCTCTCAGCATCTATATCTTGTGTTGCCTCTGCAATTAAGCGCCTTTTTATAGCCTCGTAATAGTTAGACGTTCTTACAGGGACACAGCCTCTACAGATTCCAACGCTTCTTTATTTCTGTCAAACTTCAGATGCCTTCTTCAATTCATCCTTACGTCCAACTTATATTTGCATATTTCACCACTCTTTGCCTGGACATTTACCACGCTTTCTCTTGCATCTGCTTCAAGCGCCAATCTTCAACATTCACAAGCGACGCACAGGCACAGAAAATATGTTGCTCTGATACCATGTATACAAGGACAAATCGGTTCTATACAAGCAACCGAATAACCGACTATACAATCAGTTAGATTAACCGATGATGTAATAAAATAAACTAGCAATATTAAGGCTTATTCATGTAACAAAATAAACTAACAATATTAAGGCTTATTGCAATTTATGCAAATGTAAATGAAATCTTTTGGGCTTATTAGTTTTCAAAAGAATTGATTTTCGAGTAAAATACTAAAGTCTGGAGTATAATATATTGAGAAATGAATGTTGTTGTGTAACATTAATGTATTTGGAGTTTGGGGTATACTATTAGGTCGTTGATGTTGTGTAATCATTAATATCATTTAAGGTTTTATTATGTTTGGACTGAATATTAAATAGTTAAACATATTTATCTTAATATTTAACCAGGGACATTACGGTTGTATTAGAGCATATCATTTGGATTATATCTTTGTAAGGATTCAAATAAAAATACCATTAATATCTGTTGGAAATATTACACATACATCCATCCTTGCACTAGTTTTAGCCTTTGAACTAATATTCTATTTGTTGTTGAATGTGCTCAACATGGGAAAACTCCAATTCTCATCCCTAATAATGAATCTTGTGATATTAATAAAACAAAAAGAAAAAATTAGAAAGATTTATGGTTATCTATTCTTGAAAATACTTGGCTTTTGCTTAGGTCCAGTTTCATTAGAAAATTGCATTCAAATTCTCATATTTCTACAAAATACCTGCAACCTCTAGGCTCGATGCTTCAATATCAACCATCAACAACAGTATTCCTTTTATTTATTTATTTAAATCCTCTATTTCTGTTTTCCAACCTTTTATCATAGTGTCTAGAGTTGAGAAGAGAGAGGATACTAAGTATTGAGTGATTGAGAACAAATTTTCCACCAACAATCTATTTTACATCTTAGATTATTCACTATCTTAGGTGTAGAATTACATTTATTTGTTTTAAATTAGTTTGTTATAGTACCACTCTATTGAGAATAGAATAAGTTTGATTTGTAAAAGTAAAATTAATTTAATTTCATGTAAGCTCTAGTATTTCCTTTTCCAAATCAGCATCAAACAACTACACAATTGGACAATATTGATAAACCAACCCATTCTACCTCACTGTGAACAACAAAATCAACAAACAAACAATCAAACAAAGACAACCAGCAAACAACTAATTAAACAAACACCTTCACTATTAGCAATATAATAAAAAAATCTAAGTATACATATTTTGTTTCAACTTGTGAAAGTGTGAAATTGATTGGAGAATAAAAAAAATTAGTTTGAATTCATTATTAATTGATTTCATTTATCTCGTGTGTTTCTCATTCGAATTACATTTAATATAAAAAGGGAGAAAAAGAATTTTGTTTTCTTGGTTTTAGTGTTTGGATTCATCTTTTACCATAGAACAATATTTCTTCCATGCATATAGTCACAAAACACAATTTCTTTTATTTGTAAGTCATTTCAGCAGCTGGGAAATTTTTGATGTAATTTATTTGAACATCAAAAATATATAGAATATACACAAAAAATTGGTAGCTTAGTTTCATTATTTACTTTAGCATTGCTTATTTCAGCATATAGTACAGTTCAAAACATTTAAATTTAATCTTTCCAAACATTCAAACATGTCTAAAAACACAAAAAAAGTTATTCATTTACATTGTTATTTCAGCATTTAGATTAATTGCAAACATAAAAACTCACAAAAACAACAAAACAAACATTAGAACATTTCCACTTGAGCCAAGTGAGCTCCAAACTTGGTTTTAAAAACTCACACAATCAACAATCAAACATCAACAAAAACACGCATAACTCAATTTATACAAAAACGCACAAGCTCAAACTTGAGAGGAACTTTTACTCACATTTTCTCTTTCTTGGTCATGATTGGCATATCACACCTAAGTGCCCAGGAGTGAGGAAAGGTGGGAATTACTTTGAGGAAGTTAAAGGGAAGGGCTGGAAATTACTTAGAGGGGGTTAAAGGTGAATTTACCAAACTCTCATAACTGTCAAAGAAGAACAAGCCCAAACCTTATAACAAATCCACAATAAAACAATTTATTGAAAGCAATCAAAATAGCCCATTCTTAGTAGCAATCAAAATAGCCCATTCAAACATCTAAGAGAGAGTATCCGCTTGGAAACTCTCCTTGAATCTATTAGATAAAATCTCAACGAACTATATCAAGAAGTCAACACTTTATAAACAACAAGAAACACCCGCACCATCATTAAAACCTCACCAAACATGCCCACCATCCACAAGGTAGTCTTTCCTCATGAAGAGGGTAGTCCACTTGATTCCCTGCCATTACACCTATTGTTGTCCCGTGAAATACATTAGTCTACCAACTCTTCAATCAATGTCAATTGTGCATGTGCATATCATTGGTGATTCATGCACAGTGGTGGTAAGACAAATTTGGTACGTATAGGTTCACAAGGACAAAACCTAATAACAAAAAAGCAAACATATGCTCACAAAAAAAATTGCTACAAAATAAGTCAATTCAAATTGTATCAGTGAAGTAAGAGCACCTTAAAATGCATATTGGCCATCATTCTTGAAATCCATGGCCATTTTCAACTTTTTAATTTCTTGAGCATGCTTTGGCCATAAACCCAAACTCAAACTCAGTACTATCAACTTGAATGAACTTCATGTTTGTCCGTAGAAAATGGAGATCAGATATGGTAATTAAAAAAGAAACCCTTCAATGGCATGTAGACAACAAAGTTCAAATCAACAATCTCATCAAAATAATCATTCAAGATAATATGAGATATATGATTTCCCTGAATCTCTACTTGATAATATAATAATTTAATAGTTCCCATTAACTCCCCAAATTTGTTTTATGTTAAAGACTTTACATAGGTGGAAATCCAAATCACTTAGAGGGTTTGTTTTGAAGTGCTGTATGATTGTTTCGTGTAGTCAGTAAAAGCAATAGCTTGAAAGATTTCAAAGGTCTGAACTGCTGGTTGACAAGAAGCTGATAATCTTGGGCAGTTACTTCCTAAATTCTGGTATTGTTCATCGCATTTCCAAAACTCCAAATATGAGGGTTTCCTCATTCCAAAACTATAAATGACCGAAAATGCATGATAACCAAATTTATACCAGCTTTCTACTAAAAAGTTGCTAAGCAAAACTGATGAGGAACTTCATGAAATGCGATCGACACCTTCATACAAGTAAACATTCCCAAATGACTGCTCTCTGAAAGTGAGCAAGACACATCGAGAACACATTTCTCTAATAGTTAGTAATCTCCTATCCAAAAATGGATTTTTTACAGCCTATTAATTGTTACCCATTGCGGAAATGGGTAGTATTACCCCTCATAATATTGAGTCTTTTAACCATGTCACTAATAACATTACAGCTCTGAAAGAGCACTAAACTTCCTTCAGCTTTTAAAGAAATACATTTTCTATGATCGTTAATTGAGAAATGTTTTGAACATTTCCTATAACTTCAAGAATGGCAGGATTTTTTTCCTAATGTGTAACACCATGTCAGCAGGCTAAATATGAGATATTATTTACAGAGCAACCTAATGCATTAGCTGCTGACACAAGAAGAGCAACAGACATTCCCCTAGCTTGCCGATTGTGAACTTCCCAAGCAAGGCATTGCTCCACGTCTCTACGCCAGTCTTTAATAACCAAGTCCTTTATACAGCTCACATTTTCAGAATGAAGGCTCCTTTCTGATAAATATTTGCAATGTCCAAAATTTAGAGATTCATGCAAAATATCCCGCAGAAGTGATGTACTAAGTGCACGAACATGAGCACTGGAATGCGACAGGCATTGAACAGTAGCAGGTAGACGATGCTGCATGTATAAAATTCTATAACTCTAAATAATTCAATTTGTCCAAGGAAAATACACAATAAAAGTGGCATGCACTTGAAGAAACCAATATAGAAATTAGATATTTACCTTTAACAGGTCCCAGAGCCCTTGTGCTGTTGCTTTGCCAGGGGGACCCCAGCCTAATGAACATTGAGCTGCCCCTGCTGTGGCTTCCAATAACTGTCCATGTTTTGTTCCAATATTAGAGCTGAGTCAGATCTTGACAAGAAATAAATACATCTAAACAACTACACTTATACATCACACTTAGGCTTGCACCTAGAGCTATGATAGAGAAAATGCAAAATTACTACTTTTGGCTCGTAAAAGAGGAGAGGACTTAATTTAGGCCACAATATGCTTTTATGCTAGTCTGGTCACTACTTGTGACTATTTTCAAAAATCCACAAAGGAAAACACATTTCATGCAAAAAGTAAATGAAATTGCTATTTAGTAATAGTTAATAGATTTTGAATTAGATGCAGACGTAAAACTGGCTTGAAGATTTTATTAAAGTGTGTTCCATCAGTGTTACTTGGTTTAAATGAAGCAGCCATGTCCTCTGAGACATGTACTATTATAGATTAAATGAACATATAGATACCTCTAATTGTGGTGTAGTGCCTGCTTCTCCATCAACAAACATTCCATCTGTTGCACGCAAGAGAAGATCTGATGCATTGGCCAAGACCATCAAAGCTTCTGGAGCATCACGATGCCTAAGAAGTTGAGCAAGAAGGCTTACAATCCGCTGATTTAATCTCCAAATCTGTTCACCTTGAGTGTCATCTCTAGTAACCCAGGGTCTTAAATCCCTTTCTGCCTGCTCCATACTCAGATAAAATCAGGGCCTTCTACTTTCAACATACTGTTTTTCAATCACAAACTACAAAGTAAACTACAGAAAAGTGCAAATCGTGTAATTAAAGGAAGTAAACACTCTCTTGAGATACTCTTTGTTGAGGTATTTAAGAAGAATGCATTCTAATAAAAAATAACATTAATTCGTAGTACAAAGCCATAGATGCAGTAAAAGCGTAAATAACAGCCAGTCAGCTTTTCAACTTGAAGCTCCTAAAAACTTTAACAAACCAAAAATATAGACATTTTTCTATTCAGCTAATTCTTTAATCATCAATTCAAAGAGAAACTAAAGTCAAGCCAAGCCAAGCCAATGCTCTCTCCATGAAGACAGCACACGCATAACTTTGAGAAAAATATTTCATACCTGTAGAACAATAGCAGTTGCTGCTTTCGCAGGAGATGCCAATACAATCTTACAAAGGGCATCCACTACCTGATAAATTAGCAGAGAAATCTGGTTAGTTTTACTTTTAATCTCAGATACCATCTTTGACTCTAAATGCACATTTACCCAGAGCCTTAAAGTCATGATAAGGAGATGATATGAATAATGGTTAAATGTTAATACACTCGTTTCAGAGGGAAAAAAATCAAATTTAATGGATAGTAGGATGGGGGGCAAAGCAGAGATGTGGCATCATCAAACAGGTAGTAGTTAACCTGCTTTCAGAGACAGAAATGGTAGTTGAGCTTAGGGAAAATTTGAATATGTTCATTGTTACTTTTTTGATGTGAAACCTCTTTTTTTGGGAATTAAGAAGGTATTAACGCTAATGTTAAAGTAACACTTAGCTCAGGAGCATGGATCTGACCTGGGTCATAGAGATGGTAAGTGCTCCAACTCACTGCAAGACCACAGCCCAATGAACCCAGTACAAGCACAAAGTTGAGAATGGAAATTTGTTGGGTACACAATCAGGGTCATCTCAATTTAAAATTGTCACAACAGAGGCACACAGATGAAAAAAAAAATTACCACCTAAGTATTTGGATTTTCTAGATGAAATTTTTTTGACTGCATATGGTAAAATTTTGAAATTTTTTTAAAATCAATACTATAAAGATTAAATTTGAATAAAACATTTGAGTGTGGGCATTCCAGGATTAATTGGGGATCCAGTCTGCTACAAGTTTAATCAGCAGAGATCAATGCTAACAATAAAAATACAACTGATTCAAAGTGCCAAAAGATACATCCTGTGATGACTGTTTTATGTGGTTGTTATTGCATACATAATAATTGTTTTCTTTCCCATGATAATGTAAGAGGGCAAGGCTTTTACAGTCCATACTAATGTATTCTCAAGAAAGAAATGGTGGAGATGGCATAACATTTGTTCATCTCCTGCATCTTCAACAAAGATGTGTCATCTAGGAAAGCTAAGGTTGAGTACATGCTTATAGAAGTTAGCTTGGCAATTTTGCTCCTCACAAGAGTTGTGTATGACTACTTCCGTGATCAGGACATGCACATCTCCCACAATTCTGCTAGTCATGGGTGCTTTCCTCTTCTTGTTGGCAAAGAGAAAATGTATATTGATCATAGGAAATATATTACGTTACATGGGGACATGTCCCCTAGGGAAATCCTGCTGTTCCCATCCCGGAGACGTTTCAGGGGTGCAGGAACTACTATGAAATGTCTTTGGGGCTGCATCCAATCTAGAAAAATTTAGGAAACACTTCCGGGATGGCAACAAATGAGAAATGGACAGCAGTCAACTGTCTTTGAGATGGCCTGGAGATGCATAGCTATCCTTGGAACAACCAACTATCCCTTACAGCCCAATTGTCTAAATTAGAAAACAAAGAATACAACAAAAAAGGGAGCAGGGTGCAGGGGCCCACAAGGTCCACCACACACTTTTCAACAACCCTAAACCTAAAACAAAGACATTAACACCTAAAAACATTAAATTCCCTCCTTGCATTTTGGGATAAGACAAAGAAAGAGAACAACAAAGAGAAGAAGACAGGGGAGTATCAAAACGATATCAATTTAGGTAATTTTAGCATGCATTGTTCATTTACACAAGTCTTTTTGAATATTTTTTTGTTTCTTTCCAAAGTTCCAACACTCGGGCAGTTTCTTTTGTTTTTGCACATGCAGCTGTTTTTTCAAAGAAAAAGGCAATATGAGTAGTAGTGAGGGTTATGGTAGTGTTGTGGTTGAGATTTAACAAACAAACCATAGAAGTACTAGGAGTTCATTTGGGTGGAGTGTTGTAAATGAAGTGAAAAGTTACCCATTTGAAATCCCTTCCTCTCTTCATCATCAAAATGAGGCACTCTACAAGGCCTTGATGTATACCATTTGGGATGTAGAGTATAGGTTGCCATATGAAGTGGCAGGTTCATAGTGTTCTACTGCCATGTCAGAATGGGCCTAATATGCTCCTCATATAGTCTTAAAAAGTTCTTTTGGTATAAATAGCTTGCTTTCATCTAGCCAAGCATGTTATCAAATGTCTCATAAATTTCTCTAAGACTAAGGAAATCTATATCAACATAACTAATCACCCACATACTGGGTGATCAAACAAAACAATGAATATTTTCAAAAAAGAATAAGATTCAATTCTGATTTACTCTTAAAATACATAAATTTTCAAAATATAAAATACAACAAAGGCAATAAAATATGATCTAGTAATTTAGTAGCTTACCTCAAAGTCGACCACCAATCATCATCAAGGATCTTCTACTTCAAACTCTTCCCTTTAATTGTGTTGACCTCTAACCATCTACCTCACTCAATATTAAACATCAATAATTGTAGACCCTCCTTAGGCTCAAGCATTCTTCCTAAAAAGTTGAAGAAACTGGCATATCTAATCTCCACATGTTTGAGAAAAAATTTCTTCAAAAAAATTGTAATGAAAGCTAGTGCAGTGTTATGGTTACAAATGAACATCTATATGCCTCTAGCTTCTAACACAACTACCTTCACCCAATATTTATCCTGATGTCTTTCAATGCATTGCTCAACATGTGAACACACCATGGAGTCCAAAAAATGTGTTTTCTATCTACCATCATGTCAACTAGTCTACAAACATGTGCTGAGTCAATGATAACCTATACAACAATTCAGACCTTATACTCCTCTATGACTTTTCTCAAAATATTGAATTGGAGGTTTGTATACTTGCACTTCCCCATACAATCAACAACTCTAAGAAAAAACAATCCAATTGCAGATGCGACTATGAGTGGTTGTTGTCTAATATCAGTCCACCCACCTATGATAATTGAGCGACCCATTCTTAGCCATGTTTCCCTTATGTCCTCCATTAACAAACTCGTGTTAGAATACTCTATCAAGGAAGGTGGTGCATAATTTATGTTCTCCAAGAGGGACATATGGGGGAGACCAATGGCATTTATACTTTTTAACATTTCTTTGAAATTGAAAATATGTGCCACATAAAGAAAAATTTGGCAAGCAAAGAATTTGCCACTTTCCATGATTGCACATTCAATGTCCCTGCAACATTAGTATCCCTTCTCTTTCCTTTGGTAGAACCTTCTGCCCTTTGAGTATCAACATCCATGATATGATTAGGCTACGTTATCGGGTCCCTCTAGAATCCCCTGTACCCGAATTCAATTCAGGTCCGAGTCTTGGGTTGGGTCCCCTTTGGTTTTTCCCAAGGTGCCTAGGAGGGCCTTGGGTGAACCTAGGCTAAACTCAAGCAAACCAAAGGGGAACAAGGACTGCCTAAAAAAAAAAAACAAAATAAGTATTCTTTTTTAAACATTTTTATAAGCAAAAAAGTGCCTACGTACCTAATTTCGACCTTAAGTGATAAAATTGTAAAAATGGTGTGCATCATGAAGGTTTGTGTGGTTTCAAAGGTCTTAAGTTGGGCTTAGTGGTGAGGGCTCTACCCCTCAACCTCGTTGGTAGCATTGTCCCCAAACCCCCATAAGGGGCATTGCCCCCAAACCCCGATGAAGAGTGTTGACCCTCAACTCCATTGGGGTATCCACTCCCAAACCCCCACTAGTTATTAGGATCTCTTGTCAAGTAAGAAACTTAATTACAATGAGGGAGTGATGAGGAATTGGGATCTAACTCTTGAGTGTGTTGACTTAGATGTTATTGTTACACAACTTGCCAAAAATCTCTTTAGACGAGGCAACTTGTACAATACACGGCTAGTGGAAGTGGCATTGTAACTCATTGTGGTTCAAGTGAAATTGAACCAAATGTTGACTTTGATGCTTTTGATGAAGAGCAATATGAAAATTATTAAATATTGATTGTAATTTTCATTGTGTATTGACATTTGACAAATACTAAATTATGAATTTATGAGTATTTTCATTTTTGCAAATTATGAGGTATTTAAATATTTTGTTTAATGGCAATTATGAGTACATTGTTTTGTATTATATAATTTAAAAAAATTTAGTACATATATATCCAAACCTATACCTGTACCCAAGGAAAAAAAATGTCATTGTCGTACCTCATACCTATACGGTAGTACCCATACTAGGACCAGTAACTTAATGATTGGGTATAGTAGATTGCACAATCTCTATTGGCACACCCTTATTTCTTGTCTCAAGCTCTACATACAACCTAGACACCTTGGTCTTCCATAGTTAGGATTATTTTTTTCACAACCTCTTACCCCATGTCCAAGTGGGCACAAAAGATGATTGGTAAACCCTTGTGTAAGGTAGTCCCTCACATTGGGAGTGGTTCAAACTTAGAAGTTGATTTTGATGTATTGTTCCCAGATACAGATTAAGTGTAGCAACACATTTTCTATGGTTTTGTCATTTTGTAGTTATAGCTTGTAGCCCTTGGGCATTTTGTTGTAATTTTTATATTATATATGCACATTGACAATGAAAGCACTGAAAATTTGTTAATTTATGTGTTGACTCATGTGAATTGTCAATTTAGTTCTAATCTTATGTTATATGGTTATATAATGTATTTGATGAATGCCTTATATATTTGAATAATTGAAATATCCTATATTTTTCAAATTTTCTTTATTTAACACTTTTTAAATTGTTGTTCCCTAAAAAAGACCTCTCATCCCCTACCATCTAGAAAAAGTGTCCAACCATCCCTTGCAATCCCCCTCTTGGAAACTTCATGGAATGTAGAAAATATATATGCATGTACATCGTCAGTTGATAAACAACCGTTCAACCAAGACCCAACCAACTACCTACCAACAATAGTTATAAAAAATAATAATAGATTAAGTTATTGCTAATAAACCTTTCTTTACATGATGTAATATATTTTTCTATTCTATAGACAAAGCAAATGTATTATTGACCAAAGAAAATATATACACATATAGGTAGTCAATTGATAAACAACTATTTAACCAATACAACAATACTTGAACAACTACCTACCAATAATAGTTATTAACAATAATAGATTAAATATCTATTGTTAATAAACCTTTGTAATGTCTTTTTTTATTCTAGAGAAGAAGTGTTTCTACAAAATCCCTTCTTTGCAATGCTAGCTTGTAGGTGCCACAAGAATGTTCACTCTCCAACATAATGATACTTTTCCTTTGAACACACTATGAAAGAGCCCACTATTTAAAAAATTGTTTTCCAAAAAAAGTGTAGTTTTCTAATACGAGTGTTAAAATTATCTTCTTTGTCTTTCTCTTTGATTGCTTTACTTTTGAAGTCATCTTTGTTTTTTTGATAGGTTAAATGAGGGTTTTATATGGGCACTCTCTCTAGATATAAAAGCACTTATTCGATATGCATGAAAAAATGGAAATAGTCAAAAAAGCCAATAACAAAAATTATAACACAATCCAAGCTAGCTAGTATGATCCAAGGAAGACAACCAAAATTACGACAAAACAAAAAATGTACCCTACACCATAGACCAAATCAGCAAGAGGGGCCAAAATAAAATCCTTGATTGACACATATACACTAGGCTCTTGGGACGATTTGTGGGTAGCCCAAGATACTCCACTCTTTGAAATGGAAGGTTTATGATACACTAGAAATTTCCAAAATTCCCTCAAGAATGATAACCTAAATTATTCATGTATAATGCCAAGTCTTGACAATGCAGTGCCAAGTTATCATGCTTCTTGGATAGGGAGTGTGTAAAACATTGAAGTTTTTCCACATCCTCCAATGACTAGAGATGTGCCACAAAAGCCTCACAATATAGCAGGACATCTTCCAAATTTTCAACTAGGAAAATAATATTATCATTGGGAAAGATTCAATTAAGAATACCCTCCGCTAACAACATCAAGAACCCAAGTGCCTTGCTTTGAACAAAATCTATTGAAATAGATTCCCTAGTACAAACTACACCCAAATTGTTCAATCCATCTTTGCCCAAAACTTCTTTAACAAAGTGTTGAGTAGACATGTCGTGAATGTAGCATGTCTTCCTTGGGTAGTGGTCTAAAAACATGCCACTATAAAGAAAGTCACAAATACAATAACTTCTCTTCATAACCAAAGAGACTAGAAAATGCTACCTAACTAAGATGCAAAACCTATAACCAAAAAATGCAAATAAACTTTCCCAAAATAGCTACAACAAAATAAAGAGAAAAGTTGGGAAGAGGTGAGCCAAGTAAGCATACAATAGTAATACACACAAGCCGTAATACACACCATGCACTAATGAACTAAACATCACACCAGGAGTGTCATATCATAATAAAATGATAGCCAATGAATTTGCCACCAACAATTAACAATTGTAATCCTCTAGCCAAATTAATGAAAAGTTCTAAAGATGGGTTAATATTTTCTTTAAAAAGAATGGAATCCTTTGAAAGCAAAGGCATTAAATCCCATTCATCCAAAAGATTGTTGGGTTTTGCAGAAAAAGGAAATTGATCAACAGGATATTAGCAAGATAGTCAACAACATTTATACTTTTCCTAAAACAATGACCAAATGAAATATTGTCAAAATGACAACTCAATAGGCAAGAATTCCACAATAATAATGTTTAGCCTCCAATCACTCAAAGAATTACTACACAACCCATTAATCGCAACAATGGAGTCCCCTATGATTTTCAAATTTCTAAAACCTAACAAAACGTTGATCTTAAGACCTTCAAAGACTGCCAAAGATTTTGCTTCATTATTTGTTTTAAAATGCAAGAGGAAAGAAGCACCTCTGATAAAGTGGTCGCTTGAATTTTTGAAAACCGAAACACCACACTTGCACCTTTCAATCTCAAGTTAACTATTGCAGCTCCATCGAAATTTGTTTTGTAAAAGTCCTCTTTAGGAGGAATCCAAAAAGCAGCATTATGCTTAGAAGAATAGTGATTGCCCTATTACAAGAGATTTGCTTCTCAATTTTTCACTGAGTATAGAAGAATAGTGATTACCCCATTACAAAGGATTTACTTCTCAAGTTTTAACTTACAAGTATAGCTTGATGTTCAAACAGAAATTAGAGTGCAAATTGTTGGATTCCTAACTATGACAACCGGTCAAACAATTACCATCCAACTAGCTATTATTTTCTCCAAGATTTTGTGGTGTATTTAGGCATCGAAATAGATGTTATTTAAGCATCTAAGACATGGTCCAACAATTTGTAATATGTCTGGAATGATTATTTAATAAAATTTTATTTAAAATAAAGAAAATTTGTTGGGTGGTTGGCAATGGTCATCATAGCCACAACAGCCATCAGCCATCATGGTATTTATGATTGAGACATTCATAATTTCATAAGCAAGGAGCTCCATGTGCGCAATCTCCTTAGCTTTCTATTTGAGGATGTACTTTGCTATCAATGATACTAGCATGTCCGGTGGGCCTGGTTTAATGAGCCTTACATAATTCAGCTGAGAAGATTTGTGCTATTCTTAACAAGTTCAGTTATTGGACGCATTCTACAAGCACTTGGAAACTCCGAAGTTTCTTAATTTCAAGATAGTGTTGATTATTCAAGCAAAAGATACAAACAAGATCATCTTATAAAGATAATTCTGATTTGTTGCAATTACCTTTATCTTCATCAAAAAGGAAAAAGCATAATAGGCAGCCCTCACCATATTCAAGAACCCATCCAAGAATACAACCTATACCTACTCCTAGTAGGTTCTCCTAGCCAAACATAAGACTATTCCATATCTCTTCTATGGTTGTTCAAATGTACCAACTTTTTGTCACTTCTAATGAAGTCCTCTTGTCCTTGCTAACCATGATTGCATTCCAGTAGCAGCCCTGTAAAGTATACCTTAATTTACTAGTGAGAATGTTACTACTTCCATAGAACACATCTAGGGCATTGCCAACATATGCTTAGTCCATCATATTATAGAAGAGAATGTAGCTATTAGACTCCTTGCCACTTATAAGGTAAGGCACTACAATGGTATTGGGGGTTGCTGCCCAATTCAATACATAATTGGGATGAATAGGGTGATAAGCTTTGTAAATAATTTGAGAATAAGAGTGACCATCTATCCCTAGTGGAACAGCTACCTACTATCAAGAGTGCCCCTCATGAATTCATGGGAGATTCTAACTTTAGGTTCCAAAAAACATAGGATAGAATTCCACCCTTGGTGAAGCCTTCTCCAAACAATGCTTTCTTGAATTACTTGAGGGCTTTAAATAGTGATGTGGTTGTCATGATATAGTCAATGGGGGGAATAACCTTGCATAATGCTTATGATATAGCGATAAGAGCTAAAAACTGCCTAATACAAGCTGGGACAACAGCTCCAAGACCTCCAATGCCTTTGTTTCCTGAGACTCCACCTAATCAACCAGGCTTAGCACTTCTCCCTGTAGCAACCAGCCAACCAACCCCTCCTATTACTACTTCCAATGAGTTGTATGAAGTCAACGCCTTGTTACAAAGCTTTGGGAACAAGTTAGTAGCTTTAAAAAGGTAACAAGCGTAGCATAATAGACCTTATTAGTCTTTTGATCAAGCATATCAATCCAACAAGAAACCTAATCAAGGGAATGTTCAAGGACAAGGTCAAATGAGCTATGCTAGGCCTTTGAATACCTTAAACCCAACTACTGCAAGCTCTTCCAAAGCCATTGTTCCAATGCAAAACAACTTAATTCAAGATCATGAATGGTGCTACCCATGTAATCAACCCCATAACCAAAATTCAGTCCAAATGGAGTTCTTAGTCAAGCTCTAATGGTTCAAAGTGAATCAACACTTCCGAAACACCAATTTGGATCAGATCAAAAATAGGTAGTAAGGAAAGGACAGGTGAAAGGTGAATCAATTCTAATGAATTGGCATGAAAGTGATTTTTGTGGTATCGATCAACAAGCATATTTGTTCCTTAAGTATGTTGAGAAAGTGAAAAGGATATGATTGCAAAAGCATTATCCTCAAGTACAAGGGCTGCTAGTAATGAACAAGTTGTTGTGGACAATGAAGGCATGGATATAGCATGTGATTTGAGCACAATATACAGTGATGGTTGTGTTTTCAGGCAAGTAGAGGAAGGTGTTGGTGAACTATATGATAGCAGTATAGATGAAGATGATAGTGTTTGCACCTACCTTTAGCTAGATTAATCATCCATGGATGATAACAATGATGAAATCAATGATGATTTCCAATTTGGTAATGAGAAATATGACCCTACTATTTGTTGCAGCAGTATGGACATGGAAGAAGGTGTATGTACCATGGAATATCTAGATGAATCGGCTCATGGGGTTGATTATACAAAGCATACACAAGTTTGTGATGAAAGTGGTGAACAAAAATGTCTATTCTTGTTTGATATCTTACCCTCCTTTGTCCCCTTTTCTGATTTTGAAGCTGCTAATGATGTCTATGTGCACAAGGATAGCATAGGCACAACTGTACATGAAGATAAAATTGCAAAAAACAATGTTGTTGCAACAGTGAATGTGGAAGAAGAATTGTGCCACAGGTTTGATTTTTGCAGCAAATGTGTCACAATCAGTTACCAAGAAGAAATTGAAACATTGAGACAATTTGAAGAATTTAGTTCTTCACTCTAAAGTGTCTCATGGTTCTAATATTTGTGTTGATGAAATGTGCATCAATACATGTAACAGTTTGGTACATTGGTTGCCTATTGTCCCTGAGATTAGGGAGGTTGGATACGAGGTTTTCATTCATGATGAAGATGTGACCTCTTATGTTGGGGATGATGATGTGCCTGAGTTTGAGTGTTTCACTTGGGTCCAACATACAAGTATTGAAAAGGTTCAACAACTACTCATTGGTCAAGAAGATAATCACTTTGTTGCTCAGCTTTATAGTATGCTAGAGCTTCAAAACTTTATATTTGATGTGTGTGAGGAAGAGCTTCCTTGTGCAGATCAACAAATTGATGTGGCATATTTTTCATTGCAATGTGAGTTGGAAGCATTTTATGTTTGCTTCAATTCATGTGAGGAGATCAACGGATGCAACAATAATGTGCCTTTGTTGAGGAAGGTTTTTGTCCCTCCACAAGTTGTAGTTTTTTTTCACACTGACCTAATTTTTAAAAGTTACCATGCTTTTATGTGCACACCTAATGCATCATTAGATAGGTCTAGCACCTATTTGTTGTGGCTTCCCTACAATGACAAAGTTAATAGTGAAGTGAATCTTCACTACATAGGCAATATTTGTGATTTGATGCATGTAGGCAAATGAATTCATTTGTCGCAGCTTGGCAGTGAATGCAACTATGGCATGAGGGAGATCAGCTCCTTTAGAAGACTTTTCTTTGAAAGAGGCAAGTTGTTGTAGCAATTTGGCACTCATGGACTATGAGCTAAAGTAGTTTGTTCCTTGCAAATAAGTGTTGATGAATGCCCTGCATTCTCATTAAGAGAATGTATGACTCTAGTTGCCCTATTTTCCTTCAAGTACTTATCACACATGCTTTGCTTTCCATTGTGTGTTTTGGGGGCATTCTTTCAGTTTGTATAGTTGGTTGGTCAAGCTGTGTTTCTTCGCTTTAGTCATGCTTTGCTCTTGGTTAGGAGACGGTTTATAGGACTTACGACTCAATGTCTAAAGGATGGATAAGGCTACTAGATCCATGATTAACAGACAACCATCTTGAAGAGGTCGCCAAAATGTTGTCATTTTATGCCTTATTGGCCCTTTTCATCAACTAGGTGTCTATCTACCTCATGCGTCTATGACTTCCATGTTGTGCATTTGACCCATTGTTTATAACCAATCTTAGGCATCCTAAATGGGGCTCCTAAGTGTCAAAAGATGCAAAAATCCAAAAAAAAGTCTAAGTCTAGGCAGTTTATGGTGTTTTCCTTGGTGCTTTGTGTGTTTGTTGACCTTTCAGACTTTTGGCGTTGTCCATACCTACATACCCTCTTTACCTATCCCAACAACCCACTTAAATCCTTGTTAAAATTTCATCCAAGTGCTGTTTGTCATTCTTTTAGACTTTCCGGGTTGTCCATACTTGCATACTTTCCCTACCGATCCTGACAACCCACTTAAGTCCTTGTAAAAAATTCGTCAAAGTGTTGCTTTTTCGAAGTTTCGAATTTTCCCATCCCCCGATACCATCCCTTTGGCATTCCTGACCCTAGAAGCCCGAAAATCTGTTAAAATTCTAAGTCCTTTGCATCCGCCAAACTTTCGGACTTTCTCATCCATCCCTGTAGTGACCTACCCCAATTTGCGTATAACTTTTTTACAAATTCACCAACTAAGCTGTCTGATTATTTCGTCAAACAGTTATCCAGAAGCTGTTTTGAACTTGAATTCAATGGGTTTCCAATATATAGATTAATGCGTTTGATTAGAACACTCATAATATTAATTTTTACAATCATCATATATATACTGCATATGCATTGAGCAGAACAATAGGTGAAGTTATTTCCAACTATTGAATGATAGCTAGTAAACACTCGGCTAAATTCTTCTTGATTCCCAAAGAAACGTTTTTTTGCACAGGAATTATAATCATGAGTACATCTTATCTGCAGCTGATTAAACCGTGCTTGAAATTAGATGCTTGACTATTTCCGACCAAGGTCTCTTTACTGGATAGCTCGAATAACATAAATAAAACTGCAGCTACCTGGAAACTATGTTGCCTTCCATCTCCTTCCTTGAATGCCACGTCGCCTAGATGTGGGGCCCGCCACAATATATATATATATATATATATATATATATATATATATATATATATATATATATTCTTTTATAGTCCACGAATACCGGGCGATCTGTTTTTGGGTCTACAGACAGCTTATAGTATATATGGGACTCCTCATACTCCCAATCTGAGGGAGGTACCTAACTCGTGCTCCACAATATGAGGTGTACATACCTTACCCCCTGCAGGATTTGAACTTGTGACCTCTCTTTCAAGAGTACAAGTTCTCCACCATTAGGCCAACTCAGGCTGTACTTATTTTGCCTGTTATTCAATTTAAAACTCACACCGCTCTATACAGTTGCTCCCTTCACCCTGCACGAAGGTAGGAGTATTTACTTATTTCTTTCTTTCAATCTCCCGATTCTTCATCACGTATTACCAGCGCTAAAGCTTCATAAAGGACACGGAGGCATGGTTTGGTTATCTCTCAGCACGATTTACTTTATTGCATCAACATGGAGGCCCTTTTGTTATAATTTTAAGACTATTAATTATATTCTTGACGGCACTCTTCATATAAGCGGCTCAAAGAACTTAATTATTCTCCTCTTATTTCATACGATGAATGATTCTATCATGGCCCGTGATGCTAAGAAGAAATGGAACTGACTCCTTCATATCAGTTTTAGAAGACTCCAGGTGAATTAAAGACTACGACGAGTTTCTGGAAAGTATCCCGTCACCCTTCTGTGCTGTCGAATGGCACCTACATTTCCATAATATGGTCAAAATATGGAGCGGTTTCACTAAAATTCATTCCTTGATGATTTCGTCTCTTCGTATTCACCATAACAGGATGAACCGACAGTTCAATTGTAATATCGATATTCCTCCTCCTGGCTTGAACCGACAGTTCAATTATGAAAGCCATTACAATTCTCCCTTCAACCCTGAAAACCACGCGACCTGAAGAATTACAATACTCCTCATGATAACGGGAAACTTCAAACAATCTTCACCATATTCGCATTGATATGAAAGTTACGGCTTCAAAACTCAAGCAAGCGATGGTCTTCAACAATCGCCCTTCATTCAAATATGGAAGTTGATTATTTCAAACATACCCGGCTTGTTGAAGATTCGCATTCAACTTGAAGAAGCTAAGCTGGCAGCTAAGATTCATCTTTTGAGAGGGCTAACCATATACAGGCGGCAATATTCATGTCTGCTGAACAGTATTGCAACGTTTCCTTTCTCAACGGCAACTCCAATTTACTTATGATCTTTGATCAATTAAAATAGATTCTTTTAAGGTCTCTCTCACACTGCTTTCTTTTTAAAGCCACATTTTCACCAACTTCAGCTACATAAAAAAAATCAGACTAAATGTCCAAGGGAACCCGACTAAATTAATCTTAGGCAACTCGTGGCTGCAATATCATGACTGTCCAAAGAAGCGTAAAAAACAAAACACAAATCTTTCCCCGATAGCACTTCTAAAAGATAATGGAATTTCACTTCTATCAATAACTCTCAAATAAACTCATGAACATGTCTTCATGGAATTTCTTCAGAATTTTCTGAATTAGCAACAATCAGTTCAAGCGTGAAACCTGGGTGGCTTCACCTGCAATCGGATTTGGGTTTGCATCTAAATCAATGAACTTGTAGGGTTTTCGTCCTTAAGTGCTGCAAACCAGTTCCCTAAAGAACCAAATGAAAACCAAGCCTGCTGCAAATGAGTTCACCTAATTTTGTATTCTTTTCCTGGTGGTGTCTTCTTGAATTCTCCTTTTTTTCCCATTTTCACTTTTAATTTTATTTTTTGAGAACTCATCAAAAAGTAATTTAATTAATCCAATTTAACTAGTTACTTTTGAACCATTAATTTAAGTTGTCCTTTTTAATTTGGCATATTTTCGGCAACTTAAATTAATTATTTAATTTTATGCTGACACATAAAAAATTGGGGCATTACAATCCCATCCCTTGGTACCCATTCCCTTTCATCTCCATTTCTCAAGCTTCAATACCTTGCACTCCAAAAAAGTTACTAAGTCTTGCAAAGTCAAAATTTGGGTCATTCCCTTGATTGGCTACCCATTTCCACCAACCCTCAAAATTCCAAAACTCCACCAATTGCTCTTATAACCTATTGGAGTTGGTCTTTTGGCCACTTCCTTGACTTAGTACCAAGTTATGCCATCCCAATTCCCCAATCTTGACATCTCAACACCTTGTTCCTATCGAAGTTCCCCTTTCAACCTTCCCATCTCTCATCTCCTCTAGCATGACTTCCCTGTCACCCTCGATTCCCTGATGCTCCAATCTTTGACATGTATTATATGCTACCCCCGATCCCCAAAGTTTGAAACTCCCACCATTTTTCACTGAGACTCCCACCTACTCTCTTGGGCAATCTAGAAACGCCATTAATGACCCAATTTGGCTTGTCAACTACTAGATTAGATACGATGCCACCCAGAAATCATTATTTATACAGGTTGGCACAAATTCAAAGAAGAAAAGCGACATAGCCCATACCACAATTATTATTGTAGAGCCCGATAGTTGATACACCATTTCCAGGCCACTATTTTAGCAGATTTAATGGATGATTTTCTAGTCTTTGCACTCAACTCTATGAACCATCAATGCTCAGAGGTATGGCAAGGGTACAAAGGATATTTTTCTCCAATTCTAGCTGTCTTTAGATCTTGAAGGGACATTTTTCTGCATAAAGCATTAATGAAAATGATAGCTAGGTCATGGGCATTCTCTACAATGCACCCATGGTGGGTCATGAAATTTATGGAAGATATGGCATCTGTGTGTGAAGGTATTAAGGACCCAAAAGTTCTCTCCTATATTTGGTATATATAGGACAGAAAGAAAAAAGCTAGGAGTTTCATAAAAGTAACAGAAGAGAGAAGAGAAAACTTCTTTCTAATATAATTTTCTTCTCTTTCTAAAGTTGTAAAACTTGCTCAAGCCTTCTAATCAATAAAATAAGTTTTTTTTAACCTTTTCTCATCATTCTTGTATGGTGTGTATTCTTTCACTTAACAACATGGTTTGTGAATCCTTTCGCTTCCCTTGCAATGTTGATTAGGTGTTCTTACCTCATGTATGAATGATATTTTGTCTCTTTTGTGAGATGCAAGTTGTGTATACTTAATTTGTAGGAGTTATTTATGGATTTCTAGTCCTTTAAGCCTATTTTAAGGTCTATTGTGGTTATCTCCCTCCCTCTTAGTGCTTGTCAAACCCATTACCTTCATACATGCTTGTAGGAGCTGGCGAAAACTAAGATTTGTGTGAACTTTCATAGGTTTCATGTGTTGTTATGAGTACAAAAAGAATTCAATTAACTCTTGGGTGCATCATCATCTTTACCTTTTAGTTATTCTCCTTCCTTTCCCTGTGAGTTATTAGAGTAGGAATGGGCATTAGTTTTTATCTGTGTTGAGTTGGATCATCACCTGCACTTAGACTTAGAAAGGAACCGACCTTCTCTAGAGAATTATCTCTATCTTGCAAATCCCACATAATTGAATGTTGCAACTAAGACTAGGCTTCAAACTTCCAAGGCATTCTTAGAGTGACAACCGATACAACCATTGTTACTTACACTTGTGTTTCTCTCTATTATGCATGCTTACATTGTTGTATATATCACTATTCATACTGCAATAGTATTGCTCGTTTTTAGTGTATATTTTAGACTAGGCAACCCACATTTCTAAGCATGTTGATGTCCCTACTGAGGTTTAGTAACTTATTGAAGGTTGATTGGCGTAAGAGTCCAATGTAAGCCTATGATGTCGGAATGTACTCAAACAATTGCTTGCTGAAATGCCTTCTCCACAAGTCATGATTCTCCATCAAACAATAACTACCTACATTGGGATTTCAATACTACACTCCTAAATTCCTAATTATGAATTTTCAAACCCTTGGACTCTTTTAATTGGAGTAATTTCTCATTGGTAATTAATATTCAGATTTGTTTTTGTTTGACTTGTTTATCTAGATAATTTTTTAAATGTTTTTAATGGAGACAAACTAGTTTGAATTGTTTGTTGATTTTGAACTAAGCTCTCTTATATCCTTCTAAAATTGAATTGCTTATGTTGAGAGTTTAGACATCTTTCCTTCTTACTTTCTTGGTAATAAATCTTCAATTAGTTTCATTCTTGGTTCTTTCCTCTTAAATGAAAGTTTAGTTTCATTTTGTCATTTCATTTTTCACTTAATTTCCTTTTTTGTTTCTCTAACACTTGTTTTGAAAATTTTATTTTAGCTTGATAGATTCTTATTTGTAAAGAAATGGATTCATCCTTTAGCATGGAAAATTTCATTTCCTCGTTGGATTATTTGGCCCTCAAAATCATGTGCCTTTGACAACTACCTTGTGCCCAACTGAATGATTTGACCTTTGAATGAAAATTGCTCCCTAAGGACTAAGTTAGACCCTCAACAAACCTACTTTTCTACAAGGAATATTTAGGCCCCCAACAAACCCTACATCTCCCAAAGGACTATGTTCCTAGACAAACTACACGAGGGCCTAGATGGATCTATTTTCATCTTCAATCGGTAAGGCAAAGTGAGGAGAGTATAAGGGTAAGAAGTAGAGAGAAAAGTATAGAAGGATCTAAGACCAAGTAGTGAGACAAATGGGTGAGGACATTAGATAGTTGGTTTGGAGGTTGGGACAGGTTTGTTATGGGGTAGTACAGCTTGGCTAGGACATATTATTAGAAACTAGTATGCATTACAAGGATGGGAGAAAGAGTGGTAGGATGTGTGAAAGGAAAAAAGGCTACAATATGTGCATAAGGATAATAATTTTTCTTTCAAATAGATGAGTCAAGAAAATTTCTTCCGCCAAACTTACTAGTCTTAGACATGCCTTGTGTTTTGTCCAAATCACTCATTCTTCAACCAACAAGTTCTTGTCTCCTATTATGGTTTTATTTCCATCTAACTAGGCTTGTTTTTTACTAACTTGGCTAGTATTTAATTTTTTATTTTGATTAATTTTTGAGATTTGTTGCTAATTTGTGAACTCTCAAATCCCATCCTCACTTTGACACATCCCATACTCAACAACAATACTTCCAAAGCCCAACAAATTTTTTTAAAAGTTTCTACCTTTTGTTTGGAGGTTTTCATTTTTTCACTATGATTTTGTCCAACTTTTTTAAATAGGGCCTTAATATACATAAATTTGAAAAAATTCCAAGTGTTGATTACCACTTCATCCTCCATTTCCCATGAACCCCATTTTCCCTTTTTTGAAAGGTGGCACTCTATGAGTAAAATTTTTTAAGTGTTCAAGACTTCTCACCCAAATATTTCAAATTCTTCCCTCTTCAAATACTTGCTTTGGATGCTTGAGATCATGTTGGGACATTGCACTTGTGCCACATAGCACACTAGGTTGCTCTCACAATTTCTCTTCAAACTAGCTGGATTTAGTATCACTTGTTGATTATTACCCAAACAAAAAGAACGCATGATTGTCTAGTTCAATTGCCTCATCATTCAAGTTCTCAAGCACATCATGTTGTACCTGATGTAATTGGAATAGTTCAAGCCATTGAACTTGCTCAACTTGATTTCTCTTCAACGATTAAATTTTAGCACCAATGTTGCCAATTTCAAATTTAGTTTACATAAATGATTGCCATATCAAAGATTTTTCCATATTAGTGCAATTTCAAATTCAGTTTACATATACGTTTGCCATATCAAAGCTTTTTCCATATTACAGCAATTTCAAATTCAGTTTACATAAATGCTTGTCTCCAATTCTTCAAGGCTATTCTCCATAGTTTCATAGAGTTTTAGAACATGGCGATGCAGGGACACAATGATTATGGTCCAAAATTTGGGGACAGCAAGGGGACAGTGGTGCAAATATAATACAGTACTTGAAAATTTAGTTATAAAAAAATGTATAAGGAATATTGTCAACAGAGCATGTCCAAAAAGTCCAAACTAAAAAGGTTCGTTTCATGAGCTAATTGGAATTAAGTTGACAAATTGTGATATTTAACATGGGCATTGAAACCTCATAAGGATTCACTTTGTCATCATTGTGGCAAGGACAGTTTTGTCCATCTAAGGGGAATTTTTTTTGCTATAACTCGTGTATTTAAAATATAGGAAGTAAAGACTTCTTTGTCTCTTATCATTGTTGGATGCCAGGAATGGCTATTTAGAAGGGCTTGTGTGGAAATTCAAACTAATGAGCATACACTTATACTGGGGAGGGGTTGAATCAGTATAAGACTATCTTTTAATTTTTCATAATAACCACAATAACTTCAAATACACCATCAACAAATAAGAACACAAGATTTATGTGGAACACCTTTCGGGAGAAAACCACTAAGAAAAGACTACTTGGATCTACTATCCAAATCCAACCTCAAATAAAATAAAACTCTTACAAATTTTGTAGGTACCAACCCACTCGAGACATCAATCCACGCTACTAAGCACCTGTAACAAGCTACCCTGTTTTGCACTTTACTCAGCAAGTTTTGTACCAATTTTTTTTTTTTAATTTTACCAATTGAATATTCTAGGCATTACGTCAAACAGTTTGTAACTCTGCTGTTTTGTGCTTAAACTCCATTTTTGAAATTAATAGTTGATTTGGGTAATGCAAAAAACAATAGATTTTTCCCTTAACCGAAAAATATATTCCCACCATATTGCATTTGAGAAGTCTGAAAACCAGCATGAGCACACTACTAGTGCAAGTGACAGTGGCACTAGCACTGCTTGTGGTTCATCTAATGTTCCTACATCATCTAATCTAAAGATGACAATGATATTGATGATTTAGAAAATACATTTGATGATTAAAAATGTTGAACTTGATATTATTATCTTAATATTGAACTTGAAGTTTGAACAATGAATAGTTATCACGCATGTTTTAAATGGCATTCAAGTTTATGGTGTTTTTGTCGTTTATATGATGCTATGTGATATTCTAATCCTAATTCATGCTTCTAGGCTGCATATATATACTATGTGATATTCTAATCCTAATTCATGCTTCTAGGCTACATATATGTGTGTGTGTGTGTGAGAGAGAGAGAGAGAGAGAGAGTGATATTCTAATCCTAAGTCATGCTTCTAGGATGCATATGTGTGTGTGTGTGATATTCTAATCCTAAGTCATGCTTCTAGGCTACATATATATATATATATATATATATATATATATATATATATATGATTTTTACATGTTTTTTGTACGAACGAACCCAAACCCCCCAAAAAAATTAGCTGAACCCGTGAATGCGAACTTAAACCAAGACCAGAACCAGCAACTTAGAAAATAACAATGAAAGTCTGTTAGCTTTCAGGTTCACCTAATGAGTTGCATTAAGAATGGCGATGGCATTTAAAGGTAGCACATGCAGCACTACGAGCCTCAAAAGCTGGCTATTTTTAATTGGGCCACCAGAATTTTGTATGTACCTTATTTCTTGATTAACATTACAGGATAAATAGTTTTAATATTATGTTCATGATAAAAACAATTAGCAACATATGACAGCAACTCAAAATAAACAGAAATATGATACAGACTAAAAATTTAAATATGAACTTTATTATTTTGGTCTATGCATGCATGAAACGATCTAGCAGATATATCCATGTCAACTTGATCTACCATCAAACAAAATAGAAATATACTACATCTTACCTGCCTCCAACCTTGTTTAGCCGATGTACTCTCAGCACTTGTTTTCATTTCAGGAGCTGTAATCAGCCTCTGCCAGACTAATGGTATGGCAGCTACACACAGATCTTCTTTCTCTTCAAGCACTGCTTTAACGAAGCTCCCTACATTACCATTCACCCCTTTATGTCTCTCCATGGTACAAAGAGTAGCTTTATCTGATGCATCCATTGGTACATTAGCATTATTATTTCTACAATAACCAATCGCTACATTTACAAGACTTTGATCTTCACTTTTTATAGTGATCTTCTCATGCCCATGGGGGAAAGTTCCCAAGGGTAACGTGGGGCTTTCTTCATGGCTTTGAATAAATGCCAATTGCACCTGAGCATTTTCTACAGAAGCAACTCTATTTATATTAGCTTTATCTTCTGCCTCAGATTGGACATGTGATTCAGCTTTTCCATTAACATCAATGAGACCAAGAACTAATGAGGCTTTGGAACACAGATCAGGATCCCAATTGCATCTCATTACAACAGATAGTGCATGCATGCAAGCCTTTGACCTGCCAAGAAGGTCTGATAAGTGAGCAGCTACCATAGCTGCAGCAACTATCTCACTAGAGCTGTAGCTCATTGGATTAATTCCAAGAGATGGCTTTAGTGACAGAAGGGACTCTAATATACCTAATAACCTTCTTGTATGATTTACTGCAGAACACATCCCATTTGGAAACATTCCAATAGGTCCACGGGATCTAATCGGTTTATCTACTTGATGTAAAAGAGATAGCGGTGGGCATGCTACCATTGGTGATGTAAAAGAGAACAATTGAACTTCACATGCCAAAGCACAAATAGCTGCAAGAACATATGAATCAAAGGTTGCTACTGCCCCTCTCTCTTTGTTTGTCCTGTGCCTACTAAAGCTTTGCTTTCCATTAATCTCCTGTTGATCATTCACAATACAATCTGAAAGTACCCCTATCGTTTTTTTTCTGCTACCTTGCTGGACAGCATCATGTCTAAGACAAACAGCAAGAACCACAAAAAGTAAACGAGAAGCAAGCTCTAATGAAGCACAAGTTTCTGTAAATAATGAATGAATCATTGCATGGAGCTCAGCCACAGCAAGATTCTTGGAAGGAAGTCCAACACCAGCATGAGAATTTCGTATTCTTCTAGTCTGTTCCCTCTGCACTTCTGCAGGAAAAGTTCTTTGCAGGATTGCTTCAACAGTAGCAGTGAATATTTTCATCAAAGAGGCCTCCGATGGACTTCCACGAGGTAGATATTCAAGAACTCGAAGAAGTGGATGAAACAGATTCCATGATAAACCTGGTGGTTGCAAAGGAGTTGCTACTACCATTTCAGGCAAATCAACACTTGAAGAACTGAGAGGCAGTAGACCATAGGCAGCTTCCCAAAGAGTACAAATTCTCCATTCTACATCAGGCCCATGAATGCACATTAATGATGCTACACCTTGGGCTGTAGCTTCTACATTAACTTGATGGGCTGACACTTCCATCTGCAAACATTTCATAAGCATCCTGGTCAAATATGTTCACTAATGTTTCTACAACATAAGAGAAAATGCTCCTGTAAACATCCATGATCTTTGTTATCCAAAAAAAGAACAAGCAACTACCAAGAATTATATTACAAGTGAAAGACTGATAAAATTAAACAGCAAGAAAAGCATAGAGCAAGAAGCAAGAAATATAGTAATATACATATATTGCACAATCTTACCTGCTCTCCAAGTCTTGAAGGACCAAACGCACCATATATGTCACACTGAACATCAACTCCTTGAGCATGTCTAGGAGGAGGAAAAAGTAAGCCAGGCTGTGAAATGATGCGGAATAACAACGCTGCAGCTGCTTCTGCAGCAATGCTACCTCTCATGGACAGAGCTGTACCAATTGCATGCAGAAAATGCATATGGAACCAATTTTTTGGAAGCTGTGATGCAAAAGAACTGAAGCAGGTGAAAATTCCATTGGAATGACAGATCACAATGAACAGATAAGAAATAAAACATTCTGGGCAAATAGCAACATTATTAGATAGTTGAAATGTTTCATTGCCAACCCCTTGAAAACACAAATAATTTGATATCCTACATCAATTAGCCAACAGAGGCTGCTTCTACACTGTCATTTATTATACCGCTGCAACCCTCTGTCAAGGTAATAAAATAACTGTTGCCATCAACATATTGATACATGATAACAATTCGACTCAGGTACTTTAAACTTTATCTTTCTAAGAAGACCTGTAGCCATGGATTTTGATGGTGTTTGTTTATTCTATGGACTTTAGTATAGCCTTGGACCTTGGTGCTCTTCTTTATTCTCCCAGATTCAGCATTTTGCTTCAGCTTCTTCATGGAGCAGAAATGCTCTGTGAGTTCTCTGGACCAGTGCATCCAAGATACCTATTCTAGATGGAAATATTCACACCCAGACACTTCAGACATTCAATTGGCTAAATGAGTATGGCAGATAGAGAAAACATATTTCTGGGAACCACTGAGTCATTTACAGATCATCGAATAACATGCAAGAGCAATAAAATTTAAGCCCTTACCTCATATAAGTTCATGGGCATACAAGACACAATGAGTGGATTTGGTTGCTCTTCTAAAACATGTCTTTCAAACTAACACCAAGACTTCATGGACCCATATAAATTTGAAAAGATGGTATCAAATGATATCAAGAATGTACCAGAGAATCCATATCAAATTACCTAACTATTGGATGTGTTTGTGTACTTTGCATACTTCTTATAGATTGTTTCTTGGCCTAAGGTTTTATACCCATTGTATTGTAATACTACTTAAATGTTCCAATATTGATGTGCCCCTAAACATTCGCACATGGATTAGGATTGAATATAAATGGGAAATATCCTATGTTCCACGGTGTTTCTAGGACAGCAGTCTAGGGTGTGGAGGGGAGCATTTTTTTGGAGATAGTATGGGATGGCAGAAATAGATAGATAGATAGATAGATTCTCTCAAAATTTTTACAAGTTTATCTACACATGACATCAAAATTGAAAATTTAAGTTTAACTTTAGAATCTAGAAATTCATTATTCAATGATTCATACAATGTATCAAATGAAATAGCAGCAAGTGTATTCATTGATCCAAATATAGCAGCAAAAAAATACAAATATAAAATATAATAAAATTTGATCTCAACATTTAGTTGTTCAATATCAAAATGAAAAATGTCAAAATGCAAAACTATGCCCTATATGGCCTATCAATATCAAAAGAGGGATCTAGGGGTCTAACACTAAGCCACTATGTATATCAACTTGTGACTCATCCAATGCAATGCCAGCCAATCTAGCTGCACCTCCCCCTTGTCAATCTATCTAGCATCCTCAAGATCAACATCCCAACATTTAGTTTGAGTCTATCAATACCAAATGCAGAAAGCATTATGAGTTGCAACTAGTTTCTCTCCACTTGTCTAGAGGTAAGCTTATTCCCTTCACCAAGTGGATGAAGCTATAGGTCAAGCTAAGTGGATGAATAGCATGCTATCTCAGCTCCAATGTATCCTTCCCATTGCATGTCCACCATCCAATAGGGTCTTTTTGAGCAAAAAGGACCCTATCCATACAAGCCTTTGGTTTTATGAATGTAGGACCCCAAAGATTGACAAAATCAATCCATTGCTCTTGAAGTCTATGTGCCTCCTCAATACTGTACATCTTCTAAAGGGCCTTAATATACCCCTCCTTTACTTCATCATCATTAGGAGGAAGAACTCTAGCAAATCTAGATGCATACCCCTTGAGCTTTAACAACATAGGTGGCCATATGAAATGGATTAGTCATTGTCTTCCACCCCTTTATAACAATAGGGCTTAATATGCTTGTCATTAAAAAACAATTCAAGCTCACTTGTGCAAATCGCTTGCCTCATGTGATCAAGCATGCTATCAAATGTCTTATAAATCTCTCCAAAGCTATGAGAACCTATATCAACATATTTGATTACCCCCTCAACACATGATATAATAGAGCAAATATATCTGCAAGCATTATTTAGAAAAGTAAAATTAAAAATTAAAAAATCATATTTTAGAAAACAAAAATGTAAAAAAATTTAAATTTATCAAATTGAAATGAATCAATGAAAAAGTTAAAAATTAAATTTTAAAATTGAAAGCAACTTAAACAGACGCCCACCAAACATCAGAAAGTAGTTTTGTTCTCACTTACTTCTCTTCTTCTAGATTTCATTCAACCCACTATTCCCCCTCTCTACAAACCACCATGGATTATAGAGCCTCCTACACCTCCAACATCCTCTCCAATAAAATGAAATAGCCAGCATATCTAGTCTCAATTGACTTGAGAAATTCTTTATTTGAAAAATCCCTTAATAATATAAGTGATGTATGGTGGTTACATATAAACATTTGTACATCTATAGCTCCAACCACCACTATCTTCACCCAATCTAGTTTCTTGATGTCTTTCAAAGCGTGAACACAACATGGGGTCCAAACAATATGTTTGCAAGCACTCCCAACCAATAAACCCACTAGCTTACAAACATGAGCTGAATCAATCACCATTTGAATAACATTAGAAGACCCAACCTCATCTATGGACTCCTTCAAGATCTGAAATTAGAAATTTGTATCTTTTTGCTTCCCAAAGCAATCAATAGCTCTAAGAAAGCGAGCCAACTAGACATGTAGCAATAATATTAATGAGTGGCCAATGTCAAATATCAGTCCACCCATTCCTAACAATGGAACAATCTATCTTAACAAATGTTTTTCTCATGTTCTCCATCAATATATTCACTTTGGAATATCGTTTGTCAAAGAGGGAGGTACGCAATCTATGTTTTGTAGGGCGGCCATAAGATGGACCAATTGGGTTTGATTTCTTGAACATGTCTTTGAAATATAGAGAGCATGACATATGAAATGGGATGGCATGGGCATAAAAGAATTTGGCTACTAAATCATAGGCATCATCTTGTGCATGAATATTCAACACCCTTGTCATTCTAGTACACCCTCCAATAGTAGTTACCTTCCTCTTCCATTTAACACAAGTAAAACCCTCTCCTTTCACATCCTGACAGCAATAGATTCCATGAGTATACCTTTTGTTTTTTCATCACTCTCTGCTATCAGTTTAGTCATTTCAACCCTTTCTTCCAAAGTTATGTCACCACAAACCATTATCGCATATCTAGGCTCACCTGATAAATCGTGCCCAACCTTACTATAACTTCCATGAAATCAATTTTGCATTTATGCCATAGCCGATGTTTACTCCCCCTCTAAATTTTTAGATTTGAGTTTTACCCAAACTAGTGACATTGCAGCAAAGGCTTCATGGGATCGAAAGGGCCTTTTGCATATTTGTGGACAATTATTGAAGGGCATGAAAAAGGATTTGGTGCAGCTGCAGCAGTGCTTCTATTTTTTGAAGAACCCCCAATAGTTTTTTCAACTTCATTCAAATTCATTTCACCACTCCCCATTTCACATCATTGCTGCTGCTCATTTTGATTAAACTTCAAGAAAATAAAAACTGAAATTTGAAATTTGTTAAAGTGTACAGCAAACTGAAAAAAGAAAACAGTGGATTAAAAAACTCGACTGATTTAATCAAAAAACTCATAATTTATTATCCAATTCACAATTTCTTGCATCCTTTTGGCAATTTCTACTTCTTTGGTTATCAGAGCTAGGGTTTATCTAGTTCTTTGACACCAAGGGCATCTTGGATCTATGATAAACATTTTCTTTAGTGGGACCTATTTGTAGGTGAATCTTGTGTGCAAAGGAAAATTGTGAGCACTTCAGCGATAAAGATAGAAAAATTGAATGGCCAAAAGATTTAGTTATGGAAGATTAAGATGGAAGATCTTCTTGATGAAAGATATCAATGGCTTGACATGTCAAGAAAGAAACCCTCAGATATGATGGCAAAAGACCAAGTGCAGATGGATAGGAAGGAAAAGAGTTTAATCAGGATACGTCTTTCAAATTCAATGTTGTTGAATGTCTCAAGAGAAGTTAATAGTAAGGCACTATAAGATAAGTTAGGGACTTTATATCAAACAAAGCCCCAAGTAAGCATTTTTTTTCTTCAAAAGAAATTGTATTAATTTATGATGAATGATGGTGACTCCATGACAAAGCACTTGAATGATTTTAACACAAGCCAATTAGCCTCTTATGATGTTGAACTAGAAGATAAATGTATTGCTTTGCTATGTTCTTTTCCCTATTCAAGGGTTAATCTTGTTATGGCCACTAGTGTTACAACATCTAAATTAAAGCTTGAGGATATAGTCACATCCTTCTTATCAAAGGATATGAGGCAAAAATCCATAGAGGATCTAACAAAGTATCCCTCGACTGTGAGATGTTTTCAAGAGAAATAAAAGCATGTCAAGGGATAGAGAATCAAATTCTATAGGTAAATCTAAATCTCCATGAAGACCTATGAAGAAATGTTGGAACTGCAATAAATTTGGGAACCTTAAGAAGCAATAGAAATTTTAAAAGGTTCAAAATGGTAAGGCAATTAATGATGCGTCTTCCCAAAAATGAAAATCTCTACTAAACTATATGGGGATGTATACCTAGCATCTTCAAGTACACACTCATGTCATGATGTATGTTTGATTGACTCAAATGCTTCCTTTCATATGACTCCCTAGAAGTTGAGTTTTTGTGATTCTGAAAGATATAATTGAGGTGATGTCCTTTTATAAGAAAAAAATCATATCAGATCATAGGACATGGAATAGTTAAAGTGATGCTTAAAGATGGAAGGGTTAATATAAAACCCTCATTGGAATTCTACATATTCCAAGATTGGATAGAATTACATAGCAACCAAAATCTTTTGGGGAAAAAATCGGCAAACCAGAAGTTCAAGATTTTTTGAAAAAATTGGATTTTTTTAAAAACGTAAAAAATTGTAGAATAAGAGACAAAAACTGTTTTTTTTAATTGAAAGGCATTTCCATAGCAATAGAGATATAGAGAGCAAATAAAATAGAGTTTAACTAATGAATCATAGAAAATAGATTTTGTTGTTTATATTCATATCGCTGATTACATTGCATTCCACATCTTTCAAAACATTAGTTCACAATGCATAACTAATAGATGACAAAATTTCAATTACAATATAGTTTGTACAAAGTCAACCTATAAAGTATAAACTGAGTACAAAGTTTCAAAAAATCAAAAGTAGCCAATGACTCTTGCTAGTTGCTGCTATAAATAGAGCTATGCTAGACAGTTGCAGGTCCTGATGATCAAGCTCTTGGGGCTTTGCCTCTCCTAAGTCGTTCAATCAAATGAGTATCAGCCTCCACTAGGATCTCAAAATCCTCAGCCTCAAGAAATTCATCACCAGCAATCCACTCATTATCTGGATCAATCTCATCAAGGTCAATTGGCTCAGCATCCTCAATGGTACCTAGTTTTGCCCAAGGACAAATTAGTCTTCGGATTACAAGTGAAAAACATTATGAATACAATTACAAATTTATAACTACGATTGCAAGTATACTAAAAGTCTAACCTTGAGCTTTTTTTAGCTTCAAGCGAAGGTTGTAGTGAACAAACACCAAGTCATTCATTTGTTGTTGGGTTAGGCAGTTGTGTTTCTTCGAATGTATGTGTTCAAAAACACTCCAAGTACGCTCACAAGCAAATAAGCTGCATGGCTGGCTCAAAATGTGTTTCACTAACCACCTAAGATTTTTGGTTTCGTGACCAAATAAATCCCACCATAGTGCTAAAAAACACATTATATGTAGATGATGTCATGTAAGAATATCTTAAACTTTTACACATTTTATGATTTTGTCCACAAAATAGAGAGATTGTCAAAATTTTATAGACTCTACCCGGTTGCACGGTCTTCTTGCCTTCCACGGCAGCCTTAGATGAGAAAAAACCCATTGCTTGCTTGTACATGGCTAACCCATTGCTTGCTTGTACATGGCTAACTCTCCCATAGTTGTCTTTAATTGTTGTGTGGTAGCAAACATTTTTTCCATGCATGTGAACAAGCCCTGTGCAACCTCACCATCATCATCTCTAAATGAAGAGTTATGGTACAAACTTGGATTAAGATAGTATCTTGCAGCATGGTGAGGAGAATGCATCTGTCGATCCCATCTTCTATCAATTATGTCCCATAATGGCATATACATGTCCCTGTCATTTTCCATCCTACTCCTCATCACCTCACCTCCTTGGCCCTATCCATAGCCTCATACAAATATACCATGGGGGATTTATCCCCATCCACTAGTCTCAAGACTTTCACTAGAGGCTCTGAAAATTGTACAACTTCTTCTATTGCATCCCAAAAACTAGCAGAATAAATATACTCTGACACTGCTAAGCCATCTACTTGATTTGAGAAGCCAAACTCTATCCACTCATTTGAAACAAACATTCGTTTCAAATTCATTTTTTGTTCGCATAGAGTTTGTAGTGCAAGGAAGTGTATTGCAAATCTTGTCACCATTGGTCGAACTAACTCCTTGCCCTCTGTGAAAATGTGCATCATACACAAAACCCTTGTGTGATTATAGATAAATTTGGTAATTGAGCGAGCCTTCTGCAATACCTCCTTAACCCACTCAAGTTTACCAATGTCCTCTAGGGTTAGATCAATGCAATGTGTTGCACATGGAGTAAAAAATATGGAGGGGTATTTGTCTGTCAAGAATCTCCCAGCAGCAACACAAGTAGCAGCATTATCTGTAATAAATTGAACCACATTTTGTGGCCCTATTTCTTTGACCGCTAAGTCATACATGTCGAACAATGTAGCTACAAATTTAATTGTCTAATGCATCCACATATTTCAAAAAAGTTGTGCCAATATCACAAGATATGAGGAAGTTGATGAGTGTTCAATTCCTCCTATTTGTCCATCCAACATTATGTTGCAACCAATCTTTGCCCAAATCAATCGATGTTCATCAACATCATTAACATCTTGTACTACATCATTAAGCAAAGGAAGCCTCAATGACTCAAATGATGGGGCTTTGAACCCAAGACCTGCAGATGGAATAGCATCCATCATACCTTGCCAATATGGAAACCTGGCAACATGGAATGGCAAGCTAGTGTAGCACCAGAAATTTTCTATTGCCTTCTTTGCTTGCTCATTGACAGTCTTCCATCTTGTACTCTCCAAAGTGGTATGTGATCCTGGTGTAGTACGAGGTGTGAAGAAAGAATTTATGTTTCCTCCACTTGTGTTTGGACTACGTGCAGTAGAAGGTGTCAACCCAAATTCCTTGGAAAACACATGTGCACTATCTTCCCCATCCAAGTGATTCCTCCTAACTTCTGTAGAACTGGAGTCTATTTCGTTCCTAGTTCCTGCCTTTTTAGCCTTACCCTCAAAAATCCCTTCAAGAGCCTGTTTTGCCTAATACGTGACTTCTACAGAGCATTCTGTACAAATAATGGTGTTATTTCCTAGTTCCTTTTCCAAATGTCATTTGAAGCAATAAATGTCACCGTTGATGTCATGGAAACACCAATTGCATTTAACCTTCGTTGAACCCAATATTGCCTTGCAATGTGTCCACATAAAGTCTTTTACACGTGGCATTATGACGTATTTTGCATTAGAGGATATGCTGTTTCAATGTATGCCTTTTTATACAGAACACAGCTGAAGCAATTCTTTGTTTTTTGAAATAAAATTTTTCATTCCATACACAAATACCAAATTGCATATCAAAGTGTGGCGCTATGATCTATTATTTAATTCCAAATACATCTCAGAAGTTATTTCCAGCATGTTTACCTATAAAATAAATATTTCAAAATTTCTTCATAATTTAAAATTACTTTGTAAATATAAAATTACAGTAGCACTTCATGATATTAATTTTAAAATGATATAATAATAATAATTAATTAATGATATTTGTAAAAAATTGAATTAGAAATTACAGTAAATAAAGAATAAGTAAATACAGTAAATATTTTTAAAATAATATAATAATAATTAATTAATGATATTTGTAAAAAACTTAATTAGAAAATACAACAAATAAAAAATAAGTAAATATAGTAAATATTTTTAAAATAATTTAATAATAATTAATTAAAATTAATTAATGATATTTATAAAAAAAATTAATTAGAAAATACAGTAAATAAAAAATAAGTAAATACAGTAAAATGTAAATATTTTTAAATACAATAAATTAATTAATGATATTTTTAAGTATTTTAATGATATTTTTAATTAGAACATTTACAAAATACTGTAAGAAATTATCATTCAAAATACAGTAACAAATTCACAGATTTTGTAAAAGGAAATTTATAAAATACAGTAAGAAAATTAGTATGGATTCAAAGTTCAAACTACTCATATAAATTATCGCAAGACTTTGTGAAACAAGATTTTGATAATACAGTAAACAAATTTGTTGCACAATTCCAAGAAAAAAAATCACAAATTCGCAGTCTGAAAATCACAAAAAATGTAAACAAAATCGGACTAAATCGCGCCTACCTTGCAAATTTCACGCTTGGAAGGAAGGAAGAAATCCCATTGAAGGAGAAATCACACCTGAGAGATCTGCCCTTTCATTCGCCGCTTCCAAAATCGTCACGGTTTCATCAAAAAACATCTGCATATTATAAGGTTTTCGCGCGATTTTTAGGGGTTTTTTTGGCGCTGAAATTCATTCGCGGTTGGTGAGCGATTAAATCACATTTTTTTTCCCAATTTAAACCTGTTTTAAATGTGTTTGAAACTTCTCAAAAAATGTTGAATTTTTTCAATGATTTTTTCTAGATTTCGGGGAAAAAAATGTGGAGGGGGGCGATTTTTTAAAAAACATGATTAATCGGGTTTTTTTCCAGATTTTTGTTTCTATGGATAGAAATATGACATTTGTAAGTGAAATGAGTAATGTAGTTGTGCAAGTAATATTTACAAAAGACAGCTGCAAGATGGTTCAAAAAGAAATGGTGTTGGCAAGAGGAGTCTACACTAAAACACTATCCAAGCTTGGGGCAAGCATTGCATGTGGTGTTTTAATACCTATGTTGTTTCTAAGGTTAGCAATGAAATAGACAAAACCTGAATGTTGCCTATAGAGAAGGCATTGCTTTGGCATGAGAGAATGGTATGTACTAGAGAGAAAAGCCTTCATGATTCACACTATAGGTAAGATTGAAGGAATTTCAAATTGCTCCTTTTGATTTCTATGTACATAATGTATATGGTAATGAATGAAAGAATGAAAGATTTTTAATGACGTCCATGAGACTAAACAATCTATGGGACCGAGACAAAACAGGCCTAATTTGTCTTCATGCTCTTTTCCATATCGGATCTCCTGCCATTAATTTTGACCAGAAGGCTAGCCGTTTGATTAATCTTATCTTCCTCAAATAGTTGGTGCATATTGTCAACTTTCAAACAATTTTCATGCTGAGTGCGGATATCCACGTAAGCAGTGCACTCCATGACGAAGTGCCATTCCGTTTCCACAGCCCCCTTATTGCAGAAAATACAAGTTCTTTCTTCCCAAGTTTCCTTGGGTATCTTCCACCTACCGGTCTCACACCTAAGGTGATGCGATCCCGTCCTCAATTGTGCCACTAACATCCTCGCTTTCCCTTTAATAGCTGCACCTAAATAGGTTTTGTCACCATGATCTTTTGCCAGATTAAATTCTTTGATGTAATATGCTTTTTTTTGCCCAATCTGATTTGTCCACATGGTAGTTCTGAATTTTTCAGTCACATAGATTTTTATTTCACTATTGGTGCTAGGACAGTCATGAAGATTGGTGTCCCACTTGTTCATCCACTTGTGGTTCTCTTTCATCCAAGTTTTCTTCCTCCGATCTAGCGTCTCCTTCATAACCGTTTTAGGCCACCGGTGGTTATCCATGTTTTCAACCTTCTTTAAATAGCTTATCAACCGGATTAGCGCCGACGCTTCCAATGGAAAAGTCCCCGTTTCAGCTAAAAGAATTTCATATGGGACTGTGGTTTTAACTTTGAGACTGCTTGTTATTAAATGCTTCTGGATTCTTTCTAGTTGTCTCCAACTACACTTTGACATACTGCTCCCCCACACTTCACACCCATAAAGTACAACCGGCGTAATAAGCAAACCAAAAAGTGTTTTCTTGGTTTTCCAATCCCAAAGCTCGGCTTTTCTACACCTATTTTGTAGAAGGTAAGAGGCTTTCCAACCTCCCTGTATCCTTTTTGTACGACACATCTCCCAACTGCGCTTATAATGAAAGTCAATCCCAAGATACTTGTATTCTTTCACAATTTCAAGCGGGCTGCCTTCAAAAAGAAAGGTATTCTGCTTATCTTTTCTAATCAATGAGAAAATCATGATTTTGGTCTTGGTGATATTCACTTGCATCCCAACCTCGTGACAAAAGAGTTCAAGAGCTTTCAAATGTTCTCTCAACCCATGAGCTGTTTTTGAAATTAGGATAAGATCATCAGCATATAAAAGTAGTTTTACCACATAACCTGCCAATTGAATACTGTCCCCATCCGTCTTGCTTAACCAAGCTTCCAACTTATCAATGTATAGCCCAAAAAGCGTGGGAGCTAGAGGGCAGCCCTGTTTAACTCCAATGTCGCTACCAAAACATTCTGACATACCTTCACTTGTTCTGATTTTAGCTCTAACCTTCTCGTACAATCTATGAACAGCTGCTCTATACACGTTTGGGATGCCTAATTCCTCCATTCTATTCCATAGTTTGTCTTTGGGTACCGTGTCAAAAGCTTTCTTGAAGTCTACAAAACAGCAGTAAGCTTCCTCACCCTGAGTGTTCCAAATTTTTTCAATCAAATGTCTAAGGGTGATGCAGTGATCAATGGTAGAGTGTCTTGACTTAAAGCCTGCCTTCCCCTTTGCTCTTTTGCCCTCATTTTCTGCCCAGCTGTTGATCCTTCGTTCAATCATGCTCCCAAAGAGCTTGCCAAAGATAGGGTTGACCATAATCGTGCGGTACTTAGATGGGTTATTGATATCACCACTTTTAAATAAAGGAATGACCACACTGGTAGTCCACTCCATAGGAAAACCCTCTTGATTGACATTATTGAAAATTCTTTTTATGTGAGGGGCAAGACTGTCGATCCCCCACTTTAAAAATTCAGCCTGTAACCCATCTATGTCTTGTACTTTACCACTCGCTAAATTCTTTATTCCTTGTTTAATATCATCCACAGTGAATAGTTCCATTGATGTGTTAATAACAGGTGGATGGTCTTTCTCGTGAACCCGCTCATAAAGAAGCCTAGCATATTCTAGCCATTGGACATCTGTAATATTGTTTTCAATCTTCATTTTCTTTTGCTGCAATTCTCTCCAAAAACCTTTAGGGTTCTGTTTTCCAAGTGAGATTAGCTCCTTCCTTCTTTCATTTACATAATCAGATTTTTTAGACTGCACCAATTTTTCATATTTTTTCTTGTATTCTTTGTCCATTCCTCTCTTTTTTAGTGATCTCTTGGCTGCCTTACATTCTTCGTCGTACCATGGATTTGTCGGGAAAGTGTTTGCAACCTTCACCTTGGGGTGAGACCTTTTGCATGCATTTAAGGCCTTGTGAATTATTGGGATCAACGAATTGCTATGAATCTGGACATCCCCCTCTTTTGTTGTTTTGACCTCTCTGTTGTTCTTTAAATCATGGAAATGTTGTTTAAGAACAGCGTTAAATATTTCTCTATTTTCCTTATTCAAGAGGATTTTACCCTTTGGGAGGGTTTTTTTGTGCATGTGTTGATCCTGTTTGATGTGTTGGCTGATTGAAGACATGTCGAGCTTAACCAGAAGAGGTAAGTGGTCAGATTTCATCCCAATAGGGCAGTCCTCAATGTCAAACTCCAGTAGCCTAGAGACAAAACCTTGAGAGCAAATCACGTAGTCCACCACGCTTTGACCATTATAAGTTTTACAAGTGATACCCCCCGACTTTGGCCAATCTCTCATCCCATTGCAAATAACCATGCCAAACAAACTACAAAGCCCAAGTAATTCTGCCCCAAACGGAGTGACATCGCCATTACCATCTTGAGATGTTCTTTCCCACTTTTGATCTCCACCTTCCTCCAACCATAAAGGATTGTTCTCCCCTTTTTCTTCCCTGCTCAATTGAAGAGATTGATTATTTGTTGTTCTAGCATTAAAGTCGCCCATTAAGACAACATCTCCAAGTGTGCTAAAAATAGATATATCTCTTTTTAGTGAGGCATACGGTTCTTCGTTGTCTAAATTTCTCTTCTTGTAGAACTTAGAATTTTTTGGAGCAAAGTAACAAGCAGCCAATCTGAAAATCACCCCATTTTCTGTTATTTGCAGCCATATGTACTGTTTATTTGCGTCCTCTTTTTCAAGTTCAACAATTCCCTTCCACTTCTCACCTATTAGCACTGTAACTCCCCCATGACCTTTACCTGTTTCACTCCCTTGGTTCCAAACTGAAACTTTCTTATACCCTTCAAAATCTAGAACTTTGCAGCCTTCATGTTCATGTGTTTCGGTAAGAATGATGATATCTTTACCCTTTGCTATGGGCCCCAATCCAGGTCCTCTTCTCCATGGATACCCTCTACAATTCCAACTTACAACACGTAAGTATTCCTGGGGGGCCCCCAATCCCTATTTCTTGTTTGAAAAACGATCACCAAATTGGGCTTTCCCATTTTTTAGCCATGCCCACTTTCCTTCATTTCTTGCTGTTTTCACTTTCTCCCATTCTTTCCTTTGTTCTTCTTGCTGCTCAAAAGTCAAATCTTCGTCTAGGTAAATATGTGTGCCTCTAAGTAACCCTCTGTTTTTTAGAATCCTATTCTTATCCTCTAAGCTTCTCAAGGTGACTCTTACATGCCTATCTCTTCCACCATCTATCTTTTTTCCAATTCTATTTGCTTGTTGAATATAACCTGTCCATTTCAGCTCGTCTTTAAGGAAGTCCCTTGCTAGGATGTCGGTTCTCTCCCTTTCACCAAAATATTTCAAACCTTTAATAATAATGTTTGTAGCCTTGCTTTGTTTATCTTTTTCTTCCCTTATTTGTCTCTTGACTTGTTTTTCAATGATTACTTTCTGCTCACTTGGTGATCCACTTACCACATGTGACCATGATTTGACCTCTTCTATTTGGTCTCTTAGCTGGTTCTCTTTTTCTCCAAGTCTACTAATGCTGATTGGATCATCTTTAATTCCATTTTGTTTTCAACTTCCTCCATTTCTGGCTTCTTGTTTTCAGCTGTTTTTAGTTGATTTTCCTCATAACGTGACCAAAGCAAATGGGATTTTGCAATTGATACATAGTAATGAGTTTAGACCTATGCAAATTCCATCACAAGGGAAAACTCTATTTTATGTTTCTTTTATTGATGATTCCTCCAACAAAACATGGGTGTGTTTCCTTAAAAATAATTATAATTATTTTAGTAAATTAAAGGAATTAAAGTCTCTTGTAAAAAAATTATATTTCTTTTATATTATGGGCATTCTGCTGCGTTCCCCAGTATAATTTTTCAATTGTCCTAGTTCTAGTAGTATATATGTAGTTGTACATTGATAATGTATTGGGCATTTTGTTCTGTGGTACTATACGAGCTGAGAACAATTGTGTGAACTTGAATTCTGATTTTTCAAGCTATGTTAAAGGTGATGTACTTCTCTTCGTACACTCAGTTGGCATTGGAGATATTTTAAAGTATGCTTTAATTACTTACCAACAAAAAAAGGCGTCTAATAAAATTAATAATCATGATTAAGTTTTGATTTCTGCAAGCAAAATCTCCTGAATAAGATGGCTGAACACCTGATTAAACTGAACCACAACTGAAGTAGGAATCTGTCTGTTGTCTCATTAAGCTCAAACGGATTCCAAAACCTTCTTAAAAGGAAATCCTAACTCATCAGTCCACCAAAGCTATATAGCATTCATCAGAGTCAGATCATCATGTTTCTGTAGCTGATATTCTCCTATAAATTTTTGAAAAAAATATTCTAGAGCAAGAGATAGATCTAGAAAACAACATTATGTAATACAGGTGAAAACCAGTTAAATTGATATTGTCGAAAACATTTGAAAACTGTTTCAATGCAATGTTTCAGTGTCATACAAAAGCTATCTATTGCCAAAAATTGACCTGGTATAATATCACTAAATCATTTGGATAGAACCTTTCCCTACTATTCAACAAAGCATCAATAAAAAGTTACCTTGTTGCAAATTATAAGCAAGTATACAGAACTTTGCCTCAAAATGCTCTCCTCCTATGACTTTAAAACTAGAAAATACACTCTAGGTCCAGACTTATTCTCAAATTATTTAACACAGAATTTGTGGAAACAAAACATAAATATGAAATCGTAAGTTCTAAAGAAGGAAAGGTATAAACATTCTATCACAACCATGGCATGATCAGATCTACTCACTCGCATGGTGGATGCATAGTCCTCTGCATGCCTAAGAAGTCCCACGAGCTGCACAGCGGCATCAAGGGCATCAGGAGCCCATGACGGTGGAGCTTCTAGCAGGCCCAAAAGTAGTCTCTCAGTAGAACTGGGAGAAGCAATTGCATAATAACTGTGTTTGGAAAAGCATGACACAGTAAATTTAATCAGTTTGAAGTTTTGAACATTAATTAGACAAATAATCCAACTGCAGAGGAATGGGGAATAGGAGAGAACAAAATCAAAACAGTGATAGACTTCACCTGTGGAATAAGTTTGCAAATGGCTCAAGAGGAGGTAATCCTGCAATCAAATGCTCATCCAAAGCAGTTGTTGGAGGAGGAAGAAGGAGAACAGGTACAGCAGTAGACATCAGATTCACACTCTCATAACGAGCCACTTCATCATCACAGACACTTAGAATGACTCCAGCTCCATTGGCAACCGCCCATCTTGGAGTTGATGGCATAAGTTGAGGATGCTTTCCTGGTCCTTGACCACCAGCTGCCACTCATACATAAATTCACCATGTCAATACCTACAGAAGCCTTTAAATCAATCATTTGGACCAGATCATCCTACTCATTGACTTGCTAGATATATAACCTCAATCATAAATCATACATTTCTATTTCCAATAGAATTGAATTATTTTCATTGTTTACAATCTCAGGAAGTGGCAAGAGAATATAATGTTATATCTGGTAACCATTGGATTATGTAAGTAATAAATTGTTTTATGATACAAAGCTTCATTTATTGAGAACAATAATTTTGAAAATTACTTAGTTGGATTAAGTCCACCATCTAAGGTCTCCTCACTGTGACTATCAACAAATTATGGCCCTTCATATAGCCCAACCATAAATATCAGATTAATTTGTTCAGTTATACAAGACTACCACAAAAGAACAACAATTAAGTGTTAAATGGGATTAGAGCCTTGATTCTGTCCAAAATTCACAAAAATGTATTGTACTCTCACGAAAAAGGGAAAACAGATAACTCTTTACACTGTACTCTAGCAGTTCATGTCCAGGCTATTCTATCTATAAAATTAGTGACCCTGTCTTAGAATATATTATTTGATTCCATTTGATTCATTGCACATCCACCAACTGCTATCTCATGCTAGCAATGAAAAGGATTTCATATCATCCATTTAACCTCTAACCATATTGAAGCTGCCTTTGCACTACTTATCACTGACTCCTTTTATGCTTCATTTCTATACCTAAGTTGTAAATACTCAACATATTCCACCTGTCTTCATCTGTTAACATGAAAAGACTAACCAATCAAAAAATAACATGATATCAACTACCATTTCATTTCAGCCTGTAATTATATTTCCTCCAATTTTCTCTTCTATCATCTATAGAATTTATCTATTTTTTTCATTTAATAAGAATAAACAGGTTTACAATATACTGGGACCAATTCCAAGAAGCAGTACTTGAAAATCAAATTTAGATTATAATTGGAAAAAAGGTGCAGATTCTTGGCCAGCTTCTTAGTTCAAAATATAGAAAGCCCACTAGTAAGTAGTATATGGGCAAATGGAAACACTACAGCTAGCAATTTCTCTCTAGCTTATGCTCCTACACCTTCAAAACCAGGTCCTCTCATCCCCCACAAACAGAAATTCTCTTCTTCTAACAGCCAAGGGACCACTCCCAAACCTCCCACAAAGCCCAAACTATAATTTCAGATCCTCTGTCTCTGATGAATCAAATCAAATATGCAAGGACGTACATCCTTTTGTCTGGTACCATGCACATAGGACCATCACAAGAACAAACTTCCCTACCAACAAGGGAAATGGCTGCTAGCTTAGGATGGAAACTCATCCTAGGGTTTCATTCTCTATGGACGAAATGGAAAACAGGTTCTAGATTCGAAAAGAGAAGGCCTTGGTATGCACATTTGAGGGGGCATTCCCAAGTCTCAATACTCTAAAGGCATGTAAAAGACAACTAGCAACCAGCTAGGTTAGAAGATACTCTAATGATGCCCAAGGTATATTTTATGGCTATTTTCTCCACCAAGAAAGAAAAAGATCAAAACTTTCAAGGGGAACCTTGGCTTATCACAAACACAGGTCTGTTCATGAAACAACACTACCTTGTAACCCAATTAAAATCCTCCATGTACTATTCTACGCTAAGCAATACTCCCTCTTCTTCCAAGTGAAAACTAACAAGAAAACTCACTACAAAAGATTGGGAATGCTGTAGGGTGTAATGTCCCCGATTTCCGAATACTCGCCACTGAATTAATTTAATTAATTAAATATTAAATTGTCCTAAGTTAATAATTGTAGACATTTATATTTAATTGCTTAATAAAATGTTAAAATAACTTTATGAAATAATATGCTCAAATATTAAATAAAGTTATTTTATAATGGAAGATATTTAATATTAAAATATGAAAAGGTAATTGACTATAAAAGGTGGCAAAAAGGAATTCATTGTATCAATTGAAATATTATTCTTGAAGAATTTGGGAATTTTGGAGAGCTTGGCTTTTTGGGAACTAGAGGACGAAAACCCTCAAGTTTCAAGACGGATTGAACAAAAACTCAATTCCATCGAAGGGCGGATTCACTCAGGATTCACAATTGGGCTTCAAGGATCAATTGCGCAATTTCAGATATAAGGGTTTTGATGAGAAATTGATAGTTCAAAAAATTTGAGAGTTGTGGTATGGCAAAATTGGAGTACCAAATATACACATATAATATTATTGCAGATTGGATGGTTGGCGCATGAGGTAGTGTCATTAATTATTCTCCTTAAGCCATGAGTAATTAGACTTCCACAACCACTTATTGTCTTAGCTGCCTAATTTTGTAACTAGTCGCAGCTATGATGGCAGTTGCTTCATTCCATACTTAGCCGCTGCTTTAATTTTTGTTTATATCATTAATTATTATGGAGAGGTGACAATAGTTAAATTCTCCACATTAGTCAAAGGGCTAGTCAATATTGGGTCAAGATAGGTGATTATGTTGGTGACGTGTTTCAGATTAAGCGCTACCCTTTTTCCAAAAGAATCGCGCCTCTATTCATATAATGAGGTCCATGGTTGATTCGCAGCAGGAAAATAAGAGTACTAGCAGTTATTAAAAAGGTTGTGTGTGGGAAGGGGAGTCTAAGGAGGTGACATGGATGCAAGAAAATTCCTAGAAGATGTGTTGGAATTTACAAAGGGGTCGCAATTGTTATAAGTTACCAGATTGGGGACGGGTGCAGGTACGAGAACCCGATACGAGGGTATGTCAAAAAAAAATTTAAGGGTTTGGGTACATATGGTTACGTGTGAATATATATATACAAAAAAAAAAGAGAAATATATAGAATTGTAAAACTAAATCATTTCATAGTATGATACTTGATCATTGATCAATGCCAAATGCCAATTGATAGTTGAAAAATATTCAAATAAGCCATATCAATGATATCATATACATCTATGTTCACGATTCCAATGGAAATCATCACAATTACTGAATTACAAAATGTAGTTCATGAAACATGATTCAATGTTCATTGTTCATCAATCATCAAAAGGATTATCAAAAAAATCGTGACTTGGATTTTCAGGGGCTTCAACTTCAAGATCATCATCATTTGAACCCAAAGCGGTTCCAGCACCATGTAGTATGTCATCATTATCATCCACATCATCCATAGTGGCTCTAGCAAGATCCTGAATGGTTGCATCCAAGTCAGCAAACTCGGGTGCTACATCCTAAAGCTTCGCTGCCCCCTGCTTGTATTGAGCATCCTTACGTGACATAAGATGCAAATTGGAATGAATATACACCAAGTCTTCAGCTCTTTTTGCAGCCAACAGGTTACACTTCACTAAGTGGATAAAGGAGTATGTATTCCAATTTCATTTAGCGGCAGAAGAGCTTGCAACCTAGAGAGAAAACCAACAAAATTAAAAAAAAAAAATGCAAGATAAATTCAAGAATGTGTGTTAAATTCTACAATACAAGTGGCAAAAAAAAAAAACTTACTTGTGAGAGGATCTTAATTGCCTTTTTGAGGGGGTCGACTTCTTTGATGAAGTATTTATTTCTCAAAGGCAAAATAGAACTCATTATGATATGATTATTCAAATTTTGTCTTTTCTCTCTAAGAACATTTTGGAGTTGGAGAAACATGGGTTTCTGCAATCAGGTTTTGGAGAACGTCAACTCTTCAGAATCAGACATACTGAGGCTGTGAAAGATCGGTTGAAGCTTGTCAACAAAGTGGCTTCATACAGAAGTTATATTTGAGCATATTGTGAAGTTTTGGTTAAGGGTTTGGATCGATCTTCTTCAGAAGGGAATTCATCTGCAGTGGTTATTCATACTTATCATCTGGCACTCATCCCAAGGTTTGTACGGCTGCATTATTTGTTGGTTTTTTGCCGTACCTTTCAGCTGCAAGGACGTCTTTCTTTGTTTGTTGGCATAACAACAAACACCTCTGGAGTGCAAGCTGGTACGGACAGCTATGCACACTATGCAATGAGTGCTCTTCAAATTAGGAGGGAAAGCTCCCTCATTGTGCTGACAAAAGTACTTAAAAAGGAAAAGTAAACTAAACTATATCCTGTCTTTTTGTCTCAGTTGTAAGAGCCACAAGGTTTAAGGAAAACTCTATACATTGCAGCTAAATATTTTCTAGTTTCACAAGACTTAACTACAACACTCAAAACTAAGTAACTTATCTATCCAATCCCCTCAAGAATTCAGAGCATGAGGAAACGGAGCGGGAATGATTATCAGACGATAAGTCAGGTACGGACTCACAACATGAAGGCAAGGTGGCACAACTATCTGCTTGTCTGAATAGGCTTACTGGAAACAACAATATACGATAAACTAAGTACAGATTCTCAACTTGAAGGCAAGGTGGCACAACTATCAGCTCAATCTGAATAAGTTTATTATTCACACACATCACACGATAACCAAGAACAGATTCTCAACTTGAAGGCAAGGTGGCACATCTATCAGCTCAATCTGAACGAGTTTATTGGACACAAAACATGAAGGATAGCCAACTAGGATAATAAATTGCATAGGCGAGACACGCATACAATCTGATCAACTAGCCACTATATCTAACTAAAGCAAGAATTCACCATCATAATTGCATGAAACCCAAGTGGCATAACAATTCATCATAATAGTAAATACTCATGAGCAGTCTGAGAACAAGCAATACAAGGTAGGTACATATATTTCTCTCTCGTGCAAAAGTTATGTACAAATGAGCAAAAGCTCTTATTTATAGACATCAAAAGGTGTAGGGAACCCTAAAATCACCTTGAGTCAACTACAGTCTTGCAATGCATGTAAGATTTATTGCTAAACCCTAATGAAGTAAACTATACAGTTAACTGGAAAGCTACCATCAGTTAACCGGAACATCTAATCTAAAAATGGACAATTGTGCAAGCATGCACGTCCTTATTGAAAGCATGTTAACTGGAACACTACCATCAGTTAATGTAAACCCTAAATGTAACTCCAAGTGGATAAAGCTAATCTCAGAATAGATATGCATGAGATAAGACATCGAGTTAACTTGAAAAGGTAACGCCAAGTTTAACTCCTGTGTGTAATGTCTATTCTGAGAGGTGGGAACTGAAGTCTACTGATCGTGATCTCGAGCAACCAATCCCTCAACGAGATTGTTAACTGCATCACTATCTGGAGCTCTGATACTCTACCGAAGTATGCTATGTCTGCGTAGCATGTCCTCACCAATTGTGATCTGGGACTGAAGTTCACCTCTGCTCCTTGTTGCTTCATCGAACAACACTGACATGACTGTAAGTTGATTAATCTTACAGCCAATGGTCTCCCCACTAAAAATAGTATGAATGAGTGCCTGGACCTCTGACTGAACATCAATAAGCTCAACATATGCACCACCCTCAATCTGATACCAACACAGTAAGCGAGACACTAAGGTTCTCACAAACCAGAGTGCACTAGTAACGTGCTCTCTGCTCTCAGCCAACTCTGACGCCATAGTCTCCTCTATCTTTGCCTTGAAAACCAACTGTGTTTTCCAAGAGTAGATAGCTTCTTTATCCTCTGCATCTGTGACTGATTCATATGCCATACTCAGGTGAGCAATCATAATCTCGTCCCGGGGTCTATTAATCGCCATGTCTCGCTCCTCATCTTGGAGACGTAGACGGAGCTCTCGTGCATTGTACGGCAACTAATATAGCTCCGTAAGCATAGAACAACCTCTAGCAACGAACTCCTCCTCCCATTCCTCCAAACGCTTGCCATATGCAACCAAATGATTAAGTTGGCCCTGTTCTGCTGGAGGCTCAAGCATCGGCGGGAGTGTGGCGGTGGCATCTGACCTGTGTACAAGGCTATAAATGTATTGACGAAGCTGTCTTATTTAAGCCTTGAGGGCTACCTTGTCTTCTCCGTCCTTTAGCATTCTATCCCTAGCACTGTCTGTAGCAACCTGTAGGAGATCAACTTGAGTCTAGCGTGTGCTACGACCAAGGTTGACTATGATAACCTCGAAGTCCTGAGATTCCAACTCATCCAAGCTCTTCCCCTATGGAGGTATAGCAGTCTCGACGACAATCTCCATATCAGTATTCCTCTCCATGTGGACCATGTTCTTGATCCTCTTGTTTGGCGCATCCTGGTAAACCTGATTAAAGTCTAAATGATTAAGGACATAAGATGGCTGCCTCCTCTTCCTTCCCAGTTGTGCTTGGATCCAAGACTAGACTCGACTAATGCTATTGGAAGGATCTGTACTAGCAATAAGAGGTTGTGACGAGATTGAATATGTAGAGGAACTGCTGCGAGATGGTGAGTCTAAATCCAATTCGATATGAATTGGGACTGGTGACTGCTCCGGAACTGGTATAGGAACTTGAGGCTGAACCTCAGGCACTGGCGGACTCTAAACTGGCTCTGTGATAGGCTGTCTGTCAGGGTTCGTGTGTGTATCAATAACAAGCGCCTTGCCTTTTGAATTGTTTGGCGCTTGACCTTTCTTGGGAGGATTACTCCTCTTCTTCTGTTTAGGTTTCGACGAGGAAGGTAGCGAAGGATCCACCACTGGCGGCTCTGCTCTGGGCACACTTACCCTCCCGGTCTTCTTGCTGTCGAGGTAAAGTATACTGTTCTGAATAACTCTACTTGACCTCTCATTTACTGTTGCGTACTCCTTGGCGTACCAATCAACTGCTGGCAGTGGTTGTGTGTCAACCTACTCTCTAAAAAACTAAGGAAGAACTTCTCCCTTGTCATCTAATAAACCTCCCACATCTTCTGACAAGAAAACAGAAATCTGTGAGAGAGAAAAGCGGCCATAGCTACGTCTGCGAACCTCGAAGTCATCCACGCAATTGGCCCAATAGTCTTCCATAGAAGGCTTATGATATGCACGACCACCGAGGCGAGTTGTGTAATGACCCCAAAGATCATAGGTACGTACCTCAACAAGATACTTGAGATGATATCTCTCGAGCTCTTGTCCTGCAACTTTGGCATCAACTGTCGTCTTGCACCAATATATTCCAAACTAAAAAGGAAAATTGGCAGCTGGTCTATGCTTGTGACGTAAATGACGATGAACATCATGCAACTGCCTCAGGAACTCCATAAAAACCGTCTTATCCGAAGGATAGCGTGGAAGCATGGCTGGATTTCCTGTAAATCCATATACTCGGATATAAGTGTATGTCGGGAACTGAATAAACCAGTCTGTCCAACCATCCATCGCTGCTCTAGCAACTGTCGAGATACGAACGTGCAACTCCCGGTCCAAATTTCTCACTGTATAAGTCAGGAAAGCCTCATGAACATGCTTGAAGTGACGTTCAGCCTTAGTGAACTCAAGCTGATCAAAATAGTGATAGACTTCCTGAACACTGAGAATGCCCACGGTGTTTAATCCTCGGAATTGACCCTGATAAGCAATGAAGTACACGAGATAAGAACATATGTGAAACTCATGAGCAACTAAGAAACTGGTGATCTGCTTGTGGATAACATTGCTGATGAAGGATACCCAGTCATAATGCTCCTGCCCAGATATGATGCGACCAATGATGTAATACATCCAAAGCTGGAAAACATTTGCATGTGAATGACCTGAGACACGATTCAAGAGTGTAATTAGAATCGACTACTCATCCTTGTACTCACCACGACCCACATTATTTGGCAATTTGTTCTTCGCTTGCTTTAACCATCTTTCTGCCATTTTGCTCTAGCACTTGTCCACATCAACATTGAATGCATGCTCGTACTACTCCATAGAAATAACTAGACTGTTTGGGTGTTGAGGGATACCAAAACTTCTTTCAATCTCCAAAGGCTTGAGACTGCAAATAATTCGTGCATCTACTGATACTATCTCACGAGTAGCAGAGTTGTAATGCTTAATACAAGACATCACGAACTCAACACAATGAATGGAGATAGGTATGGAAGCGGCCTCTAATAACCCGGACTGCTAAATGTTCTAAATAATCGAATCTCTGATTTTGACTGGGTCTAAGACTGCCTCTGGCAGCACCTTGTGGAGATTCGTCTCAACTGTCTTGATGAAGTCGTGAGTAAGGACTGACTTGGTCCTGTATTCGAGCTGAGTGTACTGCATTTTGAAAAACTCGCCTGTTGACTGTGAACTCAACTATGTTCTGACAAGATTTCTGGAAAGCTAAAAATAGCCTGTTGAGGCTAAAAATAGCCTATTGAAGAGTTATTTTCGGCGAAAAATCTGAGACATGGGTTTTGTCCAGGAAAAGATTCTAAGACAACCCAGAATGTCAGAAATGCGAAAATATGACTTTTACTCTACCATGCAAAGAATTTTCAGTTGAGAAAATTAGAAACTCGAGAATTGATGCTCTGGAGTTAAAAATTCCTGAAAATTCAAACACATGAATTTAATTCGAGGAAGCTATATAAAAAACGATCCAGACGATCAGACTTGCCAAAATCTGCCAACTTTAGGAATATGCGAATTGGATTTTGAGAGAATTTTGAGAATCAAAGAGGAGAAAGACGGTTTTGCTATGTTCTTCTTGTTCTTCAAATTTGCTGATGATTGTGAACTTGAACTTGCAAAAAAGAATAATTTGATGCAATCGCCACTGAAAACTGATGATAAATTCGCCCAACCTATGAGAATTCACCTCTGCTCTGAAGAACTACGAATTTCTTTAAGCTGGATGAATGTTTAAATGATAGGCGCCATGAATAAATAGAGAAAATTCGCACCATAATGCTGACTGCAAGATTTAAAACCTCGACTGAAATAGAAAGCTTCTGATTGGACCCCTTCAATTTGGACTGAGACTAACTTGAAGTCCGAAATAAAAATAATAATATTTTCAATTATCATGCAATTTGAAAATCCAGCACAAAGAGGCGCCAATTTTAGAAAATCGCCCTTTAATGCTCAAATATGCAAAAATTAATATTTTAATATTATTTTAATCAATTAACAAACCAGGTAAAGCTTTTGGATTCACCCGGCGAACTTTACTGATTTCAAAAAGTCCTCATTTGTCCTCATAGGCGTCCATTTGCTCAAGATATTACATTTTTTACTAACTTCCTATTTTGTAGTTGACTGCAAAATTGCAACTGGCCATCTTCGACACTGATTTTCGGGTGACCAGGTGATGCTAGGACTGAGCAAGTGTATTCATTGCGAAGCCTGCAGAACAAGGAAGAAATGTCTGTTGGGAGTCATCACTGCAAAATCCATCATCTAACACCTCAAAGAATTAGGCGCCCTTGATTAAATTGATTTACAGGTACCAGACTTAACCATTTCTCCATACTGCCATCTGATGCTTCAAACGGCTGCTGATAACGAACGGTGAACCCTGCTGACTGGAAAACAGGCTCACTGCGTGACTAGAGGTATTCCGCATCCAACGAATATACGCAAGGCATCTAAAAGCTACATTAGGGACCCCAAAAGAAAGGGTGCCCTTGGCTTGAAAAGGCTCAAACACCATTTTGACAAAAGTACAACTCTCAACCAGATGCCCTACTTTGACTTGTGATATCGGGAGTTGGGGTGACTTGATTCGAGCACCGTCTATCTCAACGTGTACCCAGAAGGACCTACGAGAGATGTCTCTGGAGGTGACGAAGCAAGAAAACTGCTTCTAAGACCTCAAAAAGAAAGGCGCCTTTCCCAAGATGGAATAGACGACCAGACTTAGCCATTTTCTGAGCTTTCTTCGTTTTTCAGTATTTCGCCAAAGACCTCGCATGTACGAGCGTTTGCCAAATCCCGGAGGCTAACGGCTAGGCTCGTTGGATAGCTGGAGTAATTGCGCACAAGTCTCGTGAAGACTTCGAGAGCGAACAACTCCATCTGATAGGCCTAAAGGCTAGGCGCCCCTGGCCTACAAAGACTATAGTGAATGTTTCATGTTTCTCCACCCTCTGATTTACGTGCCTGGTAGAATCTCTGCCACGATCACTTGGAATGTCGGATTGACAGGCCGACTGGTGCGTTGCGAAACCGGACTAGAGTAGCATAGATGTTAGGAAGACTGCGTCTACAAACTCTATCATTTCAGAGGTCATTTTGAAGGGCACCCCTGGGCTACAAGGGCACAATTTCATCAATTGAGAAATTTCTGTGATGTGAACCCTCTTTGTAATCTCATCTTCTGATGTTGACTGTCGGAGCTCTGGAACTCAGATGACTACATTCGATAGCTCGTCGGATAGGTAGACTAGTCGTGAAAAGATTGAATGCATCTACAATCAGGAATACCAAGATCTAACCCCCCTTTAAGAAGTGCGCCCTTGAGCTACAGGGGCGCAAAAGTTAAAAAGTGACAAACTTCTGCAGACTGCAACTTCTGGAATCTTCAACTTCTTATGTCAGTTACCGGAGTTACGAGTCTCAGATAGCCTCGCAAGATAGCTCATCGGATAACTGGGGTAATTCTAAAGAGATTGACTATGTTCATGAGCATATGCCACAAAATCTGGGCCTTCAAAAAGAAGGGCGCCCCTGGGCTACAGGGGCGCAATTTTGCTTTTTCTTGAGAAATCTTCAAAAATTGACCACTGAAATCTTCGTCTTGGCCACTGAAATGACCATACAAAGGTATAATTGTCGTCGTGAAATGCTCCTCCATCGTGAAATGTTTTGTTCTGAGTCCCCAATTCAGGTTCTAAACAATGGATACTACCTTTTATTGACAAAATATTGACAAAACTCCATGCTTGATATTTAATTGTCGTCGTGAAATGCTCCTCCATCGTGAAATGCTTCGTTTTGAGTCCCCAATTCAAGTTCTAAACAATGGATACTGCCTTTTATTGACAAAATATTGACAAAACTCCATGCTTGATATTGCCCAAAAACTGTATTTGACATCATTTTAGCAAGGTTTAGACTCTTTTAAGCAAAATGCCTTGATGAAGCAAAAAATTTGGTTTGGGTACAACATTGTTGAGGCAAATCGCCTTGCCTTTTTGCTTCTTCTCTTCATCATTGTTGGCGCTTGGGTCTCTAGAGGCTTCTGCAATTAACATTTGGTGAGAGACATCATTCTTCAGGCTGGCCATATCATTTAATACCCTCTTACAGGCAGCTGCAAGCAAATCAGGTTCTAATAAAATATCGCTTGCCTTTTTGTATGCATGTCAGCGATTTAACATTGTAATCATTTATTCTTCAGAATAAAGTCAATCGCCTTCCTACTAGAAGTTGTTTTGCTTCAAAAATAAATAATTTGCATTTCATATAAATTTTCAAGCATTTGTTATCAAATTCGCATAAACCCTCTTATTGCAAAAATTTCAAAAAATCACAAAACCACAAAAACATCAAACAAACTTCATTTTTAGCTTTGGTCAGGGGTTGAGAGACACCTGGTCTCTTACAGATCCACAGGCTTACTCAACAGATGTTGTGCATATAGTTCCAAGATTCCTTCCTTAACTTCATATCCCATTGGCATAATCCAAACGGTTTTGGGATCAGTTGCTTCCTTTAAGCATTGATCAATATCCACCATGAAACAAATTGTGTCCTTATACTTCTCAACAATAGAAGTAGGAATCATTTCCCTTGCTTGCATTACTTCCTGAAAGTTCTTGAGATATTCCTAGATTGCAGTTTTCCTAACTTGACTATCACCAAGGTTGAATAACATGTCTCTAATCTAAACAGCTACAAGCTTATCACCTCTTTGCCAGAACACTTTCCCGACTCCCGAAACTTCATTCATGAAATAAAAGAATAAATACAGCAACAGATTACCGTATTTAAAAGAGTTCTTCTTGTCTTTCTTTATCTTGCCAAGATTCTCCATAAGCTGACTTCGAAGCAATTCGCACAGGTCATATTTTGCATTCTCCCTTACCATCAGATAAGTTGCATGTATGGCAGTACCGGATACAGAATCTTCTCTGCTAGAGTGATATATCTTATAACCAATGACCATCGAGGCAAATTTCACATCCACATCAGTGATGTTATCAATTGTCATTGCCCTTCTATCAAATGTCGAACCAGTCGCATCAGTGACTGTCTGATTCTTTATCGATTTCAAAATCGGCAAACCACCAGAAGAATTTAGACCTATAATAGCTCTTATAGCTTCTTTTGTTATCTTGAAAGGTTGATTCAACCACATAAATTTGGCATGGACTCGACTCAAGATGTATCGGACCCATTCATTTTCATCAAACACGGGGAATTTCACAAATTGTGTGAATTTCTTCTCTTCTAGGGTTTTGAATTCGGGCTTAAAATAGAAATCCTCTCCAATAATGTGTTTGGAATATAAGTTTAGCAACTGCGAGATTCCTAACTCTTCAATATTAGCATGAATATATGCCCTAATGTCTTCAATATGTAAAACTCTGTACGACACAGACGAAAATGCACATAAGGGCTTGGTCTCAACAGGCTTGAAAGGGTGCCATTTGAATTTTGGACGGGGTCTATCCTTCACTTCAACTACCAATGGAGTAGCCATTTCAACAAATTCACAGGTTTACAAGTTTTCCCAAAAAATACCTTTTAGCCGGAGTAGGGTTTGAGCTTCGAATCGCCTTCACACTTGAATTCTCCCAAATTTCGCCAAAGTTTGCTTCAGAGCTCAAAAACTTCTTCTTCTCAAAATGCAAAGTGACAAATGAAAGATAAAAATGACCTTTTTATCACTCGCACACTTAACTTTTTGACGCAATAAATGCTTTTGCCCTGACTCATCCGAATACCCTATTTTCATACACTGTGAAAGATAACTCCTTTGCGGACCTTCAATTTTGCATAAACACTTTCTCCAATTGTTCAATAGCATCTGTAGATCACTAATGTAATCACTGCACTCATCCACATCTTGATGTCAATTACCGACAAGGGGTTTGGAAAATTTTCTTGACAGTTCACCCTAGGCTAAGAAGCCTTGACTTAATTCCCGGAGGAATTACCAGAAGTTGATTTTGGTGCTGCCTCATTTTCTGTAACAGAGGGACTCTTCTTCACCCAAGTTTTCTTCATCTGCTTTCTGATCTGATCTGTAGTAACTTTCCCTTTTCCTTTTACATCCTTTTGCATGTTTCTTCTTTGATTTACCGGACCTCTTCTGCAGAATCTAGTAATGTGACCGGTTTTGTTGCAATTGTAGCACACCACATTTCTTTGTCCAGACCAGTTCCTGCACTAATTTTCTCTCGATCTGCATTGATTAGCAATATGGCCAAATCTATTGCATGTTTAACATCTAACGTCTCTATAAAAGTTGTTCATCACACTTCTGCATTCACTTGACTTATGACCATACTTGTTACAATTGAAGCACTGACCGGAGAATGATGGACCATTTGAATTCATTCTACTTCTGCATTGAGCTGCCATATGACCAAATTTGTTGCAAGTAAAACAATAACCATTGAACCTCTGAGCAATAGGTTGTCTTACCGGATACCTTCCAGTGTTCATCTAATTTCCTCGTCTGATTCTCCTTTGTCCATAATTCCTTTGCCCAGAATTCCTTTTCCCAGAATTGGAACTTTCTCCTTCCTCATATCCAAGCCCTCGCTTGTCACCATCAGTCCTCTCGCTTTTAATCAATTCATCAAGCTTGGCTGAGCTAACCTTAAACTTCTCTTTGTATTCATTTGCAGTAGCAAGTTCATCTCTGAGATCAACAATGTGCTTTTCAAGCTCTTCCTCATTGTGTTTGGTTTGTTCTAATTCATGTTCCAACTGAATGAATCCATCAATAATTTGGTTGCATTCTTTAGATTTCTCTTTCAGGGATTGGGCAAGCTTTTCTTCATTCTTCTTTTTGTCTTCAATCTCCTTAGTCATCCTCATCATAATAGATTCCATCTCATGCTTCAGAACTATATTCTCTCTAGCAAACTTTTCACATTCTTCTGTCTTTTCCTTCAAGGCTTGACTCAGTTGTTCATCTTCAATGCGTTTACTGTCATCCTGCTTGATCTGATCACAGAGTTCCCTTCTCTTCTCCCTGGTCTTATTGATTTTATCTTTTAATGACTCAATGAATCTCTCAGCATTCATAAGATTTGCTTTCAATTCTCGGACATCAGATTTAGACTAATCAAGATCATCTAGGGCCACCATAAGTTGTTGTTGAAGACTACTTGAATCCATTGAAACACTTTCCAAGATCTTCCTCAAGCTGTTAAACTCCTTCCAAGGAACTAAGCTCTGATACCAATTGTTGGAATCAAGCAACACTAAGAGGGGGGGTGAATCAGTGTTGTGCAATTTTTAACTTTATTAATCTGATCTTCAAAGTACTTATAACATTCAACCAAAAGAAATATGCATGAACATAATGTAAGCAACCACAACACCATAACACAAGGATTTTTACTTGAAAACCCTGTTAGGGGAAAAACCACAGTGGATGGCCAATCCACAATATAATCTGAGTATACTCAAAAGATGTTTACAAAATGGGAATGCACTTGCATTCAAGCACACTGCCTAGAGTTCATTGCTCAAAATCGGAAAGGCTAACTACCTTACAAAAGTTTGGAATACTTCCAAAGATTTGAACTAAAAAAGATAGCATCTACAAATGCCTGATTACAGTTCTAGTTAGGCTCAACAATCAAATTCTTCTCCTTCAGACTGATTTTGCTCTTCTGCTCTGTTCTGCATCAACTCGTAGCAAAAATCCTTAATGCGCAAGTGAAACTGCGCTTAATCACTTTCCAGATCTTCTGATATTTGCAACATACATCCACTTACATCGAACACACAACAAAATGATATAATCGATCACTTATATATATTTTCTACAAGAGAATTGATCGCACCATGTCGACTTCAACAAGATAAGCAAATATTCAAAAATTGCCAGCTTCAAAACATTCAATAATATTCAATGCGAATCCACAAGAGTCGGCCACAGCATAGTGAGGACCCAAAACTAGATGCTCAAACACAAAAAAACTTCAGCAATAACTCCTCAAATATCCGCGACACACTATATCCACCAAGTTGGCCTTCATACACTGATAAACAGAAAATTAGACAACCGGACCTCATAACTCACATCCAAATCGATACGAGGAACCAAAATTTGTAGATAACACAAATTATGCATCGAACAATACTCCCTAAGATCCACAACACAAAATGATAACAGAAAATCTGCATTTGAATCGAAGAACACAGATTTACCAGATGCTCTATTCAAGCTTAACAGATAAACACTGATCTTTAATCTGTCTACCAGTATGAGCAAAATGCAACGTGCGGATTGACTAGCTGACAAGGGTTGCCATCAATGACAACACCATAAAGCATGTGCAATGTCTCTTGCCAACAATATGTATATTGTATATATATATATATATGTATATATACATACGTATATATACATATATATATGTATATATGTATATGTATATATATATATATGTACATATTTATACATATGTATATATATATACATATATATACGTACATATATATACATACGTACATATGTATACATATATATATAATTGCCAATCAATCAATTGGTTGGGATTAAAAAATCAGTAAATTGATTAAGAAAGTATTTAGTATGCATTTGGTTGTATATGCATTTAATGTATAATATTTTATATATATAAAATGACTAATATGCAATAAGGAGAGATATGTCAAAATTAGTAAATAAGGGAAATAGTGAATTTATTTATATTACTATAATCTACATCTTTTTCTTTTATCAAACATGTGTAGGGTTGGCAAGGAAACATGCTAGGGAAGGGCAGTATAGGTTCTCACAATGTAAGTACACCACCCTAAGTTGGATGGAATTGTCTTGGTTGGATGTTCCTACCACTTGGGGCCAATGGGGGTATGAGCACGCTCTTGGCTTAATTGTGAAGAATAGTTTATAGGTCCTCACAATGTAAGTCCACCACCCTAAGATGGATGGAATTGTCTTGGTTGGATGTTCTTGCCTCTTGGGGCCGAGTGGTATGAGCATGCCCTTGGGCTTAATTGTGATGGATAGTTTTTTTGGCACCCTATCATGCGTTTCTCTCCAATCCCTGCCATGATTGGTTATTGGAAAAAGAGTCTATAGATTGGATTCAAGTTTAAATTGTTATTCATTATTTCATAAATGTTAATAGTTCATTTATTCTGAAGTTCAATATCTAATATATAATTTACTATGGAATATTATTTGTAAAACAATTTTATGTTGTGTAATTGTCCCTTAAGGAAAATTCAGGCATACTCCAAGTAGGGGACATTACAAATCAACACCAAAGGCAATGAAAGATGAGATAGCATGCTTGGATCCACAGTGAGCAAAGATGTGCAACAGCAGGTTAAAATGGCAATGTTCCAAGTGATTAGCACCTAGCAAGAAATGAGAAAATAAAACCAATGATTGCGTGCACTTTTTTTAGAGGCAAGGCCACCCAAAATCTCTTCTTGAAACATGATAGAGTTACGATTAGCTAAGCAAAGTGTACTTGAGAATAAAAACCTCAAACATGGCATGCAAAACAGGTGGCATTAGTAGCTAAAAAGCATGTCTCTAATGATGATAAATATGTTAAGTGAACAATTCCCAGCATACAATACATCAAAAAACAAGCACAACTTGAGGTAGTCTAATCCTCTTAGAGGTTTGCCAAAAAATAAGTTAAGGTAGCTAAGATTTGAATGAAGCATGCTTTATGAAGTTTCAAGCAAGTTATCACCGAGCACACTTTGTATGGTACAAACCATCTACATTTCCACCCTACGCATCAAAAGGTGATAAAAAAAATTGTTCAATGCACACAACGGGACAAATTGCCACTAAAGTTATGTTTGAGTGCTTAACTAGCATAACTATGTCAAAGTTCAACCCTTTCTTAAAGGAGTTTCAAACAGCAAATTAAGCACACTTTTAAGTGATTTCCATTATCTTTAAAACCAAGTTAAAGAATTAAACAGTAGGCACACCTTTTTGGTGGCTTTGCAAGAAAAAAGTTCCAACAAATCTTTATAAAAAGTGTAAAACAACTTGTAAAACTGCACTCAACATGAAAAAGTTTAAGTGTTGGTACTGAGATGCATATTCATGATGGCTTTCCCATCCACAAATCCCTTCAAGCACACTTTCTCAGTGGCTTTGCCACATGAAAAATCTACTTTTCTCTATGTTTAGCTTGGCCATAGAAAAATGGAGTACATATGCTGCTTTCTAAATATTCCAATCGCTACGGTAGTCATAGCACTAGCGTACACTAGGGTAGTCATAGCATAGTTGGTTTGGTGAAGGTTTCAAAAGCAAAGGATTGGCATGCCATCAAATGTATGCTTGCATCAAGACCTTTGAATAAATTTAAGTGTCCCAAGGTTGAAGGTTCTAAATTTAGAATTCTAGATAAGTCTATTTTAGCCGTTTCCATTTTCAACGAGAAGAGCATATTCCAAAACATGTTATTTTTATTTCAGAGTTATTTGTAGCCCATGTTTTTATCTTTCCACTATTCTTAGTGTTCTCTATTTATAACTTGAAGTTAGATATTTTTAAATCATCTAGCTATAGAACTCACATCATATGAGAGATGTTGTAATGTCCCGAAATCGAACTAAGGAGGCCGACTTCATTTTTCCATGCAAAAGTGTTTATAAACACTAGATTCGAAAATATATAATCAAGTGAATAATAGAATTTAAATTTTTGGCCGGCCTACCTTTAGGTTGGCACCTAAATAGATTTAAAATTGAATTTAAATATTTTTATTTTGTAGCCGACTTCATTTGAAGTTGGGCGTTAGCATTAGTATTTAATCATGGTCTTTCCAACATTCGAATCATCATGAGTTTGAGAGCTTTCTTATTCGGCTGGTCTGGAGCGTAGCTACCTGATCGGAATACTCAACTGGTGTGTAGCCTCAGTTGAGCAAGCTCATGTTAGCAATCAGATCCTTCATCCCATCATTCTCACAAGCTTCATTATTGCAGGTGGACTTGTCAAGTGAAGGCGAACTTGCTAGTACATCTACACCACATTCAAACTCCAATGGAAATCATGAATCACGCATCTAAGGAGAGGCGAACACTACTTGCGCTCAGGACAAGCCTCACAGATCTGGCCATCGTGCCTACAAACTAATGCCTAGAAGAAGCGATAGGTGGCATCAATGGACGACTCGGGCTAATTTCAAGAGCCACAATCAACAACGAATTTGGAGGGACGGCACTTTCAGGACTTGCACCAATTCCCTGGAATATGGTGACATGTTATGGCATCAATCTGAGGACTTACCCTTTGGTTCGACACCTCTATGTATATGTTAAGAAATAAACAATCTTTGATCATCGCTACTAAGTTTCCAAAAATTGCTCTCTATTGCTATTCGTCTCAAATTATCAATAATAACATCCATTTCAGATCAACGATCTTTATTTTAAGTATTTTGCATAGTGCAATCAGTTGGATGTTTGCATAATTATATTGTTACAGTAGTTGGGTTTTTCACAGAGCTGGTTATTTGCATTACTGTTCGTAGTTGGATTCTTTACAGTATTTGCATTGTTGTTAGTGGTTGGATTCCTTACAGTGGTATTAGAGCCACTTGTCCTGCTAGCCTGTGCAAAGAATCTTATGCCATTAAGTCAAAGAGATATTCGAGCTATAGAGCGAGAGAAGAAGAAGCTTGAATTTGCCGCTTAGGGAATAGAAGGCAATGGTAAGGAAAGAATGGGGGATCAGAGTGATAAGGTGGACACCTTCATGAAGCAACAAGACCAAACAAACCAAGCTTTGCTGCAAGCGATCCAGTCAATTACTGATGCTATTAATAACATTAAATCAGAATCCAATAAAACGGAAGGAGGCCAACCGGAACAGTCGGGAGGGGGAGAGCACAGTAGAACCTCAAATGGTCACACTCATAGGCATACTCAGCCCAAGTTCTTACCTAGGACAAAGGCCCGACAAGAAGAGGATGATCAACGTAGCTATGGCAGCATTGTACGTGAGTATTTAGATCTGGAAGTTGATGCTCAAGCTGCAATTCCTTTTGATCAATTCTACAGCACTAGAAGGGGTGATGGGAAACAACACCGAGGGAATAGAGATCTTTAACATAAGGTCAGCAAGCTTTCGGTTCCTACATTTGATGGCTCGAGGAAGATGTCTACACAATCATGGATCCAAAAATTGGACACCTATTTTTCTCTCAGTCCCATGACTGAAGAAGAAGCTATCAAATTTTCCATTCTACACTTGGAAGATCTCGCCCATGAATGGTGGCACCATGGCATTGTGACTCAAGGGTTTGATCAAGTATCGTCATATGCAGATTTCATGCATAAATTGACGGAGAGGTTTGACAAAAAGGACCTAAAATCATATTTCCAGGAACTAACAAGATTGAAGCAAACAGGCACCATGGATGAATATGTTTCAGAATTCCAAAGGCTCGCAATGATGGTATCCGATGTATCAAATAAGAGGCTCACATTCTTCTTCATCGAAGGCTTATCAAATTCTTTTTGTGGCTTCGTGAGGGCTTTAGAGCCAACAACTTTAGAGGATGCCATTCGGAAAGCTTTGAATCTCGAGGATTCCACCAAGAAAGGAAAGACCATTGTCAAGAATACACCAACAGGGCAGCCAAAGAAGTCGTTCATTAAGGCTAATCCACCACCGAAGGCCCCCCCTATAGGCCCACATGGCATGTCAAGAAATGAGCTTCACAAGAAAGGCTTGTGCTATTACTACAATGAGAAATGGAACAATCAACACAGATGCCAAGGAAGGGGACAAGTTTATCACATTGAAGTAGCCTCCAATAATGAAGCAAAAACTGAAGAAGGGGACAACGAGGAAGACATTAGTGGGGAGCATCAAGAGCTCGTTGTAGAAGGGAGCCCCACAGGAAGTACTCTAGCAACACTTTTAGGAGCTCCATGATACCATTCTCTTCGAGTGAGAGGAGTCCTTCGAGGGCAGAAAGTGATGGTGTTGATCGATAGTGGAGACACTCATAATTTCATTGACAAGAGGACAATGGCCAAGTTGCGTTTGGGAACAAAGGACTTTGAAGGGTTCAATGTTTTGGCAGCTGGAGGGAACGTCCTTTCTTGCACCAAACGGATCCAACAAATGGAGCAGATCTTGGGTGGACGCAAGATGAAAGATGACTTCTATGTTGTTGATGTCAGTGACACAGACATGGTCTTGGGAGTACAGTGGCTTCATTCATTAGGGGAATACACTACCAATTACCAAACTATGGAGTCAAAGTTCAAGCATGATGGCAAGGAGGTTGTACTTAAGGGCCTCTCCAGGAATGGTCTTATGGTGGTCTCAGCAAAAAGGATGGAACGATCTTTTCAGAGGGATCAAGTGGCATGGGCAGCAAAGTGCCTAATCACAGATACTAGTACACTGAAGGAAGAAAGAACATTCCCCAGTGACATTCAGGCTATCTTAAACAAAAAGTGCAAAGTGTTTCAAGAGATTCCAACAGGATTGCCACCAGATAGGGGGTTTCAGCATGTGATAGAGCTTGAAGAAGCCAAACCAATGATCACCACTCCATATCATCATCCGCAAATATACAAAGAAGAAATCGAGAAGGCCATTAAGGAGTTATTGGATATGGGGTTTATTCGCCCAAGTTCAAGCCCTTTTGCTTCATCGGTGGTGCTGGTCAAAAAGAAGGATGGGACGCTTAGGATGTGCATCGATTATAGAGCTCTCAACAAGAAGACAATCAAGAACCGCTACCCTATTCCCAGGATTGATGAATTGATAGATGAGCTACATGGAGCAGTGTACTTCTCCAAGATTGATCTGCGTTCAGGCTACCATCATATTAGAGTTAGGGATGAGGATGTGCATAAGGCAGCTTTCAAGTGTCATTACGGGCATTATGAATTCGTAGTGATGTCGTTTGGGTTAACCAATGCCCCCACTACATTCCAGTCTTGCATGAACTAGGTATTCATTCTTCAATTAAAGAAATTTGTGTTGGTTTTCTTTGATGACATCTTGATTTACAATAAAACATGGGAAGATCATTTGAAGCATATAGAGGAGGTGCTTGACATCCTTCAAAAGAATTCATTCTATGCCAAGATGTCGAAATGTGAGTTTGGGATGACCGAGATCCTATATTTGGGCCATAAGATCAGCACTCAATGGGTTAGTGTGGATGATGAGAAGATCAAGGCAATTTAGGAGTGGGCTACCCTGTAGAAACCCTAGTTCCCCTCTGCTCTGAATCTGATAGTTTTTTGTGTCTTTTCTGACGTTTTGGGTTTTTGAACGTTTTCAAGGGTTTGAACAATAAATGAAATGGTACGTTTTAATCTTGAAACATGAAATAAATGCTTGAAAAATGATTTCACTTCGTAAATCTCAAACCCTAATACAGATACTAAATCTGGACCATAAATTATTCTTCTGCAACTATTACAATAAAGATTTGATGACATGCAAAGTAAAAGGCAATGATTATTGAAAACCTGATTTTTGATACAGCATTAAATGTTCTGATGGAAATGGTACGGCTGCAACAATTATGTCCTTCCCCCTCCGTCTAGCGTTTGCAGATGCTTCCAGATTCCTAGGCGCCTCCTCTGCTCATGATAGAAGCCCAAAATAAAAGGCGTTTGGATCTTCCTTGAAGAACACGCCCCAAGAAGAATGGTACGGCCAGAATACTGTAAAGTATGGCCTGAGTACAGTCTGCTGCAATGTATTAAATGTACGGCCTCTTAAATCAATGTCCTGTCTCTGGTATTTAGTGCACTTTGATAAATATATGTCTTCTGAATTGAAACCCTGACGAATCCTCTAAAATTTTAATCATCTGGAAGCTTGATGAAGTACGGCCCTGGTACAGCAGCAATAAATGATTTGTACGGCTTCTTCTGTAACCCTCCCTATCTCTAAAAATGGGCGCCTTGATGAATAGAAGGTCTTCTGTATGTAAATAGATGCTGAAGCTCTGTGACAAATAAACCTCTGGTGTTTGAATCGACTGTGATGCTCTGTAATTCCTCCTGGATGAAGGAATTTCTCAACTGGCAGTAAATCAGGTGATATCTCACACCCTCTGAACTGATTCAATGGAGATGGCTCGTTCTCCAAGAATTTTGAGATGAAACCCTAAGGCTTCCGTTCTCTGACAAAGTCTGATCAATTTTTAATTCACAAAAATGTCATAATCCCCAAAACCCAAGGCAAATCCACTCTTATGCTGAAAAGTGCGATTTCCTTAAAGATAGGGTTTTATTAAAATATTGACTTTTAATTCTTTTATTATTTTCAATAGTCTCCGTCAAATATTTTAATATTAAATTAATCGTTAACTGGCCCCTTTTAATGTTGGGCGCCCCCTCAAAAGGAATCACTTAAGTTATAATTAAAATATTATAACTTTATATTATATTCATCAAATAATTAATATTTAATTAATATAATTAAATATTAATATCTCCCTCGTTATTCGTCCGATGACTGATCCGTCTGAAGCTGACGAACACTGAAGTGATTCTAAACGCTGCCAAAGCTATACTGCTAAAAATAGCAGGGGTCCCACGCTGACTGCCAGGAACTGCTAAAAATAGCAATTCTGCAAAAAGTCTCCGATCGAGCCCAAACGAAAGCCAACTGATCAAAACTGCCAATCTGACGCTGAGCCAAGCTCCGAAACGACCCTCTAACCACACTATCAGCCTACGAGGGTCTCGTGATAGGCTAAACTTACGAACTCTGATGCTCGCCAAAAATGGGGACATGACATACCCCCAAGAATTTGACACAATTGAGAGGATTTGTGAGCCTTTGCAGCTACTACAAAAGATTTATGAAAGGTTTTTCTCAGCTTGCAACACCGTTGACCAATTTAACAAAGAAAGGAGCCTTCTCGTGGAGTCCCACAGCCCAGCAGGCATTTGACAGACTCAAGGAGGTAATGAGCTCTTGTCCCGTTTTGGCCATTCCAGATTTCTCCTCCTTTTGGACTCGAGTGTGATGCTTCAGGAGAAGGCATTGGAGCCATATTAATGCGAACAAACACCCTATTGCATATGAGAGTAGGAAGCTCGCCAAACCAAAAAGGGCTTTCTCTATTTATGACGAGGAGATGTTGGCTATCATGCATGCTCTTGCAAAATTTAGACAATACTTGGTTTGAGGAAAATTTGTGGTGAAGATAGATCATAACAGCCTGAAGTACTTCCTAAATCAGCGAGATTTGAATGATAGACAGCAGAAATGGGTAAGCAAACTCCAAGCTTATGACTTTGATATTGAATATGTGAAAGGCAAGAACAATGTGGTAGTGGATGCAATCTCTAGAAGCCTTATCTTTGTGTTATGACTGATATATCTGTTGATTGGAGGATTGGTATTACAACCGAGTATGCTAAGGATTCATTTGCTAATGATATTTTGGAAGGGAAGGTAATTGATGACAGGTATAGGGTGGTTGAGGAGCTCATTTTCTACAAAGATCAAGTCTACCTTGTACCTCACTCTAGGGTCAAGAACAAAAACATTAAAGCTTTCCATGATACTCCTCTTGCTGGTCATCCAAGATTTTACAAGACATACAAGCAAGGGAGCGTTTTGAATGGAAGGGGCTAAAAAATGACATATTGCAGCATGTGGAGAATGCTTCGTGTGCCAACAAAATAAAACAAAGCATGTGTTACTAGTTGGTTTGCTGCAGCCTTTACCCATTCCCAATCAAAAATGGGAAAGCATTTCGATAGACTTCATCACGGGGCTCCCGAAAGTGTAAGGTAAAGATTGCATTTATGTTGTGGTGGATAGGTTCACTAAGTATGCTCATTTTTTTTCCATTACTTCAAAGTTTAAGGCTCCTCAAGTTGCAGATCTGTTTTTTAGAGAGGTTTTTAGACTCCATGGGTTGCTAAGAAATATTGTGAGTGACGGGGACAGCAGATTCATCAACTTGTTTTGGCAAGAACTCTTTCGCTTGGCCCACACAGAGTTAACACCCAACACTAGCTATCACCCCCAAACGGATGCACAAACGGAGATCGTGAACAAATGGATTGAAGGGTAGTTGAGAAATTACGTGACAGGGCAGCAATCAGCTTCAGTAAAGTGGCTACACCTAGGGGATTTTTGCTACAACACCACCCATCACATGTCCATCAGAATGTCTCCTTTCAAATCACTTTATGGGTATGAGGCTACATCTTTCATGAATTTGATTCTAGCAGATAGTAGAGTTCCAGGTGCTAGAGATATGGTACAGCAGAATGTTGACATCATGAACTACTTGAAAGAGAATCTGCACCGTGCCTAGAATCAACAAAAATTATATGCAAATCAGCGTAGGACCGAGAGGGTCTTTGAGGTGAATGACATTGTATACTTGAGATTGCAACCATACCGACAGTCATCCCTCAAGGGAAATGGAGCGGAGAAGCTGAAACCGAGGTTCTACGGACCATTCAGGATCACCAAGAAAATTGGAGAGGTTGCATATGAGCTTGAACTGCCCCCAGGCAGTAGAATTCATAATATTTTTCATGTATCATGCCTGAAGAAGGCATTGGGACAGCAGATGACACCATCGATGGAGCTGCCACCGCTTGATGACGAAGGCAAATTGAATTTAGAGCCCGAGACTGTTTTGGATGTGAGGGAGAAGCGGTTGAGAAACAAGATCATTCCGGAATACTTGGTAAAATGGAAGAACCTCCCAATTGAGGATGCTACGTGGGAAGGAGTGGAGATTTTTTAGCATCCCAACTTGAGGTTGCTTGAAGACAAGCAACCAACTCGAAGTGGGGATTGTAATGTCCCGAAATCGAACTAAAGAGGCTGACTTGATTTTTCCATGCAAAAGTGTTTATAAACACTAAATTCAAAAATATATAATCAAGTGAATAATATAATTTAAATTTCTGGCTGACCTACCTTTTGGTTGGCACCTAAATAGATTTAAAATTGAATTTAAATATTTTTATTTTGTGGCCGACTTCATTTGAAGTTGGGCATTAGCATTAGTATTTAACCATGGTCTTTCCAACATTCGAATCATCACGAGTTTGAGAGCTTTCTTATTCGGCCGGTCTAGAGCGTAGCTACCTAATCAGAATACTCAACTAGTGCATAGCCTCAGTTGAGCAAGCTCGTGTTAGCAATCAGATCCTTCATCCCATCGTTCTCACAGGCTTCATTATTGTAGGTGGACTTGTCAAGTGAAGGTGAACTTGCTAGTACATTTGCGCCACATTCAAACTCCAGTGGAAATCGTGAATCACGCATCTAAGGAGGGGCGAACACTACTTGCGCTCAAGTCGAGCCTCATAGCTCTGGCCATCACGCCTACAGATTAACACCTAGAAGAAGCGATAGGTGGCATCAATGGACGACTCGGGCTAATTTCGAGAGCCACAATCAACAGCGAATTTGGAGAGATGGCACTTTCAAAACTTGCGCCAATCCCCTAGAATACGGTGACATGCTATGGTATTGATCTAAGGACTTACCCTTTGGTTCAGCACCTCTATGTATATGTTAAGAAATAAACAATCTTTGTTCATCGCTACTGACTTTCCAGAAATTGCTCTCTGTTGCTATTCATCTCAGATTATCAGTAATTACATCCTTTTCAGATCAGCGATCTTTATTTTTAGTGTTTTGCATAGTCCAATCAGTTGGATGTTTGCATAATTATATTGTTACCAGTAGCTGGGTTTTTCACAGAGCTGGTTATTTGCATTACTATTATAGTTGGATTCTTTATAGTATTTGCATTGCTGTTAGTGGTTGGATTCCTTACAAATGCAAGCATTAAATCATAGTTTGTAACAAATTCAATCTACCACTTAACTAAAAGTTGCATTGTTTTAGTTTTAGAATTAAATGATGGAATGTTGTAATAAAGCTTGCATGCCATACAAGCAATCGTAGCTAGAGTTGAAGATTAATAATTTCTTTCATTTATTCTGATGCAATAGCCTTTTAAACCTCATAAATAAGCACTATTTCGCATTTAATTTCCAATGATAATCCTCACACCTACATATTGCTGAAATTGCTATTCAATGTTATTGTTAATCTAAAACTCCCTATTTGCTCAATAGAATTTATTACACCTATGTTGCTTTTAAATTACTATTAGATGTTTGATATGTGTGTTGAGGGAGATTAAATTGTTTTTCACAAGTTGTCAGCTTTGTATTGCAGTTTTGCTCAAAGTTGAAGGTTGTGGCTCTGTACCAATCTCATAATTTAATTTATCAAAGAGTTTGTGTCTTTGTATTTAAGCTTATCCAATCTATATGTTCAAGCGCATTGCTTAGTCATTGTTTTTAGTTGAAAAATGTGCACATGTAGTTGTAGAGTTTTATTTTAATCAAAAAGCATAAAAACTTTTTGCCCAGCATTGAAGTGCATGTCAATCATATACCTTGGTGAATTCAAAAAGAAACACATTTACTTTTATTCAACATGAAGATGAAACACCCCACAAAATATTGCAAAGATTGTAAATAGAAAGTATATATTATGCACATCAGGGTATTTTTTATATACAAGGAGCTCCTCCCTCTAATTCGAATAGCGGTTCTATGACACATATTTGTTTTGTGTCACAATGAAAGGTGTAAATTAAAATGCTAACGTTCATCAATCAAAAAATTTGCATTTGTCAAGCAACCCAGCTCATAACAAATATGAATAACAAACCAAAAAATTCACTCCAGGATCCAAAGTTTAGATGTTTGTAGCAATAAACAAACGACTAACTAAGATAACTAAAAGTAAACAAACGACTAACTAAAGCTAAGATAACCATTAATATTACATTTAATATTTTAATACCCTCCCTTAAGGTCATCGTACAAACATAAACTTAGTCTACCCAAATTCTTCTGGAAACATATCATTGGTGACTGATAACTGGAGAAGCATAACTGCCTCACGATTACAAATGCTTTCCCATAGAACAAACAAATCAAAACACCGGCACTCGAAAACTGTTTGCTTCCTCTGCTTCTAGGTATAACTTTTACCATTGAACCTCTGTGTACTTTCCAACATAACGTTGGTCAAAGCATCCATCCCTCCCATTTTCCAAAGCACAAGAAATGAGGTAACACTGTGATCAGCTAGCAAAACACTAGACAATCAACTGGCACAACTCTCAAACTGTAAGATTTTTCAAAAAAACCTTCGAGAACTCTAAAAAGTAAGAATTTTTCAAAAAAAAATCCTCCAAAAACTTCTAAACTACAAAATTTTTATAGAAAAATTTTCAACAACTCTTTAAAATCTTCAGATGCACGATTTTTTGTTGAGAAAAAAATAATCCAAAAAACTAGTCTGCAAACCCTGGCAGCAACCCACGATTTTTTAGATAGGAAAAAATTGTCAAAAAACTCTTCATAAAACAACACTTGGTAAAAAATTTCAAAAAACTCTTCGCAGAAATTTTTTCCCAGAAAATTTCTGCAAAAAAGTGGCTCAAAATTTTTTTTCATCAGTAGAAACCTTGCTAGTTCACAAAATCTGCAGGAAACCCTTCACATCATCCACAGAAATAAGTACAAAACTGTCGCCAAACACCTCAAAAAACTCCACAAGTCTCAGCAAACCCTGGACGCCACAAGAAAGGCAAGAAAAACCCACAAACTCCAGTAACAAATACTGTGAGAACCCATGAACCTTAAAAGAGCATAGCCCAGAAACAAGTCGCCAAACCCTTGATTCTTCTCATGAACAGCAACCACGAAACAACTCAAAAAATCAAATGATAATCCCAGAAAATTGCCAGTAGCATGAACAAAAGTTCATAAAACCCTAGGTCATATAGCAGAGATTCAACCAGAAAAATCAGAAGAAATGTCGTCAATAACACCATGATTTCACAAAAATCGCGCCAACAAATCCCTTTGAAAAACCAGCCTTCAAAAATCTCTAGAAAATACCAGCCTTTACCCCACAAACTACAACACAATACCCATGAAGGCAAAACCAAACCTGTCAAAAAGAAACCCACACTTAGAATCATGCAAGAATCCCATCAAAAATTTCACAAAAAGAGAAACCCATCGTAATGCAGTCTTCGCCCAAAAAAAAAGACAAAAAAACGTGGATCAGAAGCAGCTCACAACAATGCAGGAACGTCGATCTCAGAGACACTCGAAATAGAGAAGTTTTCCCACAAATAGAGATGAAAACCCGCATTTTTCTTCAACTCCTCACGAAAAAAAATGGCCCTCAATTTTTTCCGTCTCCAAAAAAAAAAGCTACAAACTAGAAAAATGCATTTTTTCTCAAATTAAATCTTCACAAATTCGGCTCTTTCAAAAAAAAAAAAAAAAGAACTTCGATCCCCTGATAAAATCAGCTCACGAAAATCTCTACAAAAAAACAGCTTAAAAAACCCTTCGACTCAATAATTTCTTCGATTTTTATTTTTATTAAAAAAAATCTGCTGAAACTAAACAGGTTCAAGCTTGAGTTCTGATACCATAAAAAGATAATTGATATTCATAATTGCATGTTTACAAATGGAGTGAAGAACTCCTTATAAAGGAAAATACAAGACAATGTTTCTAAAAGAAACAATTGTAAACAGAAGCTAACTAAAGCACTTAACAAAAAGATGCTAAAACCAACTAAAGTGTAAACGGAAGTTACTAAAAACTAACTAAGATGACTAAAAGTAAACAAACGACTAACTAAAGCTAAGATGACCATTAATATTACATTTAATATTTTAATACAATTCTGCAAAAAGCATACTTTGATATATACATCGTCACAATCAAGTTTTCAAGGTCCATCTACTAAACATTAGGACAACAATTTCAGGTCTTATAGAATAGATTAACTCCTTTAGCCACTTCACCCAATAGTTGGTAGCACTTGGCCATGTAAGGGAAGACCTATACACCAAAACCTTGTTTAAAGATAAGTTTTGTTTGTGAAATTATATTTTCATATATCATATATTTATGAGATTATATAATTTATCAGGTGCAAAGCAAGTTTGCAACTCTTCATCAATCAATATTACAAAAAAATGTATCTCTTTGCTCCAAACCTTGTTTATTCAGTCTTTTCATCGTTTATTGCAAGAGTAGGAATTTGAATGGTTGTAGCTAGGATTGCAAAAACAATTCCTCTAATAATTAGCTAGCTTTTATCCTAGACACAATACAGTTTATATGTGATGTCCATATCATTTTACTGTTCCAAGAGAAAGAAGAAAGTTTTGAAATCAAAATGAAATCAAGTAATACTGTGTATGCCTGTTTGTGAATACAACGAAATGCTATAGAATGTTATGCATTCCTACAGCAGCATAACACCTAAAGATAGCACCAATCCCAGATTCAAGTAGTTATTTTACTCAGAATTTTAAGGTTTTGCCACAAACCGGTTATTGGGGGCTTTAGCTCTCCACCAGCTGCATATTTCCCCATAACACCACCACACCTGAAAGCACAAAAGAAACCCAATTTTTAGAAATGCTAATAAGAATAGTACACACATATTCAACATTTTCTACTATTCTTAAAACAAGTAAGTAAATGAGACCTGACCACCCCAGCAATGCTTCCAATATTCTGAATATAAAACAATCATGACATCCATATTCATATCCAGCTTTAGTGACATATGACATTTAATCTCATATAGGTTAGAAAACAGGATTGTAATAAAATAAAAAAGTGCAGGTGGCTTAGAATAGTTGTCCTCTATGCATATCAGCATAGCTAGAGAGAAGCAACAGTTGAATATACAATCCTTGTGCCTTCATTTTGAGAACAACCCCTTGCATAGGTATGCAGAAAATATTGCTTAAAATGCATTTAGAAAACTCCACTAAATGACCCCTTGTTTGAGAATTTCTAGGGTCCTTTAGTGATTGAACAGAACAGAAAACAGAGGCGGAAAAAACTAATGAATGTTTAATCTGATTACTCTTAACACATATGGTTTTGCATAGTACCATAGCCAATTTTGGAAATTCAAAAGATTTAGATGCTTGGTGGATCATCAATTAAGATTTCCTTTATATTATAAATCTGTATATATTTTCCTGATTTCTTATCATATTCTTTGTCCTCTCAGACCATTTACCAAAATCTGGGATTGGCTACCTGAAGTGGGAGTAGTGTTAAGAAAGAAAAATAAGCTGAGATATCAAATGCTTATATCAAGGGGATTGAAAGTAGACTTTCCTGAACTAGATTGCTCTAATGTGGCAGTATTTTCATTAATATTATCAGTTTAAAAACATTTCTAAGACATTACTACCAGAATAAGTATGACAAATCTTAATTTCTGGATAACTTTGGATCACAACTGTTTTTTGTGGTTTATACAACTTATTTGTGATCATACAGTCCTACAAACATTCATTGATTCTTATTTCCTTATTTACAAATAGACACCCAAGACTTTATAGCCTCATCAAAGCATCTCCAATTAGTACATATAATATTAGATCTCTATGAAAGATTTAAATGGCTGCACAAAATAATCCCTGCTACAGATTGTGCATTGGGTTACTAAATAAGTAACTAGTTTGTCGAGAAAGAACGGACAGGAGTTAACCCATTGCGATAAAATACATTTGAATTGAATTTTAGATTTCTGCACATGAGCATCTCAAAATGTTGCAGGATCTCTCCTTCCTCATTTAAAAGACAAGTGGATAGCATATGCAGGAAAAATACTAAAATTTTTAAAGGCATTCATATCAATGCAGAAACTTTAAAGTTAATAATTCACCAGATGAAAAAACTGGACTATCATTGGCAAATTTAATAAAAAAAAGTTGCCATGTAGCAAAAACTTAATATTCAAGAATTATCAAATAAGTTATATCTTACCAACGAAAATAGTCACTTCTTATTCCCATTGATGTAGCAAGCAAACTATCTGTAATCCATGGTGTCAAAAGCCTTAAAGGTTTCTTCTCTTGATATTGTCGAGCACAATCACCCAACGGTTCTTTATCTCTACTCTTGCTCGTACTTGCATTGTCTCCACTCGCACTCCTTTCAGTTGCTCCATTCTTTACTCTTTCAACCTCATTATCTAGTAGTGGTCGGTTGTAATGTGTTAATACTCTCAATATCCCTAAACATGCTACACCCCATTGCTCTGGAAAGTCTTTCTGCCAGGGAAAATGAAGCTATGCAAAACAAAATCATTTCGATGTCCATTTGACCAGAAAGACAACCATTAACCCAAGCCTAAAAAATTAACAAATAAAAAGGCAAACACTTGTAATGAAATTAAAAATTTTGAATAATAAGGTATCCAAAGAGAGAAAAAGAAACATGTAGAACATCTAATGTTTCAGTTTAGAATTCATACCTTACTAGATGGACCAAACAAAGAAATAAAGGAACTGAATGGAGGGATCTTCTTGTCATATATTACAATTCTATCAATGATCAATGACAACAGCGGATGGATAAATGTATGGCAATGTTCTGGATGGTGAAGAACAAATGTTGCTACAAGTCCAGGCAGCAGCAACAATTTTCCAAATTTCAGAAATGATACTTTGAATACGGGTACCATGTGAGGTGCCAAAACATTTTTCAGAAAGGGAAAAGATTAAATAAAAAATAAAACCAAAAGCTTGCTGTACCTAAGACATCATCCAAGAGACAAACCTCCTCATTTGGATAGTGTCTATGGATTATCTGCAAAAAGAAGATATATATTTGTGTTAACAGACTAAAGAAAAAAAAAATGTAATGATAATTCCTTTAGAATTGATAAACTTTGTAACATAAAGAATCGTGCACAGGAATTTATTATATATTTATCTATTTTGATTGAATGTTGACTAGATAGTAGAAACAGTAAAACTAAACAGATGTACCTCTGCAATATCATGTGGGAATTCTTCTGAGATATGCTGGTCAAAAAGCTCCACATATGCCAATATTTCTATCTGCACACAAAAAAATCCATATGTATTAAGCTCAAAGATTACTAAAAATATGTTTACTTAATAAGCAAGACAGACAATCATATCCTAATATCAATGTTTGCCTTACCATTTAATCCCCCCAGTGTGGAATATTTTTTCTGTGATTGAAACCTTTAATATCAAAGTAACTCAACACTCAATACAAACCTAATAGGCAAATTCACATTTATTTTCATTCACAGCAACCTATCTATAATGTGCCATACCCAGCCATCAAAAAGTTTAGGGGAAGAAAGAAGGCATAGGTTTTCAACTTGGTTCACGATGGCCTAGAACCTCTGATGTAAGGTATTTTGAATCAGATTACATCTCTGAGCACTTACAAAAATTGAAAATGAAAGATCATAAGTACCTACAATTAAATTTCATGAATTGCCTTATTGAGAGAAAGTGGAAGATTATAAGTACCTACAATTGAATCGCTTGAATCGTAGCATTGACTACACAAAGAAATACGTTAACCCAGAAATCAACCAAATTTAATGTTAATTCCCACTGTGTAATGTAATGCAAAAGTGAGAGGTTAGGGGTTAACTTTTTAGTAATAAGTTTTTAAATAGTAGAAATAAATAAGAAGGTTTTAGATGTCAGAGGCTTTTTCAAAGGGATGCTAGGTTTGGAAGTTTATGCCCAAAACCAGTAGATTTGATTATGCAACTTTGTAATTTTCTTACCAATGTTAAGGCAATGAAATTTTTAACAGAATTAAATCCAGTGTAGCTCATAAATAGATAGGATGATCTCCCTTTTAAAAAAACTTGAAAAAAAATCAGATTTCCAGCTTGTTGAATGTAATTTAATCATACCTAATAAATCATATTCTGTTGCATATCATGTTTCCCCTCTCTTTCATATTTTGTACTAGGGTTTGAAATTTTGAATAGTGAAGTTTTGTATCAATTTCATGTTTCTAGATTTGGTAAAAATTGTATTTTTGTAAGATTTCAGCTATTCAATTATGCAAATCATTGATGCAAAATTTGCAGGAAACTCAGCACAACTCGTGAGTTACTCACACAATAACTCAGCCCCAAGTTTTTCTGAATAACTTACCTGTAACTTGGGAAAAACTTACTGATAACTTGGCATCAACTCATGATTTAAGATTGACAACTGAACCGTGCATGGATAAGACTGTTTAGCCTGAAAGGTGCTCATTTTTTACTCTTTTTTGAGCAGTGGTGGCAGAAGAATTTGCAGGTACGTAAGTGCTCATTTCAGCTCTTATTCCACTTTTATTCAGCAACATTTCAAAGATAAGTAAATATAACATGTTTCCATTTTTATTTTTACTCTTTACGCCTTCATTCCAAATGTTTTGTGCTAGGCTGCTAGGGGTTTTCGTTTTATTTCTGTTTTATTTTTTATTTATTGTTATATTTTTGATATGTTAATTGTGGATTGGGGCCCACTACCTTGTATATAAAAAATCTAAAATATTAACAGTATAAGGATCAACCCTTGAACAATGGTGCTTTGAAAATTCAAAAAAATAGATTCAACCAAAAACCACCATTGTTGAAATCCCTAAAAACTACTTCCACACACTAAGAACTTCAGCTATGTTTTGAAGAAAATTTCAAACATTGGTGACTAATTTCCTAATGTTAGAAAACATTGAACCAATCACACAATAATTGAAAACTTCCAATGCGGAAGCATACACAGATAATTACACGTTCAAATCAGTCTTTCCTCCTTCAAAAAACTTACAAGGAAACCTCCACCAATGATGTTACTCACAGCTGCACAGAAATTCATTGTATTCAGTATGTTACAATTTTTCTATCTTGCTCCTATCTTTATACTAATTTAACTAAAAGTCTAATCTTCCAAAAATCAGCTTTACTTACAAAAACATCCTTATCACTTATAAGGACCAGATGGAAGATAAGTCTAATGTTTATCTACACTTTATATTTAGACTTATTTAGCTAAATAAAATATTTTCACTTTAGTTCTTCAAAGTGAAATGCAAAATAAAATAACTCGAACCACTTGAACCTTTCCACATGTTCACACTAAATATGTACAGAAGTTCCTATCCGAGCTAAAAACTCAACATGTTTGTGACTAACTTGTTGCACAGCAACTAAAACTTGCATAACAACTAAAGATTTTTGAGCAATAACTGAAAACTATTGTGTAGCAACAAAAAAAATCTTATGAAGCAATTAAGAACTGTTGTGCAGCATCTAAAGATTTGTTACGCAACAACTAAGAACTATTGTGTAGCAATTGCAAACATGTTACACAGCAACATAAAACCTTCTTACACACCAACAAGAAGCTGCAGCAGCATCATCCAGTTCAAGGACGCCTACATAGCGGCAACCTTTTTGGAGCTTTAGTCATAGAAGAAATTTATAGATTATCAACGTTGAAAATATAATTTGTAAACTTTTATTTATATTGAAATTTGAAGTTGATATGTATTGAACTCAAGTTTTAGTCAATGATGTGCATTGAAGTCTAATTTTGATCTATATATGAAGGAAATCAGTAATATGTTCCCTAAATTCAGTAGTATGCATGTTCTCAAAGAGTTTTTTTACAAATTTATGTTTTTTTAATGTTCAGAAAAATTGCTGAGTTTTCCTCGAGTTTTTTGCCAAGTTCAAGTTTTTGAAAAAACTTTGGTCGGCCAAGTTATTGCTGAAACCAATTTTTGCATTAGCACAAGTCATCATTAATGTATAACTCAAAACTTTGTCTCCATTAGCTAGCCAAATTAATGTAGTCATCAAAATAGTGCAAATATTCCATTAAGTACATTTCATCCAACTCATGTTCATCCATTTTGATTCATTTCATTAAAAATGTATAGGTCTCTAATTAATGTGCATCATAAATATTCATTTAGCATGAATCTTCCACTATCAAGAGCAAGATATATCCAACCTACACCACCTCTTCCACTATCAAGAGCAAGATATATCCAACCTACACCACCACTTATTATAGGCAATCATTATCTAACCAGCATGGAGTCTTCCACCACAATGGTAATACATATTCAACTAACATGGATCTTCCACTTATTGTGGATGGTAATTATACAACTAACATATGTATTCCATTGTTGTAAACAATAGATATCAACTTCACACAGACTTTCCACTTATTGTAGACAAATATTATCTAAGTAACATGGTCGTCCAATCGTCATGGAAAATAGCTATCCAACTAATATGTATCTTCCACTTGTTGTTGTCAGTAGTTATCAAACTAACATTGATCTCCCACTTGTGGGAAAAAGTATTATTCATTCTATGTGGAATTACTCAACAATCATGTCCATTTAGTTAATCTCTAACATAGTTAATACGTCTAATGCTTTCCCATGTGACTAGGGGGATAAAAACAAGCACCCAACATAAGCACTTACCAACTATATAAAACCACAAGATGAGATCTTTCCACAACCTCCACATGACGAAGAATATGTCCCAAACAACCAAACAAGAGCTCCAAGTGAACATATGACCAACTCCAAAATTTTGCATCATGAGCTTCCATAGCTCAAAGTTGGTGTCATTGAATATATCCATCTCCATCCTTATTGTGCCTATTATATTTAACCTATATGCAAATCTCCCACTCAAACTAGCATTAATAGTAAAAATCCTTATCCTTACACATATAAAACAAATTTCAACTAAGCTTTGGTACCAAATGAAAAGAAGCTAGGTAGAACTAAAAAGCTTCCTATTTAACCCAAAGAGAGAAGTGCTAAATAGGAGCATATCTAACAATTTTAGTAAATAAAACCAACATGCTAGCTTCCTGCAACAACATGCAACACAAAAAGGATCACAATACATTATCAAAGTAGCAACCCTCCTTCACTTTAGGCAATCTATGGGAATTGTTAAATGAGTGGAGTACGTATGGTGCTCGAATACTAATTTTGTTGAATGAAAATGACACTGTTATTCAACATCACATACCATTTTTATCTACTATTCAGATTTATACTCTCTAGGCCCACTATCTCAATAAGGTGCCCTGGGGAAGTGAGCAATAATTGTGAGACATGGGAGATCAGCCTACAATTTGTGAGATCAAATCTTTTAGATCCATAAGGCATGAAGGAGAAACAAGTCATGAGTTTTGTTTTGGCATTTAATATAAAGTTTTAAGATTTATCAAATTTTATAAAGCTTAAACTTTACATGTGTTTAAATATTCCAACTTGTCTTAGAGTAATAGTGTAAATTTTGTATCTTCTGATCTAGAAGGAATTTTCCTCTAAACATTGCTCACATTGTGGATAGTAATCCTATAAGGGCCCCTATAAATTTGTTATGGTCCAGCATTGGTAAAAATCCCAATTTAATTCTTTTTGTAAATTGCCTAAAAAGATATTGTTAATTTAATATCTTTCAAGGTATGAGAAACTTAATGCTTAAAATTTGCCATACTGTGTCTAGTGGAGTCTAAAACATCTCAAAAAAGTAGTTTTGTTGCAGCTTTGAGGGACCTCTTGATTTAATTGTTTTTGTCAATCCCAAGTCTAGTGGAGTGTGTTTCCATGGCAAGAATACAAGAATTGCTTTTGCCTAACTCTCAAAAGTTGACTGACAAGAATCACAACTTATGGAATCACAAAATACTCACCATCTACATGTATGGTAATTTTGGTCAAATTGTATTAAACAAGGAGGCACAACCTACAAAGAATCCGAAGGACTATGACAAAGGCATAAAGATGCTCTAATGCTTCTAAACTTCTATGTTACTGATGCAATAGTGCCAAAGGTTAGAAACACCATTGTAGCTCTTGTTGTACCCAAAATTAAATTTTTGCTTCAATAAGGCATTTTGATTAAAATGGTCTAAATCTTGTAAAATTGTCATCAAAAGTCAATTTTAGGTCAAATGAAGCATGGGATTTTTGTGGGTTTATTGTTCAGAGGATACTGGCAAATTTTGAAAATTTTGAAATAGGGTTTCGGGCCCCTATTTTTAGGAAAAACCCTAAGAATAGGATATTTCCATAAATGAATGAAAATAATTTTGGTTGGCTTATTTCACTTCACGATCACATCGGTCAAGTCAAAATCAATAAAAAGTCAATTTTGCTCTAGTGGGTCTACTTCACTTTTTTGGGAGAAAAGTTAGGACCTCTAAGGTCAACAATGGCAGATGGCCAGATACTAGGTGTTGAAATCTAAGCCTCAAATGAATCACTAAAGATTCTATCATTCAAAAAGATTCTTCATGACGGAGGGGATTTTCAAAAGGTGAAATATGTAAAAAATATTTGAAGTCTGGAAACACTACACCTTGCTACAAGGGAAATGCTTTTGCAGTCAACGCCCAAGTCAACTTTGCAATGTCCGTACACGCAGAGATTGTGAATGCAATCACAATAGTGCACGTACTCGTGTCAATAGCAACAATGCTTCAACGCAATCAACCCAGCCAAGTAACACAGTGATCGCAAATCATGAAAGAGGTGAAAATCATCAAAAAATGACCAAGTCTAGAGCCCACTGCGCCCCTGCTAGCCATGGGCGCCCTTGAATTTGAGGGGAAAATGCAATGGTTAACACTTGCAAAACCAGTCATCTCCAGAATTTTGCTAGTTTTCCAGTGAATCTTCAAGCGAATCCAACAGATTTTTCAAAGATATCAAACGATGGCATAGGCGGAAGATGCAAAAGGTCAACAAACATCCAAAATGGTAGTCTATTACAGAAATTACACCCCTGTAGCCCAGGGGTGCCCAAGAATAAAACCCATCAAATGTCAGTTTTTGCATGTGACTATCTCTAGACGATCTTCCCAACTTCAGTTTAGCTTCGCAACAAATCTGTTCGCCAATTTGAGAGACATATCAAACAACAGTAACTGTTGATCCAACGAGCACATAAAATGAACGATGAAATGAAAGTCAGAAGGTCAAATGTACCCCTGTAGGATAGGGGTGCCTAGCCTTTTGGTCAACTAGATGCAGTTTTTAGTAACTGTTTTCTTCAAGAGATCTGCTCAAAATCCTTCTAGCTACGCGATGAACCCAACAGCCAATTCACAGGACCTATCAAACGCTTGTGAATGAAGATCAAGCGTAAAACGTTGGAGGCAAAGACAAATTGAAAAACGTGAAAATTTGACAGTGTCAAAGAAAATGCACCCTTCTTGGAAAATGCGCCAACTTTTTGAGGCCTTAGATGCAGCTTTCCGACTTCATGACTCCCAGGAACATTTCTTCAAAATTGATCAATCTCCACGATGAGATCATTAGCACGAACATCAGAGCAGTCAAACTCCCGGCAACGAGGGTCAAAATGGAGCATTTCATTAAAGGTTACAAAGTGCAAAATGTATCTCAGAGACAAAAAAGTGCCCCTGCAGGCCAAGGGTGCCTAGGAATTTCAACTTCATAAATCAACTTTCAGACGTTGCAATACCAGTCATTCTTTCCAGAATTGGACTGGTTTTCCATTCCATATCTCAACGTATTCACAAGATTCATCAATCAACGACAATTGAAGATTGAAGCATGGAGGGTCAAATTGAAGAAGTTGAAAAGCATCTAAAAAATGGCTAAGTCTGGTGAAAAAAGCACCCTTTTGGCAAGGCACCCAAAATTTGAAGCCATCAAAACTAGTTTTTGAGGTTTTTAGCTCCCAGCAACATCTCTTCAGACTTGTTCCAGCTTCGCGATGAATCTATCAACCAAGCTTTTGGAGCAACCGAGCGATTGGAATTCAAGTTCAAACAGAGGTAGTTCATCACAGCAAAAGTTGAAAATCTTTAAAAAAATTCTAAACTCCCTAAAGCTTGGATGCCAAAAGTCAAAGTGGGCCCAATTGACTCTCAGTTACAATTTTTGCATGCTTCCTCTTGCATATGGCATCCCAAAACCAGTGGAGAACTTGCAATTAACAAGGCAATCACTCACATTGACTCTTCAATTAGGGTTGGCGCCATAACTGACACTCCCACCTCCAAAATGGATATTTATTCATGTATAGGAATCATTTCTCCATTATTTCTTGTAGGTTGAAGCTAAAATCAGCTATTTTCTCTCCAACGCATTTTGAAGGATCTAACGGAGGCCATTTTCAGTGTTCTTTGCAATTCCAGGTTCAAATTGCACAAAGGGATATTTTTCCATACTCCATCTTTCCAATATGTTCTTGCCAGGAATTCATCAGATTGGAATTATACAGAGGCATTTTTCTTGAGGATTGAAAGAGGCAGTTTATAACTTCTATCTTCTCCCCCTCACATTTCTTCTATCCTTGTCTTAGGTTTTCTCTTGCATGTCCAACGACAGTTTTGCATAGTTCCGGCCTTCTAGATATGTTCAGCATAGCATTGGCAACAAAACCCACGTGCCAAAATTTTTTGAGAAAATTGCCCTTGCTACCCCCTATAGCTTCTGCCCTGAGAGGTCATTGCATGTCAAAGAAGAAATCATTTTTCGAATTTTTGACGTTGTGGGTTTGTTTAAAAAGATATTCTCTACAACCATGTCTTAGAAATTTTCCTAAAAATTGCCCCCCTTGAGAAGCTACTTTTAGCCTCACCAAAAGCTATTTTTAGCTTCACCGGAAAAGTTGCCTAAACATATTTGTGTTTACAGTCAACAGTCAAGTTTTTCATAATGCAGTTCTCCAAAGTTGAATACAAGTCTAAATCAGTCAGTCTTCACGACTTCCTGAAAACAATCAACACAGACGTGCATCAAATGAAGTCTGTAGTCAATTTGGATGCCTTGGAAGGTGTAAATGGCATCACCATTGAATGGATAGCAAGAAAATGCGGAAGGTAGTTACTCCAATTAGAGAGTTGCCACCGGTTACTACCACACTACCTTCCACACTCCCATTCTCATTTGAGGATGGCCTACGTTTCAATCACCGCAGAAGAGCATAAATAGAAACTTTTACTTGAAGAAAACAACGCTTCAAGGTAAAAACCTACGAGGTAATCTATGTAGAGTTAACCGAGGGTAGACGAAAGGTGACAAGTGCTATCAATTTTGCAAGAACTTTTGTATCACAAGTCCCTTGCCAGTATCAACGTGATGATGGTGAGTAGATTGTGGATGTCGAAGTGCAGTCAGAGTTTCAAAAACTCATCCATAGTATTTTCAGCGGTCAGTCAATTGACTGTAAGTTGAGTCAACTTGCAGTCATGTCAGCACAATTCGACGAAGCGACTAAGAGTGGAAGAGAATTGTAGAGTTAGATCACAGAAGATGAAGAGATGTTGCTAAGACATCGAGTACTTCAAAAGAGTATCAGTGCTCTGAGGCAGTTAACAACTTCTTGGAGGAGTTGATTGCTCGTGATCACAGCCAGTGAATTGCTAAGTCAGGATGTCCCACCTTTTCCAAATAGACATTAGACACAACAGTTAACTTGATGCCTCTTTCCATGTTAACTCGTCGTCCCACCAATCGTGCATGTCTATTTTGAAGACACCTATGTACCTATGGAGTTCTATTTTAGTTTAGAATCAGTCAACTGAGGTAGTCTTTCTAGTTAACTATTAGGTTTCCTGCATTTAGACATAGGAAAAAATCTTGCAAATTGGCAAGAACTAAATGTTAACTCAAGGAGATTTAGGGTTCCCTACTCCTTTGAACTTCTATAAATAAGAGCAGTCTTGCTCATTATTGTTTAACTTTTATTTATGCAAAATTGTTGTGTCGTTAAGCCAACAAGCTTGCAAGTCAATATTTGTTCACTCTTTGTCTAAGAGTTGTTTGGTTGATCGCATCTTGTATGATTTCGTACAATTTTCTGTCTCAAATATTTTGTAATAGTTAATCAAGTTTGAAGAAATAAATCGAAAGAGCAATGAGCCTTTGATCCAAAGTTTCAAGGTTTATCAACACTTGTTTTTATAATCTTTGTTTCAATCTACACCTCGGACAGAACTCCTCGTCTCCTTGGGAATTCTGTGATATAGCTTGCCGTTTGATGTTATTTCCAATAACCTTTATTTCAACCTACGCCTCAGATAGAACACCTCGTCTCTTTAGAAATCCTAAGATATAGTTTATCGTCAATCATTCCCAATTGCTCCTAATTCCTCTTGCTATGTTTTCTTGAGGAGATAGGATAGATATTAAGTTTTAGCCTAGTTGTAGTTGAGATCTACGAACCCAAAAAAACCTCAGCTGCAATGCAAATGATTTTATAACCATGTGCCTCTACCAGCTGAGTAAGATCTTTTCTGTAATGCCGTAGGTGATCTTTTCTAACCTGGAACCATCGTTTTACCGGCTCATCACCTTTAACACATAGGAGTTTGATTCCCATGTCTTTGGCATCTTTGAGGCCTTGCAAAAGCACCTCTTTTTCAACTTCAGTAAATCCCAATTGCAGGCAATTTGCAACTGGGTTCAACTGTCCTTTAGGGGAGATGATCAATTCCCCTGCTTCTAAAAATTTTGTACAACCTCCATCAAACTGTATTGTCCATGACTTTGTCTCCTTTGTCGGTCTCTTTTCAGAACAAGCAATGTTCTGGTCTTCAACTTTTATCTCTGACAGAGTTACACAATTACCAGGACCTGTTTCAGGCTTTGCTCCTATTGGAACAGATGATTTGAGCATAGCCTGTTTCTTCGCAACCTTGAGAATCTGATCTAGTTCTTCTGGATGGTCTTGAAGATATTCCAATTGCGAGATTTGTACCTTGGTCTTCATCATGGAAGCTACAATGTCAAAATTTGCTGAAGACATCTCTTGAGCAACTGGTATAGTAATCTCATGTGAAGATTTGGGTTTAGAAGCAAGAGGCACTTCTTCACCCTCTTCGTTTGATTTCCGCCTTTCTTCTTCTTCTTTTTGTGCTTTGAAGTGTTGATCACGTGTAAACACAGGAGTGTACCGACGTATTCTTCTTCTTCTTCTTGATTTACGGGTTCTTCATCAAAGTATCCCGCTGCGGAGTCACCATCGAAGTTGTCCGTCTGTGGTAAAACAACCTTCGAACTTGGTGTTGGTACAAAACTAGAACTGGGAGCAGCTTCAGTGTATCCCATGATTTGGATCATTCTCAGGTTCTCTGGACATGTGGATCCGGAATGTGCATCATTGTCGTGAAAAGGACAAAATACTGCACTGTGTGCAGCTTCAATCATCGATCTTGGTGGAGATGTTGGCAACCGTGGCTGAAGATTGTCTCTCTTTGGCTGGTACGGTTGTTGAACTGGAGATCTGATAGAATCTATTTCATCAAGCCAGAAGTGATCATATTATCCTCCAACTCAATGGCGTGTTCTTGCATACTCTTCAACTCTGTTGCTTTGGCCGTCTTGAGAAAGAAGGCTATCTCTGATGGAAGAGCATTTATGAAACAGCTTATCAGAATCTCCGGTGATGGACTAAATGTAGAAGAAATTCTTGTAACAAGACGATTAAATCTTGCTATAAAATCCCTCATGTGTTCTTTGTGCTCCATCTTTGAATTTGTAAGCTGGGCGAACAACATATGATTGTCTTCAACGGGTTTGAATCTCGCCAAAAACTTCTCGCTCATAGTTGCCCAACTTGTGATATTGCCTGGTGCCAGGTGATTGAACCAGTCGGCAGCATTTCCCACAAGAGTCTCGACAAAGAGACGCACCGCAATGTCTTCATGTGCCACGTGCAAGACGACGCAAGCCATTGTGAACGCAGAAAAATGATCTTCTGGGTGTTGAGTTTGTAGAAACCCCTTGTTTCCCCTAATTCTGAATCTGACAGTTTGTCCGATCTTTTCTGAAGTTTTTGAGTTTTGGACGTGTCTAGGGTTTTAAGCAATAAATGAAGATGGCGATTTTTGCAAGTAATACAAAATAAATGCAATAAAATAGTATATCTCGGAGAACTACAAAATCTTTAACAAATACTGAAGCTTGTCCAATATATATTCTTCTGAATGTGATTACAAAAATAACCCAGATACATGCAAATGAGAAAACAATAATTTTTACTAAAAACCTGGAATCAGCAGCTTGCTGGTAAAAGACCTGAGATGGTACGGCTGCATGCAAATGCTCTTCTCCCTCTTTCTGATGTTCCCGAACCAAGCCAGGTAAAAGTGCGCCCCTGTTAGTGATGAGAAACTGGAGTGAAGTAGGGCGCTTTTGCATTGATGAAAAGAGACGTCCTCTTTCTGCTGGTACGGACTTTTGCTGCAGATTGGTACGGCTGGTGACAACAGCAATTAATTCAAATTAAGTGAACAGCCTTTGATGAATCTCCAATAGTCTCTGAAATAGGCGCTTGAACTGGAGAAGATGTGAATCTAGAAGAATGGCGTTTCCCCTTCCAAAACAAAATGTACGGCTTCCTTCTATAGTACGGCCCAGTACAGCAGTACGGCCTTTTAAGAACAGCAGCAATGAACATGAAGCACGTCCCTCTGTCTACACTGCCTATTCTTTGTGATATAATGCGCCTCTGGAGATAAATGTGTTCTGAAAGCAAAAACCCACTCAAGAACTCTGTAAGCATTTACTCTCTGAAGACCAATGGTACGGCCAGAAGTACAAAACAGCAAGTACAAAGTACGGCCTTCCTCAAATCAATGCTTGAATCCTCTGAAAGGTGCGACTTGAAGAATGGATGACTTCAGGATAAAAACTAATGCTGAAGCTCTGTGAATGATAAACCTCTGGTGTTTAAATCAACTGTGATGTTCTGTAATTCCTCCTGTATGAAGAAATCCCACGACTGGCAGTAGATCAGGTGTTATTTCACACCCTCTGAACTGTTCCGATGGAGATGGCTCGCAACGAATTTCGAACTCAAACCCTAAGGTCTTCGTCCTCCGGAAAAGACTGAAAATTTCCTGTTTCTCAAATGTCATAATGGCTCTCTTTCCAATGCAAAACCTTTTTCTTCTCAAAAGGGCGAATTCCTTAATAATAGGGATTATAAAATATTTAACTTTTAATCTTTCACTTTCTCCATAGTCTCAGCTAAATATTTTATAATAATTTTAATTTTCCAAATGGCCCCTTCCTGATGTTGGGCGCACTCCTCAAGGCAATCACTTAAGTTATAATTTTAAATTATAACTTTATATTATAAACCATTAAATAATTAATTTTAATCAATACAATTAAATATTAATATTTTCTCGCTTCGTGTGTCTATCATGCACCGCCAGAACTAAAAATAGGCAATGATGAGCCAGCCAATTGATCAAAACTCAACTGATTGCAAACGAAAGAAAGGCCAATGTCCTCGCCAAAATGGGGGGTGTTGAGTTCCATCGCCATGAAACCGAGGAAAACGCTTCCTTGACCCTTTAGGTAACTCATGATTTACCTCAAAGCCAAAGGTCCAATGTTATTGCCCCAAGGTAATGGGGGTGGACGCCGCCTCAGCATTATTGTTGTTATCATCCATTGCTTCGTGGATCATGCAATAGGATGCCGAGTGTGATCATTCCCCGTGAAATAAAAGCGCTTAGCTTTTCTTGAAGTTTTCTTGCCTCGTGTCTCTACCTGGCTGAAAACGCATGGCGTAAAACTAACACCTCGAGTGCGGGTTTGTACGGACCTATGCACACCGTAATGAGTGCTCTTCAAATTAGGAGGGGAAGCTCCCTCATAGTGCTGGAATGCGTGAAAAGAAAAGTAATCTAAGTCCTATCTTTTTGTTCTCAGCTGGAAGAGGCACAAGGTTAAGAAAACCACGAACGTTGCAGCTAAGGATTTTTTGGTTTCGCAGATCATTAACTACAACTAAACTAACTACTTTAAATCTATCCAGTTTCCTCAAGAAAACAGAGCATGATGAAATGGAGCAGGGATGATTATCTGACAATAAGTCGGGTACGGACTCACAACGTGAAGGCAAGGTGGCACAACTATCTACTTGTCTGAATAGGCTTATTGGAAACAACAATATACAATAAACTAAGTACAGATTCTCAACTTGGAGGCAAGGTGGCACAACTATCAGCTCAATCTGAATAAGTTTATTATTAACACACATCATACGATAACCAAGAACAGATTCTCAACTTGAAGGCAAGGTGGCACATCTATCAGCTCAATCTGAACGAGTTTATTGAACACATAACATGAAGGATAGCCAACTAGGATAATAAATTGCATTGGCGAGACACGCATACAATCTACGATCAACTAGCCACTATATCTAACTAAGGCAAGAATTCACCATCATAATTGCATGAAACCCTATGTGGCATAACAATTCATCATAATAGTAAATACTCATGAACAATACGAACAGCAATATTACAGGCAAGGTAGGCACAAGATATATTTCTCTCTCGCAAAAGTTCTATACAAATGAGCTTAAAAGCTCTTATTTATAGACATCAAAAGGTGTAGGGAACCCTAAAATCACCTTGAGTCAATCCATACCTTGCAATGCATGCAAGATTTATTGCTAATCCCTAATAAAGCAAACTATACAGTTAACTGGAAAACTACCATCAGTTAACCGAAACATCTAATCTAAAAATGGACAATTGTGCAAGCATGCACGTCCTTATTGAAAGCAAGTTAACTGGAACACTACCATCAATTAACGTAAAACCTAAATACAACTCCAAGTGAATAAAGCTAATCCCAGAATAGACATGCATGAGATGTGACAGCGAGTTAACTTGAAAAGGTAACGCCAAGTTTAACTCCCGTGTGTAATGTCTATCTTGAGAGGTGGGAACTGAAGTCTACTGGTCATGATCTCGAGCAAGCAATCCCTCAACGAGATTGTTAACTGCATCAGCATTTGAATGTCAGCAACTTAAGCAATCTTGGCAATCTTTGCACACTCAAACTAGCATTTCACTGACTGGTAACTTTGGCGGCTCCGTAACTGAAGTGATGACGACTATCTCCTCTGCAGCTTGATGCTTCTGACACTTTTGCATGACGAAACAGCGAGATTTGACTGCGCACACTTTGTTTGTGAGAAATGCAAACGAACTTGCTGTACACGCAAAATTCCAACAGTATCAACCCTCTAAACCGGCTTCGGAAGACAATCGGCCATACGAGGCATGCAACTATGTGGACTTAAGTGATTACGCCTGTCAACCCTTCGGATACGCTTGATACAAATTGGTCTCAGCTTCTCTGATGAAGTCATGAATTAAGACCGATTTGGTCTTAAATTCAGTCTACGTGAACTGCACTAAAACTCGCCTGATCGGAACACGGCTATATTCTGACAACTTTTCCGAAAGCTAAAAATAGCCTTTTGAAGAGTTATTTTCGCGAAAAATCTAAGATATGGGTTTTGTCCAGAAAAAGATTCTAAGACAACCAGAACGTCAGAAATGCGAAAATCTAACTTCTACTCGACCATGCAAAGAGTTTTCAGTTGAGAAAATTAGAAACTCGAGAACGAATGTTCTGAAGTTAAAAATTCCTGAAAAATCAAACGCACGATTTTAATTCGAGGAAGTTATATAGGAATGATCCAAATGTTGAGACTTGTCGAATTTTGCCAATTTCAGGAACATGCGAATTGAAATCTGAGAGAAATTTGAGAATCAAGGAGGAAAAAGATTTTTTTGTATGCTCTTCTTCAATGAAAATCGCCCTTGAATTCTTCAAATTTGCTGATGAATGTGAACAAAAACCTGCAAAAAGATTTGTTTGATGAAATCGCCCTTGATAACTGATGAAGAATTTGCCTTTGCTTGCTAAAATTCGCCTTTGCTTGAAAATTACGAATTTCTCTTGAAGATACGCCTTTGCCTTGAAGAAATATGAATTTTGCTTGAAAAATATGAATTTCTCTTAAGAAAAACGAATTTCTCTTTAGCTTTGTGAATAATAAATGAAGATGGCGCCATGTTTAAATAAGAGAAAATTCACACCAACTTGTTGACTGTAAGATTTAAAACCTCAGCTGAAAATAGAAGGCTTCTGATTGGACCCCTTTCAGTTACACTGATACTGACACTGAGTTCGGAAATAAATAATAATAAATTAATATTCATCATGCAATTTGCAAAGGCATCAATTTTAGAGATTCGCCATTTTAATGCCAAAATATGCAAAATAAATATTAAATATTATTTAACTTCAGTTGACAAATCGAATGAAGCTTTGAGATTCACCGGAAAACTTCACTGATTCCGAAAAGTCATCATTTGGCCTCATAGGCGTCCATTTGCTCAAGATATTGCACTTTTTATTAACTTCCTATTTTATAGTTGACGACAAAGTTACAACTGGCCAACTTCGACACTGATTTCTGAGTGACCGGGTGATGCTGAGACTGAGCTGGAGAATTCATCGTAAAGCCTACTGAACAAGGAAGAAACGTCTGCTAGGAGTCATCACTGCAAAATCCATCGTTTAACACCTCAAAAAATTAGGCGCCCTTGATTAAATTCATTTACGGGTTCTAGACTTAAACCATTTTCCTAAACTGCCATCTGACACTTCAAACAGCTACGAGAACGGTGAACCCTGCTGACAGGAAACGAAGCTCACTGCATGACTGGAGACATTCTGCATCCAACGAATATACACAAGGCATCTGAAAAATGCATTCAGGGCCTCAAAAGTAAAAGCGCGCCTGAGCCACAGTTGCACTGACACCATTTTGACGAAAGTTGAACTCTCAACCAAATGCCCTATTTTGACCTCTGATATATGGAGCTGGGATAACCCGATTCGAGCCACGTTTGTTTTAACAAACAGCCAGAAGGATCTACAAGAGAAGTCTCTAGAAGTGACGAAGCAAGAAAACTGCTTCTAAGACCTCAAAAACGCCAGTGCGTAATTTATTTAAAATATCTGCTCCATACTTGGCCATTTTCCGGATGTCTTCACTTTTTAGCATTTCGCCAAAGACCTCGCACGTACGAGTGTTTGCCAAATCCCGAAGGCTGATGGCTAGGCTCGTTGAATAGATAAAGTAATCACACTCAAGTCTCGTGAAGACTTCGAACACGAACGACTTCATCTGACAAGCCTAAAGGCTAGGCACCTCTAGACTGTAGAAATACAATGCAAATTTTATGCCAGCCCGCCCGTGAAATTACGTGCTTGGTAGAACCTCTGCCACGATCACCTGGAACGTCGGATTAACAGGCAACTTGGTTGAACGCGAAGCTGGACTAGAGTAGTACTGATGTCGGGAAGACCTCATCAACAAACTGAACCATCTTAAGGGTCATTTTGACAAGCGCCTCTGAGCTATAGTTGCACTGGAAACGCAACGAAGAAGCTCAAAGATGTGAAATCTTCATTATAAGCTCATCTTCAGACGTTGGCTGCCGGAGCTCTAGGACTCGGATGACTGCATTTGATAGCTCGTCGGATAAGCAGACTAGTCATGAAGAGATTGACTGTATTAGCCACCAAAAATACCAAGATCTACCCCCCCTTTAAGAAGGGCGCCCTCAAGCTATAGGCGCACTTTTTGCTGAAAAAGGACAAATTCCTCATATGTTAAACTTTGGGAATTTCAACTTCTATCGCCAGTTGCCGGAACTGCGGGTCTCGGAAAGCTTCGCTAGATAGCTCATCGGATAGCCAGACCAATTCTAAAGAGTTTGACTATATTTATGAGTACTTTCAACAAAATCTTGACCTTCAAAAAGAAGGGCGCCCCTGGGCTACAGGTGCGCTTTCTTGCTTTTCTTTGAAAAATCTTCAAAAATTAATCATTGAAATCATCATCTAAGCCACTGAAATGACCATGTGCAACGTGAAATGCTGTCATGAGACGCTCCTCCATCGTGAAAAGCTCCATTATGAGTTTCTGCTTCAGGTTCTGATCAATAAAACTGACTTTGACTGACAAAATATTGACAAAAACTCCATGCTTGATATTGCCCAAAACTGTATTTTACATCATTTAGCAAAGTTTAGACTATTTTATGCAAAATGCTTTGATGAAGCAAAAAATTTGGTTTGGGTACAACACATATGAGCAATTTATTGACTTCATGCTAACAAGATATACTAACTCTAATTTGATCAATTGATACAAGAAAGTCTACAAGTTATATTTTCACTCTTGGGTTATGAGTGATTTCTAGGCAATGGAATCTCCAAAATACAATTGCATCATCTTCCACTGAAGCAAAGTATAAGGCAGCAATCAATACAAGGTGTGAGACAATGTGGTTAAGAAGACTATTTGTTGATATTCAATTGGATCAAACTGCACCAACCTCACTTTATGTGACAACCAAAGTGTTTTAAAGATGGTGAAGAACCCAATTTATCATGTCAAGACTAAACATATTGAAGCTCATCATCATTTCATTTGACAATTGGTTGATAACGAAGACATTTGTCTTTATTATTGTCCTACAGAGGATTAGATTGCATACATAATGACTAAACCAATTGGTAAAGATAAATTTGTCGAGTTTAGAGATAACTTGGAATTGTATTTGGTTTAGTCATTAAGGGAGGTATTAGGTTAATTAAGATTAATAATGTTAGCATTATGGAATTAGTTTTATATTTGTTAGTATTGTGCTATCATTGGTACATTGTTGTAATTTGTTTTACACAGGTTGTAGCTTGTTGGGAATTTGTTCCTAAATAACAAGTTAGGTTGTTTCATTATTTGGCTTATATAATAAGCCATTCTACAACAAATTTTTCATTGGCTCCAAAATACAATGCTAATATAAAAAAGAAAACTTGCTAAAAAGTAGTAGTTTCTAAAAATAGATCTTTTGTTCTAAAACATGATAGATCTTCTAAAGAATCTTGAAGCCCTAAACATCAATCACTAACAACTTTTCCAACCTTTGAAATCCTATTGCAACAAGTTTGAAACACTAAGATCTACAAGAAATGAGCAAATTGCAACCCTGGACTCTAATGGTGCCCATTTATAATTGTTATGTCACTTGAAAGCTTAAAGGAGCATGATTCTTCTATCACTAAAACATAGTTCAAGCACACTTTTAAGGCAATCTTATCACCTAAAAGAGTCTAGGTGTGTGCTTCTTGTCAATGAAACATGCTTAGGTGCCCACATTTTTGTCATCCTTGCCACTTAACCTTCTTTTTCCCTATTAGGCGTACCCATCTATCACTTACGTCAACTAATCCTCTCTAAGTATGCTCCTTGCTCTCTTCTACTAACATGACCCTCCCAAGCTTACGCTTCATCCTTTTTCAACACTTAAGACTTTCCTAGGTGCACAGTTTAGATGTCTTCTTCGTTATTTATTGCCCAAGCATGCACCCTACTTTATCTTGCCACTTAAACTCATATTTGATCCATCTAGGCATGCATTTGAGAAATTTGAGCTAGTTAAGACTGCCCTATCTCCTACTTAGGCACTTCATTCACTCCTCTTGTCAATTAAGTTTTGTTTTGACATTTCTATGGCGTGCTTTGCAAGATTTCACCCAAGACTAGTTATATCTCCCTTTTTCTTTCTTGGCACTTCCATCCTCCTACAAACACTCCATCATGAATGTTTCTATTACCATGAACAACTTACTGTGCTTTCCTTTTGCTTATACTAGCATTTCATCTTTTGTTTTTATGCACGTGACTTGCTCAATAAAAAAATCTAGAAGACAAATATCTTATAGCTTAAGATTGACTATGCAACATTGGAGATAAGAACAAAAAGACACTTTTAACTCTCATACTAAATACTTCAACAAAAAATAGTGATCAATGAGAAAATGAGGCTCAAATAATGAGTTTTGTATTGGTGTAACAATTGGCTCTATCTAGGGACCATGGGACATACTTATGCCATTGGAGAACCATAGAATCTTTGGCTAAAAAGTGTTGGTATCTATCCATTGGGCAAAAGAATCAAGCTTATTTCTAGCACCTAAATAGAAAACTAACCTAACCTAAACAAAAACAGCAATGAAAGCAAACACATTGTGGGAAAGGGAAGCACATTACTGGATGACAAACATGGAGAATGATATCACTTACTTAGGGATGGACATGAGTAAGAAAACTAGTTGGACAAGACCATTTACAAGTTGGGAAAATAGCAGCCCCTCCATTTGAGTTGGGAATCCAACCTTGGTAGTGCGCATCCTTAAAACCTTTGTGAAATATGTGTGTTGATCAAGGGTTCAAGATGATATGAAAAATCATGCAAGTAAAACTAAAACACAAACTCATTAATGAATTGTGCCTGAGATAGTCTTCTTCATTGAAATTTAGCTCCATCTATTGGAAATTCTTTGATTCCTTTTGAATATATCTCACAGAGTCTTACAGTTGCAACACATCCTCAAGAATGATGATCGCCTTGAAATCTATTCCTTCATAATGCTCCTAATAGCCTTCTCCTTCCATGATATCTATTTCTAGCACTAGCTCGCTAACAACTAATGTATGTTCAACACCTGATTCTTCTTCAATGATATACAAGGGAGTTGTTGAGGATGAAGACAAGCATGAGTGAAACTTCAAAAGAAAATTCACTATGTACTCCACATAAGATCTACTTTCGAGGTGTTGTTGGAAAATCTTAATATTTGATAATAAATTCTTTGTATCCAATCCCAACCTAAGGTGTGATTTAGATCTTGAATTTTCCTCAAACAAATGAAAGTGTTCTTCCTCCAACTATGATCCTTCATCAACATCATGAAGACTATATTCTCTAGCAGCAAACTTCTATTTCCGGCAAAGGTGGCAGTTGAAACTAATGTCCATCATGTTTAATGCTCACATGAACAAGCAGACTGAAATCATAATATCCTCGTTTCCTATCCACGAAGTCAAATGTTGAAGAAAGATATCAACCTCTAATAAGAAACTCTCCATTTCTTCAACAATCACTTGTTTGAACAATTTGAGTGATCTGACTATTCTCAATCTATCCTCTGCAAGTCCCTCAAATAATCCTTCAAATGTAGAGAAAAATTCATTTGACACATTGTCATCCATGGCACACTCTTCTTGCCAAGTAGAAAAAGACAAATCACCACTTTGCTCTACAAAAACCTATCTTCCTCAAAGAATATTATGATATACTTGTGCAATTCCTTCTATGTCCAACATAGAAGATTGTTCTTCTCTAATCAATAGTCGTTCATCATAGAATTTGAGCAAGGCTTATGAGATAGACCAAAATCCCAACTCATCTCCATGATCTACTAATGAAGGAACAATGATGGGCTCTTGAGAATAGGACACTATTGGTGGATCCTTTAATGGATTCTTGTCGTGTGTTTTCCTCTTTTCTACTCCATGCTCTTTTTCAACTTTCTAACTCCACGAGCATGCATAGTCAATAAACACTTGCTTGTGTAAATTCCTATGAGGATGTCTCTAATATTACTGAGCTAGAACATTTTGCTAAGTTTTTTCTTCATATTTGTGATGTCAGACACCATCATTTTCAAGAGAGGATCAATTGAACTTTGAATCATGGGCCTGATTGAATCTTTTCTAATTTTGTCAGTGGTAATCATGTTGTCTTCTAACATAACTGCTTGTTCATAAGCTTGTTCTAGTTCATCATTTCAACAAGCTTTGATCATGACAAGAATTTATAAAATAACTCAATAGGATCTCTAGAGATGGCTTCAAAAGAACACTAATCTTGCAAACAAAGCAACTAAATCATGCAACAAGCTTCCTCATTGGGTCGGTATTTTCCTTCCTTGCATTTGAGAGTTATGCAAACAAAATGTGGCCATCTTTAGCTAGCTAGAAACATGACAAGAATTTCTTGTGCATGATCTCTCAATTGGTGATTGAACCTATGATAAGATGGTGAAACCAATCTACTATGCCTTCCCCCAAGGTCTCAACAAAAAGTTTGATAGCATCTTCATGTGCCACACCCAAAATATTGCATGTTGTGATGAAGGCTACAATGTGCTCATTAAGGTGCTATGTGGTGTCATTGTACTCTCTTTCTTGCTTTTTGGAGCTTTTAAAGCATTTAGCTTTTAAAACAATGATTTTGGATAAAATAATGAATATCTTATCCTAAAGAAAGAATAAATAGAAACCAACTTAAAACAACATAAAAATAGGCCTTCACTCTACATCCAATAATAGAACTTCTATAAACATCAACTACAATAAATAGTCATAGCTAAAAATAGCAAGTTGATGCATGAACATCCTCTATGATTCTAAAATAGCTTTTCACTCTAAAATCTGATGGATTCTCTAAAAAAAGAACCTTTCCAAATATAGCAGCTGTTAAAAATTTAAATTTAAATGCAAGAAACCTCTCTATGATTCTCTCAAAACGCAAACTTGCTAAAAATAGTAGTAATTTTCATTCTAAAACATGATGGATCTTCTAAAGAATCTTGAAACCCTAGCCACCAACCACTAACAGCTTCATCAACCATGGAAATCATATTGCAACAAATCCGAAATGCTAAGATCCACAAGAAATCAGCAAAGAGCAACCTTAGACTTTAAGGACACCCTTTTATGATTGATATGTCACTCAAAGGTTAAAGGAGCATGATTCTTTCACTTCTACCACTAAAACATAGTTCAAGCACACTTTTAAGGTAGACTTGACACCTAAAAAAGTCTAGGTGTGTGCTTCTTGTTTTCTTATTGACAAAACAAACTCAAGCATGCGTTTTTGCTATCTTTGATATTGAACATTCTTCTTCTCTCTATTGGGCATGTCAATCTATCCCTTAAGTCAACAAATCCTCTCTAGATGTGCTCCTCAATCTCAAATGCTAACATGAACTTCCCAAGAATGCACTTCATCCTTTTTCGCACTTACCACTTTGTTAGGCAGGCATTTTAAATGTCTTCATCATTGTTTATCAGCCAAGCACACTCCCTGCCTAATCTTGCATTAAAGGAATTTGAATCACTTGAAATTTTTCTATCTCCCACTTAGGTGCTTCATTCACTCCTCTTGTCAATTAATCTCTAGTTTGACATTTCTAATAAGTGCTTCAAATTCCAACTTTCACCAAAGACTTGCCAAATCTCTCTTCTACAAATGCTCTATCATGAGTGTTTCCATTACTATGAACAGCTTGTTGTGCTTTCTTTTTGCTTGTATTGTCATTCCATCTTTTTATTTTGTGCACATGACCTGCTTAATGAACAACAAAACCTAGAAGATAGATAGATATCTTAGCTTAAGATGAAGTATGTAACATGGGAAACAAGAATGAAAAGACACTTTCAGCTCTCATACGAAATACTTTGACAAAAAAAATAGTGAAACACAAGAAAAGGGCTCAAATAACTAGTTTCATAGGTGTGTAACAAACATCTAGGTTTTCCATGTATCATAGGTTTCTGCCATATAATGGATCTTTGGTTCAATATTTGTAAGGATAATTGGGATTCTTGTGGTTATCATCCTTGGACTGTAAATAGCTCCATAAATAGATTATCTATGTCAAAATAGTTGTTACTTTTTCTTAACATAGAAATGGTAGAAGACTACACCAAAAGCCTTTTACCACAGAATTAATTTGAAATATTGAGCATTATCTCTTAGAGCTCTTGGCGAATATTTAGACCAACATCAACAGAATGATAGCCTGCAAGGTCCCTAGGCTAGAATATTAGCTTATGAGTTTGATCCTATTGACTATTGAATACAGATCTCCTCATCGAAGACCCAAATGATTCAGCATCAAATTATCAATACATCATACAGCAGGGTATCACAGGCTAAAACAATGATTTCATGTTCTAATCAAATAATTCTAATTATGCAGAAATGGGTTGTGATTCAACCTTAGAGATATATCCTGAATAAACATAAACAGTTTTATCCAAATTTTGAGTTCAAGTTATAATATCAAACCATTTCTTACCCTCCCTTTATTCTTCTCTTCATGTTGTTTGTTTATTTCAAGAAAATGCTCAAAAATTGAATAAACCGAAACAATCTTATTTTATTTCATATTTTTTCTTTTTCCTTCTACTCCTTCAGTCCCTTTTACAACAAATTTGGTATAATAAGAAATATATGGTTTTCTTTTTCTTAAGTTCAGATCTTGTCAAATTCCAGCAATGATAGTCTACATCAAAGAAGGGATAAGGGATGCTTGGTACTATGGTAGTGTCTATTGTGCAACAAGACATATGAGCTATGCCTCTACCATTTTCTGACATCTGTGTGAATAATTGAAGTGGTGCCCTGCAATCATTATATCAATATGCATTTGTGAAAGAGTTAAATCTCCAATGTTTATTGAAACTTTTCATTTTGATTGAGAAGTTATTTATGATTATTAATTGCTGTGTACTTTAGAATTTCAAATCTAGATACTCTCACACATAGACGTGTGTGTGTGGGTGTATAACTATAGACACAATTGCACACACATACACCCACACATCATGGAAACTGATCCATTCTAACAGTGGTGAAGGCCTTTAAAGTAATCTTATTTGCATGGCATGCCGATATTGATGTTTTCTAACATAATGCTCAGTAACCATGGATCATTCATATCAGAGAGTATACTTTGAAGCCTTCCAATACAACATTTTACTGGAATACCAATGTGTTATCTCTGGAAATCTTTAATAAGTAATTAGATCAAGACCTAAAGAAAATGGCAACTGACAAGACACAGTAGTAATCCTATTTTGTACCTTTTGATTTATCACATAGACTAGAGAAAAGGTTAAGTCTACAGTATTGTGGGACTGGTTGAATGGAAAATCCTTTAATAGCAACGTAACCATACCTCAGACATATTTCTCATTCGGCAGAAATGATATCTTATCCAATAACACTATGGGATTAATTGCATGCAAAATCCATCAATATCAACTAGACATACCTCAGACATATTTGATAGTTCCCATTCAACAGAAATGATATCTGGGTTCAAGCTTAGATGACTAATCCTAAACATACAGAAAACAGTTTCACTGAGTTCCAGTAACGGTGATAAACCGTTCTAACTATTTTCTTTTAAATTTGTACAAAATCTTGCTTCAGAATTTGATTTCAGACTCTTCAACTTCATAGATGCCTTGTCTACCACACTCTAAAGCCTTAAAACAAGATTAGAGATCTATTTGTTTTTTATTTATCTAGAGGAATATACAGAAAAGAATCAACAGGTGTAGAACCATCTTGGCAGCCACATGATATACATGCACCATGCAAAAGCGACAAGATTGCCTCTGAGTTCAACTAGATTACCATACGTTAAAAACAAAAGAAAAATTATAGTGCATTGCATCAGCCTGAACTCCATGGACAAATGTAAAGGTACCCCGTGCATATGTAACAAGCACACCGTTCTCCTAGGAGATTCTTTTTCTCTTGGTTAGTCATCTTTTTGAGTTTGAACTTTATAACTATTTTCATCCGGAAGATATAAATTATCATGTTAAATCATTCACATGTACATAATATGAATGTTATTTTCAAGCCACGACCTAAAATGAACAGGTGAATCTATTAACAATTTTACACCCACATGGATACAAAGGTACCCTGAGAATGGTAAAGCATGTGTTTAAATTGAGAAAGAAATCAAGGGTCATTCGATTTCAAAAGAAATGACAGGACCACAATGGTCCAAGATTTACCCTTGCATGTAAGGGAGAAATAAAGTTGAAGGCTTCACTGTAATTGCTGAAAGAAGCAGGAGGGTGTTGCTCGTCTTATGTTAAGTAGTCTGCAAGAAAGACTTCACATGCTACTGCTGAAAGAAGCAGAAGGGTGATGCTCTCCTCTTCTTTTAACTTGTAAGTAGTCTGAAAGAAAGATTTCTCATGCTACTGCAGTTGTTGGTGCTAAGATACTCTACACATCTCAAGCAAAAAGGATACAAGCAAGTTGAAACCTCGCCATCATGCACCATGACTAATGTTCAGCTTCATGTCATTCCAAATAGTACAGCAGCTTGTAGCAAATATTATGCCTCCATTTATTTGACTTACAATTGAGGAAAATAACCACGTCCACTTCATCCAAATGTCAGTCTTAAAAGGAAAAACAACAAAGACTCCTCATCTGATGAACAACAACTGTAATCATTTGAGATCATTCACAGAAAGTTTCTTTTGGTCCAATACAGGACTAGTGCATTTAAATTTATTGATAACAAGATTCCTTGTAACTAAAAGATACCTTACCATGCTCCTTTTCGATATACGTTTATCATACTTATGTGCGGCCCACTCTGCATCAAAGAAAATTTTCTTTCGGTGTAATCTATTATAGATCTAGTGATTTGCAGCTTCATTACATGAACGAAAAATATCAAAAAAATAAATGGTAAACGACTGAAAACAAATCAAGGGTGATACAGATAGGAGCTAACATTAAACAAATGCTAACCCTCCAGCTTCATATTTGAAAAGAAAAGAACACATAGAAATTGTTTGTTCCGTCATTATAAACCATTATATGAAGTCAACTCTAAATCCTGCAAAATGCGAAATAAAAATTGCAAAGAAAGGCAGTCGTTGGAGAAAAGGATGAAAAAACTCAAACGTTAAGCTCTCACTAAAGAGACCAAGCTACCTACAGGAGATTTTTTGAGAAGAAACGCCAGTAAAATTAAATTTTAAATAATAGAAAACACGCAGTTACACCATCTGATAATGAAGAAGATTCGTTGCATACCTGTCTTTGCTGAGCATCCTGCGGAGGAGGTCGGAAAAGAGAAGAAGATTGCAGGCCTTCAATCCACTTTTGCCTTGGCAAAGACATCAAATCCCTTTGAAGTGCCGAATATTATTTCGAACCGTTGGTCCTATGAAAGGCCCTTCAGCTTTCAATATTAGAAAGATCTCTTGAACGCTATTTTTTCCGCTAGATTTGATTTTTCAACACACAAAGCAATGGTCAGCAAACCTCCATTTCCAAAATTTTCCAGCCAAAATTCTTGGTGTAAAGAAAGCCCATACAATTTATTGGCGGACCTCTGGATTGCACATTCCACCATAAATTCAAGATATAGAAGTCTGACTGAACAGGCTTCTTCGAAATCGAAAAGATAAACCACAAAAAACTCACTCAGTCTGTTCCGTATCTCTTACTGACAATAACATAATAAAGCAGCGCTTGAAATAGCAAAGAAAATAGGAGCGCCAGAATAGCAAGAATAAACAGATATCCAACCCTTCAGCAAAACAGAAACTTTGCCTTTGCACTACTTGACATGAATTGTTGAAATGTCTACTTCTCCAGTATCTCAAACAACTGCTTAAGTATTTTATCCTCTTGAAAACTTTTGCCTACCGTATATTTGACAATAAAGGGTGATTTTTGGCTCTGTGAAAGCCCAAATGACTTACAAAATTTGAACCTGAAAATGTAAGACATTAGCTCTTTGAAGATTTACGCGATTTTCAGGTTAAAGTTTGGCTGGCAAGGGTTTGAAGCCCTTCTTCATCTTGCTCATTTGTTTTGTTTCAGACTTCCCTGGCCATTCTACGTGCTTCGACCGACGTGGCGCTCGAACCTCGTGACGTGGCTTTGATATTTTCCAATGCATGGATGGATGTCGATGCTGCGCTTTTGTGGATACCCATGCGTAAGAGCGCATATAAATGTATGTATATGGACGGAGGGTGGCCATCAACCAGATATTGACAAAAATGGCCCTCCTTCCGTTTTAATCTTCCTTTACCGAAAAAATAGAAATCTAGCCCAAGTATGGAGAAAGTTTAACGGCATTCCCCAATCAACGAGCTTCGCATAGAAGTCGTTTCCTTTGGTTTTAATACAAGCGAAGATAGTTAATGATGTTTGTGGCTAGGGGATAGTTGGTAGTACAAGCAACCAAATTTTGATGTAAGTACCATAAATAAACTTGTCCTCCTCCAAATTTTGATGTAAGTACCATAAATAAACTTGTCCTCCTCCCCTACTCCTCAGATAATAATTATAACTAGCATATATATATTTAAAATAATCTATATATAATAAGTGGAGAGATATTTTGTTTAGATTTTTAGATTATTTTTTAACATCTGTTTTTGAAATTTTGAATGAAAAACTGAAAAAGTAATAAATTAAAATGATTTCAGAAAAGAAAAACTATAAATGTCTCCCTCTAAAAAATTAAAAAATTTAATAAATTAATAAATAGCATAAACTATTCTTATTATAACTTATCAATGTGGGGGTGCATAGAATTAATTTTATGTGAGATTTAAGGACGACCAATGCACTTGTCAATATTAATAAATAAAACTACCTTTTTAACTCCCACCACCAGCAGTTGAGATTTAAGGACAACCATTTATAGGGTTTCATGAAACCTAGATAATAATCTCGATTTGCACGCGAAATCTAATTGAAATTTATCTGAAATTTCTAATCATTTTTACAGTGAGGATATAAACGGTGAGGATTTATTATTAATGAGAGATTTAATGTGGATTTTTTGTGTACACAGAATCAGGATTTATTATTAATGCAAGATTTAATGTGGAGTTTTTGTGTACACAGAATCTTTTAGCTCATGTTGTTTTGTGACTGTAGGAAGCCTCTCGGTTTAATAATGCGAGATTTAATGTGGAGTTTTTGTGAACACGAAATCTTTTAGCTCATGTTGCTCTATGACTATAGGAAGCCTCTTAGCTTAATTAATTATTATAATTTATTCAATATTAATTACAATGTTAATTGTTGGAGGATGAGTGAGGAAGGTGTATGAGCTCTGCTAGGGTTTTGTGGTTTATGCAATCACCCTTAGCCCCTCTTATGTCATACTACGCATTTTGTGCAGGAAACCCCTTTTTTCTTCTGTGTATGGCTGTATTTACTGCGGTTTTTGTGTTTTAATATGCCTTCAACCAGCTCTAACCTACCAGTTCATGTTGGTGTTAGCGGTTCGACGGCGCTGCTCAATGGCTCCTCCTCCGAACAAACGACCCCAAAAATTTGTTCTGAAAGTCTTTCACGAGGTAAGTGTTCCGACTCCCCAGCTAATGTGGTTTTGCCTTTACCAGATTTTGATGTTATTTGTCAATGGCTTGAGCAACATACCCTTGTGGGTTATTTTGTTGGGAGGACTCCCCCTTGCTTAAGGAATGGGTCAGCAAGGCCTGGGTCCCTCATGGGGTCCACCTTGATATGGTCCAAAATTTAACCAAGGGTTTTTTTTGTTCCGCTTTGCAGAAGTCAATCATGTCTAGGCTATCTTAGCCCACGGTCCCTGGTATGTCAGGTCCTCTTTGTTGGTTTTCCAGGCATAGACCCGAGATTTTGCTGTCTTAGATGACACCAAGTTGCAGGTCCCAATCTGGATTGAATTCTCTGGTCTGCCTTTGCCTTGTGTGCCTTTTTTGAATCATATTACATCCTCACTAGGGAGGGTCATTTGTATTGAGCCTAATAGGTTTTTCCAGGCCCGGCCCCAGAAACAGGTTTGTGTGGAAGTAGACCTCTCCAAGGATTTGAAAGAATCCATTGATATTCAAATTGGAGCTTTATGGCATACCCAGAAAGTCACTTATTTTAATTTGTTCAACATGTGTAGGTGTCAGTCTGCAGATCACAAGATTAGAGACTACCCTTTAGTAGTGCCTCGTACACCTTCTCCGCCACGAGATACTTAAAATCCTCGTCAGGCGGAACCTTCTACTGCCAAACTCGATGAAAAATGGACCACGGTCAGAAGCCGAAAAAATAAGTCCACTAGTTCTAGGTCGGCCTCTAAGGCCCCTAAACCATCGAAAGTTGTTTCAAACCCTTCAAGGAAGGGGATGGAAGCTCCTGTCGGAGTTGATAATGATTTGGTGCAGCCCAAGACAAAGGAAACACCTCAGCCTGTTGTCGTTATGATTGCTCAGTCAAGCGTTTCTCTTCCCATTTCGGGAGCTCAAAGGTGGTCTCGCAGTCCTTCTCCACCGCCTGAAGCTGGTGAATATGTGCAAGAAAAGTGGAGATTTTCCTCTCCTTCTATTTAGATTGGGTCAGTTCCACCAGAGTTTTTGCGGAATTGTTTCTCTTCCCTGAATGAAGAGGAACCAGACTCCGACAATATGGAGGAGTTTCATTCATGAATTTCCTCTCATGGAACATTTGAAGTCTGATGGACCTCTCCAGAAAGTATTATGTTAAGGATACTTTACGCAAATATTATGGTATTGAAGTGCTTTGTCTCCAAGAGGTTAAAATTTTTGGATTCTTGCTTGTTTCGACTTGTCGTTCTATTTGGCCAGCCAGTAAAATGTTTTGCACTATGCATGAGGCTGGGCATGGCAAAGTTGTCACCCTTTTGTCCCCATGGTGGCATGCTTGTGTGGTCAACCATGGGTCTGATCCTACTCATCGGCTCGTCTGGATCCTTCTCAACATTGATAATCATTCCTTTGGGATTATTAATGTTTATGATTCTAATGATGTTGTTGAACGCTCTTGGCTTTGGCATTGGATTGTTGATTCATTGCCAGTTGCTACTTGGTTATTTTGTGGGGATTTCAATATGGTTGAGATGGTGTATGAAAAGGATGGCACCTTGCCATTCAGATGGGCAGCTGGTGAAAGGGAGGCGTGGTTTTACATGCACAATAAATTGGGGCTTTTTGATCCCAATATTGGCCAGCGCCATTCTCATTCTCTCAGGCACACTTGGTGTAATTTCAAGGCCAATTATGACAGAATATTTAAGTGCCTTGATCGTGCCATGATCTCAGCTCAATCTTTTTTCTCTTTTGACAGCTCTTCTCTGTCGGTTAAGTCATTAGTGGACGTGACTCTGTCTGACCACTTCCCCATTTCTTTTCGCATTGAATGGGAGACTCAACAGCCTCGCACATGTAAGACTCAATTCTTTTTGAACATGTCTTTGCTTTGTCACAAACCTACCCTGGCCCACATTCGCAGAGTCTAGAATCTAGAGTGTAGGCCAACTCATCATATAGGCTGGATTACTTGGTGGAATGGTGCTATCACACGCACGGCTAGATTTTTGTGCATTTATGGGTGCCAACTGGCTATCTTTTGTCGACGATCTTATGAGGCTACCACCACTAACCTGTGTTCAGCTACTGAGGCTTTGGCGGCCATCCCCTTTTCCCCATCATTGCAAGTCAGGGTGGAAAAATTATGACACAAAAATCAAGTTGCAGATAATTATGCTGCTAGAGGTGCGCAAATCAAAGCCCAACTACACTGGCTTAAAATTGGTGAGCGTGCCTCCAAAGAGTTTTTTTGGAATTGTGTGCCAGGAACTCATCCCTGGGCATTAAAACAAATCAAAGATGTCATTCAGGTGCTCTCTGAGTTCCCTGACATTCTCTAGGCCTTTGTGCATCATTATGAGTAGGTTTTCACTGCACAAGAGCCCATGTTTGTGCGACAACAAGCCCTCTAGGATTGCCTTGCTATTGTGCCAAATAGGCTTTCTTCAACCCAAAAAAAATTTTACGATCAATTGTTAATAATTGATGACCTCAAGGACGTTGTTCATTCCATGGCTAATGACAAAGCCCTGGGGATTGATGGTTTCCCTTGTGATTTTTACAAGGCCCTTTGGGATTGTGTTGGGCAAGATCTGTATCATGTTTACTTAGAGGTTTTTCATGCTAAATCTCTAGGTAACTTAATAAACAAAAGCAATATAAAATTCATACCTAAGTCTAATGATCTTGAGGATATTTGCAACTGGAGGCCTATCACGCTTCTCAGTGTCTCCTACAAAATCATTGCCAAGGCTTTGGCTCTGAAGATCTGCCATCTTTTACCTCAGATTGTGTGCCTGGAGCAAACAGGGTTTATCAAATCAAGGTTTATTCTGGATAATATTATTGTTGTTTGGGAAGGCATGGAATGGGCCAAGGATTCAAACCAGAAAGCCATTTTTGTTAAAATTGATTTTTCCAAGGCCTATGATGGCATTGAATGGCCTTTTATTCTTGCTATGTTGCAAGATTTGGGTTTTGGGCCTAATTTCATTCAATCTGTTCAAATGCTCTTTGTGGATGCCTTTGCTTGTATCACCATTAATGGTCGTCAGTCTTCTACCTTTAGGCTCTTTCATTCCATTCGGAAAGGGTGACCTCTTGCCCCCTCCCCATATGTGCTTGTTGCTGAAGGATTTGGCTATCTTTTGGCCAACGCAGTTTCCCAACAGCGGGTTAAGGGAATTTCACTATCTTACTCTTAGGCTCAACTGGTTAATGGCCATTTTGTTGATGACTCTTTCCTCACTCTCCTAAAGGAAGAAGAAAATAGTAAAGCGGCCCTGGATTGTCTTAATACTTTTTGCCTTGCTTTCGACTCTGCCATTTAGTGGCACAAAACTTTGTGCTACAAACAGTCTATTTTGCCCACTCCTCCTTGGTTTTAGCAGTATAATTGGAAGTGGATTGGGCCAGGAGAAATTTTTTGTTTCCTGGGATTCCCTTTTCTTTTTAGGCATCCCCGACTAAATTATGGCAAGTTGTTCTTTCCAGGGTTGAGAAAAAGCTTGCTTACTGGATTACTAAGCCCCTCTCTTTAGCAGGGAAATTCCAAGTGTGCTCCAAAGTCCTTGCGCCTACCCATGTTTATTATTCTTCCTATTAGGCCCCGTCAAAAGCTACCTATGACAAGCTTGAAGAATTGCTCCAGGATTTTCTGTGGGCCTCTGCTAATTCCCACAAAGGGTTTCACCGTGTTTCCTGGGAGTTTTTTTGCCTTCCCATAGATTCTGGAGGGCTTGGGTTGCTCTCCACTCAACGGCAAGGGACTGCCTTATATGTCAAATGGATAATCTATGCCCTTACTAGCGATGAGGCCTGGAAACTTCTTCTCAAACATTGTATTCAATCAAACTTTCCTATTCATAGACCCGCCTGGAAGGGGATTGGCTTTCAAACCCTTCTAGTCATGGAGGAACCAGTCCAAATTGTGGGGACTTTTGTGGCCAAAAGCATTTGGAGAACCTAGGAGGCAGTTAAGCCCTGGCTTCACTAAGTTGGTTTTGGTTTCTGTGATGGGCTTTCACTCAACCAAAAAAATGTTTGGTGGTCGCCTCTCTTTGCTAGCAATGGTCAGTCATTGGCTAAGTTGCCTTGGCTTAAGGCGCTCAGATTCCACAAAAAGGGTATCCAGACTTTGCAACAGATTTTTCATAGACCCACAATGCGTATAATGTAATGGGAAGAACTTTGTGCCCTGTACAGGCTTCATAACCAGGATCATGCAACTTTTGATGGTTTGGTGAATGTTATTCCTACTAAGATGCTTCACAAGGTTGGAATTCATGGGACCAAACCCTGGTGGAAGGACTAGAAGTGGTACCCAGACACCCCTTTCGAGAATTACAAGCCTAGGCTTGGTTACAGGTGGCTTTCACCACATTTTCCTATGATTCAAAGCCTGAACCAGAGGTGGTTTCTTTAATGTCCTGCTCATGTCTAGCGTAGAAGATTTGTTGCCACTTGGTCTATAAGTGTTGAGCTGAAACTTTCCCACTTTTCTTGGTGTATTCTTTTCCAAGGCTTGCCTGTGGGTTCTCGGCTTGTTCACCTGGGGGTCCAGGACCCTCGTTTCCCTTTTTGTGGGCAAGCTGAGACTTTTAAGCATCTTTTCTGGTTTTGCCCCAAAGCTTAGCAGTTTTGGACTTGGATTCATAACTTCTTTTGGCCCTTTAGGTCGAAGCCTTTCTCCTAGCATATGGTTCTACTGGGAGACTCACCCAGATTTTCTGCTAAGTATACCCAGCTTTGGCACACTTTCAGGGTGGAAATCCTCTTCAATATATGGAAAGATAGAAATGCCTACATATTTGCTCATTCTCAAATGGATATTAATGTTTCTTTATATGCTAAAGCTATTATTTGTTCTAATGTGCTCCTACAGATTCAGGTGTAGGAAAACAAAGTTGCATTTGAGGTTGCTCACATGCAAGTGCTTTTGGACCACTGGGGCAATGCCCCGTGTACTATTGCTCATGTGCCCACTTCGCCCACCTCCTCCCATGGTCGTTCGCTTTCTCAGGGCCAGCAGCAAAGTGGTTTTGTACGCCCCCACTCTCAACCTCCTCTTCAGCGTGACTCTTACCCTCCTTGGCAAACTCACTCTCCTCTACTACGAGCTAGCGAGGGATGGCCCACTAGCAGTGCTTCAGGGAGCAGTGGTGGCAGTTCTGGGTGGCCCTCTAATGACACTCCTGCTTCTAGATTTGGTTGCCCAAATTGTGGCAAAAATTTTATGCGTCTGGCACTTGCAATCTCACCTCGCCACGAGGATAAAGATAAAGAGAAGGAAAAAGATGTTGATGATGGTTGGGGTCCTCCTCCTAACGTCACTCCAGACCCCGCTGATGTATGGGGGAAGAATATGGATGACAGAGACCCTCCTGGCTCTATTGGCATTGTGTTGGCCACTTAATGGCCCTTTTTTATGTGTTTTGTAATCATGGACTTCTAGGCTCGGCCCATGTGACTAGTTGATTTTTTGGTTTTTCTAGGCTTTGCCCATGTGACTCTCGGGGTGTGCCTTCTTACCACCCACCTTTTTTTTGTGAATATGTAACTTTATCTTTATATTAATATAGATATTTGCCTATTCATAAATAAAAAATTATATTAATTACAATGTTGTAATTATGTATTAATTGTAATTGATTTATTGTTTAGTGATTAGTCATTTTTTTCTCTCTTATTGACTCAAAACTCAAATCTAGCAGTTTCATATGTCATATCATTCAATTCAAAATATTGGTAATTCAAGTCGTGCAACATTGTCCATCTTATACTAGATCATGCATGTGATCATATGCTCTAGACTAAAATAATGTTGAAGCCTTTTATTTTAAAATTTATTTTTTACCATTTTATACACTATTGAACTCTTATAATGTAATTATTACCCATCAACAAACATGTTGAAGGTTTAAAATTATGTATCTAGGGCTTGTATTTAAAAGCACTGCCCTAGTTCATTCTAATTCACATGTGTTCATATGAAATCACCAATTAGGACAATGTATTCACATTATCAATCATTACCTTGTCAATTACAAATTTAACTATTCTATTATATTCTATATACGTCAACACCCAACACCTTTGTCTATTTCTCTAGTTAAGTATTGTTGAATCAATCCAAGGACATAATTGTTAGCAAGTGTAGACACCTAAAAATACACATCATGTCTTAACATTTCCATTTTGCTATCCCCAAGCTATTTTCATGGGTCCTCAATCTAAATTATATTGTCATTTTGCTAGTATGAGCAACCACGTCTTATTATTCATCTAAAATAGTAAATCTTGGAGCACAACCACCTTTGTGATGAAATGGGAACTGTTTCGTGGGATATTTTATTCTATTTCATTTTTATTTATGATTTTTTACTCTATCAAAGGTGTTAGTTAGATATGGAATATATTTTAATCTTTAATATTTTCATTTTTATTTTATTTCATTTCTTGTTGTTCACATTCTTGACATGCTTGGTGAGACTTGTCCCTCATCTAACCCTTGTATTTTGTATTTTTTCCTAATTTGATTTTATAGATTTTATCCTTTTTAAGAGAGACTTGGAGGTGAGATTTTATAGGGAGCTTGTTGATACAAAATGGACCTCATAATTGAGTATGGAAGGCCCGAGACATAAAAAATCACATTTAATATGACATATTTTGATGAAGGAAAAGGAAAACATTTTCAATAAAAATATAGAATTTTTCTAAGCTCTTTTTTAGTAATATGTATAGTTGTATGGATTTGTACCATTCACATGATACTTTAATTACTACACATTTTACATTATATTAAAATTATTATCTTTTTACTTGTTAGTTAGTCTTTTAATTGCAAGGGCTTAACTACCTAACTAAGACTCCCCCTTTTTGGACCTTAAAATAACACTTTTATTTTAAAATAACATAATTTTTTTCTCATATATTAGAATTTTATTTTTTACATGCATTGAAAAGCTAACTCATAGTGGTTTATTGTGCATGAGATAGTTTTTATTGATTCTAGGCCAAATTTCAAGTATAACCATTCAAACTCACTCTTTGTTTTCAATCTTCAAACATACATATATTTTGCATACAAAATGTAAATTTGACAAAAAAATTTGAAATTACATAGAAAATCATGAAGAACATCATAAAAAAAATTGCTATGTGCTAATATTTTTCTGCAAGGGATTAAATTTTATTACTAATGCATCTTTCTTGTAGTAAATCGCTTGGTAAAGACTTATCTTTTGAAACATGTTAGAGTAATCATGCATTAGCTAATAATTAATTAGTCTTTAATTGATTATTAGTCTAATTAATTTCATGCACTTAAGCTAAACATAGGAGTGTTTTTTTATGTTAACTAGAGTGAGCTTTTATTAGATCATTTTGTCTCCTCACACATGATGAATACACTTGTCATGATCTAATATTTTTATCATTTAGGGTTGCTCCTATAAAGCACTCACCCTCATTGCATTATCGCTCAATCTCCTTGAAGATTCTTGAGGTTCATTTTGTAAGTTTTTTCTTGTTGAGATATAGCAAATTATTGGTTGCAACTCTCTTGTGTGGAAGGTGTTTTTGTTTGTTGTTGGATCCTAGGACTTGTGTTTATTTGCAGTTCTAACATGGTATCAAAACATGGATTCAACAAACTCTTCTCCATTTTTGAGTTTTTTTCTCAATTAGGGTTACAAGAGCAAATTTGGAATCTTCATTGTTTTTTTGCAATTTTTGGTGTTGGCAAATTTTTCGTGCACATACTGTACAACACTTTTTTCAAAAAATATAAAAAAAATTAAAATTAAAAAAAATTATTATGTTTTTCCCTTGCCGCCCCAAGGTCACATGGGTGACAATCGCCTAGCCTCTTGGGGGCTAAAAAAAAATTGTTTTTTTTGCAATTTTAGCAAGATTGGGAAAATCATGATAATTTTTTGCTTAACTATTGAAATTGGGAAAATGAGGTATCATCAAAAAGGTGGTTCTAAGCACTATCCAATGGTGCTTTTTTTTCTCAAATTTTTTTATTGGTACATTTTATCACTTGCCAAAGTCATATGTGTTGTTTTCACTCCTAAGCTCACAAATTTTGACCCATTTCTCTATTTTTCATGTTTCTAGCAATGTCGGGACAGTCTTTTAGAGCTCTTCATAGCAATCCATGCACTTTTCCCAATTTTTTCTCTAGGTACATTTTATTCATTTTTTTGTATTTTCACATTATGGTGGATTACTTGGACATTTTAGCTCTTAGAAATTTTTTATTTATGTGGGATGACTTGTTTTTAGTTTTTTATATGTATTTCCAACATTTTTTCTTATTTGGGCATTATAGATATCCACTGCATGCAATTACTTTATTGTAGATGCACTAAGATAAAGTACCATTTTGGTGTATGATTTTTTAGGGATTTTTCACATCATGTTGTGCCTTTTATACTCACACTATGATATAAATTATCATGGGAGGGTTATGTAGGCCTTTTATTTTTCCATCACACCTTTTTCAAGTGAGTGTTCCTTCCATGATAACATCGAATCCCAGTGATTCTTGCCATGCTTGTTAAACTTGGTTTGCACACCCTTTTTATTTACAAGTACTCCCAATGTGCATGTTTAGATGTTCTTTGTTCTCTTACATGCATTTATTGGTGAAACATATTTTTAGTGGACCTGTCTTGGCTCTCCTTTTTCTGCGTTATAGGGGGTTTCTACTATTGGTGCTAGTGCTTCCTTGATTCATTTCTAGAGTGATCTATGTATCTAGTTCTCGTTTCTATGTACTAGGTAGATGCAACAGTTGGTTACCCATTCATTTTGGTGAGATGGAGTATTTACCATATGGACACCCTTAGATTTATATTTTTGGAGGTGACCTTTTAATTATCACTCAACCAGTGTTCTTCAAACTATTGGTACTTGTGCCATTTGTGTCTTCAATTTCCAGATGTTTTCCTTTGTTTACCATCTAATTTGAGTAGTGTCGTTAGGGGAAATCATATAGATTTTTGTCTTCTTGATCCTGATCATCATCTATTTCAAAGGAGGTTCTTCATTTTAGCACTATAGCAATCACTATTTGATAGTTTTCTATAACTTCTTCGTGCTTTAAGGATGTTCTTCATGTTCCTATTCTTTTTCAGACATTGTTTTAAAGGCTTTTTAGTCCTTCATTCACCTTTCTCTCTTTTGGAGAGAATTTTTTCTCATGATTTTTTCTCCATTTTTCTTCAATTATGAGAGATTAGATTATTTGTACATGGGTACCTCGTCAAGCCTTGTTTTTTAGGATTCATCATGCATTCTTTTTTTAGGATTTTTAGCTACTCCCTAAGTTCATCTTAAGGGGGTGTTAGAGTAATAATGCATTAGCTAATAATTAATTTATCTTTAATTGATTATTAATCTAATTCATTTCATGCACTTAAGCTAAACTTAGGAGTGCTTTTTCTGTTAAATAGAGTGAGATTTTATTAGATCATTATGTCTCATCACATAGGATGGAGACACTTTTCATGACCTAATCCATTTGTCATTTAGGGTTGCTCCTATAAATCACTCACCCTCATTGTATTATCTCTTGATCTCTTTAAATATTTTGGAGGTTCATTTTGTATGTTTTCCTTGTTAATGATATAGTATATTATTATTTGCAACTCTCTTGTGTGGAAGGCAGTTTTTTTTATTATTTGATCCTACATCTCATGTTTATTCGCCATTCTAATATTGTAAAATGTGCATCCAAGATTATTATTAAAATAACTAACATATTTGGTGTAAGATATTTGTCAAATATAATATTTTAAGCACTAAAGTAGTTGCACATTATTTTTCTTGAGGAAATGAACATTTATTTATCATGCTTGTAAAAAAATCTAAGTGCATATGCTCTCTCTTCACATCAAAGGTGGTCTTTGAGATTTAAAAATTAATTTTTAGTTCTCGTTTGTTGTGTTAATTGAAAAATCCAATTTGTGTATGCTCTTCTTTCAAACTACAAAGTAATCATACATGAATTAGAAAAACTTAAATATCTCTTCCTTTAGTGGGCATACATTGGATTTCATCACTAATGGGACAACCTAAAGCATTGTACTCTAGTAGATATCAAAATTTGGAGGAGAATCAAAATAATCACCTATTGGAATGGAATTTTTTTATTTTAGGCTAAGCTTGCAAGAACTTTAGATACCTTACAAAGAAAAGGAGGAGAGTAGCTTACCCTCTCATATAAGGTCATTCAAAATATTTCTTTCATTTTATAGATTATGGCCTCATGTACCTTTAGGTATATTGAGGAAATTCCTTAGATATGATGTTCAAGATAGATAAGACCTTTTGTTCATTTTTATTCATGGTCATTGATAATAAATTAGGCCCAAGAAGTTACTCACATTATAATTCTAATTTTTCAATACATAGCTCACCATGGGTAAGGTGTTGGCCTCCATGGTAAGAGGTGTAGAGGTGGTACATGACCTTTGCATTCTCTAGATATCCACAACTTAGTATCAATCATCCTCAAATCCCCTCATCGTATTCCATAATCCAAATCATACCCCTCATTTCCATCAAATCCAAATCATAAAATCAAACCTCTATCCTAATCATAATTAATTCCCTCATCCAAGTTTTATCCTCATCCTAATCCAACCCATACTATTCCATATTCCACATTCTTAATCATCCATTCCAATCCAATCCTTTAAGCCTTAGTGCATCCTAAACATCAAACAAACCCACTCTAGCTTACTCATCTTCATAACTGCTTCCATAATTTAAACCTACTATCCTAGAGAGACATTCTTGGACATTTTAAAATTCACCTTCAAGGATTCTTTCAAAAAAATCTAATATATCCATTAGGGCCCACAAACATCCTTAGGGCCTAGTCCAGTCCATCCCTAGGACTGTTAATCAACTTAGAAACCCCAAATCTAACTTTGAAACTATATAACCATCCATAGGTGAACTAAAATCTTAGTCAATCCAAAAATATCCTTCACATACAAAGTCTTTAACACTTAATAGTCCAAAAAAAAACCATATCATCCATCCATATCATCCCACAATTCAATATTTAGTATCCCTTTTAATTCAACCTTATCAAAAAATATAAATATAATCAACTCCCTATCATCCTAATCTCAATCACCATCAAATCACATTGATCCAAATCATCTTAACACTACCTTAATTCTCCAAGACCAATCATCCAAATAATTCATTGAATATTCAAAGCTCATTCAATCCAACCTTAATCCAAAATCCCATCCTTAACATCAATTACATTCCAATCCAACTCTCATCCTAGAGCCCCTAAAAAAATCCCAATCCTAAGTTCATCTAAAATACAAGTTGTCAAAAATCTAAAATATCAAATTCAATTATCTATACAATCAAAATATAACAACCAAACCAAGGTAATGAACCCATATCCCACTCAAATAAGGCCAAAAATCATAATCAAAGGATAAATTGAAGAAATGGATCCATATCCCATGTAAATAAGGCCAAAATTAATAATTGATGATAAACCAAACAATATGAGCCCCTTATATCAAATTATATTCTTAAATAAAGTTAATCACAATGAGTATTGTCATAATGATAGCCTTGTTGATTGTTGTGTCCCTTTTTTTGGAAAGGCATTTGTAGAGTAGCATCCAAGAAACATTTTGCATTCCACTGTAAAGGATCCAATCATCTTGTGGCCAAGGAAATGAGATCACTCAAGAACTATGTACATTTTACCCAAATTTCATAAGAAAATGATTAATTTTTAGAAAGACATCGCTAACATAAGATCACCTTGATAAATAGTCTCATTTCACCTCTTCAATGAGCCTAGGGCAGATCCAGACATTGCTCTACATCCCTCCACAAGAGCATGTCTCAGGTTGTGGATTAGAATATACATCGTACAAAGACATGTGCACATCATATCCATAACTCATGAAGAATGGATCAGGTTCTGAAAATATATTGTTGTCAAAAGGCGATTGTCCTAGGCTCTTAATAGCTAGTCCTTTAAGTGAATTGAGTGGGTCACCTCCGGAATGTGCAATGCCAATTATGAAGTATTGGGAAGAAGGAAGGGACAAAGGAATTGTGTGGATAGGTCCATAGGGTGGTGCACTAACCTTCAAATAATTTACTTTGGCCTTAAGGTTGACCTAGTATATCATGTTGAAATTCAAATTCTAGGCTTTGGCACCATTTTGGCTCAAGGCCAACATGTTCCTTGAGGGAATTGTTAGCATATAAATGTAGGGAGTCAATTATTACAATAAGTATCATATTATTATGGCATTCTCCTATATTTTGGGACACTTGTGTTCTAATTCCTTTTATGGATGAAAAACCATAGGAGTTTGTGATTAAATTGGACAAAAACTAGTGATCACTAGGATCAGAGGATGAAACCCCTTTGATTCTTGAAGGAATTCTCATGCAAGGATTACATTTGAGCTTCAAGAATATGTAAGGAAGTTAGTAATGTCATTCTTGATTTGTGGTAGCATTGTATATCATTCCATATCAGTATTAGTGAGTTGTATTTGATATGTCATATATGTGGATGAAATTCTGAAGTTTATCAATATATCAAAGTGATATTTGTGTTCATATGTTGTTCATTGAATTCAATCTGTAAAATTGGTCTTTATATTAAATTTTTATGTTAGGGGCATTACAATGGAATCAAAGCACAATTTTGCTAGCCTATAGGGTTTCCTAATGATTGATGTTGAGTGAAATGGACATTAGATATCAAAGGAGAGAATTGAAGAAATTGGATCAAGAAGGAAATTTAAACCCAGAGAAAAGGAAGATGTTTGAATATGAAGAAATATTAAAGGAAACAATTACAAAATTTCATGAGATTACAAGAGGGTTAAGGGATATATTTGCAACCCTAGAAGAGACAAGAGATGTATTGAAAGTCTTGGTAGACAATATATCAAGTTCAAATTCAAATCACATTGGTCAGAAGGGTGAGATCTCATCAAATAATGGTAGAATTAATGATGCAATAAATAATATTTTGTCAAGGACTCCAAGGAACATATTCTTTTTAGAATTTGAAGTAGAGGAGTGAACCTGTGAACACCAATGCCTTCAATTTGAAACTATTCGTAGATGGCATGGTGAGTACCAATATTTATCAAAAGAAATAAAATTGGAGATATCTTATACAAATTACATAGAATTTGTAAAGAAGAGTGAGACACAAAAAAAGGGTTATACAAAAGCAAGGATCTGAGGCATAAGTTGGGAAAACTTATAGAAGCTTGTTTTGATAGGAGTAATAAGATCTTAGCTAGAGCATGGCTACAAGAGATGGAAACTTATTTCTTGCTCAAGCCTATGATAGAGAAAGATGCAATTCAATTTTCCTCTTTGCATCTCAAAGAGGAAGCCTATGAATGGTGATTTCATATCCATACCACTCAAGGCCATGATCAAATACATAGATTTGATGAATTAAAAAAGAGGATTCTTGATAGATTTGAGTTGAAGGATGAAGAAGAATATTTCAAAAAGTTGTTCATGATCAAATAGCATCACTCAGTAGATGACTATATAATGGAATTTTAGAAAGTGGTGGTGATGGTGCCTAAACTATCAGAAAAGAGGATTATGCACCTTTTCATTACAGGGCTCACTGAACCTCTTTGGGGGTTTGTGAAATATTTTGCACTAGTCTCTTTACAAGAGGCTATTAAAAGGGCTCTAACCCTTGAGTCATCCATTCTAAAGAATTTTTTCTCTCACCCATCTAAACCTAGTACATGGCAGCATAAGGGTAGTTTTTTAGAAAAGACCACTACATGCTCTGGAACTAGCCCCCAAATATACAAGTCCTAATGTGGTAAAGAGGTAGATGAAGGGACTAAGAATGAGCTTCAAAGGAAGCAACTTTGTTTCTCTTGTAGAGAGCCATGGGTTTCGAGACATAAATGTCTAGGTAATGGGCAAGGGGAAAGTTCACTATATATAATTCATTTATTAAAAATAATTAGAACTAGATGGGTTTGAAGAGTTTCATGATCCAAAAGGCACCCTTCTGGGGGAGGAAGATAAGGAGAAAAATAATGGTGGTATATTAGCATCTCTATCCAATGCACATAGATATCAATCTTTCAAGGTCTGGGGAGTCCTTTTCGAACAAAGAGTGACTATTTTGATTGATGAAGGAGCTATCCATAACTTTATTAATGAAGGAATTGTTAAGAGAAGAAGGCTAAATGTGAAGAATTATGAAGGTTTCACTGTCACGATGGCAGATGGGTATAACTTACCTTATAAGGAGAAATTTTGGAAGTTGGACATAACATTTGGAGTTCATAAGGTTTGTGATGACTTCTATGTTATTGGTTTGGGTGAAATTGATGTAATCTTAGGCGTGCATTGGCTACATTCATTGGGAGATTATACTGCAAACTACCAAACAATGGAACTCAAGTTCAAAGCCAATGGGAAGGATGTGGTTCTAAAGGTAATGGCTAATGGAGGTCTGCAAGTAGTATCATCTAGGAGAATGGAAAGTATTTTTTAGAAAATCCAAGTTGTTTGGGATGCTAGTTGCTTCGTGATTTCAAAAGACTCCTTTGAAGGTAAGAATGGTTGAGTTCATATAGATACATAGAATATTTTGGATAAGCATAGTTTGGTTTTCAATGATATGCCTCCCGAATTGCCACCAGATAGAGGTTTTCATCATATTGTAGAACTTCAATCAATATCAAAGCTAGTTATGACCACTCCTTACTGCCATCCCTAGATGTATAAGGAGGAGATAGATAAATCAATAAAGGAGTTGTTGTATATGGGCTACATCAGACCAAGCTTTGGTCCTTTTGCATAGTTTTTGGTGCTAATAAAGAAGAAGGATGGCACTTTACAGATGTGCATAGACTACCAGGCATTGATAGATGAGCTACATGGTGTGGTATACTTTTCAAAGATTGATTTGAGGTCCATATGCCACCAGATATGCATGAGGGAAGATGTATAAAAGATTGCTTTTTGGTGTCACTATGGGCATTTTAAGTTCCTGGTTATGCCCTTTTGTCTCACTAATACTTTGAAAACTTTCTAATCATGCATGAATCATGTTTTTGGTAAGTACTTGAGGAAGTTTGTGTTGGTTTTCTTTAATGATATTCTAATTTATAGAAAAACATGCGAAGAACATTTGAAGCATTTGAATATAGTCCTGGGAATACTTGAACAACAGTCTCTCTTTGCAAAGATATCCAAATGTGAATTTGGGTCAACAAAGATATTGTATTTGGGACATGTCATAAGTGCTAAAGGAGTTTAGGTTGATCAATAGAAGATCCAAGCCATTCTAAACTGGCCTCCTCCTACAAACTTGCCTCAACTAAGAGGTTTCTTTGGACTATGTAACTATTACCAGAAGTTTATTAGAGGGTTTTCTTAGTCTATGGCACTTCTCTCCAATTTGACTAAAGCAGGAGCCCTTGAATGAACAAGGGAAGCACAAAGGACCCTTGAGAAGCTAAAAGAGGCAATGAGTTCTTGTTCGGTTCTTGCAATTCTTGATTTCTCACTTTCTTTTGTTGTAGAATGTGATGCTTTTGGTGAAGGAATTGGAGTTGTTCTCTCTCAAAAAGGACATCCCATAACATTTGAAAGTAGGAAGTTAAGATCCAATGAAAGAGGATATTCCATATATGATAAAGAGATGCTATCCATAATGCATGCCTTGGAGAAGTTCCAACAATACTCGATGTGTGAATAATTTATGGTCAAATTATATCACAATAACCTAAAATTATTCTTGAGTCAACAAAATTTGAATGCTAGGCAACAAAAATGGGTAAGTAAACTTCAAGCATATGATTTTGATATTGAATATGTCAAAAAAAAAAAAAATACTGTGGAGGATGCACTCTCTAGGAGGCCTACTCTATGTCATGTGTCCATCACATCAACAAATTGGAAGGATTCAATCATGGAGGAATATGCCAAGGATCCTTTTGCTATTAAAATTTTGGAAGGTGTGAAAAAGGATGACCAATATGTGGTGTCGAAAGGTCTGATTCTATTTAAGAATAAAGTGTTCCTAGTTTTTTGATCCAAGGTGAAAGAGAATATATTGGAAGCCTATCATAATGCACCCATTGTAGGGCATCTTGGGTTTTACAAAAATTATCAACATATCATAGAAAGGTTCTCTTGGAAGTGCCATAAGGAGGATGTCCTCACACATATCAAGGAATTCTTCACAGGTTAACAAAACAAAGGAGAGCAAGAGTTTTTAGTTGAATTGCTACAACCTCTTCCCATTCTGGAACACAAATGGGAAAGTATTTCCATGGATTTCATTATCGAATTGCCCAAGGTGCAAGGGAAATATTGTATTTATGTTGTAGTTGATAGATAGATTGAATATGCTCATTTCTTTGCCATCTCCAATGAACACAAATCTCCACAAGTTGCAGATTTATTCTTCAAAGAATTTTTCCGATTGCATTGGCTACCCAAGAACATTGTCATCAATAGAGATAACTAGTTCCTCAACATATTTTGGAAGGAATTATTCCATATGATATGCACCAAGCTCACTCCTAGCACAAGCTATCATCTGCAAACTGATGGATAAACTAAAATTGTAAATGAGTGGCTAGAAGGATGCTTGAGGAACTATGCCACCAGCCAACAAGAAGCTTGGATCAAATGGCTACATTTGGGAGAGTATTGCTATAAAATAACTCATCACATGTCCATTGGCATGTCTCCATTCATAGCACTATATGGATATGGTGCATTAACCTTTATAGAGTTAGTCCTCATAGACAATAGAGTTTTGACAATGAGCAATTTGGTAAAACAAAGTCAAGATATTTTGAGAACTCTCAAGGATCACCTGCAAGTTACCCAAAATCAAAAAAAGATGTATGTAGATAGGAAGCACACAAAGAGATCATTTGATGTGGGAGATATGGTATTCAAGTTTTCAACCATATAGATAGTCTTCCATTGAGAAAGGAGGGGTAGGAAATCTCAAGCCTAGTTCTATGGACCATACAAGATAACTCGAAGGGTTGGTGAAGTCACTTATGAGGTGAAACTTTTGGAAGATAGCATAATCCACAACGTATTCCATGTTTCATGTCTAAAGAAGGTTTTTGGATTGCATACAGCTCTTGTAACTTGGTTACCACCACTATATGAGGAAGGAAAACTCATCCTTATTCTAGAAGTTGTAATTGATACTAGAATAAAAACTCTAAGGAGCTAGATTATAATTGAGTATCTTGTCCATTGGAAGAATTTTACAATTGAAGATGTTACCTAGGAAGGATCTAAATTTTTATAGCATCCTAATTTGCATTGCTTGAGGACAAGATATTTTGGGAAGGGAGGATTTATCATGTCCCTTTTTTTAGAAAGATAGTTGCAAAGTGGCATCTGGGAAACATTCTGCATTCCACCGTAAAGGAGCTAATTAGCCTGTGACTAAGGAATGGAGATCACCCAAGATCCATGTACATTCTACCCAAATTTTATAAGAAAATGATCAATTTCTAAAAAGGTATCACTAATAGAAGTTCACCCTGAGAAACAGTTCAATTTTACCTCTCTAACGCTGGGGTAGATTTGGACATTGCTCCGCATCCCTCTGTAAGAGCATGTCTTAGGCTATAGATTGGAATATACATCCTACAAAGGCATGTTCACATCATATCCAAAAATCATAAAGAATTGATCAAGTTCAAAGTTTATAAATATATCAAAGTGATCTTTGTGTTCATATGTTGATGTTCATTGAATTCAATCTACAAATCAAACTTTATATTCAAATTTTATGTTAGGGACATTACATTGATCAAGAAAATATTATTCCTATGATTATAATGATAATTTGGTGGACCAATATGAATTCCCTCATGGATCCTTAGATGGCATTTCCTTAAGAAATCTTACCACAAGCTCGAATCTATTATCAAAAGAAAGAACCAACTAGCACAAGCTATTCTTTTGAACCCAAATCACATCTATTGATCATCCCCATAACAAAGCACCACCAAACTATCACTTAATGCATGACAAGGATGTCATGTCTAGTTAACTCAAAATTATAGGAGCCAAGTTTCCATTGAACTATTGTCATGTCCTATTTTCTAAAAAAAAACATTTACTATTTTTAGCAAACTCTATTTTTTGAATAGTAAGTCAAGACCTACGGATGAATCAAAAAAGTTGGGTTTTCAAAGTGAATTAATTAAATCATTATTAGGTGAAAATTTATGAATATTCATAAATTATATTTTTGGGGCCAATTTGGGCATGGTTTTTGGATAGAGCAAGTAACAAACATTTTGGGCTTTTAATGTTGCAAGATAGGGGCCGACACTTGGAAATTTGTGTGGAATACATTTATGACAGGAGTTACATTCGAGGCATGCAAGATTCCCCATCTAGGGTGTTGGATTTTGGGTGCCCAATTTGGTGCCAAAATTGGTCTTGTATATTATTGCTTTTATCTCCCAAGTTCCATTTCATTCTATGCATTATTTCTCTCACAAGTTGTGACCATTCTTTAGTGGCTAGTAAACCAATGAAGGATGAATCTTTGGGGCTAATAAACTAGGGGTAATGAGGCTCAAAGATAGTGGTTCTAAAATTATCCAAGAGAAATTTCATTTAGGGATTGCCAATATGCTGAAAGCTTTCCATTTTGTGTTCTCATTCCATTTTGATTACAGGGGTTTGGTGTAGTTTGGAACTTGCATAGTTTATATTTTGGGTTTCATATTGTAATGAATGTTGTTAGAAGCATACTTTATGCTATTAGAGTACTTTTATATGTACCTTTTTGTTCAATACATCTGTTTGAAGTTTGGAGAGTTTGTGTGGATTTGATAATAGTTTTGTGGGTGTTTGAGCTTCTAGCTTAGGGATTTTCTTGATGTATTTTACATCAAATGTTCATTATTGTTACCTAATATATATGAAATAAAATATGATGTGAAATCATATTGATATCAGTAATGAAACACTCTACATCAATTGCACATCTTTTTGTGTTAGTTCAGAATATTTTGTTGTATATTTCTTTCTACCCGACTTGCATATAATTTTAGTTGATAGAAATAAAGATTTCCAAATTTATAGATTTATTGCAATTGTTAATTTTTTTATATGATGTATTTAATAGTAAAAATGATGTAAGACCTTGTTAAGATCAGTAATAAATAATTCTTCTTCAATTACACAATACATGATTTCAATTTGGAGTATTTTGGTGTTCATTTTGGTCTACGTAATTTGCTCTATTTTAAGTTTGATTGGAATAGAGATTTTCATTTTTGAAATTAAATTTTATTTGAGGGATATTAAAGTGGTATTAGAGCCATGATCTTTCCAGCTTGAGGGTATTGGCAATATTTATGCAACTAAGTGAAAGGGAAAATAGGTATTTACAGTGGGAAAAATAAAGAGCTTACTAATAACCCTCTTGCTGGAAAATTTGTAGTTGATAATCAGAAGATTAAGAGATGGATAATTCTAATGAAATGCATAGGATATTCCTTCAAGATCCACAAAGAATTTAGAAACAAATGGCTGATAGTCTTGCAGAAACAAGAGAGGTGATGGGGTTGCTAGCAGAGAAGCTCCAAAATCTGGTATTGCCTAAAGAAAAAAGTAGTACTTTAGAGGTTCCACAAAGCACTTATAAAACCTCCAAGACAATTTTAATACATAAAGGTGATCATGCTACATCTAATTCCCCTTCCAATCCCATGGAAGAAATGGCAAGAGAGTTGGCAGTCATTAGAGTATCCTATTTAAAGAATGTAGTTTCTTACAATAATTATGTCACTTAGATGCAAAGCATGTTGGTAGTAAGGGGTTATAGACATCACCCAAATCCTAGTAGAAAGGAAATCAAGAATAAAACAAATAAACTTTTAGCTCCAACTTTTGATGGATTAGACAAGATCTCAGCCAGAGCATGGTTATAGAAAATTGCAAGCCTATTTCACACTTAGTCCCATGAAGGAGAAATTTTTCATTCAATATGCAATCTGCAATCTTGAAGGAGTTACTTATGATTGGTGGTACCAAGGTATGACCACTCAAGGTCATAATCAGGTAAATTATTTTGATGATTTTAGTCAAAGGTTGATAGATAGGTTTGAACTCAATGATGAAGAGGAGTAGGTAGTTGAAGAAAAGTTCATAATAGAGAAGTCTGATATAGTGAGTGCTTTGAAACATTATGAATGTGTGATGAAGCCTTAAAATGAATCTTTGGTCATGCATGCAATTATTGTGGATAAGGTTGTGCATGAAGGACATGATAAAATGATGGGCTTGCATACTAGTTTGGAATCATCCAGTGATGATTCTAAGTATAATATCTACCTTGATGTCTCTAGTGGATCATATATTGATGATGAGTTCTCTAATGCACCTTCAGATGATGGACATGGAGGAAGAAAAAATGATGATATCTCCAAATTAGCTTTTGATGATTACTCATCTCATTTCATTGATGATATCTCAGGTGGCTTGGGTTTGACTTCCAAACCAAGCATATGAAGATGGATGTTTATGAAGATTTTAGTCCTTGAAAGATTGAGAGTGACTCTTTCAAAAAGGAAACCACTCATGTGGAGCACGGTGAACACTTATACTCTAAACAAAGAAATCAACCCCTTTTCACATGGGATCCAGGTGTGTTTGCATCCAAGTATGATGAGGTTCTATATTAATATGAATTTCCCTTTTATTCCAATGTTGTTTTAAATTCATCTCAAGAGTCATGCATGGAGGATGACATTGGGGAAGCAAATTTTGAGAGGTATGTTGATGATGCTAAACACAAACTTGATTTATTATTGTTTGGTGCTAATTTTAATCAAAGACATAGTAGCCTTGATTTTGACAAAAGACATAGTAGCCTTGTTGGTTTGGATCCTCAACCCAATTGTGAACATTTTTATCAAGATGGTAAAAGAGAAGTTTATGAGATTTGGGACAACCATAGAGACGTTGATGATAGGTATGAAGAAGGTTCTTATTTTTGCATGTATTTTAACAATAGTACATTAAAATTGCAAAATCTTGAAATTCATGGGTAAAGTTGGAAGAATCAATTCTTGGTGTCTGTTGAAAATGAACTACAAGTTTTTATCTAGATTGGATAATATACATAGGCACGTGGAAAACATAATTCAAAATGCACCAAGAGGTCAAAATAAGCTTAATATTGACCTTGTTGATTTGCTAACAATGAAGAACACTATGGAAGAAATTAAAATAGCCTACTTGCACATGATGCATGATAGAGATATAGCTACCAAGTTTGTTGATGAGACTTTATCCATGACTAAGAAATTAAGGGGAGAGGTTAGTGAGCTCACCAATGAGCTTAATTCCATGAATCTTGCTTTAGGAAGTGTCTAAGAGGTGCTTCTTGAAGAAAATGATCAGCTCCTTGAGGCTCAACAGTTTAGGGAGAAGAAGAGCAGAGAAGGGACCAAGGAGTTCAAATAGGTAATGGAGGAGCTAGGTTGCATTTAGGAGGAGTATAATTTTGCACACTCAAAAATAGGAGTTTGAACCAATAAGAGGATAGGTTTGATTTTGGAGTTAAGGATAATCTTCAATATGTTGATAATCCTCTATTTGAGTTGGGTGACAGAGACCTAACCGATTTCAGTGATGAGAATGGATTTGATTACAAGATTTGGGACCTCGGGTGTAGTTTCTAGCTATGAGATGTTGTATCAGAATTAGAGTAGTGGGTCAACTTGCAATGTTAGTACTATTGTCCATTTTTTGATCAACTTGTACATGACTTCATATTCTGATCTGTAGATGAGTTGGATGGTTTATTCAATCAAGTACCTGAGAAGTTCTTGATTGAGGTTGGATGGTAGAGGTGATTTGATCGTAGGAGATGGTCCTGTTTCTAATTTCATACTCATCTCTCCTATTTTTTTAGTAGAATTTTAGTTTGGTTACCATTTCCCTTACATTTTTTTGTTGGTTATGGAGATATCTTTTCATGAGCATTTTTTTTTAGCATTGACAGGCTTTGAGGTAGTTAGTTGTGAGTGTTTTTTGGACACAATTCATTCATTCATTGCTTCCACTCTAATGACGATGGTCACTACAGTTACCACATGTGGATGATATGTATGATTTCAGATGATATCTTAATGCTTTTAGTGGTTTGGGTGTTGGTGAGTTCAAAACTTTACGTTTGACACTTAGAGGTTAAGTGTTGATGTTATGATTTTGGATGGCAACAATAGAGGCATTCCCTGGTTGGAAAATTTTAGAGACATGGAAGTAGTTGTCTTGATTCATATTTGTGGCAATGATGTTGAGGTTTATGTTTTATGGTTGAGCAGGTTGTCTTTTATGTTGCCCAAGATCATGATCGACAATAAGTTTGTTGATGTGGTCTTCTCCGAGTTTCCTTGGTAGGACATATTTCATAACATTGATTTTAGTCCTCTCAAGGATTTCAACATTGTTTTTGATGATGTTTAATTTTGGGGGTTCCAACAGAGGAGAGTACAATTTGAGTATGGTGATTTGTCAATTATGACCATAGTGGCACTTCGCCAGCAAGGCTCTTGGGTGAAATGGTTATATTTAAGGGAGTATTGTAAACACCTTCCATCAAATGTCCACTAACAAGAAGAGAATGGAGAAATTATTTGATGTTGGTGATTTGGTTTTTGTAAGGTTGCAGCCACATAAGCAAAGTGCCCTGAAGAAAAGTGGAGCAAAAAATCCCAATGGATCTAACAAATTCATCAGGAAGGTAGGAGAAGTAGTTTATGAGCAAGATTTTCCACCAAGCTATAAAATACACAATGCCTTTCATGTTTCATGTCTCCAAAAAGTGGTGGGGCAACAAATTATGATTTCTCCTAAGTTGCCACCATTAGATGATGAGGGAAAGCATAATTTGATACCTCAAAGAGTTTTGGAAACGAGAGAGAAGAAGCTGAGAAACATAAGTATCATCGAGTTTTTAATCAAATGGGAAGACTTAACCATTGAAGATGCAACATGGGAAGGGACAAAAGACCTCAACCATCCAAGTAATCCTTGCTTGAGCACAATAAATCTTTGGGAGGGAGGAATTGTCATGTGCCCTTTTCTAAAAATAATATTTATTATTTTTGGCAAACCTGGTTTTTTGAATAGTAAGTCAAGACTTGGAGATGAATCAAGAAAGTTAGGTTTTCAAAGTGAATTAATTAAATCATTATTGGGTGAAAATTTATGAATATTCATAAATTATATTTTTGGAGCCAATTTGGGTATGATTTTTTGAATAGAGCAAGTAATAGACATTTTTGGCTTTTAATATTGCAAGATAGGGGTCAACACTTCGCAATTTGCATGGAAAATATTTATGACGGGAGTTACATTCGAGGCATGCAAGAATCCCCATCTAGGGAATTTGATTTTGGGTTCCCAAGTTGGTGTTAGAAGTGGTCTTGTATATTATTGCTTTTGTCTTCCAAGTTTTATTTCATTCTATGCATTGCTTCTCTCACAGGTTGTGACTATTCTTCAAAGGCTCGTAAACCAATTAAGGATGAATATCTAGGGTTGATAAACTAGGGGGGATGAGGCTCAAAGATATTGGTTTTTAGGGTTTCCAAGAGAAATTTCATTCAAGAATTTCCAATGTGTTGAAAGCTTTCCATTTTGTGTTCTTGTTTCATTTTGATTGTAGGGGTTTGGTGTAGTTTGGAACTTGCATAGTTTAGATTGTGGGTTTTAGATTGTAATTGATGTTGTTAGAAGCATATTATTATGTTATTAGAGTATTATTATATGTAACTTGTTGTTCAATACATCCGTATGAAGTTTGGAGAGTTTGTGTGGATTTGATAATAGTTTTGTGGGTGTTTGAGCTTTCAATTTAGGGATTTTCTTGATGTATTTTACATCAAATGTTTATTGTTGTTACCTACTATATATGAAAACAAATATGATGTGAAACCATATTGAGATTAGTAATGAAAAATTCTACATCAGTTGCACATATTTCTATGTTAGCTTAGAAAATTTTGGTGTATATTTCTTTCTACCTAACTTGCATCTATTTTTAGTTGATAGAAATAAAGATTTATGAATTTCTAGATTTCTTGTAGCTGTTCATTGTTGTTATTTGATGTATTTAATAGAAAAATGATGTAAGAACATGTTAATATCTATAATAAATAGTTCTTCTTTAGTTGCACATTTGGGGTGTTGGATTTTAAGTGCCCAATTTGGTGCTAGAAGTGGTCTTGAATATTATCGTTTTTATCTCCCAAGTTTCATTTCATTCTATATATTGTTTCTCTCATAGGTTGTGATTATTCTTTAGTGGCTAGTAAACCAATGAAGGATGAATCTCTAAGGTTGATTAACTAGGGGATTGAGGCTCAATATAGTGGTTTTGAGGGTCTCTATAAGAGCAATTTCATTCAGGGATTGCCAATGTGTTGGAAGCTTTCCATTTTGTGTTCTTGTTCCATTTTGATTGCAGGGGTTGGTGTAGTTTGGAGTGCATAGCTTAGATTTTGGGTTTCAGATTGTAATTTTTATTGTTAGCAACATATTTTGATGTTATTAGAGTATTTTTATATGTACCTTGTTTTTCATTACATTTGTGTAAAGTTTAGAGAGTTTGTGTGGGTGTTTGAGCTTCTACTTTAGTGATTTTATTGAAGTATTTTATAGCAAATGTTTATTGTTGTTACCTGCTATATATGATAGAAAATATGATGTAAAACCATATTGAGATTAGTAATGAAAAATTATACATCAGTTACACATCTTTCTATGTCAGTTCCAAATATTTCAGTGTATATTTCTTTCTACACAACTTGCATCTATTTTTAGTTGATAGTGAAATGTAGAAAAAATGAGGTAAGTGAGTGTTCGATATGGAATGATCTAAAGGTTTAAACACACCTAAACTTTCCCTAATTTCATTAGAAAAAGAGATCTCAAAGGGGTAGGGTTGAATTTCAACCTTGAGATGAGCCAACCCTATTTTGGGATCTATTGTTTTGTTATGATAGAAATGTTTGATTTGCAATGTTGGGAGATGATTTAAAGTGCATTAATTAACTAAATTATATGACATAATACTCAAAATTCATAATTCTATGATAACATAAATAGAAACAACAATTTGTAGGAAGATTTGAGAAGGGCATAATGGTGTACACCTAGCATAAAAACTGGGTTTTGAACTCTGATTAGGGACTCATTCAGCCAAGGGTGAACAACTCCTAGTGTCCCTTTTTGAAACTTCAAAAACTAAAACTGTAGCCCTCTGTCTGTAAATTGCCCCTGTACCTACAAACCTTCACTTTCGGATACAAATCTATAACAAATCTGCAAAAGAAAATGTTGGTTTGTTTGTATGGGGGTTTGCCTTGGTCAAACCCTAAGTTTGGTAATTAAAACTTGATAGAAGATAAAGATATGATAAATGATAGTGTAATCAGGGCTAAAATATTAAGGTTAGGCAGATAATAATGCAAATAAGACCCTAATCAACAATGAAGCACAAATAGGCATAAAGACAAAATATAAAGCAATATTACCAAATCTTCATGCCTTCATTGATTCACCTCCATTGCACTTCTCCATTTTGCTTGAATAATGTGGTTGCCCTCAAATTTTGAGTATGCAATATGGCCTATGATAATGATAAAGTAAAATATTGAAGATTCTAAAAGACTATGGATGCAAAATGATAGCAAGATAGCAAGATAGCAAGAGGACTCTAGATAGCTCAAGGTTCCAAGATGATGAAATGCCAATGACATAGGTCTTTTATAAAGAATTCAATTTTGAATGAAGGGCTAGGATGAAAGGACAATAATCAATGGCCAAGATTAAGAGATGAGGTATGGAATAGGGTTAGGGAAAAATTAGGGAAAATGATAAGGATGAAGGGTTGAGATTGAATTATGAGATAACTCAATCAAGGGCTAAGATTAAATGAGATGTCAAGACATAAGATTTGATGTGGAAGATAAGATTGGCACATACAAAGAGGCGATAGGAGAAATTAAATAATAAACATTATTTAATTTAGGTGGCCAATGAATAATTAAATAATAAAGATATTATTTAATTATAGAAGAATGTGACATAGGAGGAATCATTTTGAATTAAATAATGATTTAATTCAAAATTCAAGAAAGTAGAGCAAATTAAATAAATAAGATTTATTTAATTTAGGAGAGAAAAGGCTAATGAATAATTAAATAATTATTTAATAATAGTAGAAAGTGACATAGAAATTAAATAAATAGGAATTTATTTAATTTTAGAAAGAAAGGGTCTAATTAGTGACGTGATTAAATAAATAAAATTTATTTAACTAATCAGGAAGAAATAAAGATAGGAGTGAATTCAATAATTAAAATTATTTAATTAATAGAAGACATATGACATTAAAAAATAATTAAATAATTTAAAATTATTTAATTATGAAGAATGAAACGGGAAATGACGGAGAAAATAAGAGTCGCAGGCCAAGGACAATTTTTAGTGTCTATATTTTTCCCCTCTTTGATCTAATGCAGTCTATCATGTTGTGTCAAAGAAAATCAGTCAAAACATGCCCCAGTGATAGCAGGATAGGCTTATGCCCCCTCAGAAGAATTTTACAAATTTTTCCAATTTTTTTAAAAATTGTTCTGAAAAGTTAAATTAATAGGCAGAAATGCTATGGCAATGCAAGAAATGATTTTCAGGACCATCAGAGTAGACACAAGGTAGTTTGAAGACCTAAGCAGAGGGTAGCCAGCATAAACCATAATAAAACCCTAATTTTGAGGGGGACTATAAATAGGAAATTGGCAAATCTAGGCTCATTTTGCATATTTAGACCTTGGAAACTTGGAGCTCTGAGTAGAAATGGAGTGAGTTCCTCACAGTTAGCACAAGGCTTACAAAGTTTGCACATTTAGATGGCTAGAAGGCATAAGAGATCCGATAAGGCTCTACAAACCCACTTAGTCAATTTTTAATTTCATGCTTTTCTAGGTAGGATAAAAATTTGACAGTTAATTGCATCGCTTGGTGATTGTCACAAGTGCTATCATGTTCGACACATCTGACTGTGAAACGATGCAACTGATTTAAACATGCTAGGCTAGGTTAGGGTTTTGAATTTCTTGTGATGTAACTATCAAAGTTTGACGCATCCACAGGTTGTTTAATTGCATCTACGTGTGCATGACGCAACTGACTGTGGTTGTGCACAACCGCTTAGGGCTTAGCTACAAATACTATAGAATGACACAAATGTAGGACTAGTTCACAACTGAATTGGGGGTTCGGCGCAATTGATGTAGTGCAACGCAATTGAAGATTATGTGACACAATTGAGATTTAAGTGACATAATTTAAGATTAGGTGACACAACTGACTAGTTTTAAAATTTTCCCTAGCGTAGGATATAGTTGCTTTTATGACATGTGCAAAAATAAGTTGAGATAGGCTTGATAAACTGACACAATTTTTGTCATGTTGGCTATAGGTTCATCTAGATCCGATCTATACATGGGAGTCTCGATTGCTAGAGACATATCGTTTGCGAGATCAGTTGACTAGCAGTGAGAGGCGCAGGTTATGGCGTCTTGGTTTATATCATGTGACATTCATGCCTGTCATTACAGAAAATAGGGGGATGCTGACTGCACTTGCTGAGCGGTCACATTCAGAGACATGTTCATTTCATCTGCCTACAAGAGAGGCTACCATCACCTTGGAGGATGTCTACATGATCCTTCGACTGTCAATCCAAGGAGAGCGAGTTAGATACAATCTTGGCCAAGGACATCAAGCTCTGACTACCTATTACATGTATGATGATATAGCACAAGTGGATATTGATCAATATGAGATCCGATGTGAGACATTGGCTATGCAATTTGGGCGATTTGACTACGTATTGTGCACTACGATAGTCAGGATAGTGATTCTAGATTGATGAGGACATTGATTTCTTGTTGAATGGGGGGAGATGCTTGTTGGTATGATGGCCAGTGAGACATTGTATGCATGAAGGCCTTGTTTATAAGCGATGGTATATTTTCAGTTGCATGACATAGTATATCGATGAGGACAACCCATGAGCTATGGAGTTACTTTGTTGATGGTTTGGGCTTGGGAGCACATTGCGGTGTTCTATCCACTAGTTGATCAACATTTGGAGACCACCGCTCTGTATGCATATATGTACTCAGGAGCAGTTACTCAGACGCATGTCAGGGATATCGGTTATTGGCGACATGGATTGGATACCTTGGTTAGTTTCACATGGAGGCCATATATGGATTGTCATCAGTGGCCAGACGAGAGTTAGCATTTACCATGGTGTTGATAGGAGAGATGTTTGATTGGGTGGATGTTTCAGTCAGTACACATGATTGAGAGATATCTTCCAGATCAGGTATTGAGACAATTCAGAGAGCAGCAGAGAGAGCCGCAAGGATTAGCAGTGTTTGCACGATCATCTAGGGAGGTGACACCATGGGGTCTCATGATTTTAGTGACCAAAACAGAGCAACATATAGATGGGCTACAGGAACAACAGTGGGAATGGAGAGGGGGACCAACAAATGTAGGTACCACTCTAGAGTATGATGCATGGTGGCGGTTACATAGGCCAGTGCCATTGACAGATCCAGATCAGCCAACTCCAGCGGTCAGACAAGGATGGGGTCCCTAAGGTAGGAGAGGTGGAGGGAGAGGGAGAGGAGATGGAGGGAGAGGAGGCAAGGGTGGGGGTGATGATGGAGGGGATGGAGGATATGGTGGTGATGGTGGTAGGGGTAGGGGAGGAGGAGACAATGGGAGGAGGCATCGATGGAGACTGAGGAGGAGGAGCAGATCACTCTCACCTATCTGAGACAAGGGAGAGGAGGAGGAGAGAGAGGAGGGCTAACAAGTGGAGGGCCATCAAAAGGATGAGGAGATGGGTGAGGAGGAGTGGATCCTTCATGAGAGAATTCTAGATGGAGAGGAGGGATTTGAGGATGTACCCATTAGGGGTGGTTCAGGGGATAGGGATCAGGAGTTGGTGAGTCTCCAGGCCAAAGTACAGGCACTAGAGACCAAGGTTCAGTCTCTATAGGTAGAGAGATGGGATACATGTAGAGAGGGACACCTTGCAGTCAGACAGGGATAGGGTAGTGATCCAAGCTTAGGAGGCAGATCAAGGAGTTATTGATTTTGTGGCCACATGCATAGGATTTGTCACTGACATAGCACAAGCACTCATCAGAGTAGGGAGGCGAGAGAAGTATTACAAAGACCTGTATGAGGAGGAAATTCTAGTTGAGCACAAGGCACCTAGTGCATCAATGGCATTGAGTAGTGGTTGATCCCATAGTAGATGATCGCAAAGCAGATCTAGCTGAGGTGAAAGCAGCAGTATGGGCTCTGGACAACATGGTAGCATCGGATAGACTGATTTTTATTTGGATATTTTGACACTTGTACTTTATATCCGTCAAGCCTGTGAGCTCTTGTTAGGAGATACATTATTATATTGTACTATGACACTATTTTTGAGTGATATATATATATATATAAAATTTTGGTGGTGATTATATGATATGTAGTTTATTTACATTCAATATGCAGTCTTTTATTATGCATGTGCTATGGATGATGATGTATGTTTTATGATATTCATGAAACCTATGATGATGTTTTAATTCTCTATGATTATGTATGAATTTACTTTTATGATGATATGGATGTCATGTAGAGATGTTATATTTATGATTATGAGATGCAATATGATTTTATGTATTTGCGATGCCATGTGAATGTATATACTATGATAATATGCTATGCAGTTCATGATGGTTTTTAAATGGGATTATAATGAATGTATTCTATGAGATGAATTCCTAAATGCAACATATATGTTTGATTTACTATGTATGCATGTATGAAACTACTTAAATGATGCCTCTAATATGAATGCTTATGAAAGATGCTTTATTTTTTTTGTGTCATAGGACTCCATCATAATGCAGGAAAGAAGAAGTGTTAGCACAAAAGACATGGATATTAGTATTAGAATGACTTCAATATTTTGCAAAAACATAATAGGCCTTGCATGAATCATCATTGGGTGTTAAAATGACAAAAATGGACAACAAACACCATGGTATGACATAGACCAAGGTGTGCAAGGTCATCCGCTTGCAAAATAGACAGTCACAGACAAGGAATGTCCTAGCTCATACTAAGGGCAAAGTTGCCCCAATGTTTTTGCTCAGACAATCTACAAACATCAATCAAAGAAAAGAGTCAAGAGACATCATTGTTACTCTAAATCCTTCATGGGACATCCTTGAGGAACTATTAACATGACTCAAAGACAAAGCCAAAAGAAAAGATAAGACAAAAAAAGCCACAATGCCAACAACAAGTTAGAGTGTTTGCTAAAATTTGATTTGTTCGACGGTTAATTGACTTGGTGATTGACAGAGCCTGGTTTCAGGAAAGAAAAATTTGTATAAGATGTTGAGTCTGGTTTCAATCATGTGACCACCTGTATAAGGCAAATGATGATGTTTGACTAAATGGGAATGTCTAGGTTCAGGAAGGACACATCCTAAATAAGACATAAGTGTTGAAAATTGAGGTATTTTCTTAGCTTAATACTTTGTAAAACTTTAAGATTGTTGATCTAAATATGCTTTCCTTTGTTACAAATTCTTTGTGGGTGATTATCTGATTAATTCATTTTATTATTTTTAGAATGAAGACATAAGTTGTAGAAGAATTAGACAGGATATTAGAAAGATTACACAAGCATGTACCGTGGAGAAACCCTTTCGAGAAAAAACTCCACCAAGAATTAATCTATTATTGAATCTCTGAAGTAGATTACAATAGCTTCAATTCTTGCTTGAGAATGCTTCTTTTTCCTTCACCAAATATTCTTCACAACCTGAAATAAAATTGATAATAACTCTCTTCAACTTGCTTGAGATATATAGGCAATAAACAACTTTGTAAACTCAACATGAGTTACAATTACAATGTCAATCCCTATCCCTAAAAGGTACACCTATCTCTTCCAAGTAGAGTTTAATCATGAAGAACAATGTCAAATCTTCATCTTCATGCATTTGGGCATCCCAAACTAAAGTGCCAACTCAACCTTTATTCTATAAATATCTTCAAGGCTTCATCCTCAAAGTAGGTGCCCAAGAGTAGGCCCACTTAACTTAGCCTTCTAAAATATCTTACATTGCAAAGGAGTTAATTCCAAGAAGCCAACTTGGGTGCCCAAGTTGGGTCCAAGCCATTTCTTGTTAACTGAAACATTTCTTGACACCATTCATGCAAGAATGGTCATCCCCTATTAACTGAAGGTAGTCCCTATTACCTGTCATGCAACTCAAGTCATTAGTCATGCATTCCAAGTTAGCTGAAGTCAACTAGCATTCAACTAAAACTAACTGAAGATAACTGAACCATAATTGAACTGAACTAAACTGATTCTGAACTGAATTGAATTGAACTTCATGCATGCAAACATCAAACCCTAACTTCTAGGATCTTTACATGCATTCAAAAGTGTTATCTCTTACTCCAAATAGTTAACTGAACTCAAGGTGAGTGTCACCTACCATGTGGGTGCCCCATGTGCCCCTATTATTTAGAAACTCATAATGGATGCCCTCACATGCTCCTAACATTTAGAATTAATTACAAATGTCAATTAACATGATTATTTCATCAAATATTAATCTCTTTCTAATCCTAGTGTTTGGTAACACTTTCCAAGGACTTAGGAGATACATGAAATAAATAATGTTTAGGATTGCAATTAAATGGCATCCTATTTCCAACATTCTCCCACTTGACATTATACATTGCAATTATTCTAAACAAGGAATCATTATTATAGATCAAGTACAGGAATCAAGGCCAATGGCCTTCCTGCACCAACTAATCAATCCATGCCAACTTCAACTGCAACTTGCATAATCATGAAGCTTCCAAGCAAATGATTAAAACCAAAAGAACTTATCTGTAGGAACTGGTTTCATAAGATAATTTGTAACATTAATTAAAGTGTCAACTTTTCTCAATTAATACCTTCCCACTCTCAACCATTTCTCGCACAAAGTGATACTGAATATCAACATGCTTAGTACGAGCATGATACATAGGATTATTGGCTAAACACATAGCGCTCTGACTATCACATTCAAGTTTAACTTACTTGCAATTAAAACCAATACCTTTCCCAATTCTCTATAACCAAATTTCCTTTTCGAAGGCATGTGTAACCACCGAGTGTGTTGAACTCACGTTCAACCAAGGTGTAGGCTCCTCGGTCTTTTCTATTGGAAAAAATTTTCTTGCTAGTAACTGTTACAACACATGTCTCTAACCATAAGAGAACTCAAGCCTCACCTATTTCTCCAAGTATCCATGAGGACCTGTAACAAACCAATCCATGCCAAACTCCAAATGCAACATATCACTATCATGAAGTAATCAAGCAAATGATTAATGTACCCAATACATAAGATAACTACACAAGATCAATGCCAAAGCTCCAATCTTGAACATAAACATGACATCCATGATCTAACCATCTCCTCTTAGGAGATCACATGCACCATAACATACATCCTAGTCTTAAGAGAACATGTAATATGCCAAACTCTAATCTAGAATCAAGAATAAGCCATGACATAATAGCAACCACTCTAAAGCAAGAAAAAACCATATCCCCAATCACATGAAGATAACCTTACCAATGATGCATCCACGTCACTGCCAACAACTCCCATTGAACCATGATACCGAGTCACACATGGCATCATGACTACCATCCTCTCTATGAAAATCGCTCTAAAACATGAAGCAAAGAGTTATCACAAACCATATTAGCTAAAATAACCAATGGATCATTACTAACATCCGAGGATTCCTCTGTAGAAGAATCAGAAATATCTTTCTTGTTCTTACAATCTTTCTTCACATGTCCCGGTTTACCACAGTTCCAACACTTTACCTTAATCCGTCCTTCTGACTTACCCTTCCCTTCCTTGTCTCCCTTAGGTTCCTTTTTCTCAAGCCTACCTTTTACAAACATGGCATCTTATATTTTTGTTTTAGACTTCCTCCTCATCTCCTTTGATAGGAGAGTAGGAATTATATTGTCCATCTTCGGATCTGCACCACTACCACTGATAGCAACAATTAGATTTTACCAAGACTCTGGTAAAGAACAAAGTAACAAAATGCATTTATCTTCATCTTCTATCTTTACATCTATAGATGCTAACTGACTTAGAATCAAATTAAAAGCATTCAAATGATTTGGAACAGAATCACCTTCTTTCATCTTTAAAGAATACAATTGTCTTTTCAGATACAACTTATTAGTAAGACTTTTAGTTTGATAAATATCACCTATTCTCTTCCACAGCTTATATGTAGTAGTTTCTTCTGAAACATTCAAGAGAACATAAAAAAGACATAATATTATGGTCCCTCTTTCCTTCTTATCAAGCTTAGCCCAATCCTCATCTGACATCGTTTAGGTGATTTTGTCTCATTATCAATAGCTAACCACTTATCTCTCTCTTCAAGGAGATCCTCCATTTTTAATTTCCACATCTCATAATTAGATCCATTGAACCTTTCAATATCTAAATGAGAATTCATTGTAACAAAACTTATTTTCCAAAATCAACAAATAAAAATAATAATAAAAGCTCCCACTAAGCCAAAAATCCTTCAATCTTTTAAGAGAAAGGCATCCCAATACTCTACACAACCTCAACTCTAATACAAAATGTTGAAAATTGAGGTGTTTTCTTAGCTTAATAATTTTTTAAACTTTAAGATTGCTGATCTAAATATGCTTTCCTTTGTTACAGATTCTTTGTGTGTGATTATCTGATTAATTCATTTTATTATTTGTAGAATGAAGAAAAAAGTTGTAGAAGAATTAGACAGGATATTAGAAAGATTACACAAGCATATACCATGGAGAAACCCTTTCGGGAAAAAACTCCACCAAGAATTAATCTATTATTCAATCTCTGAAGTAGATTGCAATAGCTCCAATTCTTGCTTAAGAATGCTTCTTTTGCCTTCACCAAATCTTCTTCACAACCTGCAATAAAACTGATAATAACTCTCTTCAACTTGCTTGAGATATATAGGCAATAAACAACTTTGTAACTCGACATGAGTTACAATTACAATGCTCAATCCCTATCCCTAAAAGGTATGCCTATCTCTTCCAAGTAGATTTTAACTATGAAGAACAATGTCAAATCCTCATCTTCATGCATTTGGGCATCCCAAATTGAAGTGCCAACTCAACGTTTATTCTATAAATATCTTCAAGGCTTCATCCTCAAAGTAGGCGCCCAAGAGTGGGCCCACTTAACTTAGCCTTCTAAAATATCTTACCATGCAAAGGAGTTAATTCCAAGAAGCCAACTTGGGCGTCCAAGTTGGGTCCAAGTCATTTCCTATTAACTGGAACATTTCTCAACACCATTCATGCAAGAATGGTCATCCCCTGTTAACTAAAGGTAGTCCCTATTATCTGTCATGCAACTCAAGTCATTAGTCATGCATTCCAAGTTAACTGAAGTCAACTAGCATTCAACTAAAACTAACTAAAGATAACTTAACCATAACTGAACTGAACTGAACCGAGCTTCATGCATGCAAAAATCAAACCCTAACTCCTAGGATCTTTACATGCATTCAGAAGTGTTATCTCTTACTCTGAATAGTTAACTGAACTCAAGGTGAGTGTCACCTGCCATGTGGGTGCCCCATGTGCCCCTATTATTTAGGAACTCATAATGGACGCCCTCACATGCTCCTAACATTTAGAATTAATTACAAATGTCAATTAACATGATTATTTCATCAAATATTAATCTCTTTCTAATCCTAGTGTTTGGTAACACTTTCCAAGGACTTAGGAGATACATGAAATAAATAATGTTTAGGATTGCAATTAAATGGCATCCTATTTCCAACAATAAGTTGACTATTTGACGGTTTGACTATTTTGACAATTTGCTTCATTTGATTGAGTGACCTTGTTGACTTGTTGTCTTGTTGATGCATGACTTGCCCGATATTTTGACAACTGTTTGTATGTTTGATGACAATGTATGACTTATTTGACTGACACGAAGAACCCTAAAGGACTGACCTAGGTGGCCTCGAGGGCTCATCAATAGATGGCCTTTCCTACGTAGCAATGCGTAGAGACCTCGTAGTTCAACATGACATGACTTTGTTTTTATTGACAAAGGACTAAGTCATGATTTTATTCAACAAACGTAAAAGGACTGACCTAATGCCTCGGGGGCACATCGGTAGATAGCCTTGCCTACATTTAGTCACAGAGGCAATGTAGTTCGACAATGACATGGACTAACATGACTAACTTTGTCTCTGACTTTGTTTTTGGGATTTTTGCAATTTATCTAGATGTTTTTGTGTTTTTGACATGTTTTGACTTTTTTTTTGGATTTTTGTGGTTTTATGATTTTTATGTCTTTTTGGGAATACTTGATTTTTTTGTCCTTTTGGGAATATTTGATTTTTTTTGTCTTTTTGGGAATATTTGTGACCTTTATTAACATATGTACAATCCAATGACATAGGTCAAGTATTTGCCCCTAATCAGGCATAAGTCCTATTTATTAGGAGTGGAATGGGATAAGTTAGGAAGATAGCAGAAAGACGCTTGATGTTAATCGCTTCAAATTATGGAAAGGATGACCAAACATTATTATGGATGATATGGAAAGTGTGGGTGAGAAGAATGACATGGAAAGTCAAGTTGGAATGATGGTAGATCACGAAGCAAGGTCAATGCCAAGTTTTCACCATGGTACTTATCCAAAGCGCCATCGAGGTGGTTTTCACTATTGAATGAATTATTTATTTATTTATTTATTTATTTATTGGGTGTTACTAGGACATCTGTTTACTAGGTTTTCATCAAGGTAACTATTTTTTTGATTTTTTGATTTTTTTTGTATTTTTCATGACTAAGACAAGGTTCCAGAGGGCTATGTGTAGAACTTGCGCAGATGCATACTATTAACGGGTTTTTTCAAAGGTTTTCCTTCTGGAGTGGAAAGTTGGTAGGCACATGATCCAAAGATTCCTGTCACAACATATGGAACCAACCAATTCAGCTCAAACTTTCCTAGCTTTTCTCTCTCTACTTGATTTTTAGGATTTTCCATTAAGACCAGATCACCAATGTCAAAACTTCAATTTAAGACCCTCTTATTGTAGCTACGTCAGAGGAAATTTTGATATGCTTGAAGATGATCTAATACCTTTTGTCTATGTTCATCCAAAAGTTCCAGTTCATGTAGTCTATATACTCGATATTCTTCGTCATCAATATGCCCTTGAAAGGATACCCATAAGGAAGGAATTTTGACCTCGATAGGTAAGATAGCTTCAAAACCAAAGACTAGGGAATATGGAGTGGCACTAGTGGGAGTACAAATACTTGTGCGATAGGCCCATAAGGCAGGATTAAGTTGGATGTGCCAGTCACGACCAGTGTCATTGACAATCTTTTTTGAGGATTTTGAGAATTGTTTTATTAGATGCCTCAGCTTGACCATTTCCTTGTGGGTAGTAGGGCATCGAAAAGTGGTGTTGAATGTGAAATTTCTCGTAGAGTTGACAAAATTCTTCATTTTTAAATGGACGACCATTATCAGTAATGATGGATTGAGGGATACCATACTGACAAATGATGTAGTTGAGAATAAACTTAGAATTTTGTTTGCCGGTTATGTACGTCATAAGAATAGCTTCAACCCATTTAGTAAAGTACTCAATGGTGGTAATAATGAATTTATGACCATTGGCGGATGTAGGATGTATCTTACATATGAGGTGGAGTCCCCATTGGGCAAAGGGCCAAGGTGATGTTATTGGATGAAGTTCCTGTGCTGGCGCGTGTATCAAGTCACTATGTATCTGAAATTATAGACATCTCTTGACAAAGATATAAGAGTCCTTTTGTTGAACCAGGATCCTAGCACCTACAAAACATAATGAACAAACACATTAGAAGATTCAAATGTAAGCCAAGATCAAATTTCCCCATAAAATCCATTAGCAATGCTCAAAATAGGAATAAAAATAAGAAAACAATAAAAAAGAAAGGAGATATATCAAATCCTATTAAAAACATGCAAACTCTTGATCTTATGGGGGAGTTGGTGCCAATTTGATGTGGAAATTGGCCCTTTCCCAATGCCTATGCAAGATTTTGATGATTTGGTGATGATTGATCCACTTAGTGATTGCTTCAAATGAACTCCATGGAGAAAACCTGCAATAACCTAGCTATGCCTTGATGAAATTGATGAAAATGGTAATGCTTGGAGATGGAAATGAGTATAGTAAGTTTGCTCAAATTGTGGATGATCATATGGGGAGAGAAACCTCTTATTTATAGAAAGACAAGATGGAGAAATGCCCAAAATGAAGCAATGTGGGACTAAATTTCAAGCAATGGGAAAATTCCACTTGTCAAGATGTGAATGGGCCAAGGATGTGCACATTTTGATGAATGTGCCCATAAATGCAATTAGGTGGAATTTAAAAATAGTGAAATGACATGTAAGAGGGAAAAAGGAATGTCTTAAATGCCACTTGGCTCAATGCATAAGATGAAATAAATGTCTTGTTGGAAGGACAAAGTCCACTTGGAAGGATTTCAAATTTGGAAGAATATTCCCCTATTATGCCATGTTGAGAGAAAATAGGGATTTAATAAATGAATTAAATCTATTTTCATGTGCAAGTGGAAAAAGCTAGAGGATGGGACATGGATTAGAATTAAATTAATCAAGGGTTAATTAATTTAATGAGAGATTAGATGATGTGACAAATTTGACTTAGATTTTAGGGTTTAAATAAATCAAAGTTGAGAGGAGAATGATTTAGACCTAGTTAAATAAATATTTTGTTTTATTTAACTAAAGGGGATGGTTGGTTAGATTAAATTAAATAAGGTTTAATTTATTTAATTTAATAGATAGAGTTTTAGAGATTAATTAAATAAAATTGATTTATTTAATTAAATAAAGAGCTAGGCCTAATTAAACCAAATTGATTAATTTAATTAACAAGAGAGAATGACTTAATCAGATAAATGATTATTTATTTAATTAAGGGACGAAGAGTGATGAATTTAATCAGATAAGGGTATTCAATTAAATGGTTAGACCAAGGGATGATTAAGGATGAAATGGTGTTAGTAATCGAGATCAAGCGTATAGCATTAATCAGTACATTTTATGTGTACATTTTCCCCCTCTTTGAAGCGATGCACTCGTTACATTGGTTCAAAGAATAAATTGTTTCGATCAAAAGCCAATTTATTTTTAAAAAAATTTCCCCACTGCTGCCCTAGTGAGAGAAAACATGCCAATATACTGCCCCCTCGAGAGATCAGACAAAAAATTTGATTTTTGGGTGATCTCGCAAAAAAAGAGGACAAGGTGCCCAACAGGGCCAAAAAGGCTCTGGGAGGTCAAAAATGAGATAAAATGCAAAAAAGGTACAAAACGGCCCTCAATTTGGGAAAAAATAGGATTGGGGGACCCAAACCCCTCTTGGATAGCTAAATAGGGTAAAAAAACCCTAAATTTTAATCATAAATAGGCCCTGAGGGGCCACTTCCAATTCATTTTCACATTCATCCTTTAGAGTTTTTGCAACTTTGAGCTCTGACCTTTTGGAGAGTTAGCGCAATGACAGCTTCCCATGCACATTTATGATAGGGTACAAATGCATCAGAGGCTTCTTGGCACTGGACCATTGGTGAGTCAACTTGACCCAAGCTTTTTTTTCATTTTTCGTGCGCATTTAATGCCTTAGAAATCTTAGCTTTTAGGAGTGGTCCCAAATTGCACTGCTAAAATTTTTAAATGGCGTTGCTTGACATCAAACTACGTTGTCATCACGAGTAGCGATGCCATGGCATAGTTTGGAGTTTGGGATTAAATTCCAAACCGAGGCACCTTTGCAAAGTGCATCGCCGCTATGCTCTTTAAAATTAGGGTTTCCTTTTAAACTGAATCATTGTTGCAAACTACAACATTGTGACGAAGTTTGAGAGTTTGAAGCTTCTAGCGATGCAGTTTGGAGTTTGCAAACTGCACCGCCTTCATAGGCAGCGACACTGAGGTTGCTTTAGGATGTCGATACAAACCAGGATCGGGGTTTTTTTTGATGAATTTTAACACGGTGACTTTTCCTGATGCCGGAGGAGGCAAGAGAGATCTATTCATGTGAGGACAGGTCTCAAGAGCTTTTCAGGATTTTGGATGAGCTGATCGAGTGAAAAAAGGGTACAAAGCACCTAGGGTGGACTTCAAGCTTTTTTTTCTTCGTGGTAATGCCATTAGCTGGTATTGCTTGCTTCCTATGCCATCAGTTTGGGACACACCTTTGCAAAGTGGCTATGCTCTTTAAAATTAGGGTTTCCTTTTAAACTGAATCATTGTTGCAAACTACAACTGAAGCTTCTAGCGATGCAGTTTGGAGTTTGCAAACTGCACATAGGCAGACTGAGGTTGCTTTAGGATGTCGATACAAACCAGGATCTCCTTTTCCTGATGCAGGAGGAGGCAAGAGAGATCTATTCATGTGAGGACAAGAGCTTTTCATTTTGGATGAGCTGATCGAGCGACAAAAGGAGCACCTAGGGTGGATCAGTCTTTGGTACATTGCTTAGGACACATGGGGATGGCTGAGAGATGGCACAACGAGACTTCCTCCTTCCACCTCTGCAAGGCTACAATCACACTCGAGGACATGTGGTGGCGAGTGTGTGATATACGACATGAATGTTGAGAGGGAGGCCTGCTACAAAATTATGGGCCTTGATTAGCTTGTTTTCTGCGAGGGTTAGATCGAGTTAGAGCATTATAGGCCCATTGTGTCTGGCTTCCAATTAGTTATTGCAGCTATTATATCAGGTCTCGTCACACCAGATCGACAAGGCCGATACTTTAGTCCTGGATAGGGGCTCACTTGGGAGTGCATGGTTTGGCGACGAACACCATTTGCATGGGGGCCAGTTCTTCTAGCCTTGCTGTATAGAGACTTGCATGAGTTTTCTTATCTGGACGACCAAGCACTTGCGGTCGGCATTACACTTCTGCATGTCTGGGCTTGGGAGCACATTGCTATGATTCATCCGTGAGTTGTTCCAGTTCTCATGGAGCTAGATGATCTGGTTGTCTAGTGGTACCGTGGGGGTGTTTCATTCACCCATACAGGACAACACGGGATTCCCCACTGGCGAAGAGTCCTAGATGACATGAGAGTATTTACATGGCGGCCATATCTTGGATGCCCCGCATGGTTTAACGATGTTCAACAACTCTTCTTCACTTAATAAGACAGGCTGATGTAGGGGAAAGAGCACACGATGATTGAGAGATACCTTCCGGGTAGGGTACAAAGGCAGTTCAGAGAGCCACAGGACATGCCCGATGATCAGTACGTGGCTATTTTTGCATGGACTACGAGTCAGAGCTCCTTGGGCCGCTACATACTAGACCAGGAGGCGATCGATTCTTTCAGACAGCTAGTGGCTAGGCTGTGGCCATATGACTAGGGTCAAGTGGATTTAGGGACCACATAGGGCTATAGCGATTGGTTCAGGCCACTGCTTAGACTTATAGTTCTGGGGATACCATCTGCTCGACGCAGAGGGGCAGGTCGAGGCCGAGGGGATGGAGACGAGGACTGAGGAGGTAGAGGACCACCGCCCGATCAGGATAGCGGCCACAAGATCAACCACTCCTAGATCCATAGGTGGGGGAGCAGAGATAGGATGTCCCTCGATAGGAATAGGATCTGCGATGATAGGATAGGAACCTGACACCACCCAGAGATAAGGATCAGGATCAGCCACCCGTGCAGCCACCTCCCTAGCCAGACCCTAGAGATGGCCAGATTTTGTAGTTACAAGCACAAGTGTAGGCACCAACAGCCAAGAGAGATCAGCTACGGCTAGAGCGAAACCAGGCGGTCTAGCAGAGATAGGCTGCAGAGCTACAGGAAATGACTAGGATGGGTAGATGACAATAGCTAGAGAGCATGGCTGCATCTTCCTCTTAGAGCACAATATCGCTTCAAGCATATAGGGAGGCCATCCAGGAGGCCGAATATTACAGATTGTATTATTACCAAGCTGTGCCAAGAGCATCTCAAGTGCCCGAATTTTCACAGAGGACTGGCCATAGACCTGCAGAGGATCATAGAGAGAGAGCAGGCGGTAAGGGCAGTGGCCAGCAGGGTTAGGGCATTTTGATCATAGACAGTATTATTTTTGTGCCCCATGGGATCATTTTTGATAGCCCCATGGGCTATTGTACTCATTAATATACACATGTACATTGATCCAATTTTTTGTACCATGAAAATGTATTATTTTTGATAATATATATGATATGAGATGATGTTGATTCAATGCTATATGATGCATTCTATTTTAGTTTTATGCATTATGGATACCTTTACTTTCTATATGCTATGCAATGTGATGTAAAGATGCTATGATGCTTATGCCATAATGTTATGTGATGTTATGATGTGCATGATGTTCTATGTGATGATGCAAATGTGATGAGATTTTTTCTTTTTCAATATCTTTTCTGATGCACTTTTCAGGATGTATGCAAAATTTTATGGTATGCAATACGCTTAGACTAATGGATCTCTAATGTTATGCTACAATAAATGATCAGATGCGTGTAATTTTCTCATGTATGATATGAAATTAGGATGTTATGATGATGACGTGATGATATGATATGTTGAAATGATGCTATATATGTGCTATGATATGATGGATATGATATGCAAATGGATGCTCTTGATCTATGATATATGATGTATATGTGATAGCATAATGGATGCTTATATGTGAGATGGGATGATTATGAAATGTTATGATATGATGAATTTAAATGATTTTATGATGATGTAGATGCTTATAATTCTATGGGATGATTGTTTTTGTGTTTATATAATGGATGCATATGTATGATTTATGAGATGCGTCGAATAACCAATCTATATTATATATGAATGAAAATGAAATGCATGGTGTTATGATTAATGTTTTCTATGTGATATGATATGCAATATGCAATATTCTAATGGTTTTGTGGATGCCCTCCTTCTAGCGCCAAAATGTGAATGTCGATTATAGACCTGCATAAACACAACAAACAATCACATAATTAGATTCATATGCAAGTTAAACCAAACATTCCTCATAAAATTCATTTACAATGCACAAAATAAGAAATAAATGAAGAACACGACAAAGAAATCTATTAAATCCTATTAAAGCAAGCAAACTCTTAATCCTATGGGGGAATTGGTGCCATTTTGATGTGGAAAATGGCCCTTTCCCAATCCCTTGTAAGCTTTGTGATGACTTGATGACGATTTGATGCTTCCTTGGAGAAATTCCTACGTAACCTAGCTAAGAAATGATAAAAATGGATGAAGAATGGATGAACTTGATATGAAGATGATAACTTTGCCTCAATTCTCCTCCTCAAATGAGCATTATGATTTTGCATTGATTGTGTCCCCCAAAACAAACAAAGAAGATATCTATTTATAAGAAATAAGGATTGAAGAATTGAAAGATATGGAGGATGTGGGACTAAAACTGATCCAATGATAAAGCACCACTTTTCAACATGCTATTAATGAGAGATGGAGCTCATTTTGGAGAATGTGCAAAGAGGGGGAAATTTGAAATTCAAAAGATGGCTTGAAGGATGAGATGAAAGATGAAGTTAATGCCACATGGCTCAAGAAAAAGGACTTGTAAGAGACTTTAATGCTTTGTTGGAGAGGACAATTCCTTTGGGAGGGAGAATTCAAACTTGGAGAATATTCCCACTATTGATGCCTTTTTGAAAGTAATTAGAGATTTAAATAATTCAAAATAAATGATTTATTGAGCAAGTGGAAAAAGCTAGAGGATGTGACATGGATTAGGATTAGATTAATCAGGATTTGATTAATTTAATAGGAGATTAGATGATGTGATAATTTTGACTTAGATTTTAGGATTTATTTAAATCAAAATTGAGAGGAATGTGATTTAGACTTAATTAAATAAAATTTATTTATTTATTTAATTAAAGAGAGATGTTAGCTTAAATTAAATAAGAATTGATTTAATTTAATAAGATGACCTTAGATATTTAATCAAATAAAAGGGATTATTTAATTAAATAGAGACTATGAGGTTAATTAAATAAAAATGATTTATTTAATTAACAAGAGATGACAACTTAATTAGATAAAATTGATCTAATCCAGTTAAGAGAGGAATTTGATGACAAGTCGAGAAGATGATTCAAGAGGAAATGATGTTAGAAAATTACGATAAGGTGTGTAACATTAATCAATACATTTTCCATGTCTACACCTTTTCCATCATAGGCCAATAGTAACCCAGTCTCATGATCTTTTTAGCTAGGGTTAAATCGCTAGAATGAGCTCCACATATACCCTCGTGTACCTCACGCAAAGTCATTTGTACTTCTTTAGGATCGAGACATCTCAATAGGGTATTGTCTAAGGCACGTCTATAAAGGGTATCACCGATAATGGCATATTTGGAGACTTTACTCAGGTGATATGGTCATGAAGGTAATCATATATGTCTTGATACCACAAAGAATTGGGTTTTTAGGATATATAAGGACCAAGAGCTATTCTACCAAAAACTTGAATTTAGGCATGTTTTTAGGTATGTCCAAGAGAGAGCCAATTGTGGCCATGGTATCCACTACTTTGTTCTAAACACGTGGTACTTGGTAGAATGAAAGTGTAAATCAAATAATTAAGGTTTGAGTCTTTGGTGTCATAATCATCTTGTTGAATTACCAATTGAGAGTCACCATATATAGATGTTTGATCTTCCATTTAATTGCCATATGTAATCTTGTGAGAAGAGCTTCATATTCTGCTATGTTGTTTGTGCATGGGAAAGCAATCCAGAAACGAATAGTATCACCCTAAGGAGTGATGAATAATATACCTACTCTTGAACCATGATTTGTATGTGATCTATCAAAATATAGTTTCCAGGCCACTTTTGTGTCTAACATGAAGATAGATTCTCTAAGAGCTTAGTCTCTGAGTTGGTCAACAATAACCTGTGCTTTAATATATTTTCTCTCGATGTTAGATATCATATTCGCTAAGTATCATGACCCATTTTCTTAATCATCCTATCAATGCTTCTTTTTTGAGAGGATACTTTAATGGGTCTATCTTAGCGACCAACAAATGCATGTATCCGCAAGTCAAGCAATTATGCTGGTGCGACTAATGTAGTATATAGCTCGCTCATGACCCTCATCATCATTTTGTGCAATCAATTCCCCTAGTGGATGTAGTTGCTGAAATATATAGGATAAGAGGCCTTTTGTCAACAAGTGGCATGAATATTGGTGGCATCAATAGGTATTCCTTGATCTTTTCAAAACCTTCTAGACATTTTTCTGTCCATGTAAAGGGAACTCCTTTTCTGAGTAAATGTTGGAAAGGATGTATATTATCTACAAATTGTGCTATAAAGCATCTAATGGATTGTAATCATCCTTGGAGTGTCCTTAATTGACTTATGTTGGCTGGTGGAGGCATGCCCATTATGGATTTTAATTTAGTTGGATCTACAATGCCTCGTCTAGAAACTATATATCCAAGAAGCTTTCCTGATGTCACACCAAATACACACTTCTTAGGGTTTAACCTCACTTTATATTCTTTCGGTCTTTTGAAGATTTTATCTAGGACTCTCAAATGGTTTTCTCGTGTCAATGATTTGGCCAATGGATATCCACATAATCTTCCATCAAGGTATGCATGAGATCATGGAAAATGGTTGTTAGAGCACGTTGATATGTCGCTCCTACATTTTTAAGTCCAAAAGGCATGACATTTCGATAGTAAGTGCCCCGGGGACAAGTAAAGGTTGTCTTATGTTGGTCTTCTAGTGCAATTCTAATCTGATTATATCCTGAGAAGCCATCCATAAGGGACAACATCTCGTACCTAGCTATCAAGTCTACAATTATGTCGATGTTTGGTAATGGGAAATCATCTTTAGGACATGCCTTCTTTAGATCTCAAAAATATGTACAAAAACGGATACCGCCTGTTGGTTTTGTCACTGGTACTAAATTGGAAATCCATTCTGCATAATCAATTGATCGAATGAAGCCCGCATCCAACAATTTCTTTAGTTCAGCCGTGACTAATAGTGTAATCTGCAGGTGCATTTTTCAAAGTTTTTGTTTGATAGGTTTAACATTTGGATATAATGGAAAATGGTGTAGTATCAACTTAGGGTCTAATCTAGGCATGCCAATATATGAACAAGCAAAATTAATCTGTCTATCAGTGAAGAAAGCTCAAAACTTGGTTTGCTAAGATTCTATCAAGGATGTCGCAAAGTGGATTATCTGCAATGCCAAGGTTGATTTCTTCTAATTTCTTGATCAACATTGGTGACTTCTCTTGATTAATGGGGAGAGCATCCAAACCTCCATCCTTGGGTGCCTCAGAGAGGTTTTCACCCTTAGATACATCTTTTCTTTTTATTTTTCCTTGGTCTAGAGGCATCTTTCAGTTTTCACCTAAGGACTCATCATTTTAATTATTTTAATTTTTCATTTTATTGTTTTCACTTTTGTGACTAGAGGGATGGACAGACTCCCCAAAATATGCCATGTTATACAAGTCAATGGTAAAGTCAACCTTATGGTCCCTGTTAGGAATTCCTGCACACAATCCCATGAACTCAGCCATTGCTTCATCGTTCTCAAAGACGTACATCTAAGACAGGGGGTCTTGTTGATCCCAATCAATAGGTTGGGGATAGGCTAAGGGCATGCCATCATCAAAAGAGTCAAATTTTAGAGGGGTCAAAGTGAAGGCTGAATTATTGATGTAGTTCCAAAAGGATTTTATGGTGTCCTCCCTATTCCTAGGAGGAGATATGTTAGGTTCAAACGTGTCTTGTGATGAGACAATTCTAAATTTTTTCTCAAATATTTTTATCAAAAGTAGGTTCATTGGGTTCTCTGAATGTTTCATAAAGTTCATAGTCACTGGATGATTTGTTAGAACCCCATTCGTATTCATTTGAGTCAATGGAATAATAGGGTTGGTTGGAGGGTTCATTGGATGTCTCAATAGCCTCAAAAACACTCACTTCCTCTTGTAAAGGTGATGCAATACTCAAAAAGCCAATCGTAATTAGTTTGAATCCAAGCCCAAGACCCTTTGGTCATTTAACTACATTAATCGACTTGGTCCTGCCATTCTAATGTAATCCAAGCCCGATATGTCCGTCATATCCCTTATCTTGCATAATTTTAAAGCCTTTACCATATTTTTTCGTAGGTATTTGTGCAAGTGGTAGGGGTTTTACATTGTCCTCTTTAAAAAAGCCAGGATGTTACATCTTCTTCATTGATAGTTTCTTTGCTCAATTCTCCCCATTTTGTGAAGACATTGGTGGGAGGAAACTGAATAGTGACATTAGTTTGCTTCTTATTTGTGGTTGGTTTGACATATGACTTAGGAGATGTTATCTGGCTGATGCAATAATATGTCTTCATATGGTACTCTCCACAACCTTTGTCTTGGACCTCTACTTTGGGAGTGGAAGAAGGAGGGTTCAAAATGGATGCTTTAGAAAGGGTGGGAGGATCAATGTAATGGGATAAAGTGGATGATGATGCCTCTTGGTTGACAAGAACTTGTTGTTGGGGTATTCCTCGTAGGTTAGTGCAATATTGGAATGGGTTAGGGTCACCAACTATGGTTATTTCGGTGTCGTTATATGGAAACTTAAGGCATTAATGGTATGTGGATGGAACAAATTTCATGGCATGAATCCATGGTCAGCCTAAGAGAAGGTTATATGGTAATTCGAGTTCCAAGACTTGGAAAGTGCTCTCCATGATTGCGGGTTTGACTTGAATAGGAAGTGTTATGATTCCTGTAGATTTTCTTTCTTCATCATCATATGCCTTAACAACAATGCCTTTGGTAGTGTCTACACATGCCTCCGAGAAGCCTAATGCCTTAACGGATTTTAAAGTGTAGATATTTAACCCAACTCCTCTGTCTACCAAGACTCATCTATCTTTAGCTTTATAGACAAGGACCTCAAGATGTAAAGGGTCATTATGATTTAGCTTCTTTGTGGCGTAATCTTGTTCAAAGAAGGTAGCGTGGTGGGAATTGGTCAAGTATCCAACTGTTTCTTCAAAGTGATTGACATCAAGATCATTGGGCATAGTTGTGTTTTGTAAGGCTTTGTCTAAGATGGCCCTATGGTCGAGAGATATGCGCAATAATTCTAGGATAGAAATTTTTGCTGGCATCTTCCCTAATTGGTTAAGGAGGTTGTATTGGGCTTTTGGTGCTTGTTACTTCTTTGGAGGAGGGCCTTGGATTGTTATTTTGGTACAACAGGTATTGACAACACATTCAGGAGCTTTCTTAATGGTGATAGTATTAACATGTTTGTCGGTAGCTCATATATGATTTATGATAGTGGAATGTCCATAGTCATATTTGACATTGGTGTAATTGGTTGAGTTATTATTGGTCTTGTTGTATGTATTGGGGGCTTCTCCTTTCCCATGGTCATGCAACAAATCAAAAAAGACTTTATGGTCATTGTTTGAAGTTGGTTTTTGTGTTTGTCCATTAACCTCAATAGTATCATTTTCCATGAGGTCCTGTATAATGTTCTTCAACTATCGACACTGCAAGAGGTTATATCCTTTAGTTTGGTGATAGTCACAAAAAGCATTATCATCCCACCAGGAGGGTTTGAACTGTCTAGGATCATACTATTTAGGCTCAAGAAGCTGTATGGAATTGTGTTGTAAGAGTTGTTTAAAGACTGACTCAATTGGTTCACCAAGTGCGGTGTATTGTCGTTTTGGGACATTCCTTTGTGTTCTTGGTTGTTGTGGGTTTTGGCCAACATTTACAATTTGGTCAAAAAATCTTGAGATATTATTTGATGCATTAGGGTCTATAATTGAAATGATAGGACCTACATGTATGGTCTTGGCATCAATAACTCCATCATTGGTGACATTCTTATTTCGGGACCAGTATTTGTTCTTGTCACGTGGGATGTTATGGTTGCTTGTGGTCTTGTTTGCCATTTTGAGTTCACCTTTGTCAATGAGAGTCTTTTCAATGATAATGTATTTTTCCACTAGGTCCACAAATGATGTGCAACATTGTACCCTTAGTTTGCTTCTCAATTTTGAGTTGAGTTTTTCTAGGAAAATAGTGACCTTTTATTTTTTGGGTATCTCAACTGGACATCGACTAGCCAAGCTTCGACATCGTTGAAAGAAGGTGATAAAGTTTTCTCCTTCCTCTTGGGTAGTGTGACATAAAGTGGCTATTGAGATTTTATTGTCAATGTTAAAGGAAAAGTGTTCAATGAATTTTTTGGCTAGTTCACTCCATGTTTTTATGCTAGTTGGAAGTTTAGAAAAACATTCAAGGGCTATACCAGTAAGGCTTCATGGGAAGAGTCTCATGAGATATGTAGGCTCAAATGTGATGTCCATACAATGTGTGGTAAATTCCCTTATGTGCTCAAGAGGGTTACGATTCCCATTGTACTTTGGAAAATTTGGTATGACATATCCCTGTGTAAAGGGTGGCATGAATAAATTTCTATCAAAAGGAAATGGACATAGGTCTTGGGTTGCGTATGGATTTTTGGTTTTCATTTGCATGTTATCCATTCCTTGTTGAAGGGAATCCATTCATGTTTCTAAGACTTCCACTTGCATATTTTTTGGGTCTATATAGCCATGTTGCAATCCAACGCTATGTGATGGGTTTTGGTTGAATGTGTGGGTGTATGATGGATTTTGGTTTGAAAGTGGGATATATATGTCATATTTTGAGTTGGTATATTTTGGGTTGGAATGTTTTGGGTTGGAATGTTTTGAGTTGGAATGTTTTGGGTTGGAATGGGTATGTTATAAGATGTGTTGGATGAGATTGCAAGGATATGACCATGATGGTTTTCTTGTGTGTTTGGTATAGCCATTGTAGTGTTAAGGAAAATTTTAGGGTTTGACGATGAAGCTCCTATGGTAAGTGGTGTGCCTTGTGTCATGCCTTGAGTACCAAATAAGGAGGTATGGATTTTAGTTGTGTCTTGTGTGGTTCCTCCTATTGGCATGGAAGTTTTTACTTATGGGATGGACGCGTTTACTTGTGGAATGGATGTGTTGTTCCATTGAGTTTGGTTATTAGGTGTGGATTTTGATTGTATGGTACTTATGTCAAACCCAGGAGGGAGTGTGGCACCTTCTGACAAGAGTTTTTCTCGATAATGTTGGGGTCATGTGCCAAGTATTCATCTATAAAGGATGAAAATTCAGGATCTTGTGAGGTAGCCTCTATGTATTCTACCATAACATGCCCCTTTTGGTCTCTAGTGACAAAATTTTCAAATAGTGACTTGTATGATTTGGGAGACCCTTGTGAGGAACTTTCAAATGGGTCGACAAAGTCCTTATCTATTGGGAAAGCCATCTCATCTTCTCATCTCATTTGCAACCTAGTTTTGACCATGTGAGACTTGCAAGAGGTAGTGATATGGTATGGCTATGCAAAGACTATGTCTAAGGATGACCAAGGTATAACTAAAACCAAGGTTATGCAACTATTTTTTTGGATTTTGGATTTTTGGAGGTATAGTATGCCTAAGGATGATAACCAACTATGGATTCAAAGTGAGAAAATGTCAAGGTCTCAAATGTAGGTGTCACAATGAGGTCCAAAGTGTGGTAATTCCAATGCAAGTGTGATGGAAATGACCTAGAAATGAGGGTAAAGGTATGACTATAAACTACTCTATCAAGAGGCCAAAGGTAAGATTGCTCAATTAAACCAAGAGGACCAAAGATGCCAATTTGGGTTGCTAAGATTTCAATGGTAATGGTGACTAAGTAACAAATTTTGACAAAGGTGACCTTCAAACTAGCATTGGGAGTTGAGGGACAACCTAGGTGACAAAATGACTAAAAATGATGGAGGATGATGAAATTAGGGCAACTTTAATTTGGTTTCTATGGACCAATCTTAAGTTTGCTAAGGTTTCTTCCAAGGTTTATGCAAGCTAAAAGGTAAGGCAACATTTTTTCTATGATGGATGCAAGGTATGCAATGGTAACTAGATGACTAAATGCTAAATGGCAAGCTTGCAAGTCTGTAGGTGAATACTTTGGTTATGCTCAGGACTGATCAGAGAGAGGCTTTGTTTCAGTTTTGGTCTTGGATTTTTTTCTCAGGAAATTGTGTTGTTTCTAGTTGCAGTTGTGGCTTAGGACAGTCAATTGTGGTTTATAGAATTGGTAGTTGCAGTTCAACTTTGTCAATTGTGGTTCACAGAATTGGCGGTTGCAGTTTAGGATAGTTGGTTGTGGTTCACTGCGAACTGCTTTGAATTTTAGTTGAATTTTGTCCAAAGTTTGCGGTGATAATGTGAAATTTGTTTTTGAAAAACACTGCAAACACTTGTTTTTGGTCTTGTTTGAATGTGAAAAGTTTAAAAGACACTTGCAAACATACTTTACAACCTATGGCTTCTCAAGGATACCACCTACTAGATCCCCACCCAGATTTCTCCACCCGCTTAAACAAGGCGGGCAACTAGAGACTTGATGGCACATGCTCCCCCTTAAAATGCACTCACTTCTCGGGCTCACCAAGTCTCAATTCCCCACAAAGAGGAATTCTTGCCTCTACACAATGCTTAGCGAAGACGTGAGGCAGCTTCACAATGATCGTTGTTGCGCTAGCAAGTGAAAGGAATTTTGGCCACTACAACAAGGTTCTTAGTGAATACTCAGGGACATGGCACCTCGCAAGTGTACAACAAGCCACTTAAGACTTTAATCACTCTACTAGGGGCTCTTATACCTTTAAAAGAAAACCTGTTTCAAATGACACTACACAACTAAGGCCTACATACCATGAGGACTTGACAGTTTAGTCTTATCCTTTTATATACCGGCTTGAGCGAAAAACCGATTGGAGTCATTCCCTCTTTCGAGGAAGGCCCCTCAAAAGGTAACAAAAGCAAGACAAATATGTTTTTTTTTATCACCCAAGAATGCACAAAGCACAAGGGGAGTGCATACACAAACACCTTTGCCTCACATTTGCATGGGGTTCATTTTAAATCCAAAAATCCAAATGTGTGAAAGATAATGCAAACACTTGTTCTTTTTAATCCCCAAAGCAATATGCGAGAAAGACACTAGATGCAAGATCAATTTTAAACCAATGAGTGACAATGTAAGTTCTTTTTAACCAAATGAATGAAATAAAAATTAGGTAAATTAATCCCAATGACGTGAGAATGCAAGGTTAATTTTAATGCCAATGAGTGAAAAGAAGACAAGATAGTTTTGTTTGATCAATGTAGATGGAAATTTTTCCTTAGTACCTATGCCACATGTTGGAAATCAGATATTAGTAACATAAAACCCCTATTCTATGAAATGAAAAATGACCTAAACTAGAAATTTTAAATGAAATATAAAAATATGAAAAGATAGGAAATTGCGTCATAGAAATTACAAATGTGGCTCACGACAATGAGCAAATGTGGCTCATAAACTACAACTGTAGTTCACGGGATGTCGACTATGGTTCTCCTGAATAGATGCAGTTTAAATTTATGGCAATTGCGGTGAACTAGAATGACGATTGCGGTGAACAATAGTTGGATGCGGCACAAAAACCTGGAATTTGCAAAATAACAAAAGTCTGCTGAAAAGAAAATGACCTAATGATGCCTATGATCTAAAACTAAGGTTAGACCGACAAACCAGAAAGCTAAAACACCTAGATCTAGCAGAAAACAACCCAGAATCAAGCAAAATTTAAGTGTACCCCTATGCAGACCAATTGCGTCATTTGGCCTAGTGGTTGCGTCATTCCGTAGCTTGCGATTATAGTGATACATACCTAAAACCTGCAATTCTGAATTTTCTGTACGATCTATGCAATTTTGAATGTTCACGTTAGGTTCACCAATGTAATCAGGGCTAAAATATTAAGGTTAGGAAAATAATAATGCAAATAAGACCCTAATCAACAATGAAGCACAAATAGGCATAAATACATAAAATATAAAGCAATATTACCAAATCTTCATGCCTTCATTGATTCACCTCCATTGCACTTCTCCATTTTGCTTGAATAATGTGGTTGCCCTCATATTTTGAGTATGCAATATGGCCTATGATAATGATAAAGCAAAATATTGAAGATTCTAAAAGACTATGGATACAAAATGATAACAAGATAGCAAGAGGACTCTAGATAGCTCAAGGTTCCAAGATGATGAAATGACAATGACAAAGGTCTTTTATAGAGAAGTCAATTTTGAATGAAGGGCTAGGATGAAAGGACAATAATCAATGGTCAAGATTAAGAGATGAGGTATGGAATAGGGTTAGGGCAAAATTAGGGCAAATGATAAGGATGAAGGGTTGAGATTGAATTATGAGATAACTCAATCAAGGGATAAGATTAAATGAGATGTCAATAGATAAGATTTGATTTGGAAGATAAGATTGGCATGAACAAAGAGGTGATAGGAGAAATTAAATAATAAACATTATTTAATTTAGGTGGCCAATGACTAATTAAATAATAAAAATATTATTTAATTATAAAAGAATGTGACATAGGAGGAATCATTTTGAATTAAATAATGATTTAATTCAAAATTCAAGAAAGTGGAGCAAATTAAATAAATAAGATTTATTTAATTTAGGAGAGAAAAGACTAATTAATAATTAAATAATTAAAATAATTATTTAATTATAGTAGAAAGTGACATAGAAATTAAATAAATAGGAATTTATTTAATTTTAGAATGAAAAGGGTCTAATTAGTGACATAATTAAATAAATAGAATTTATTTAATTAATCAGGAAGAAATAAAGATATGAGTGAATTAATTGAATACTTAAAATTATTTAATTAATAGAAGACATATGACATTAAAAAATATTTAATTATGAAGAATGAAAGGGGAAATGATGGAGAAAATAAGAGTCATAGGCCTAGGACAATTTTTAGTGTCTACAGACAATGTGTGCAATCCCTAAACTTAAGTGCATCTAAGGTTGTTATGAGCTAACATGAAAAGAAATCCTACTCAAGTGCATTAGAGAATGATTCCTATATGACAATGATAAATGAAAAAGATTTAATTAAGGAGAAGTCAAAACACCCTAATAAATTTGAAGTATGATAATACCTTTTTGTAGGTTGCTAGTAAAATGACGCTTGAAGATGAGAACACTAGGAAACAAGTCATTAGGTTAAGGGAAATTTCCAAATGCATCTCCTAAACCTAGAATCCATCATGATCCACCATTGGCATCAACCTTAAATCATGAACAATGCTTGATCAAATATTTGACAAAATGAGCTTGAAGACCTGCAAATACAAACAAAATACTGCTCCAAGACTTCAACTTTGAATGCTTGAATGTTATCCAAAAGTTTTCATTTTTGCTTGATCTCTCAAACTTGCTATCTCTCTAGTTTGAAATGGTGAAAGGAACTAGGTTTTAAAAGCTTCTTCTCTAATTTCCCAAATATTTGATCCTAATAGCTGACACTTGAAACTTCAATTTTAGACTTTAAATTACAGCCAAAAACATATTTAAAATTTAGTTTTGGGACTTAAAAGGGGACCCATTTTCCCATGGGCGAATGGGTCCTAGCCTATAAGTCCAAGACCAATTTGTTTCAAGTTCATTAATTAATTAAATGCATTTATTCAATACATGTTTTAATATCAGAAAATGATAAAAATAAGTCTTGGGATGCATAATAAAGATAATTAGGGGCCTATTTAGGAAGGGTGAAAGTGTATAAATGCAAGGTCACTAAAATAGGTCCAAACTAAGGGTGAAATTGTACTATCACCTAAAAGCATTGGGAAAATGTGTACATCAACCTTGTAATTACATAAGTTACTGTTGATACATAAGATATTTTTCATTCGACGATGATGGGAGGTGCGGGGGGTCTCCCCCTCCAAGGGCTCTGGGGGGATCATCCCCTCAGCTAGGGTCCAGGGGTAGCATACCTTGGCAGGGGCTTGGGGGCAGTGCCCTCAAAAGGGATTTTTTATATTTTATTATTGTAAATCTAGACCATTCATCATTAGGTCTTAGATCTGACAGTTGATATTTTATTAGCTTGACTTGCCATATAAGGCAACCCTATTTAATGAGGGAATTGTATTACAACTATGTATTGTGATGTATTTCAAGAGTCTTATAGTGGCCATGTTGCCTTTGGATCTCTAGTTGGTGATACTCCTGTGAGAAGCTTGATTTGCAAGTATATTGTAATATTTACAATTTATGAATAATATATTGGGTGAATTTTGGAGTGTGGGGTTTTTCTCCCAAAAGGGTTTTTCCCACGTAAATCACTGTGTTGTGGTATGCATGATATTTATGTTTCTTTTTGTTTAAGTTTCTATAAATGTTAAATATCTATAATTTTTTTGCATTATCCTCCTCTCAAGATTAGTGTAGGAATTTGTTCTACTACCTTAGCTTCCTTACAAAAAGGAGTACAATTTTCTACACTACAAATAGAAATAAAGATTTCTAAATTTCTAAATTTGTTGTAGTTGTTCATTTCTATTGTCTAATGTATTTAACATAAAAAATGATGTAATACCAGGTTAAGATATGTAATATAAATAATAATTCTTCAGTTTCACAATAACAAATTTTAGTTTGGAATAATGTTCATTTCAGTCTACCTAATTTTCTCTATTTAAGTTTGATTGGAATAGAGATTTTCAAATTTAAAATTAAATTTTATTTGAGGGATATTACAATTATGACTTTAAATATTTAAACCAATTGCATCATATCACTAGCCATCCCATAGGTCACAAGCAATCCTCCATATCTCATCCTAAGTCCAACCTTAACAAGGGATTCCATCCTTCATCCAACACCCTCATCAATGCTAGTCCATGCCCCCCATCTCAAATCTATATCCCAAATCTTCACCCTCAAATCCATGTGCAGATAAAATTCACATGCCCTAGAATCATCATTCTCATCAATGACTTGTGCAAAAACATGTCTCCTCAAGGCCTACAAACATCTATAAACATGAAAATAACATCCTTTGTACCCCTGCCATACCTCTAAGCATTGACGTCTCATGGATTTGAGTGCAAGGACCAAAAATTAACCTAGAAATCTACTAAAATAATAGCCTAGGGATGGTGTGTCAATTATCAGGCTCCTCAATAATGATTGATGTATGGGTTGAGCATCATTTTCCTCTTTTGAATAGGTGACAATCTACATAAATAATGGTTCTAGATGCCATTATATATTATTTGGTATTTGGTGAGCATTGAAAATACATTAATGATGTTTCAAGATCATCTTGGGGGTAGTTGGGAGTGAACGAATGGAAGTTGTGTTATTATGTCTAGAACTCAACATTTGAAATCATTTTTGTAGCTTTAAAATTCATTACATTTTCCCTATTACTTTTCATTTTGAATTTTCTTGTCCTTTCATGAACTATGTCACACTTTTAGCAAGTTCACAAACTTGTGAACTTGTTGGCAGTTAGAACTTTCTCACTTTTCAATCTTCTTTCTTCCTCTCTTTCATTTCCCATTCATAGATTTCACAAACTAGTAAAATTTATGACATAAAAATCTCAATGACATATTTCCTTTGGTGTGCCATACTTTTTCAAAAATGGAGAACTTGTGATCCATGTTAGTATATTGGAAGTTCGTGAACTTGTAAACCTATAAACATGGAAAACCTTAACCATAAGCTTTTCGAGGAACTTATGAACTTTGAAATGTTGAATTTTATTCTTCCTCCATCATAATTTTGTATAGTTCACAAACTTGCAAACTTTGTGACATCATGAACTTGACAAATTTTATCTTCCTTCTTATCTTTTGCACTTTGGTTGATGTGGCAAACTATATTAGAATTTTATACTTTTTGTGAACTTAAGAACCATGTCAAACTTTTGGTAAGTTAGTAAAATTATGAACTTAGTGAAACAGTAAACTCATTTATTCCTTCTTTGTCACACTTACATAAAGTTTATGAATGTACAAGGAACCCAATCTAGTCCATTTAATTCAAAACACCATAATTTTTCAATTTGAAATAATGCATTAATAAATTAACTGGACAATTTTCTCCATACAATAATCAAAGATACATGATAAAAAGTGATAGATAATTGCATTAATCATTTCTCTCATTCAAGTACAATCCAATACATAAGCATACAAGCTAGTACAAAGGTTATGTTTTCAACTTAATTATCCAAGTTCATAGTACACAAATATAATTACAATGTCATCAAATCTAGACGAGATTAATAGTATATCAGTAATATCACAATAAAATGAATTAATAATGTTGTTGATAAACCAAGTCTTCAACAATCAACTACAAGAGGGAGAGAAACATCCAAGTGCTTTTACTCCAACCATAAACTAGCGGTCCCTCACACACCTTCCTACCGAAAGTGGCCCTACCCTTTCACGAGAGTGGTAGATCTGAGGAAAATTCCAAGGTCATCAAGTCATATGAGAACTAATTCTTTGTACTAATGAATTTAATCTATCAAGGAACTTCTAAATATCCCCTAGCTATGCATGATACTTTTTATTAAAATATAACTTTAGACATGGTGAAATAACAATGCAAGTAGTGGTTTTACATTATGTTGGCCAAAGATTTAATAATACAAATACAATCATACGTGGTCGCATGTTCACATATACCTCTATCTCAGATTGGATATTGATAGTGATTCCACAACACATATTCAATAATATATATCAAAGAACATACTTAGTCTTATTGAAAAACCATCTAATTTCTTTTATAGACTATTCATAAATCTTGAAAACTAAAATTAATAATGTAGATGGAATTATTTTCTAGATTTCACAAGAATTTCATTAATCTAAACTTCTCAAAATAATTTGTACAGTCATACTGGCTTATTGAATTTATTTAATTGAATATGGACAACTGAGAACAATTGGACCATCACAACCACTCATATACATGTGATCATATATTCAAATATATATATGTATGTATGTATGTATGTATGCATGCATGCATGTATGTATGTATTTATGTATGTATGTAAGTATATTTATATATGTATAAATTTACAGTCATATTATCACTATCACTATTTTAAGAATATAATATTCTTCAAAGCAATATAAATATATATGTATTCAAATATGTACATAAAAGGAATTTTGAATCCTTATTGGATAGTATTTGTCCATTTATGAATAAATACCATTCATAATATTACATTGTTTAAATTTGAAAAATCCATAAAGAAGAATAAACTACTGTCATGCTTAGGTTGAAGAATAATATTCACAAATAATAATTTATTGATAATAACGATGTCAGGATTTAAAACCATTGCTCTTAAACCCTTATAAGTTTGAGAGCTCTAATCTTTATAAATAATATTTTTTACAACTCAACCTGAGAGACCCATGAATCAAAATTAATTCCAACATGCTTAGGAAAATTATCAACAATCTTACATTTCAGAGGAGAAGGCCGAACTCAAATATGGTAATCATAAGTTAACACAAAAGTATCAATCAATATATTGTATCCAAGTTGAACCTCTATATACAAAGAGTTAAAGAGGTCACAACTTATCCATTTAAGCCCCTGTTTACACAAAATATATAGGGTTAAGACTTATATAACAATGCCTATGTTCACATGGAGTGTATAATATATATTTATAATTTATTGTATTTGTATATCACAGAGTGAATAATATCTATATTCACAATTTAATGCCTTTGTATACATAGAGAGGATAGGGTTGGTATCTAAATTTTTATGTATTTGTTTATATTGAATAAACAAGGTTGATACTTTTATCTTAATGCTTCTATTTATATAGAATAAATAGGGTCATGACTCATATACTTAAACCTTTGATATTATAGAGTTGATAGGGTCGCCACTCTTAAATTTTAAGATAATATAAATCAAGACCTATAGTTCCCTATAAAATGCATTAATAATTTAACTCAATCAATTTACAGTTGAGAGCTCAAGTACAGTCACAACCGAGAGCTCAAATAAACATTATTTATGCATTCAATCCTTCACAACCGAGAGCTTAAGTAAACACTTCAAACATTTAATCCTTCATAGCCAACATAAAGGAGATTAAATGGTATAGGATTATAAACTATTCACAAATAATTCTCTAATTTTCCTTATCACATGAATAATTTAGGGCTTTAGCTCACAAGAGAAAGAAACACATAATCTATACAAGGTTTCAAGATAGTAAATTTAACAACTAAATAAACATGGCATTCATTTCCTCTTACATTCCAACAAGGCATTCATTTCCTCTTACATTTCCTTGTGAATTGAGCCAAGTGGCATTTAATTCATTCCTTTCTCCCTCCAACATGTCATTTCATAATTTTGAAATTCCACCTAATATCATTTATTGTGCACATTCACCAAAATGTGCTCATCCTTCCTCCATTGACATCTTGACAAGTGGCACTTGGCCATTGGATGTTGAATGATCCCACATTCCTCCATTTTGCTCATTCTGCCATCTTGTTCTTCTATAAATAGAAGGCCTTTCTTCTCATTTTGGATCCACAACTAAGACCAAAGTTACTATCTTCATATTTAGAGAAAATTCATCCATTTCCATAGCATTTTTTCATCATCATAGCTAGGTTATTGCAGATTTCATCAAGGAAGCACATTGTTCATCATCATCAAGTGGATCAATCTTCATCAAGCTTGCAAAGGAGTTGGAAAAGGGCCATTTTACACATAAAATGGCACCAATTCCCCCATGGGATTGAGAGTTTGCATGCTCTAATAGGATTTAATAGATTTTCTTTGTGTGTTCTTCATCTATTCCTATTTTTAGCATTGTAGATGAATTGCATGGGGAATCTTAGTTATAACTTGCATATGTGACTAACATTGTGTTTGTTCTTTGTGTTTGTGCAGGTCTAGGATTGGGGTTCACAGAAACTTACAAATCCATCAACTTTATAGATAAAAAAATATCAGATATATACCAATATCTCATTGTTTCTCGATGTAAAATTTCTTCTCCTCTTGTTGTTCTCTTTTTACTCCTTTTCCCCCCATGTTCTCCCTATATTTCTCCATTATTTTCTACATGTCTCCCAAATTTTTATTTTTTCTCCTTCATTTCCTTCCACTCCACCCATATTAAAGTACCTCTTCTTGTTCATTTACTTCCCTTCACTCCTACTCCTTTCAAAGTACTCTAGCATTAAAGCTTAGTACTATCTCTTAAATGTTGATGTCTAAGTTGGCACTCAAACTATCATCCATTTCTATTTGAAAAGTCACTTGCATGGATGTCCATTCATGTTCAATATAAATATATATGCATATAGATTGTGTATATTTATTTTTATATCCATCTATATATATATATATATAATCACTTATATAAATGTTCAGTATGTATGTATGTATATTTAAATGAAAATGTGAAACTAAAAAAAATTACATTCCTTTACTCATAAATATTAATTATTTGTCCTTCACATAATTATCATTATTTGAGATAAAGCATAAATTTGAATGCCAATGATAATTATCTAAAGGAGGCAGACTACTTAAGCAAAGGTCACCTAGAACAATTAGATTTTCCTATGCAAACACCTTATCACGTATCTAAGAATGTAGATTCATGATATAAATAACAATAATTTGACAAGGATTTAGACATGAAGCAATATTGCAAACAAGAAACAACTTTTAGTGCATAAGTGTATGAAAATTCTCAGTTCCTTGATGACCAAGGCCTTTTATCTTAGATCTACCATCCTCTCTTTGGTGATATTCTCCCTCTCTAATCTAGAGTGGAAGAAGGTCATCTACATCCACCTCATTAAAATAGTGTAGTAGTTAGTCCACTGACTCGAGAACTAGCTAAAGTTATTGAGATGCACAAGAAGGTTATTTTTAGGGATCTGGAGGTAGCAAGGATCTTGAAGAATCTGTAGTAATTTATTTTTTATCTTCTTGTTTGTTGTTGGTTTTTTTGATGTTTGTCATTGATGTCATTGATCTGTTTGGTATTCCTACCTCCAGCTTATCTCTTGTTCTGGCAGTGATGTTAATGGTATAAGGTTTTTGTTCTGACACTATTCGGTCTAGTGTAGGATATCTTTTTGCATCTATGCCGACATCTTCAATATCTTGTGTAACATGCTCACATGACTCCATCTCTGATGCAAGCCGACTAAAGTAGATATGCAAATTTGGTATATATATATGTGTGTGTGTGTGTGTGAAGTTGCATAAAAGGGATGATGAAGGATGATATGCAATGTTTGATAGTGATCTGTTGATTATATTGTGAACTAATATAATGTTTGTAAAAGATCTTTACGCCTCAATGAGAATTGTATTCATGCATATGTAGATGCAATTATAGTAGTTCAAATTTTGTAACACATACTCCAGTTGTAAGCCATCTTTCAGTTGTTATAGCTGGTTTTTGTATTTTTGGGTAGTGAGCCTACTGATAGTGAGCCAACCTGGTAGTGAGCCACCTTTGTATTTTGTATCTAGTTACTTAATACTTGAGAGTTAACCCTCTCTATGGTTTTTCCCTTCTTGGATTTCCAAGTAAAAATATCGATGTTATGTGATGTTGTGTTACATTGGTTCTATTTGGTACTTTTAATTATGTTATGTGGACTGACTATTCAAATTTTTAATATTTTTAGAGGAATACTAATTCACCCTCCCTCTCAGATTTCAAATTTTCAACAATTGGTATGAGCTAGATCCTTTAGAAGAGTCTAACATCTCAAAGGTGATCCGGTTGAACATATGGATCGAAAGAACTCATGTCCATATTTGAAGATCTTGAATCTATTGAAGATGAAAATAAGGAACTCTAAGAAAATATTCAAATGGAAAACGATTGCATCCATAAGCCAAAAGATCAAATGAAATTCAAGCTAAGGCATAAGGAGGTCAATAATGAACTCAAGTCAGAAATGTTACTATTCTTGATCCGAAAGCTAAGAGTGAAGAAGACAAAAAGACCAAGGAACATCTGAATAATGTAATCAAAGGAAAATGATGAATGCAAAGAAGTTGGAACAAGAAGTTGCATCTCTTAAATCATATTTAGAAGAATCAAAGAAGAAAGAGGTCAAATACAAAACAAAGTTTGGAAAAGCTTGATGAAATTTTAGCAGCCCAAAGACCACCGGACAAACAAGAAAGGCTTAGGCTATGAAGTTGGAAAATGCTTGCACAATAAACTTGATCCAAGAAAAAGAAACTAAAACTAAATCTAGCAAAGAAAACAAAGGCAAGTCTCTAGAAAAAATAGTAGGAAAGTAGAAAATCCATTTCTTTTAATCATCGTTATTTCAATTGCAACAAATTGGGTCATAAAGCATCAAATTGCAGAAATAATGTGACTCGAAAGCTAGATCTTACTCCAAGATGCTATTAGAAACCAAGATCACCGCATGCAAAGGGATACATCACATGCAAAAGACATGCAGAACCAAAGAATATGTTCGTAAACCTCAAAGTAAAAATGCATTATTGAGAATCAAATATTACAAAGAGATCAATCCTTATGAAGGAGATCAAGAAACCCTAAAAGGGAAACCCTAAATGAAACCCTAGTGTGCACACTTAATAATTAATCAATTATTAATGTGCCTAAGTTTAGCTTAAGTAAATAAAGGAATAAGTGACTTAATTAATTAACCAATATGATATAATTAATTAAGTGGAATAACTTATTACTCTAACACCCCCCCTTAAGATGAACTTAGGAAGAAGCTAAAACACTAGAATAAGATGCATGAAAGCAAAGATGGGTCCCGACAACAAGGCCTGATCGGTACCCATTTAAAAATGCAAGAATGGGTAGAGAAGGAAAAACCCAGTGGGACAAAACCCCCTACAATGAGATGATCGCTACAAGAAGCACCGGAAGATCTCAGAGTAACACTAGAACTTGATAAGGCAAGCAAGGAAAGATTATTCGCTACTACTGAAACGGATGAGAGTCATTGATTGACTCAAGGAATCATGATAAAGCAACAGCAGAACCCGATGCCACGGAACACTCAAAAACTCCAAACGGGAACAACCCTGGAATCTATGAAGCAACAAGCAATTATTGAATGATGTATTACTGAAAACGAAGTGCAAAGATGCAAGATGCACCCTCCCAACTGCCAAAACATCCAAGTAATCTCAAAACAACCCATCGGGCCAAATCTGGACTAAGTGATCAACTTGGGATAGATACAAAAGTGCATGGACAACAACATAGAGCTCCTCAATACCTTTCCAACGCCGTAAAGATAGCGAAAATCAGAGATCGTGGCAAAAAGTTATGAGCTCGGAAGCATAAAATAAACATCTGACTTCAAACAGCAATAAATGTAGATAAAAGTAAAATACTAAAAAATAAATAGACTATTGGAAAGATCTCGAACCATATTTCCGGTGATATCTCGTTTCCCAATTTCGATACCGTATGCCCAAGTTATGACCAAAAGAAAAAAATAGCTCCTTAAGGAAAAATTAGGGCTAGAAGGGGCAAAGAGGGCCGTACGGCCAGTGACGTCATGCTGATGTAATCGGTTCACAAGCCTAAATTTGACGGCCATCTAGCCATCGCCACAAAAATTCGCCCCCCCTGCAAAAAAAAATTGACAGAGCCCCTGGTCGCTAATATGACCAGGGGTTGGGTGCCGGAGTTGGCCGGGGTTATGAGCTCAGCTCTGGTCATCCATATGACCTCGACCGGTGGAGTTGGAGCCCGCGGGGGTTGGTAGAGGCCCCCCGGTCCTCAATGTGACTGGGGCGGGAGTAGGGAAGCCCTCAGGGGCTGCGTTGGAGTTGGCGGTGGGCCGGTGGAGGAGGCTGGCGGTGGCGGCGTTTTGGTGGCCGCCTGGTGGCCGCTGGGTGGTGCAAACCATTTACACTAGTAGCGCACAAATCCAATCAATGTTGGAAACCAAATAGAAATAATTATTTTAGTGGTTACTGCTATACATGTTATGCATATGGACATAAGGCTAAATAGTGCTAGTCAGGACAAAAGAAGAAAACCGACAAGTGTTATCATTGCAATAAAATTAGACAAATTGCAAGATTTTGTAGAACTAATGTAGTCAAGCCAACCAAACCAAGGAAGAAAATCAATAAAGAGAAGGTTAAGGCCGAAATGAAGAAAATCTAGAGAAAGAAAGAAGAAAATGGATCCAGCTTTAATAATTAGCCACTCTTTGGTTGTTTTCTAGGGGAGGAAAGTTCAGATTGCCTCTTCCTCTTTCAAAAGAAAAGAGATCGCATGCCTATCGGATCTACTCGTTCAAGGAGTCTACGATAGACAAGAATTGTGAACAAGCACCTTGCAAACATCCAGTAAAGTCACACTAGTCCAATAAATAGGGAATTGCAAAAAGTGTTATGGCGCACTTAATGCAATAGGTGCACTTATTATAGAATTTGGTTAAAAGTAAAATCAACAAGTCTTTTTGATCACTCGGGAAAAAGGGTTACAAGGAGATAAGGATAAGAAATAATTTGACTTGCATACTAGGGTTTGAGCATCTACAAGAGATATTTTTCTTGAACTTTTCTATTTATCTACACTTTCAGTTATGGTTACTCCCACTTTGGTCAATGTGACATCTCAGCCTCATCCTGAATTCAAAAAGTATCCAGATGTATCAATTGAAAATGATATGGCTAGTTGTTTATCAAAAATCCCACACGTAGTCATTCCTGCGGAAGATGTTAGGGCTTACATTCATTCGAAGCTCAAAGAGTTCAATCACACCAAGCTACTTGATTTGTGGATAAATCAAATCACTGGTGATGACTTCAATGTCAAACTTGAATACAAGGTTCTAGTAGAAAATAAATTGCACATTTGGAATGACTTCCCACATTTTTGTTTTGATGATAAATGGGTACGAATGTTTATGAGCAGGTTCCATGACACCTTCTTGTGGCTAGATGAAGCTCATCTGATTAGCAAGGAAGTAATGAAGGTTGTTACTGGTTGAATGACACTGTATTCTTCCAATACCTAAGGCAGTCAAAAACAAGGAATTTGAAAACCTAACTCAGTTTGTTTTTGACGGTAGGTCCTTGGCAATTCGTATAGTGACAAATATAGCTATGAGGTATGTTGCCTAGGTCATTGGAAAAAAATCTTCTACACCAAGAGAGATAACTCCATCTCAGCTACTGCCATCTACAATGCATATGACATGGTGGTAAATGGAGTGGACTATGACTTATGTGAGCTCATCAGAGAGAAATTCCTTGAGAATTTGAACCAATGCAAATGAAGTAAGAAGAAAGTCGCATTCTAGTATGGAACCCTTGCACTCTATTTTCTATTCTACTTCATGTGTGAAATGCCCGATCTAGGTTTGGTAGTGTGGTCATTCGAAAAACTAGTTGCTCACTAGATTGCTAAGCGAATGAGGAGGTATTTTGATACTACTGCACAAGAAATGGCATTTACTTCATTCTTCTCTTTATTGCAGTATAAGATATACAACCAGGATAGAATCCCTAAATCTGTAGTCACCAAATATAAGGATGATATCACATTCATAGTTACAATTGACAAATGTGTAATGGAAGCTATTGTACCAAGAACTTAGTGGAGACTAGAATTGGGGTATGAAGTATCATAAGAATATGTCGATGGTCTTGCAAAATTTCTATTAGAAAGTCCAGTAGATGCCTCTCAAAAGAGGTTCGGCACAACAGAGGAAATTTTTAGAGAAATCCGGGATGAGCAGATCTCAAAGGAAAGAAAAACGAGAGTATAGAAGGTTTTGAAAGAAATTAAGGAAGAAAGTGGTATGAAAGAGGAAGGACTTACAACTCTCAGGAGAATTACTTGAAGTACAACTGACAACTCATCCGATATCGCTGCAAAATTAGAAGAATTAGAGAGTCCATCGAGTAAGAGGAAGAAAGGCCTTCCTCTGCCTACTCAAAGCAAGAAGGCGAGAGAAGCAAAAGCCATTGAGGCTCACCCTATCTTTGTAGAATCCGAATCAGAGTCAGACCTCGACAAGTACCAAATTAAGGTCTGGGAGAAGAAATCCAAACAGTTAACTCGTGGTCCTCCTGATGTAGATACTTTATTTGAAAGGAAACTCCAAAGAGGTTGGTGATTTGTACAACTTTGCCACTTCCAAAGGAAAATAAAACATAATACAAGAATTTTTTATGTACTGGTTGAAAGATTAGATGGAAATATAGATAATTTCAAAAAGGATATTCTTGACAGTCTCTGGGTTGGTCTAAATACAATCTGAGCAAGAGCTAGAAAAATAGACAAGGACATTGTTAGTGAAGCCATTTCCATTGTCTCTAAACTTGTAAAAGAGGAAGAATTAGCAAATTTCAAGGAACTTAGTCGATCAGGGTTGAGAACAAAGAAAAGGGAACATACACTTATGGAAAACAAAGAAGCTGCAGGAAAATTGAAAGCAGATATCATTGACAGGCTTACAAGCATGGCAGGAAAACTTGGAATGTTGGTCAATGATGGCTCTGCTCCATTATTTGCTTCCCCCACATACTCTCATGAGGAACTGGATGTTGAAAATGTTACAAATCTTGTACCCAAATACACTAATGCAAAAATATACAATCTTGATACGAATCCTCCAAAAATTGAATGTACTCATTCTCTGGATAAAGTTTCTACTTTGGTGAATGTAGAATAAGAACAAGAAAAATAAGATGAAAGAAAAGAGGAGAGAATTGAAAAGGAAGGAGAAGAAACTAGAAGAAAAGGAGAAGAGAAAAATGCAGAGGAAATTGATATCAGGAAGCAGGAAGAGAATACAGAGAAAGAAAAAGGTGAATAACCGAGAGTAGGGACAGTTGAGAAAAGAGAAGAAAGCACTGACAACTCCACCGACACCTATTCCATTGACACTTTGAAGAGCTTACTTACTTCACCAATTATGGTCCAACCCATCACCTCTTCCAAGATAATTCTTGACTTTGAGAAAATTAATCTTGTTCAGAAGTTTTAAATCAGTGAGTCCATTCAGGCTTTGGCCAAAATTGGCATGCTTAAGGAGTTAGAAGAAAAAGATAAATTGATCGAGGAGACTATTGCTGCTCTCCAAAGCATTATTCCAGAATGCAATATAGATTAGTCCAAAAGAAATACAAATAAATGTAGAACACTTGTTAATGCTATGAAGGAATTCTTTGCCTATTTGAAAGAAAATATTCATAAGGAAAAAGAAGCTGAAAGGAATAACCTCTTGCTGGAATTGAAAGAGCGATGTGCAAATGCCTTCTCAAATATTCAACAGCTAATCAAGCAAGGTCAAGACCTTCTTGAGGAAGGAAATTATTTGTATTTATACAACCTACAGTGGTCGGATGCCACAACTGTTATCAGAAAAGGATTAACTCAATTGAGTCAACAATCCAACAAGCATACCATTCTTTCAAGTTATCTGAAGACTTGCCCGGTTCTGGGAGATCATCAATTGAGGAACTACACAAAAGGTACTTCGAACTGCAACATCAACATGACAACACCATTTTTCCCTTAGGAAATCTCTGGGAGATGTGTGCTGATAGTATTTCACTAATGAATCATCCCCTCCTGAAGGCACAACAAGCAACTCTTTATGACCCTTGCTCCATTAAAGACAGAGAATCTCTACTTGCCTCTATTCAAGTTCATGCATAGATTCTAACCGAGGAAATTTTGCAATGGAATGCTAATAAGGGTAAGTGGGTCACCCATCTTTAGAAAATCAAGGAGTCTTTTTCTGGTGGTGCATCCTAGCAAGTTTCCCCTGCACCCCTTGTTCATTGATGTCAAAAGGGGGAGAAATCGAAGAGAAGATTTTTTTTTTAAGAAACAGAGATAGTCATCTTAGGGGGAGCTTTGGAGCTAATCTTTTGAAGTTCTTGTATTCCAGAATTTTGTTTTCCATCAGTGACAAAGGGGGAGATTGTTGATGTTTGTCATTGATGTCATTGATCGGTCTGATATTCTTACCTTCGACTTATCTCTTGTTCTGGCAGTGGTGTTAACGGTATAAGGTTTTTGGTCTAACATTATTCAGTATAGCGTGGGATATCTTTTTGCATCTATTCTGACATCTTCAACATCTTGTGTAATGTGCTCACCCAACTCCATATCTGATGCAAGTTGACTAAAGTAGATATGCAAATCTGATATATATATATATATATATATATATATATTGTTATATTGTTATATTGTTACATTGGTGGTTGTCATTGCACCAAAAGATCGACCTGTTAATACCCGATACAACCAATAGATTTATGTAAGATCCACAAGAGGTGGTTAAGCCATGTCACAAACCCAAGCACCGTGTTGGAAAAGGAAGACCAAGGGACACACCATCTTGACACAATCCCCCCCTCCAACACAAGTGAGGGGTTTGAACTTGTAATTAACCTCAGCTCTGATACCAATTGTTACATTGGTGGTTGTCGTTGCACCAAAAGATCGACCTATCAATGCCCGATATAACCAAAAAAATAATGTAAGATCCATAGGAGGTGGTTAAGCCATGTCACAAACCCAAGCACCGTGTTGGACAAGGAAGACTAAGGGACACACCATCTTGCAACATATATGTGTGTGTCTGTGAAGCGGCATAAAAGAGATGATAAAGGATGATATGTGATGTGTGATAGTGATCTGTTGATGTATATTGTGAACTCATATAATGCTTGTAAAAGATATTTGTGCCTCAACGAGAAATGTATTCATGCATATGTAGATGCATTTATAAAAATTCAAATTTTGTAACGCATACTCCGGCTATAAGCCGTCTTTCAGTTGTTATAGTTGGTTTTTGTATTTTTGAGCAGTGAGCTCACTAGTAGTGAGCCAACCCGGTAATGAGCCACCCCAGCAATGAGCCACCTTTGTAATTTGTATCTAGTTACTTAATACTTGAGAGTTAAACCTCTCTGTGATTTTTCCCTTCTTGGGTTTCCACGTAAATATGGTGTTATGTGATGTTGTGTTACATTGGTTCTGTTCAATACTTTTAATTATGTTATGTGGTCAACTATTCAAAAGTTTTAATATTTTTAGAGGAATACTGATTCACCCCTCCCCTCTCAGTGTTTTGAATGTTCAACAAGTTTGCTAATGGTTTACTGATGGATTTGTAATTTTGATGGACTTGTAATGATTTTTCTTTGTTTCAACATTTTTGGCTCGGGGCTACTTGTTTTCCCTACCTTTTCTTTTTAGTAGCCTTTTTTTTGTATAAAGTGTTTCGGGGCCCCTTCAAAACCTGATTTTCCACTAATAAAAAACATAAGCATATATATATTAGTTCACTTTTCATAAAGAAATATCTTCTAATTTCAACATAAAGTATTGCAATTTCAAATGAATCAACCACTATCATATTACTAATTGATATTGAGTTGTTAAACAACATATTTTAATGATCATAATCTTAGTTTCAAAATCATAAACAAAATATAAATTAACATATATCATAGTCTAAAAGGGTAATGAAAAAAAAGATGTAACAATGAACTCGTGAACCTTATGCTATAATGAAGTTATTCCCTTTCTTCTTTTCTTCATTGCATTTCATAGAGTTTGAGAACTTGTAATTTGCAATATCATGAACTTTATGATTTTTTTATCTTCCTTTGTCAGGGTTTCAAGAAGTCAAGGAATCAAGGAAAATATGGAGGGATGGAAAATTGTATAAGTTTGAAACATCAACAAAAATAAAATTACTAAGGAAAATTCCATAAATAGTTCTAGACATGTGATTTTATGGATATTTTCCTCCTTGGACGCTTAAAGGGCCCATTTAAAATGTCTTAAATCAATTATAAACAATGGGTCAAATGAGGCATGAAATAACAACATAAAATAACCTTAAAGCCCTCAAATTCCTTATATCCACTAAATCTAACATTTATAAACATAAAAAATATCTCTCTCATCCATGTATTTAGCTTAAAGAGTCCCTCCATACATTAATTACTAACAATAAAAAATGACATTATTCCCTCCTATCATCCAAACAAATAAAGCTATGTCAAGAAATTGCTCCAAGGCATGCCCATACATGTCCTCACCCAAGTCAAGATCCAATCACCCCCATTGAACCCATCCATGAACCAAACCCCTTACCATCTCAAGATTCAACTACCCCTATCAAACCCATCCATGAACTAAATCCCTACCATCTCAATATACAATTATTGTTATTGAACCCATCCATGAACCCAATCCCTTACCATCTCAAGATCCAATTGCACCTATTGAACCCATCCATTAACCAAATCTCTTACCATCTAAAGATCCAACCACACCTAAAAAATACATCTATGAACCAAATCCCTTACCATCTTAAGATCTAATTACCCCCATCAAACCCATCTATTAACCGCAATCCTATCAACATGGTTCTTTCACATTTATCCAATCCAATTTTCTCATTGCCACTAAAGTTACAATCTCCCCCACTCCTTATTCATTTAAAATTGGATTTATGTCTTTATACTATCAATACTTAGATTTGTCAAAATATGCATCATAAAAGGAAAAGAATCAAGACTCCATATCAAGGCCTCTTAGAGCCTATACAAATAAAAAAAAAATCTAATATTTTAGGGCCTCAGTTATATAGCTCACGATGAAGATGTTGGTCACTCCTCTACTAAGGCTAATGGAATTTCTTCAAAAATCAAAATAGTTCTCCTATTTCTCCCTACCACAAGCTTAGTACCACCAATCATTTCAATAACCATCATCTCCATCACTAAACCATTCTTTGGACTTACCTTGAACATGCAAGGCATCTTGGGAGCCAACATTCATGGAATTTCTCATCTCCTCTCAAAGAAGTGTGGAGATCATGGAGTCCATCTTTGGTTCTGCATCACCACTACTTATGGTAATAATTAAATTTTCCCAAGATTCAGGCAAAGAACAAAGAAACAATATACATTTATCTTCATCTTCAATTTTAACATCTATGAATGTAAGTTGAGTTATAATAAGATTAAATTCATTTAAATGATCCACAATAGATTCACCATCTTTCATTTTTAAATAATATAATCTTCTTTTGAGACATAACTTGTTAGACAAACTTTTAGTTTGATATATATCACCTATACTTTTCCACAACTTATATGCGGTGTATTTGGTGGAGACATTCAAAAGAACAAAATCCATAAAACAAAACCAATTGGTTCCTCATACCTTCTTGTCTAACTTTTTCCAATTTTCATCACTCATTGCAATTGGTTTACTTTCTTGTGAAATCAGAAACCGCTGATCTCTCTCTTCTAGGAGATCCTTCATCTTTAATTTCCACATCTTGTAGCTCATTCCATTGAACTTCTTAATATCTTGGAGAGAATTAGAATCCATTGTATACAATATTCTTCACAAACCCACAATAAACCACAGAAACAAAAGCTCCCACTGCAACCAAAAAACTTCCAATAATAAAGAGAAAGGTGTCCCTTTCTAAACAAAACCTAGCTTTGATAAGTCAAATGTTGAAAACAAGGTGAAACTAAGCTACAATATTAACATATGTATGTGTATTCAAATCTGAAAATAAGATTAAAAAATCTAATTATAGATGTGATTACACATTCACCATAATATAAAAGTCAACAAACAAATACGACAACAGATTTACGTGGAGAAACCCTTTCGATAAAAAAATCCACATGAGAAAAGAGAGCAAGTGTATTATTTATCTTCAAAAGAGAGATACACCACAATTCAATTCCTTGATGATTTCCTACAAATTGGATGCTTCCATAGACCTGCAAATAACACAAGATGGTACTACCATCTCAAGGCTTCAATTTATATAACTTGTGGGAGGAAAAACCATAGTGGTAAACCGAAACAAGAGGTGTCAAAAACCACTTATAAAAACCCACGTCCCTTCCTTGGAAAACCAAGAGTCATGAAAATAAATTAATTAATATGCACAAGGCTTCAACATGAGCACCTAACCCATAACCTCTTCAACTTTTGACATTCAGGAAGCTTCGACGACTGCTTAGCTTCCAGATGGAGAGCCAATGAAATCTTGTTTCCATCAAAACTTGGTGAACCACTCAAGACTCTTCACATTCCTAATGTGAACGCCTATGAGGGATAATTTTTTCCTCTAGTGATGTGTAACCTCCACCAACATTAAATTTCCTCTTGAAAATATAATTACAATATGCAAAAGTTAAATGCATTTTTCTCATGTCCTCTAGAACACTTTCCAAGAACACATGGAGACATAAAAATGGCATAGGTTAGCAAGGTAAATGTCACATAACATAACACAAAAAATACGTAAGGAAAACATGATGCATACAAGGAATACACAAAGCATATAAGAAAAATACACTGAGAAAACACACAAAATACACAGAGCAAACATGTGGAATACACAAAGAAAATACTCATAATACATGAAGAAAACACTGATAATACATGAAGAAAACAAGGAATACACAAAGAAAAATGATACAAACATAAAGAGACCATTAAATGCACATGGAGAATAAAACAAAAAATATTAGTAGACAAAAATTAAAGATCCGAGTTAGCAAGGTAAAGAGAGCTCGATATGTCAGTTTGTCTCAATTATCAGGAATCACCCATTGAATGTACAACATACACATCTAAAATGCTAAGATGGTAAAAAATAATCTCATGAAATATATAGATCTACTAGCTAGAAAGTTGTGTTATGCTAGGTGTCCATGTAAAAATTCTCAAGTTCACGGGCCAACAAACTTTGTTATGCTAGTTCTATGGACTATTTGGCAATCATACCTCAGGGAGTGCATAAATGTTTAGTGTCATGAGGGGCAGTTTAACATCTTGGGGGATGAATAAATGATTAACATCACAAGGGATGAATTGATAACCACGCCTAAGGGGGCATTATAAACAACACCACCACCAATGGGGTATTTCAATAAGTCAAATCTCACAAGATGCCAATGAGATGGATAGGGTGATATACCCCCCCTTAAAATGTTAGAATACTTGCTATGCTAATATTGTAAGGAAAGGAAGGGAAAGAGAGGATATTCAAGAACAATACACACCTCAAAAACTAGCTATCCTTTCCCCCAAGTGTATAGGAAAGGACAGCCATGCTAGAGACTATCATGTTTCTACCATAGATAAAGTATGGCTGCACATAAAATTCTACCACCATGGAGCTACAAATTCCACATAGTGAGGAGCAACACCAATAGAGGAGAGTTTATCATTTAGAATGAATAGGTACATCAACACATGGAAGAGTGACAGCACCATAATTGATAAGTTGTATTTTATTGCTCAAGGCCTGACGTTCATTGGTAGAATGATCAAGCACTTGATGATATGCACAAAAAGTGATTTGATTGATTATGTTTGTGAAAAATATTACATGTTGGAGGAGGAAGAGTAATCAAGTGGGATTTGAGAATCCTAATCACAATATGCTCTTGTTCACAAGAGGGGGTTATAAATACATTACATGATGGAGAATGTGCAAGGTGCAGTGTAAGTTTCTTAGAATCTTTAACTCCTTGCTCTGTGTTCGCATTACATCCAAGCTTATAAAGAATTATAAATCCAACTCCATAATGTTTTTACAACTCAATTGGAGGAGGAGAAATCTTCATTAAATGATTGTTTGTTGAAAGAGGAGCATCAATATTATCATGAGAGGAATTGATTTTTTTAAAAGAATGCATTTTTTTTGGGTGTTGAAGTGTTATGGTTAGGAGTATTTTGGTTATATTTTTCCAACACATGAGCCCGACAAAAGATAAAGAGCCCCAATTTCCATCATGAGATGATGATGTTTGTGGATTTTTTGATGTAAAAGAAGATTGTGTAAATGAAACAAAAGACTCCTTAGGTTTAGATTGTGAGATTTTATACTCCCATAAAAGAGGGTGTAAAATATAATAGACCCCAATTATCACCAAAATATGTACTTGGATATGAAGCATTATTTGTAGTGTTGATATTATATTATGTTGATGCCACTGAAGCAACCTTCGACTCTTTAGGTGATATTGATATTTTATACTCCCAATGAAAGTGTAAAATCTAACCAATTCTAATCATCGCTAAAGAGTGCATTCATAGTATCATTATCATTGGTAGGTAATGAATCAAAAATTGAAGATGGAATCAAAGTACTAAGAGATTTGGAAATGTTATGGTCAACTTCAACTTGTAAATGACTTTTTGAATCCGCTTTAACCATATAAAACTTATTATTATATTCATATTTCATTGTATGGTGAAGAGTAGATGAGACTCCCTTCATGGCATGAATCCACAATCTACAAAGAAGAATATTATATGAAAGAGAATCTGACATGACATGGATAAGGGTAGGAAAAATTGCAGGTCCTACCTTAATAGGTAATGTGATTATGCCCAACAATTTCCTACCAATATTATCAAATCCACAAATATAAATGTTATCAGGTTTTATGAGAGACATATCCATATTGATCTTACGTAAAATTTCAATGCTACAAACATTAAGACCTAATCCATTATTGATTAGAGTACATCTAATTCTAGTATTATTAATAATGACACAAATCATGAGAGCATCATATTGGTTTTGGATTTCAAGAAGAGGTAATTCATGTTGAGGGAAAGTGATATCCAAGTTTTTTGTCCTCATACAATCTAACAAGGTTGCTACATCATTCAATTTAATAGAATATGGTACACCAATCTTCTGCAAAGCCTCTTGGAGCATACCATGTGGTATGTAGGTGAATTTTGAATTAAATCCCAAAGAGATATCTTAGCTGGAGTATTATGAAGTTACTCAACAAGATCATACTCTTTTCCCATATGTTGAAGAGGATGAGGTGTAGGGGGAAGATAAGGTTGAGGAAATGGAATGGAAGTGGGAGTGGTTTGTATTTTTTTAGGTTGTTTGTTGCTTCGAGTATTGTATGTGTGAGAAACTACATGATAATGTGGTTGTTGTGACACGTTTTGATGTATATAATTATTTTGAGTGAGTTTTTTTTATATAGGATATGACCAAGAGGTTTAGGTTGGTTTGATAGAGGTCCAATGATGAGAGTAGGTTTAGTTTGTGGTTGAGGAACATGAGAATGCGGATAAATAATCAGTTGTGTTTTACAATTTCAATTGAGTTAACTATTTGTTGACAATCTTCTATCAGTGTGGTATCCACCATGAGCTTGGAATCCTCATCTATGCAATCCATGTTTCTAGTATCTAGAGGAATAGGTATATTGGTGCTAAGGTATCAATGATTGTATCCTATTGCACCAAGATATCCTCACAAGTAAGAGAGATATTGGGAGAGGGACAAACATGTGTTTCATGATTACTTGAAGATTGAAGATTAGGTAAAACAATGTTAAGAAATGTATCAATAATTACATCCTCTTGCACCAAAATATCCTCATGAGTAGGAGAGATATTAAAGGAGAGGGATAAAAAAAAACAAAAGAGGAGAGAGAAAAACACTTTCACGTGCTTGTTACAAGAAAACTTCTTGAAGTTGCTTAACAAAGTTGGAAAAAAGGAAAAAAAATAAGAAATTCATTATGAAATAAGAATATAAACAATTTAGTCGAAGGCCGACAGATATCCCTTTTGATGGTATGGAATGTGGTTCAAAGCAACACCCCAAAAAAATTAGAAAATAAATATTTTTTTTATGAAAAGACAATATTTTTGAAAATAATCCATATTGATATATGTCCCTTTTTTAGGGAAATGCAATGAATTAGGTGAATTATGGACCAATTGGAAATGCTCAACAAAATATGGAAGTTTTAGGATAGACTATCAAAAACAAGAACCATATTTAAATAGAGGTTACAGAGCAAGGTTTGCCACTGAAAAAAGATGTGAAACTAGTTGGACAAGGGTGAGGGAACCCTAGTCTAGAAATAAAAATATTTTAGAGTTCACATATTGCACATGTTAAGTGGTTTTTGTAGGTTCTTTTCTATGACAATCCAGGTCTGAAGTTTGTTAGAACTCAAGAAATCAATTAGAAGCCCATGAAGGCATGGATTAGGGATTTTAAGCATTCAAAGGAGCTAATAGATGAAATCATTTGCACACATGAGTGATCCCAAGAGGTAGGAGATAGAAGAAATTGTTGACAAGATGAAAATGCCAATGAAATAGTAGAAGAAATTGTTTGTACTTATGTTTTTGTAAGGAACAAAATACTTTAAAAGCTCTATTTTCCAAATTAAATATATAAAATTTAAAAATTAAAATGAAATAACTTAGATCTACTACCCTAAACAAGGAAAATCAAATCTAAAATAATGCAATTAAAGCCAAACATTTTGTAATTTTAATTTAAATTGAATCCACCAAGGTGTTTAATGTTTAATGAAAAAAGAGCACAAATGCCTAATTTTGGAAATGAAACAAAAGTAAATAATTAACAAGATATTCAAATAACCTAAGTTTTTTTTTTATCAATTTTCATGATATATGTTGATAAATTAGAAGGTTGTGTGTTCAATTCATGTTGAGTTCACCAAAATGTAGAGTAGAAAAAGATACCCTAAATATAACGAGTAGATTAACCCAGATCAATCTTTCCTTTCCCTAATATTAGAACTAAAACCAATGAGGGTGTTAAGATTGGATAACAACCTAGAAGGAGATCCAAACTACCCCAGGTTTAGCTCCTTTGTTGCTCAGAAAATTGATTAATTTAGTGTGAATTTATTGACCTAATTTACTATGAAAACCTAATTTGAAAACACAAATTATTCATATAGATGAAAATGAAAATTGAAAAAATAACAAAAAAATTGAGAAGGTTGGATATTGGTGCACTTGTGATAAAAAAAAATGAGCCTGAATTGGGTGGTCGAGGGTGAGGGCACCCTTGACTAGAAATGATGTTTTTTGAGATCTTCAAACTTTAAATGATATGTCATAGTCTGCTTTGTGTTTTCTTATAACTTTTCATTGATGAAACTTATGGATCTAACTTGCACACATCAAAAGAGGGGGAAAGGTTGTGCTATATAGAGGCTTGCCTAAGTTTAAAAACCTCATTTTGGTGTTTCCACCTCCACAAACAACAAATGATGATGGTAAAGAGGGCTTACTCTAGGTTGAGCATAGGCCAAATAAACAATAATTGATTGTAATAAAAAATAATAATGGATAATGTTACCTTAGGTATGAAATTTTTGTCACAGTGATGTCCACACCATAAGTTGCCACAAAAAATTGCTTGATGGATTATCAAATTGCTTGAAGACCTGCAAGAGGTTAGTCTGCATAACACGTAGATTGTGTAACTAGCATGTAGAGGATAACTCATATACATCTTCATAGTAAGAGCATGATTCATCATAATAGTTCCTTATTCATAACACTTCCTCATATTCAAATGAGAGGGAACATTGTTTATATATGCATCCCAATTTATCTTTCTGGACATAGGTCGACTTGTGATCCTTCTTAAATATCCGATCGACACCAAAATGTTACTTATTAAAATAGGGCACCTTTAGGTCAAGGGCGCCCTCACCCTTGACTGGGTGTTTTTGGCCCAAATTTTTCAGGATGTTGGGGATTTTAACATATTTTCCTAATTTGGCCCCAAAATGAATAAATTATTAATATAATTAATGTTATAGGAAAAAATAGGGTGTCAATATAGTGTGAAATTTTCAAGGGTGACAATTTATGATGCTACATTATTTAGTAAGATTTAAATATTTCAAAAAAAATGATTTAAAGAGAGGGTATCATTAGATTTGAATAAGAGAGGGGGATAAATAGAAAATAACATTTAAAACCAATGGAAATATAAGTGGTAAATAATCCATTTGGGATAAAAAAATGTACCTGATTTATTTATGCAATTAACTTATAATGTTTTGAAACCTTTCTTAGGAAGATTTATGATTGTCTATCTTGATGATAAATTAATTTTAGAAATAATAGAGAGGAATATTTAATACATATTCTAGGAAACTTTTACAGAGGCTTAAAGATGATAAGTTGTTGATCAACCTAAAGAAATACAACTTAATGAAAGATGAATTGATCTATTTGGGTTTTATCATCTCCAACAAAGGGCTATATATGGATCTTAAAAAATAAGGGTGAGTTAGGAATGACCCGCGCCTAAGAGTATATTTATAGTCAATAGTTTTCATAGCTTGGTAAGCTTTTATCAAAAAAATTATATAAAATTTTAGTGGTATATGACCACCAATCAATAAAACCATGAGAGGAGTCAATAAAAATTTTAGATGGATAGTGGTAGTAGACAATAATTTCTATATTTTGAGGGAAAAGGTCATTCAAGAGTTAATGCTAACATTGCTTAATTTTGTAAAGGTGTTCTAGGTGGATTGTGATACAAGAAAAACAACCATCGAAGTGGTTCTTAGTCAAAAGGGAAGACCCATAACTTACTTTAGAAAGAATCTCGATGATGCCAAGAAGAAATATGTCATTAATAATAAAGAGTTTCATGCCATTGTACATGCATTGATGAAGTGGTGACATTACTTACTTCTGAAAGAATTTATATTGTACACTAATCATCAAGTTTTTCAATTTATTAATAGCCAAAGTAAATTAAACTAAAGGCTTATGAAGTGAATTGAGTTCCTACAAAGTTGTATAGTTATATCCTTAAGAAAATGATTGGGAGTTAAAACAAAGTAATGGATGTTTTAATTAAAAGAGAAACATTATTTACTAAAATGCAGGTTTAACTAGTTGGTGTTGATGTAATAAAGTTGTATAAGGAAGAACTTGATTTCAAGAATGCTTGAGCAACATATTTTAAGCCCACTAGCATGTATAGAATGTTGTCGGTGAATTATTTTATATTTAAGTTGAGTTGTAACTCAAGGGACAACAACTTTGCATGCCTCAAGGATCAATGAGGGAGAAACTAATTAAAGGGAAACTGCATAGTGGTAGTTTAGCTAGATACTTTGTAATAGATGAAACTTTGTCTCAACTAAATGAGATGCTATTAGTCAAATATAAGGAGTGAAGCTAAAATTTTGCTCAAGGATGTAGAGTCTACCAATATGAAAAGTAAGGAGTGAAAGCTTGTAATTATATATTAGACATTATTAATGCCTAAAAAACTATAGGATGACATAAGCATACATTTTGCACTTGGATTACCAATAATCTATAAAGGTGATGATTCAATTTTTTGTTTTGTTTTTAGGTTATAAAAAATAGCATATTTAATAGCTTGTAAGAAGACTAATGGTGCCACTCAAATTGCAAATTTATTTTATAAAGATTTTTTTGTGTTGCATGGGTTATACAAAGTTTATGACTTAATTTTGGAGAAATCTTTGGAAGAAATGAAATAATAATTTAAAAGTTATATGTACATATCATCTACAAATCATGAAGGGTAGATTGAAGTTGTCACTAGGTTCTTATGCAACTTGTTGAGATGTTTAGATAGTGAGAAGCCCAAATAATAGGATTTGGTGTTATTGTATGCATAATATGCATATAAAGATTCCATGAATTGAATAATGGTAAAACCCCATTCCAAAATTGTACATGGGTATAGAACAAGAGGTATTGCAAAGCTAAGAGACCTTTCTAATTTAAAAAATCACTTTAAAAGTATTGAAGGTGAGGAGTTGGTTGAATACATGCAAAATTTACATAAGAAAGTAAGATAGAAGTTGGAATGGAGTAGCCAATATTAGAAGCAACATGTAGATATTAAGAGAAAAGTATTTTAAAGTTGGAGATTTAATGCTTGTTTATCTCTTAAAGGAAAGGTTTTGAAGATGACCCACAACAAGTTAAAATGGAAGAAAGTCATTGATGCTTATAAGATTGTGAGAATTTTTTCATCAAGTATATATGAGATGGAGCTACTAGTTGAGTTTGATATCTCTCTAATCTTAACTATTTTAAAACTATGTGCATATCATGAAGGGGAGGCATCATCATAGAATGAAGAAGAGAAGATAAAACCAAAGAAATAGAAATAATAGCTCCATAGAAGGAATGAGAAGAGATTGAGTCAATTATAGACTTAAGAGTGATTAAGAAAATGAGAGGAAAGGAATAAAAAGAGTATCTTATTAATGGAAGAACATGCTTGCTAAAGATGCCTGATGGTTGAGCCTAGTTGAAGTTAACTAGACAAGTGTTTGGTTTACAATAATTCAACTTTTGGTTGAGAGTAGGGGGCTTATAAAATCTATTAACTTAAAACGTCTAATGTAGGTGCATCACAGATTTTACTAGTTCATATATTAGTCAAAGATGCATGCTTAGTTGTATTGTTGAAATTTCACCTTTTACTTCATTACTGACATTGAGGCTTGGCTATAAAAGTTGGTCATTGCTATCTAGAAGTTAGTTATTGTTACAAATTTTGGTTATTGGTATAGAAGTTGGTTATTGTTGTAGAAGTTGGTTATTTCTATAGAAGTTAGTTATTCTTGTAGAAGATAACACTTGGCTATAGAAGCTTATACCTTATTGAGGAAGTGCACAAGGGTTAATGAAGTGCCTAGTTGTTGTAGAAGACTCGATGCTAGTGAAGTGGTATTAGGTTGTTAACAAAGATGGAATTTGGCTATACAAGTGATGTTATTTAATAATATGACTTAAGTTATAGAATTCCATGCTACAAATGAAGTCAAATTTTACTGAAAAAGTTGGGAAGTAGGATACAAAAGATGGTTGTCTATAGAAGATAATCATGTGTTGCTAAAGTTGTTACAATAGGCTATAGAAGTACTTATATTAATAAAGTACATATGAGCTTAGGTTTGGAATTTTTAATCTTGATTTTGGTATCTAGATGACATTTAATATTTAGAGTAGAGTCAGATTGAAAATTAATGTTTTCCTATAGTTGTGTATGACCACTCATCTACCCTCATTCAGTTCCCTTCTAGGCATTGAGCACATATTTAAATTTTTTGTTTAGTATAGTTGGGCATGGGAAATAGAGGTGCAAAAAGAAAGTGAAAAGAGTACATCCAAGAAAAAGAGAAGCAAGAAAATTCAATGGAGAAGAATAAGATAAGAAAAAGGGAAAAGAAAAGTGATGCCACGTAGAAGGAAAGGCACAAAAATATTTGTTAGAAAATATTAAAAAAAGAGAATATTTAGAAAGAGAAAAGGAAATATTGCTTGAAGAAACTACACTTTTACATGAGAAAAAGGAGAATTGATAGACCTCTTATTTATTGTAGTTTTTAATGATTGGAGGGCCCAAATTTATAAACCACTTAGTTTATGTGATTTTTAATGATGTCAGACCTAAAATTTTGTATTTTTCTATGATTGAAAAAAAATGAAACATCCCTATTTATCTCCAACACGCTTTCATAAGCTTGCATGTAGTGTCAAACACAAGGTCGACCAACACCTGTGTAAAACACCATAAACATTAAGTACACACTTCCACAAATCAATCCAAAACTTCTAGACAACATAATTGACTTGAACACGATCTAGAATTGTAGACATCCAAATTTGGACACTTAATTTATCCAAATTTATCACTTTTCATCTAAACATCCTCTTATCTGAGTTAATTAAGTAATATTACTATTATTTAATTAATACCCTTAATTTTTCAAAATCCCTAAAGTATTTAATTAATAATTAATTACCTTACCCTCCTTAATCCCCTTTTCATCAAATGAATTAAATAAATATGACATTCATTTAATTCCTCACATGTCATTTTCATCTAATCCTAATCCATCTCCTAATCTCTTCATTAAGGATGTGCACATGCCTAATCCTTGATTAGGATGTGTCACATCCTCCAACTTTTGCAAGTTGGCTTCTAATCCTCATTAACCCCTAATTATCCTCTGATTACTGATTAGTTAAGTCTAATCAGTACCTTGGTCAACTCTCCCCATCCCTAGGGAATTTTTAATTCCTTTTTATTCACCATAGGTTCCCCTCTTCCCCATGTGAATTTTTAATTCACATTTTATTCCTCCTAGAATCCCCTTTTCCCATGCATCTTCTAGAATCTTTGACTTGTCACATCAAGTCACATGTGACAAACTCTTATCTTTTTGGAGACCCTCTCTTATCCACTAGATTCTTCCAAGCATGTGGATTTTTAATTCACATTTATTCCTCCAAGGAATCTTCTCATCTCCCAATGTACTTCCAAGGCACATGTCCTTCCTCCACATCATGTACTCTCCTTCCACCTCACTTACACATCATCACATCCTAAGCCATTTCACATTCCACATGTCAAGACGTGAAGGCTTGTGAGTCCTCAACTCACCCTAGCCCTTCATCTTGGCCTTGTTGGATAAATCTCAACCATTGAATTCTCTAGAGAATTCAAATTCCTCAATAAATACTCCTCTAAGGAATTTTCAACACTTAGTCATTTTGCACCTACATGCTGTCATTTTGAACACTCAGCTCACAAGCATTTCCTCTTACTTAGCCAATCCATTTTATCCATTTGCATCCCATCATATAGTCAATCTTGCATTTAGTCATATCAATAGCCATCCAAGGAGCACACAGGTACTCAAAATCAAGGGCCAACCAAGGAATTTCAGCTGCAAAGAGAAGGTATAATCATTTGCAATCTTCTTTCATCTTATCTCTTTGTGTTAACAATTCCTTAGGCTAATCTTTGAGGTGTTCTTTATGTTTTTACATTACATTTTAGTTATTTTGCATCATTAGAATAGGTTAAAACATAAGGATTCACAAGAATAATCCACAAACTAATTAAGATTCATCAAACACTTCATCCAAGCTTGCACCATACAAACACTTCAACTCAGGACAACTGCTAACACTTATTTGCATACTAACAAATGAAACTCACTCTGTACTACACCAAATCAAGTAAAATTTTGAATACAAAAAGATACAAGCATTATAAGCAACTTTCCAAATCCACACAACTTGAAGCCAAATAGTTGAGAAACATGAAGCAAATACATTTCTCCCAGGCCATAGAAAACATCATTGAACAACTGACTCACACACTAGTGAAAATATCTCACACTGTACAATGATCTAGAAACCCAAATTCTGAATATAGCAACCTATGAAAACCTTGAATAACCTATAAGATCTGCACTTACATAGCATCAAGACAAAAGAAACGCGAAGCACAATACAAGAGCACACTATGAACACTTGCACAACACAGTTTACTCTATTTATCAAATTTTCTTAAAAGCACTTGGAAACCAAGTACTAGAGATATCATCTCAGCTCATTATTTCATTCCAACTCATCTTTAGACTCTGCAATAAAAAAAATAGCTCCATGTACTCACAACACTTCCTTAAGGTCTCAATTATACATGCACAACCTATTTTCCTCTTTTTCACAATTTTCACAATATCCTCGACATCTTCATCCCATAGTTGACATCAATGACAACATCAATCAGTAGACTTCCTGTTGACATCAATGACAACACCTTCATACTTGCAACACATTTGGATATAGAAGTGATGTTATTTAATAAATATGACTTAAGCTATAGAATTCCATGCTACAAATCAAGTCATAGGTGTAACTAAGGGTTATTTTATGTTAGATTATTAGATTACTAAAAGCATATAAAACAAACCCAAAGACCTATCGAGAACAATGAAAACTAAAAGTAAGAACAATTATACCTGTTGTTTGTAGGAGTTTCCATGATTCACCTTGATAGTACCTTCTCGCTTGCTGGTTGTCGTTATGCCCTCAGATTCGTTGTGTGAGCAATCTGAAAATACTAGTCTAAGTCCTACACCAAGCTTTGAAGGATTTGAGAAAATGCCTATGCCTATGACTAATGATTGGAAATGTCTAAAATGTCTATGTCTAAATATCTCAAAACTAAATAAAATATGACATTAAATTGCTGCAATTGCTATAAAAAATCTAAGTGTGCAAGTGTGTAAGTATGTAATGCGTCTGTGTAATCAAAAAATGAGAGGAAAATGGCATTTTATAGAAAATGCCATTTTGAATGGATAGGTGAGATTGACTTCTGACGAAGACCTAAAATCAGGGGCCCAGATTAAATTTGATGATCCCTAATTAGGGTTAGGGTAAAGTCATTAATTGAGTGGTTGAGATGTCATTTGAGAGAATCGAATCGGCCGTGGAGAATAAATGAGGAAATTAATTCAAAAATAAATATTTTCTAGAATGAAGAAGATAAAGACCGGACTAAAGATCAGATTTGGAAAGGTCAAGAATCTGCCCGATCACTTGATTTCTGGAGGAAAGTTACCAATTTGGAATTAAATTAATTCCAAATGTGAATTTTGTGAAATAATAAATAATCAATTTTCAGATTATTTACCAGAATGAGCTGACAGTCAAGAATGAGATGACATTTTAAATAATATAATTTATTTAAAACAAGAGGAATATCAAATTTATCAATTAAATAATTAAATTTAATTATTTAATTTAGCAGACAAGACTAATAATTAAATAAATTACTCAATTCATTTAATTATGATAATTGGTGACATATTAAATAAATAAATAAAACTTATTTATTTAATAATCAAGAAGAAATGACTGAAGAAGGGTAATTAAATAAATTTAGAAATTTATTTAATTAGGGGAACAATTAGATAATTAATGACGTATTTAATAAATAAATAAAATTTATTCATTTAATAATCATGAATAATGAAAGGACATGAATTAATTAAATAATTAAAAATTATTTAATCAATAGTCGAATGTGGACCAAAGATAATTAAATGTCATAATTATGTTAGGACGAAAGTGGTAAAAATGAAGCTTGCAGGCCTAGGTCATTTTTAGGTGTCTACATTTGCCCCTCTTTGTCATAATGTCATTTGGCGCATTGTGACGAAGAAAATAAGTCAAAGTCACGCCCCGGTGAAGGTATGGAGTATCGATGGCCCCTCGGGAAATTTTTCAAATTTTGGGTCGGCGGCAAATTTTTTTTGTAAAGGGTCCTGATAAGTCAATTTGATGACTAGGAAAACAATGGTGCAGTCAGCTTTGGAATTTGACATGTTTAAGGCAGCCAACGAGGTGGTCAAAGTTGGTCAAATGAGCCTCCAGTAATAACCTAGTTGACAAATGTCACTTTGACTTTACAAATAGGTTGACAAAGGGGTAAAAGTCAATTCATTCTTACTATTCACTTTGCGAATTTCGAGAGCTCAGAGCTAAAAGGACAACAGTGAGGATGGTGATTCTAGTGTCAGAGCATCGCGGCAAGCTCGTGCGGACTTTTAGGTGGCCAGAGGGCTCAGAGCCAGCGGTATGTAACTCCACCTTTCTTCATATTTTTTTCATTTTGCGTGCCCAAATTAGGTTTATAGGGAAAAGAACAAATGCACTGCAACGCCTATGCATTCACGTAAGCCACATCTGCTTTGCGTTCGATGCATTTGATGCATCGCGGCACAACTGTAATGGTCAAATAGGCGGGTCCAGTATTTTGCGCCACATTTGCCAAAATTTGTGACACATTCGCCGATCTGTGCCGCATTTGAAGATTGTAATGCTGCATTTGCAATGTTGCGACGCAATTGAATGTTTAAGCGATGCATATGTGTGAAACAACGCAAGTGCCAAGCTTCGTGATGCAAACGCTCTGATGCAACACATTTGATGAGCCAAATGATGCAATTGTAATATTGAGACGCATTTGAAGCACTAAACGACGCATCCAAATTTTTGTGACGCATTTGCAGTCAATGCGACGCATTGGACTTTGACTTTGACTAGGGATGATTTTGATGCTTGTGAAACCTTGAATGCTTTTGATAGTACTGAAAATTTGTGCAAAATGTACTGACGACTTGTTTGGCTTTGTGTAGAGGCAGCTTGCCCCAATATACACCCGAGAGAGCAGACTGACGACCTTTAGGTTTGCTGACCAGCTGAGCCCGCAAGAGCGGCGACGATTGATGCGGCTCAGTTTGTACTATGTTTCCTATATGCTCGCTATTCAGGCTAATAGGGGACTTCTAACTATGTTATGCGAGCGGTGGCACTCAGAGACCTGTTCCTTTCATCTGCCGACAGGTGAGGCTACTATTACCTTGGAGGATGTCTATCGGATTTTATGAGAGCCGATCCGAGGAGAGCGGATCATTTACGACCCTCGCCATGGTGAGTAGACTTTCAGGGCCTATTATCATGATGAGGGCGCTGGATTAGGTATCCAGGGCTACAAGATTCGATGGGAGTTCATGGCGGAGCATTATGCTCGTTTTGATGCATTCCTTGTGACCTTGATTGGAGGTATCTTGATTCCTGACCGTCGGGGACATGGATTCCTTATTGGCTGGGGAGACGTCTTGGTTGGTATGAGACATGACATGATAGTTTATGCTTGGGGTCCGTGTTTACTGGGGACACTCTACCATCAGTTGCATGATGTTGCTTACAGGAGAGCAAAGAGTATCTCGTGCGGTACCACCTTGATGATGATATGGGCCTGGGAGCATATTGCTATATTTCATCCTCCCATTCAGAGACCACAGCTGGCTGAGGGGATGCCCTATGCCTATTATTATGTAGGTGCTTTATAGCAGACCCAGATGGGTGAGACAGGTTGGTGGCGGCATCAGATTGACACGATGGTGTCTTTTATTTGGAGGTCGTACAAAGACTGAGTAGTGGGATGATGAGGTGGATCATCTAAGCCTTTGCAGACAGTACAAATATTTGATTGGGAGGACCGTGCAGACCTCATTGATTATCAAGATGTATTTCCTATAGTGTGTCCTTAGGCAGTTCGGAGAGCAGCAGGGTGTACCTGCAGGGATAGCCGAGTATGCCCGGTCATCTAGAGAGTATGCTTAGGGACCAGCCATTCCAGTGGCCTTTGTAGAGCAGCAGATTGATGGGCTAGGAGCCTAGCCATGGGGATGGAGAGGTGGGATAGTTGATCCCGGGACCACAACAGGCTACGATTTATGGTGGCAGGCACACAGACTAGTACCATTGACAAATCCAGATGGGCTAGCACTGGTGGATAAGCGGTTAGTGATACCTCATGTGCCGAGGGCGAGGCGAGGTGGCAGGGATGGTGACAGGGGAAGAGGTTGAGGGAGAGAGGGAGGCAGGGATAGAGGCAGAGGGAGAGGTGGAGGTTGGGACAGAGGCAGGGATGGAGGCAGGGATGGAGGTAGAGATGGAGGTTGGGGTGGAGATGACGGAGATGATGGAGGAGATGGCTAGAGGCGGAGGAGAGATGTTTAGAGACAGGGCAGGAGGGTATGCCCATGTGTGGCAAGAGTAGCATTAGATCTTATTCCGGAGGTGGTAGAGGAGGGAGAGATGGAGGAGGCAGATCAGCCGAGATAGGAGGGAGAGGGTGAGGAGAGACAAGAGGAGGAGGAGAGAGGGGATGCAGAGGTGGCAGAGGCCAGACATGAGGGTGTGGCAGAGGAGGGGAGACAGGAGGAGGAGGTGGAGGTGGCAGAGGTCAGAGAGGAGGATGCACCCCGTGATGAGGGAGTCAGCGGAGAGGATGTAGCCGAGGATGATGATGATGAGGACGATGATGCCATGGATGAAGCTGAGAGACTTCTCAGATTCAGGATGGTGGAGGGAGAGGAGGAGATACCATCCTCGAGATTGCCCCCAGATGCCACAATAGATCAGAGGGTGGCCAATTTACAAAGGAGGCTGGATGAGAGCACGACACAGGTCAGAGCACTGCAGTTAGAGCTAGAGGTGGCTCGGGTAGAGAGAGATCAGGCAGTGATCCGCCAACAGACTCAGCTCAGTGGTGCATTGAGTTTGTTGCATTATGTATAGGGCCTGTAGGGGATATTGCTCGTGAGCTGGCCAGCATGAGCATGAGGTTGGGTCAGTACCAGACCTTATATGAGCAGGAGGTGCCTCCCGAGCGGCGGGATCCTACATTGTCGCGGTCTCAGACGAGGACAGGCAGTGGCCATCGATCAGGGAGTGCTAGTGGCAGCATGAGTCATACTAGTGCAGGAGGGTCTACCTCGTCAGGGCACAGGTCCCACCACTCACACAGGCATGCCTTGAGTCATCATTCAAGCCACAGTCATGGGTCAACTAGCTCAGGGCAGAGATCAGCACAGAGGCAACCACCAGTGGTAGATCCGTCAGCATCACCGAGTCAAGCTGCAGTGAGACGACCGGTGTCCGTTACCATGGAGATGATGCCATTAGTGTCAGTTCCACCGGTTGCGCAGATAGAGGTTGGTACAGGTCCACCTATCATTTTAGTGCCAGTGACAGAGCTTCCGCCTCCACACTCTGCACCACGAGGGGATGATGAGAGTCTACCCTAGGGGCATGCTTGTTATTATGACACATTATGTATATTATTGAGCCTGCGAGCTCCATTTTTGGGATATCTGTTGACTCTATCCTGTGACATTGTATATTTTTGAGATGGTATTATATGATGATGCAGTTTTGATGCGGCCTATATGTGTGTTATGTGATGTTCTTTGATTTATGCATTAATATATGTGATGTATGATGTGGATCTATGATGTATCATGTATGTCCTATGATGCTTACTTATGATTATGATGTTATGATGATGTAATGCTTACTTATATGAGATGATGATGATAATGATGTGCATAATGTATTTAGTAAATGGATGCAATGTTGATAATTATGTTAATGATTTGATGCTATGGATGATGTATGTATGGACCTAATGCAATGTTTATATGATCATGTATGCACCTATGTTTTTGTATGTCGCAGGATATCATCCTGAGATGGATGAGAGAAGATGATGAGACTGACGAGAGAAGATGACCAGACTGACGAGAGAAGATGATGAGACTAAAGAAGATGCATGTTAATTCCTAGACCGAATCCTTCAAAGCTTTACCATAGTACTTTAACATTTATTGCTCTTAATCATCATTGGGCAGACTGTTGTAATGGCCAACAAACACCATGATATGACATAGATCAAGGTGTGCAAGGTCGTACCATCACGTAAGACAAGCAATCACAGATAAGGATGATCATGACTCATACTAAGAGCGTGACTGCCCCAGTCTTTTTGTCATAATCAACCACAAGTAGAAAAAGACAAAGACAATTCATGAAACGACATTGCTTCTCTAAATCCTATTCGCAGGACATCCTTGAGAAACTAGCAGCATGAGTGTCAGAATACAAAAATAGAGCCCTTACCATGATATGTCATTGTTTTTCTAAATCCCCGAATCAGGACATCGCTGAGAAGCTAGTAATCATGCGTGTCAATTGCCATGATACGTCGCTGCTTCTCTAAATCTTGCTTAGTGGGATCTCGCTGAAAAACTAATAACATGATAAAAACCGAAAAGATAAGTGTCAAGTGTTTGCCAAGTGCATCTGGATATCCATTGTCAAAATGTCAGGTTTGATGATGATGAGATGCCAGAGTATCAAAGCTTTGATTATATTCGGATGACAAATGTCCAAAATTGCTGAATTCAGGAAGGACACATCCTGAATAATGTTGGTGTCAAGAGGATTGATCCCTAGATGTCAAAAGGAATCCCTCAAAATGCCATGTGACAGTGATGATGACGATGCCTAGGAAGGACACATCCTAAGGCATAAATGACACAGTTGGTTCTTCAGAAGGACACATCTGAAGAATACTGATGTCAAGGGGAGTGATCTTTAGATGTCAAGAGGATCCCTCGAAATGTCGAATGACAGTGACGATGCCTAGGAAGGACATATCTGAAGGTTAACCAAGAGTTGATAGTTTGAGAGGTTATGATGATTTGACTTGCTTTGACTGAGTTTGACTTATGTTTGACTATATGCTGATATTGTCATGATGATATGATTGACCTGTTGATGAGATTGTCATATTGAAATAACTGATGGCCATGATTTGTTTTTAGGAGTTTACCCCTTTGGGAATGATTCACTTTGTCTTGAAGATATTTTGATGTGTGCGCTAGTTAGTGTCATGAACCCTAATGGACTGACCTAGAGCGGCCTCGGGGGCTCATCAATAGATGGCCTTGCCTACGTCATACACTTAAAGACCTCGTAGTTCGACATGACCAATGACTTTGTATTGATGACCAAAGATTGTGCCATGATTTTATTTTGACAAACCTAAAAGGACTGACCTAATGTCTTAGGGACTCGAGTATGAGTCTTGCCTATGTAGCAAATGTGCAGAGACAACATAGTTCAGACAAATGACAAAGACTGATTGATTTGACATGATAGACTTTAACAAGAGACGACCTTATGTTTGTGTTCTTCGAGCAGTCTGATGTTTTGTTGTGGTTTTCTTTAGGACGTTTTATGGTTTTTAGGTCTTTTCTCAAGACTTTTTGCCATGTTTTTGTCTTCTTTTTAGGACTTTTTGTGATATTTTTGGTCTTTTTTCAGGGCTTTTTGCCATGTTTTTGGTCTTTTTTCAAGACTTTTTGCCATGTTTTTGTCTTTTTTAGGACTTTTTGTGATGTTTGTCTTTTTTCAGGACTTTTTTTCCAATTGTCGAGATCATGTGTGACATCCACTGTAGTTACATGAATTTTTTTTTCCCCCAGTCAGGTCCAAGACAACCATTTTTAAGGGACATGGAGGGGATGTTGCTGGTGTACCAGATGGATAGTTGTCAGGACTTGATGTCAACCGCTTATCAACCATGACAGGTAGGGTATAATGTCATGGCAATTTGTGTGATAATGGTGGGAGATGCCTTTCATCCTAGGCCAAGGCAGAAAAAGTGATAGTAGATGGCAGAGCAATGATTGATTACACATGGCGCCTGTTTGCCAAGTTTTCACTATTGGACAAATCATTTTTCTCTTTACTATTTTTGTCCTTTTTTGCTTTTTTTTTTTTGGTGTTGCCAAGATGCCTGTTTGCCAGGTTTTCATCAAGGCAACGATTTTTTATTATTTTTCAATTTTTTTGTATTTTATGGTTTTTAGCTTGTTCTCCTAATGCTATGCGTAGAACCTTCAGAGATGTAGACTGTTGATAGGTTCTGTCAATTGTTCTCCCTCTGGGGTTGCCAGTTGATAGGATCCATAACCAAAAGAAGATATGATAATGTAGGGACCCAACCAGTTTGGTTCAAACTTTCTTGGCTTTTCTTTGTCAGCTTGGTTCTTGGGGTTCTGCTTGAGAACTAGGTCACCAATGTCAAATTTCCTGACCATAACCTTCTTATTGTAACTGCGACAAAGACGGTTTTGATATGCTTGTAGATGGTTTAGTGAATTTTTCCTTCTTTCTTCTAGCATTTCCAGCTCGTGCAAGCGTGATTGTCTATACTCCTCTTCATCAGTTAAACCCTTCAACGAGACTCGTAATGAAGGAATTTCAATCTCAATGGGCAAGATGGCTTCAGCGCCAAAGACTAGGGCAAATGGAGTGGCTCCTGTAGGCGTACGAATGCTAGTTCGGCAAGCCCACAGAGCAGGGTTGAGCTATATATGCCAGTCACGGCTAGCGTCATTGACAGTCTTTTTGAGGATTTTGACAATGGTTTTATTTGACGCCTCAGCTTGACTATTTCCTTGTGGGTAGTATGGAGATGAAAAATGGTGTTGGATGTGGAATCGCTCACATAACTCATGAATGTCTTGGTTTTTAAACAAACGTCCATTGTCAGTGATGATGGATTGCAGAAGGCCATACCGACAAATGATGTAGTTAAGAATGAACTTGGATATTTGCTTGCCAGTTATGTATGTCAAAGGGATGGCTTCGATCCACTTCGTAAAATACTCAGTGGCAGTGATGATGAATTTGTGACCATTGGACGAGGTTGGATGAATCTTACCCATGAGGTCGAGTCCCCATTGAGAAAAGGGCCAAGGCGAAGAGATCGACCAAAGTTCCTGTGTTGGAGCATGGATCAAATCACTGTGAATCTGACATTTGTGACAAGCCCTGACATATTCTATTGCATCCTTTTCAATGGTCGACCAATAATACCCAAGTCTCGTTACTTTCTTGGTTAGGGTAGGACCACTCGAATGAGACCCACATATACTATTGTGTACTTTGCGTAAGGTTGTACGTGCTTCGTTGGTGTCGAGACATCTAAGGAGGGTGTCGTCAAAGCTACAGTGGTAAAGGGTGTCACTGATGATGGCATACCTTGCGGATTTTTGGATGAAGGACTTCCTTTGTTTATTGGACAGGTTTGGTGGAAGGGTTTGGGACTTAAGGTAGTCATAAATATCCTAGTACCAGGGAGAGTCAGGACCAACAAGTTCGCAAACCATTTCTGACTCTGGAATGTCATAGGCAGGGACCAATAATTGCTCTATTAGGAATTCCAACTGAGGCAGATTGCTTGGTATGTCAAGGAGAGAGCCTATTGTAGCCATGGCATCTGCTGCTTTGTTCTGTGCTCTTGGAACTTGTTCAAAAGTTACCATATGAAAGTATGTGTGGAAACTGTCAACCATCCGTTTGTAGGGCATCAACTTCTCATCTTTTGTGTCATAGTCATCATTAACCTGATTGATGACGAGCTGAGAATCCCCGTAGATGTGTAGTGCTCTGATTTTCCATTTGATTGCCATTCTTAGTCCTGTAGCTAATGCCTCGTATTCTGCCACATTGTTTGTGCATGGGAAGGCAATGCGGAAAGACTTAAGAATGGAGTCTCCTTGCAGGGTGATGAATAGGATTCCTGCCCCTGAGCCATGATTTGTGTGTGATCCATCAAAGTAGAGTCGCCAAGGTGCCTTAGGTTTCGTATGGAATATCGACTCATCTGGAAAATCTGCCACTAACGGGTGATCACTCTGTAAAGGTGCGTCTGCCAACTGGTCTGCTATGGCTTGTCCTTTTATAGCCTTTCTTTCGACATACTGAATGTCATATTCACTCAGAATCATAACCCATTTTGCTAGCCGTCTTGTTAATGCTGCCTGACTTAGCAAATATTTTAGTGGGTCGATCTTTGCTACTAATTGTGTCTGATGGCTTAACATATAATGTCTTAGCTTCTGAGCTGCGAAGACCACAACTAGGCAAGCTCGTTCAATTGGTGTATAGTTTAGTTTATACCCGACCAATTTCTGACTGATGTAATATATAGCTCTTTCTTTTTCCTCTTGGTCATTCTGTGCTAGTAATGCCCCCAGTGCTGAACTAGTTGTTGAGATGTACAGGATTAATGGTTTTCCGTGAATGGGAAGCATGAGGACTAGCGTTGATAGTAGGTAATCTTTGATTTGTTGAAAGGCTTCTTGGCATTTATCTGTCCACACAAAGGGGATGCCCTTGTGCAACAGATATTGAAATGGGTGACACTTGTCTGCCAATTGGGCTATGAAACACCGAATAGATTGTACCTTGCCTTGCAGCGTTATGAGTTCACTGATTCCTCTGGGTGGAGGCATGTCTATGATGGATTTGACTTTTGCTGGATCAACCTCAATGCCTCTTCTAGAAACTATGTATCCCAAGAGTTTTCCTGATGTGACACCGAAGACACATTTCTTAGGATTTAGCTGGACTTTGTATTGTTCCAGTCTCTTGAAGATTGTGTCTAAAACCTTGAGATGATCTTTCCTTGTTACTGATTTAGCCAATAGGTCATCTACATAATCTTCCATTATGTTATGCATCATGTCATGGAAGATTTTGGTCATAGCCCTTTGGTATGTGGCACCTGCATTTTTGAGACCAAATGGCATGACATTCCAATAGTATGTACCCCATGGGCAAGTAAATGTCGTTTTGTGCTGATCTTCGGGGGCAATGCGAATCTGATTATAGCCAGAGAAACCATCCATGAGGGACATCTTGTATCCTGCTGTGAGGTCCACTATAATATCAATATTCGGTAGAGGAAAGTCATCTTTTGGGCATGCTTTATTTAGGTCTCTGAAATCTGTACACGCGGATCAACCCATTTGGCTTTGTTACTAGTACAAGGTTAGAAATCCATTCATCATAGTCAATTGATGACATGAATCCAGTGTCTAGAAGCTTCTTTAACTTATCCTTGACCAATAGAGCGACTTGAGGGTGCATTTTGTGTAACTTCTGCTTGATTGGTTTGGCATTAGGCAATAGTGACAGATGGTGCGTAATCCAGCCTCAAGCCCAACTCGCATGTCAAAGATAGGACTCATGCTGTTGATTTCACGCTCCTACAAAGAATTTATAAATTCTCGACTCTTCTTCAATCAATGATGCAAAAGAAAGAGTAACCTATCTGAGATCTCTCAGCCACGTTATGTTGTCCTCTTATTGTGTCTTCTTATGAAGTATCGATTTTGCTTTTAACGTGGGAGAAATTATAGTCCTCCATCTTGGGTTTTAGAGAGGTTTTCACCCGCAGATATTTATTTCAAGTTTTACCATTAGTTTACCGTATGTTTTCGGGTTTTCAATTATAGAGACGCTTTCATTTTTTATTTTATTTTTATTTTTACGGAGAATTGAGGTATGAGCACCAGCATAAGTTGTGCAATCTAAATCATCGAGAATCCCCGACTTGTGGTCCCCAATCAGTACCCTCACGAATCCCACAGCCCGTATGTAACGTTTCACTCATTCCTCGGGAAATGTGTCCAGATTCATGGCCTTGTTGGTCCCAATCAATCAGCCGAAAACTAAGGAATGCCATCGCTAGAATGGCAGGGAATTGAGGTGAGGATGCGAAAAGCATGTAGTGACTATTCAGCGATGTTATATGATTATCACCATTCACCCATTTGGACTTATCCAATATTCTCCTTCACAGTGTCATATTCATTGTCAAAATAAGGGGTGAAGGGCCTTGAGTCTCGCCACGTCGCCTGGCTACTCGTGATGGATCAGGACCCAGGGTGCCGAAGAGCGTCTTGGTATGTCATGGTGAGCGGTATGTGGACTTCTGAATTATCGGTGCCCGCGAATTTTAAATGTTTGCCAAAATCTTTGTTCAGAGGTCAGTTCCCCTAGTTCGAAAAACAATTCGTCAAGACAATAGTCACTTAAGGATCATTCTGAGCCAAATTCCCACTCTTGGGAGTCAGTTTCGGTGAGGGTTTTCTTAGTAGTCTCGACACTTTCTGAAGCATGTACTCTCTCATTCGAAAGTCCAATGGTACGTCGATCGTCATTAGCGGGTGATCTAAACCCTAATCCAAGATACTTTGGTATTTGGAAGGGTTCTATAGGCTCTCTTCGGCCAGCTTTATTTTTGCCTAAGCCACTAGTACCATCGTAGCCTTTAGCTTTCATCATGTCATATCCTTTTCCATATATCTTAACTGGTAATGGGGGTAGTGTGATAGTATCCTTATAGATCCATCATGTGATATCAGCAAGGTCCTCAATACTCATGTCTCCCCATTTGATGAAAACTATTTTTGGTGGAACTTTGAAAATTTCCTGGGGTTCCATTCTGAAACATGGCCTACCATAGACCTTTGGAGACTTGGGTATTGTTGTTATGCTATATGTACACCAGCAAAACCGGTATCCGGATTTTGACGAAAGGATTCAAACCCTGAAGTCAGGGAGGTGGTGAAGTGGGTGAGATGACCGAGCTTTTATGGACGATGATATAGAGTGTGGATGGATCAATGTATTTCAATGATGGAGCCGATGCTTCTTGGTTAATGTGCACTGGCTTCTCGAAATACCCCCTTTAGGTTGGTACAATACAAGCGGTAGGGTTCCATATATGGCTATTTCCTCGCCGCCGCGAGGGGAAACTTGTACGGCATGCGGATCACAACAAACGGAAGGCATGAATCCATGGATGGCTGAGCAAGATGTTGAGTAGCAGGTCTGCACTAGACTCGCAGCTGTGTCCACAACGACCCGTCCCACTGAGGAGAGATAACATGTGAAGGTACGCTCTTCGCCGCCATATGCTTTGATCTACTTATACTCTTTTATCGCCCACGATGTATCGGTATCCGAGTCGAATTTAGTTTGAGGAGATATGTTCAATCCCGCTCCGCCATCTACTAAAACCCGTATGACTTTGTGCTTGTGGACAAACATTTCTATGTGCAATGCATCATTGTCGTTGGTTTTAGGTGATGAGTAGTCTTGATCCGAGAAGGTGACATGGTGAGGTGTAGTGAGGTATCCCACCATGGTCTCAACCATTTGGTTACCACCGCCTGGGGAAACCACTCTGCGGTTTTTATCAGATGAGCCTTTTGTGCACTCCGAGATATACGGCTGTTCGCTATGAGACTGCGGGGGGTCTTCAATACCTGGCGGCGCTAAACCCACCAGCACCGCTTTGCGGGTTCGGATGTGCCTTGATTCACGGTGATGGGCCAGGTATGGTGATTTTGGGTTGTCTAGCAGGAGGTGGACCAGCTATAGTGACCTTGCCACTGCGAGTAGTAGCATTACATTGGGGTGCTCTCTTGACTGTAATGGTATTGATGTATTTGTCATCAGTTCGGACATTATTTATAATTGGTCCACCAGAATAGTTGTACTTGGCTCGGGCAAAGTTAGCTTGATTATTGTTCATCTGTGGACCTGAAGTGGAGGCATTATGAGAACCATGGTCCTGTAGTGGATTCTTATGGATAGTATGATTTGAATTGGAGGTGAATTTTGATCCACCTACTTCAATGATGCGACTTTCAATAAGATCTTGTACTAGGTTTTTCAATTGTCGATAGTTAGAGGTTGTATATCCTTTTGCTCGATGGTACTCACAAAATGCATTATCATTCCACCATGCTGGTTTGAATTGTCCTGGGTCATACGGTTTTGGTTCTTGAAGTGTGATGACCCCATTTTGGAGGCATTTCTAAAGGACTTCTTCAATGGGTTCACCCAAAGAAGTGTATGTGCGACCCCTAGGAAATTGTCTCGTCTGATGGTATTGTCCCTAATTATTTTGATTGTTATGATTGTTTGAAGGGACATTAGTGGGGGGTGTCAATGTTGTTGGTTTGTTTTGTTGTTGAATCCCTTTTAGGGCCAGTACAAGACCCACAACGTTTGCAGTCTTGGCGTCCACAACACCGTCATTTGTAACGTGCTTATTTTTTACCCATTATTTATTCTTGTCGGTGGGAGGGTTTGCATTTGCATTTTTGGGACCGTACCTTAGTTCTACCTTTGTGATAAGGGCTTTCTCAATCTGGACCCCTTTTTCGACTAAGTCCGTGAAGTTTGTGCAACAATGTATTTGCAATGCATATCTTAGGGGCCCCAGAAGTGTTTGCACAAACATGTTGACCTTTTCCCTTTCAGGTATGTCAATGTGACACCGACTAGCTAGACTTCTCCATTTTTGAAAGAATGGGATGAATGTCTCACCGACATCCTCCTGTGTGAGATTACACAAGCTAGTGATAGAGGTATCCATGTTGATGTTGTATGCGTAATTTTTTATGAATTTTTGTTTAAGCTCATCCCATGTTTGGATATCCTTTTGGGTGGAAAACCATTCAAGGGTAGGACCCGCCATACTTTTAGAAAAAAGTCTCATCAAGTATGTTTTTTCATAGGCGACATCCATACAATTGGTTGCAAACTCGCAAACATGTTCAATGGGGTTTGTCTTGCCTCTATATTTTGTGAAATTGGGTGACACATATCCTGGCAGAAATGGAGGCATGTATAAGTTCATGTCGAATGGGTATACGTTTAGATCATATGATATTTCCAATTTCTTGCTTGAAATGTATATGTTTTGGATAGTTTTCTCTAAACCCATCAATCTTGTTTGGAAGTCATCCATAACAGGGCCATTTGTGGTCCCATACATTGGATTACTTGGTACGCCATAAGTCCCCGTTTGTTGTGCGTGAATATTGGTGTATTGTGGTGGTACGGATTGTTGTGACATGTATGATGTGTGTGGATTGGCATGTTGTTGGTATTGAAAATTAGGATTGGGTGTATGCTAGTGAGTATGAACGTGAGATGAGTAGGTTGGGATGTGTCCCCTAGCCATGTGTGTCGTTACCTGGGGAATACGGTGACCATGAACATTGTGGTGTATTAGTGATGCCATGGGTTGTGTTATTTGGCCACCTTGCACAAATTATTGTGTTTGTCCAAGGGGAATGTTTGTATTTGTACCTTGGGAGGCAATGACATGTGACTGTGTTGTCGTGTTAACATTTTGTTGTTGTCCTTGGATAAAGATACGTCCTTTGCCTCCTCCTGAAGGATTTTGTGAAATACCACTGAGCGGATATGTCGAAGGTGTGCTCATGGTAGTAGATGTAGTTGTCAAGGAGGGATTGTTGTAACTTGATGGTGCCCCCGTGGCATTTATTGTCGTGGTAGAGAGAGGGTTTGAATAGTTTTCCCACATTGCCGAGGAGCCCAAGGTGGTTCCAGCTGATTGTGACAATGTTGTGAATGTTGTGGGCGTTGTGGCAGATTGTGATCCTCCAATGGATGTAACGTTTATCGTATTGGAGGTGTTTGGGATGTGAGAGTTGGCATGCACTATCATTGTAGTGTTAAAGAAAGTATTGCTTGTAGTGTTTGGGGGTTGACCATTATGTGACATGTTATGTGCGTTATTGTCATTAGGGTCTGGAGATGTTGGTCTCAATGTGTTGATGTCGAATCCATGTGGTAACTTAGCTCCTTGACTCAAGAGTATGGCTAAGTATCTGTCTCTGTTGTATAGGACCATTTGTTCGACGAATTGAGAGGCCTTTGGATCTTGTGCCACTACCTCCAGGTTTTCCTAAAGTATTTGACCGTATTCATCTTTTCGCAAGAATGGTTCAAATGGACTGTTTGATGAGGATGGTATTGTTGTGAGAGGTTGATTGTTTGTATTGCCAAATGGATCGTCGAAAGTCCAATTTGGGTCGTATGTTGGATTATTGACAGTGGAAGTGGGGTCTTGCCGAAAGTTTTCCATTTGTCGTTGTTGTTTTTGGAGTCTAGTTTCCACCATAAAATGAGATTGCTCAAATGAAAATGACAACTAAATGCTAGGATGATCCTATGCAAGGTCCAAGTTCAAAATGACGACTAGGATGACTAATGTTTTTGGATTTTTGGGAATAGAATCTGCAATGTCTAGACTTATAATGCAATTTGAGACAAGGGTACCTAAGCACTTCTAAGCTTAATCTTTGTTTTTGATTTTGGCTACTAAAGGACTTTGTTGAAAATGACAAGATGACAAGGTCTAAATGACTAGTAAGTTTTCCTAACTAGACTCTTGAGTTGGAAAATCTCACAAAAAGGACAATGACTGAAAAAGGGGTTGATAACTTAGTCCAAGAGAGCCTAGTTTCGAAAGCAATAACGTTGCAAATTGTGCTGAGATTTGCCTAATCCAAAGTGTGCAAGATTTGAGACTTAGGGACAAACTAATGCCTAATGTATGTAATTAACAAAAATGATGGGTGAAACCTATGGTGAAGAATGCAACTAATGGTCAAAAATTTGAGCTATTTCAAAATTGGTTTCTGACAGAGTCTCCTTGGAAACAGTGTTTGACAAATGATTGACAAGGTGAAGACTTCAGATTTGACTTTGTATGAAGTTTTTAATTGTGACAGGCGAATGCGTCATTTTAGACTACGAATGCATCTCGGTTTTGTGAATGCAGCCCAATTTGAGCGAATGCGGCTCGGTGATTGATAAATGCGACTCAGTTTTGCATATGCGGCTCTATAATGTTCAGATGCATCACAACGCAGACAAATGCGGTGTTTGAAATGCCAACTACCATTTAGCAAAGCGATTGCGTTTTAGAAACTCGATTGCGGTTCAATAGATGCGACACAGTTTTGAAAAATGAGTTTCTTGTCTTTTTGATGGAAAATTTGATCTGTCTGATATTGAATGTTTTATTCATAATTGTAAATGTGATGAGTCCAGAAAGCACTAGAAAAGCACAGTGTTTTGAATGTAAGCAAGCGCACATCAGATAAGTACAATCCTAGGTTAGGCCAAGATAATATTCGCTAGATTCCACGTGGGTTTCCCCAACCACATATCTGTAGTATGTGAATTCAGAAGCTTGGCTGCACTGGCTCCCCCTGATAGTGCACTCTCTTCTGAAGCCAACCAAGCTTCCAACCCCCATGAAAATCCCATGGCAGATTGATCACCTCTACTACAAACTATGAAAGTGTGGATGCCTTCACACGACCGGTGTTGCGCTAGCAAATAGAAGGTTTTTGGCTTACTACACAAAGGTGTTTAGTTCGGGACCCTCGTTTGAGTGGCCATACATGGGGCAAGAGATTAATCACCAATTAGGTGGCACTCCAGCTTGAAGAGGTTAAGCTCAACAGGGTTTAGGGGAGTACTACTCTATCCGTATGACACATCCGCACTCGTAATCTTAGGTTTTCCCTTAAGATTCACATTTATATACCAGTTGGGGGTAGCTTGGATTTAGCTCTGTTGCCAGTTTGAGTCGCGTTGGGGTGATGAAATCCCTAGGCAGGCCCAATTTCTAGAGTTGGTAACCATTTCTCTTACACCCAAGATTGCTCGAGAGCGCAAGGGGAGAGGATACTTCGATATACCAAGTTGTGAGGGTAAAAATAGATAAAAACGGGTCTGGTTTTTTGATCACCGAGTTTTCACAAGGTGAGAGCATATTCACCTACCATTTTGCAAACACATTCAGACATAGTAAAAACACAAGTTCGTTTTAATTGCACCAAAATAAAATGTGATTTATACTAAGAAAAAGACAGGCACATTGTTTTGATGTTCAGTCTTTGATGATCGAACCTGCAAGACCACATGTTAGTAGTTTTAATGTTTGCCTTCGACCCTCGAAAAGTAACGCCAAATGCTGCAAATCCTGATTAGTAACACCAAACCTATGCTAGGCAGAATGCAGGAAATAACCAGAATAAAAAGAACATAGAAAACAGTAAAAAATTGAAAGCAGATCAAGAGAAAACATTACCAGTCGAATGCGTCACGACAGAGCGATTGCATCGCTCTGTGTATCAAATGTGTCTCGGTAATTCAACTGCAGCTTTCCCGAGAATGATTACGTTGTGACAGAGCGATTGCGGTGTTAGGGTTTTTGAATGCGTCGTGACGCATCGATGCGTCACGATTAAAAAAAATAGTTGCGTCACTCCATACCTGTACCTGCAAAAATGACAAAAAACACATGAAAACTATACAAAAATAACAAGAAAAACAGAGTCAGGTTCACCAATGTAACTAAGGGTTATTTTATGTTAGATTATTAGATTACTAAAAGCATATAAAACAAACCCAAAGATCTATCGAGAACAATGAAAACTAAAAGTAAGAACAATTATACCTGTTGTTTGTAGGAGTTTCCATGATTCACCTTGATAGTACCTTCTTGCTTGCTGGTTGTCATTATGCCCTCATATTCGTTGTGCGAGCAATCTAAAAATACTAGTCTAAGTCCTACACCAAGCTTTGAAGGACTTGAGAAAATGCCTATGCCTATGACTAATGATTGGAAATGTCTAAAATGTCTATGTCTAAATATCTCAAAACTAAATGAAATATGATATTAAATTGATGCAATTGCTATGAAAAATCTAAGGGTGCAAGTGCGTAAGTATGTGATGCATCTGTGTAATCAAAAAATGAGAGGAAAATGGCATTTTATAGAAAATGCCATTTTGAATGGACGGGTGAGATTGACTTCTAACGAAGACCTAAAATTAGAGGCCCAGATTAAATATGATGATCCCTAATTAGGGTTAGGGTAAAGTCATTAATCGAGCGGTCAAGATGTCATTTGAGAGAATCGAATCGGCAGTGGAGAATAAATGAGGAAATTAATTCAAAAATAAAGATTTTCGAAAATGAAGAAGATAAAGACCGGACTGAAGATCAGATTTGGAAAGGTCAAGAATTTGCCCGATCACTTGATTTCTGGAGGAAAGTTACCAATTTGGAATTAAATTAATTCCAAATGTGAATTTTGTGAAATAATAAATAATCAATTTTCAGATTATTTACTAGAATGAGCTGACAATTAAGAATGAGATGACATTTTAAATAATTTAATTTATTTAAAACGAGAGGAATATCAAATTTGGCAATTAAATAATTAAATTTAATTATTTAATTTAGCAAACAAGACTAATAATTAAATAAATTACTCAATTCATTTAATTATGATAATTGGTGACATATTAAATAAATAAATAAAACTTATTTATTTAATAATCAGGAAGAAATGACTGAAGAAGGGTAATTAAATAAATTTAGAAATTTATTTAATTAGGGGAAAACTTAGATAATTAATGACGTATTTAATAAATAAATAAAATTTATTCATTTAATAATCATGAAGAATGAAAGGACATGAATTAATTAAATAATTAAGAATTATTTAATTAATAGTCGAATGTGGACTAAAGACATAATTAAATGTCATAATTATGTTAGGACGAAAGTGGTAAAAATGAAGCTTGCAGGCCTAGGTCATTTTTAGGTGTCTACAATAGGTTATTAACAAAGTTGGGAAGTGGGCTACATAAGTGGGTTGTCTATAGAAGATAATCATGTGTTACTAAAGTTGTTACAATAGGCTATAGAAGTGCTTATACTAATAAAGTACATTTGGTCTTAGGTTTGGAATTTTTAAGCTTGGTTTTGGTATGTAGATGACATTTAATATCTAGAGTAGAGTTAGATTGGAAGTTATTTTTTTCCCTATAGTTGTGTATGGCCACTTGCCTACCCTCATTTAGTTCCCTTCTAGGTATTGACCACATATTTAAATTTTTTGTCTAGTATAGTTGGGCATGGGAAATAGAGGTGCAAAAAGAAAGTGAAAAGCGTACATCCAAGAAAAAGAGAAGCAATCAAATTCAATGTAGAAGAATAAGATAAGAAAAAAGGGAAAAGAAAAGTGTTGCCATGTGAAAGGTACAAAAAGATTTGTTAGAGAATATTGAAAAAAGAGAATATTTAAAAAGAGAGAAGGAAATTTTGCTTGAAGAAACATAACTTTTACATGAGAAAAAAGAAAAGTTATAGAGCTCTTATTTAAATATGTGGTTTTAATGAGCAGGGGGTCCAAAATTCTAGACCACTTATTTTTTGTAATTTTGAATGACGTTAGACCTAAAATTTTGTATTTTTCTATGATTGAAAAATAATGTTCAAACATCCCTATTTGTCTCCAACATGCTTTCATAAGCTCGCATGTAGTGTCAAACACAAGGTCAACCAACACCCGTGCAAAACACCATAAACATTAAGTACACACTTCCACAAATCAATCCAAAACTTCTAGACAACATAATTCACTTGAACACAATCTAGAATAATCCACAAAATATTTAAGATTCATCAAACACTTCATCCAAGCTCGCACCATACAAACACTTCAATTCAGGACAACCGATAACACTTATTTGCATACTAACAAATGAAACTCACTATGTACTACACCAAATCAAGTAAAAACTTGAATACAAAAAGATACAAGCATTATAAGCAACTTTCCAAATTTGCACAACCTGAAGCCAAGCAGTGGAGAAACGTGAAGCAAATACATTTCTCCTGAGTCATAGAAAACATCACTAAACAACTGGCTCACACACTAGTGAAAATATCTTGCACTGTACAATGATCCAAAAACCCAAATTCTGAATATAGCAACCTCTAACAACCTTGAATAACCTATAAGATCTACACAAACAACATCAAAATAGAAGAAATGCTGAGCACAATACCAGAGCACACTATGAACACTTGCACAACACAATTTACTCTATTTATCAAATTTTCTCAAAAGCACTTGGAAACCAAGTACCAGAGATATCATCTTAGCTTATTACTTCATTCTAACTCATCTTTAGACTTTGCAACAAAAAGATAGCTCCATATACTCACAACACTTCCTTAAGGTCTCAACTATACATGCTCAACCTATTTTCCTCTTTTTCACAATTTTCTCAATATCCTCGACATCTTCATCCCATAGTTGACATCAATAACAAGACTAGTCAGTAGACTTCCTGTTGACATTAATGACAACACCTTCATACTTGCAACACATTTGGCTATAGAAGTGATGTTATTTAATAAATATGACTTAACCTATAGAAGTCCATGCTACAAATGAAGTCATAGGTTATTAACAAAGTTGGGAAGTAGGCTACATAAGTGGGTTGTCTATAAAAGATAATCATGTGTTGCTAAAGTTGTTAAAATAGGCTATAGAAGTGCTTATACTAATAAAGTACATTTGGTCTTAGGTTTGGAATTTTTAAGCTTGGTTTTGATATGTAGATGACATTTATTATCTAGAGTAGAGTCAGATTGCAAAATATTGTTTTCCTATAGTTATGTATGGCCACTCGCCTACCCTCATTTAGTTCCCTTCTAGTCACATATTTAAAATTTTCATCTAGTATAGTTGAGCATGGGAAATAGAGGTGCAAAAAGAAAGTGAAAAGCATACATCCAGGAAAAAGAGATGCAAGAAAATTCAATGGAGAAGAATAAGATAAGAAAAAGGGGGAAAGAAAAGTGTTGCCACGTGAAAGGCACAAAAAAATTTGTTAGAGAATATTAAAAAAAGAGAATATTTAAAAAGAGAAAAAGAGATTTTGCTTGATAATAATAATAATAATAATAATATTATTTTATAGTCCACGATACCCGGCAATCTGTTTTTGGGTCTACAGACAGCCTACAGCAATATGGGACTCCTCGTACTCCCAATATTGAGGGAGGCACCTAACTCGTGCTCCACAATACGAGGTGTACATACCTTACCCCCTGCAGGATTTGAACTTGTGACCTCTCTTTCAAGGATTTGAAGAAACTACACTCTTACATGAGAAAAAAGACAAGTTATAGACCTCTTATTTTATGTGGTTTTTAATGACCGTCAAACTTTTTGTATTTTTCTATGATTGAAATACAATGAATGATGTATATTATAGAAGAGATTTAGTGGAGAAGAAGATAAGAGAAGAGATTTAGTGGAGAAGAAGATAAGGTATCTACAGCATTTTTAGGGTAAAAAGGAAAAAAATACTATAAGTATTAGTAAGTTAAACATCTATCGACCCTCAGAAATAAGAAAGAAAATAATAATAGTTAAAAAGGTCCCCGCTTAACGACAAAAATAAAATATTCAAGAGTTATGCGCAGCAAATGGTTAAGGGGCACCAAATATAACAAGACAAAAGCAATGGTTGAAAACGAGAATAAAACGTCGTCTTCTTCTGAGCGAAATGACTGCCACAATCCATCTAAACAACTGTTCACGTATCACAGCAAAGCGCGCCGAAACGTGTCTGCGAGTGTATCGTTGACACGTGTTTTCCGTGCCTGAAATATCTTGTTGGGTTGTCTGCATAATGCTAGTGGACGTCAGACTGATGTGACGTCAGCCCAATCACAGCGCAGCTTCAGATATATCAAAATCGCCCAATCCAACGGCTGCGCTTGATGATTCACGATCTCCTAACAAGTGGGCGCGCGCTTTTTTCTGGCATTCCCATCATTATGTATTCCTTTGATCCTTCGATTCGCCATCCATGACGCACCAGCTGTCGTAGCCATATTACGGAAGGGCACTAAATATTAATTTATTGCTGGACGGTTTGTGTCTGTTAACTTCTCAGTTGACGTGTGTACTTATTATTGGTGGTTAAATTCCGTATATTCTCTTTTCTTTAATATTGCCTTATTTGACCGGTTACAGGTTGGAACACGGAAGTCGGAACCTTGTAAATTTTCTATTATTTATTTCTGGTGGGACGTGGCAGAAACGATAATTATTTTGTGACTTACCATAACCCGTATCCAATAGCAATAGGAAGGGAGAGTAAAAGATATGAGTGAATGCGCTCGTGAGTCGATGGGAGGCCACTAGGGTTTGGATTTTGTGAAGGTGTCCGATGTGCTTTGTCACTTTTTGGGTGTTTGTTGTTGACAGAAATGGAATGGATGTTGGGGCAAGCCAAGCACATAGGAGGAAAGATAATGCTCTTTAAATTAAATTAGTATATGTATTCTTAATAGGTGTAATGGATGTGTCGATAGGAAATTTAAGAAATTGTGGTTTTTTTTTGGTCTTTATGATTGGTGTAATGGATGCGTTGATAGGAAATTCAAGGAAGTGCGATTTTTTTTGTCTTCGTGATTGGTGCGATGGATGTGTTGATAGGAAATTCAAGGAGGTGTGAATTTTTTTTGCCTTCATGATTGGTGTTATGGATGTTGATAGGAAATTCAAGGAGGTGAATTTTTTTTGTCTTCATGATTGGTGTAATGGATGTGTTGATAGGTTATTTAAGGAAGTGTGTTTTTTTTTGTCTTCATGATTGGGATAAATTGTGGTAGCTAATTCCAATTCCAATACATTCTTATATGCAAGGAATTTTCTCATCAACTAACACCTTAATGTAAGGGTTCGCCTTAATACAAGCCATTCAATTCTTTGCTTTTTAGATATGGTTCCTCTAATAGTTGGACCACACTCTTAAACCTTTGGTCATATTCTTTCATTGGTTCATTCTTGTTTTGGTGTCATCTCCCCATTTTACTCACAATTTTTATTGGACCGTCAAGAGAATGGAAGTTTGTCAAGTGTAATTTGCTCAATTCATGCCATTTTTTTTGTATTTGGGGTATTCTTTCATGTATCATATTAATGCATCATCTTGGAGTGTGCCTACACAATCAAATATCTTGGTCTTATTGTCATTGATTCTTGACCATCTTTAGTGAGATTCTAATATAAACAAGTGCTCTTTAGCTTCCTTAGTATCATTTCAAAAAAATTAAAGCTTAGTCTTGTTGGCAACCATAGCTAAATGAGGTGAAGGTTTTTTTTTATTTAGCTTGATTTAATTTAGAGTTCGTCCTTCCTCCTAAATTTTCCTCTATTCTTGGTTCTCTTTTCCTTGGGCTTCCTTGACCTACTCACACTATTTTCTACTTCACCAATTTTTCTCTTTTGCCTTTATTTCTAGGAAACTAAATCTTAAAAAAACTACTCCCTGATGTATCTTCAAAATCTCTCACACAATTTTTTATTGCTCTCATTTATTATAGCCTAAGTAAAGCTAGCTATATATATCCTCTTTGGAAACTCTTCTTATCTTAGGAAACTTGTGGCCTAGGGTATTCATGTCCTCAATTTCTTTGTGCCTTGAAAAATGTGTTGATTCATCATTATAATTTATTTATTTATAGTATACAGTAAGTTACTTTCTTCCTCAACTAGAGGATTTTTCTCATCTATCATCTCCAAGGTTTCCTTGGAAAACTCTAAATTTTTGGTGACTTCATCCTATGACTAAATACTTTTTCTCTTCTTCATTGGATACTACTAACTTCTTTATTTATTCCCTTCTTTGTATTGTAAGAGTTGGTATAGAATACTCTACACCATGCAAGATTTGGTTGAAGATTATCGCCACCCAAGATATAGGAACTTCATGAAAGTACAAGAGAGTTCATTATACAATACTCAAGATTGCAATGGAATTGATTATCCAAGAATTGATTTACAAATGAGAACCCCTTGGTTATATAGCCAAGGTGAGACATAGGATTAAACATGATTATGACAAGTGTCTTAATCCTATGACATGAGACAACTTATCATAACTACCTAGGATACATGTGTCAAAATTCAAAAGATAAGATAAGATCTAATGACAACTAATACCTTCTAGAAAGATTCCCTCCTAAGACCTAAGTAAACTTAACATGTAAATAGGACCTACTAATAACTAGACAGGTAAAAAACCTATTTACACCAACAACCCCCTTAAGTGCAACTTAGGGAGTAGTTGATTATTATGCAAATGACACAAAGATGGGTTCTAGCTACAGGGCAATTTTTGGTTCCCATGTAAAAATGCAAATGTAATCTCTCACAAATGGAGAAAAGGAGACAACCCAGTGGGACAAAAATCCTCTCTAAAAGAGAGATGAAAATAAAAACTCTCAATAAAGAATGAGGAAAAAACCCCATGCAAGGAAAAATACCCCCACAAGAGAGAAGAAGAAGAGAGACCATGCAACCCCCCCTCAATGTTGATTCTCCTGTAATAATGGTAGATGTTTGACATTAAATGCTGAAGATGATCCAATAGCATCGTCGAACAACATTCTGTTGCAAGTATGAATGAGTATGGTGGTGTTGTCATTAATGTTGTCATTGACGTCAACACAGTATAGGTTGTTGCAAAGAAAGGAAACAAATGATTGCAGGTGGTGCATGTATAGTTGAGATACTGTTGAGATGTTGTGAGTACATGGAACTATCTTTATGGTGTTGTAGGCGTGCTAATATGATGAGTTACCAAGTGCTTTTGAGAAAATTAATAAATAGTGGAGACAAAATTGTGTGTGTGTTCAGAATGTGCTTCGGTATGTGCTCCACATTTCTTCTATGTTGATCCTATGCTTGTGCAAATCTATAGTGTTGTTTAAGGGAATCCTTGGGTGATATATCCTAGATTATAGCTTTTGGTTTGATGAAGAGTGAAAGTTGAGTTCACCGGTTTGTGAATTGGTTTGGCAGAGTTGTTTGTTTGTGGACTGGGAGAAATGTATCTGCTCCGTAGTCCTCCACTAGTTTGTTTCAAGTCTTGCAGATCAAGAAAAAGCATTTTAATGGTGTTATCTGTGTTCTATCAAAGGTGTTCATGGTTTGGTGCTCCAGAAGACTTGTTTCAAAGTTACTATGTGTGTCTATATAGTCTGGATTGAATGATGAAAAGTGTTCTATGTATGAAGGTTGTTGTGGTAGTTGCAGATGAATCTAAAGGCATCTAAAATGTGTTCCAATGTATGGTGAAGTATGTTATGTGGTTTGCATGTTATCTTCTTGTTACGAAAGTGTGTACTTCAAAGTTCATTGGTGTTTTCATTAGGTTTGGTCGACCTGGTATTTACACGTCATGTGAAGGATAAGTATCAATTAAGGAAGCATGTGATTGATCCAAGATGTTGTTTTGGGTCTTGGTTAAGTGTTGGTTTGGTCCGCTCTCATTCTTATCCACCATGGAAATGTTGAGTTGCCAACCTAATTTGAATTTGTAAAATGAAGAGTGTGTAGCTGACCTTGGAGAAAGTTTCTAAGATTGAAGATGGTATAAATACAAGACAAGATGTTAAGGATTGTACACCACAAGTGTGAGAAGTAAGGTAGATGCGAGAGATTGTGTGAAAGTGAACTGAGGCAGCAAGGACTTCAATGTGTTAGACTCCTAAAAATAATGAGTTGATGGTGTCTGCAATTCTCTGATCAAGGTTGCGAATGTGTGCAAGTTGTTGTGGTGGATCTTCTGTTGCATTGAGATAATGTTCTATGTGTAACATTCTTCTATCTATCTTTCTTTATCTGTAGGCAGTGAGCCTCCCATTTGGACAGTGAGTCCTGTCTTGGGCAGTGAGCCCTCTAGCAATAAGCCTCTTTGTAAATGATTTTGCAATTACTCTTATATTGTGAGTTAATCCTCACTATGGTTTTTCCCTTATTAGGTTTTCCGCGTAAATCTAGTGTTTCTTGTGTTTGTTTGTTGTTATTTGCACTTCATGATCATACTTAATAATAGATTAAAGTGGATGTGAAATTTTTTAAGATCTGTGGTGAATGTTATTAGATACAACTAATTCACCCCCCTCTCATTTGTCTTGTTCATTTCAACAATTGGTATCATAGCTTTGGTTCCTCAAAGAAGAGCTTAATCGCTTGAGGTAGATCTGATGGCACACAAATTAACAATCCTTGTGTTTGATGGATCTGACTATAGTTTTTGGAAAGTGCAGATGAGAGGTTACTTGATCTCTCTTGGCTACAAGACTTGGAAAGCTGTTGAGACAAAATATGTTGAGCCAACAAGTTGTCCTTCTTTTGCAGATGAGATTGTTGCCTATGAAGAAAATGAAAAAGAAAGGTATGCAATCTAAAATGCTTTATCTAAGACTGAGCTAAAAGAAGTCATTTCATTAGGCACTGCTTATGAAGTTTTGGAAAAGTTGAAAGATATCTATGAAGGAAAGATAGAGTCAAATTATCAAATAAGTTAATAGCTAAGCACAGATATGAGAACTTGAAAATGGAAGAAGGTGAAGAAATTGCAAGCTACTTTCAGAGAGTTGACATTGCAGTAAATGAAGTCAAAAATCAAGGTGGTACTTTGACAAATTAAGATGTAATGGAGAAGATTTTGATGACCCTACCAAAGAGTTACAGTGACAAGGTCTCAGCCATTGAGGAAGTTTATGATCCAAAGAAATTCACTAAAGAACAACTATTTAGCACCTTGACTGCATTTGAAATGAGGAAATTTGGAAAATAAAAGGAGAAATAAAAAAAAACCTTCAAAGCCACAAAGTCAAAAGATGATCCGAATAGTGAAGGTTTAGAGGAGTTGGAAGCAAATTTTACAAGGAAATTGAAGGGAGGTACTGACAAGTACAAAGGTATGTTACCTTTTAAACGTTTCAGTTGTGGAAATATTGGTCATTATGCTTCAAGATGTCCAAATAGAGTCATACACAAGAAGAGCAAAGACAATAAAGACAAAAAGTTCAAGAAATTGTATTATGTTAGAGAAGATGTTGGAATTTTTTATGATGAATCTAATATTGAGGGTGATAAAGATGAATGCATGTTTCTAGCCTTAGAGAATAAATCAATGTCTACTAACCATGGAATATGTGCAAGGGAATGTGGTCTAGAAAACAAGAAGGAAGAGATGGACGGTACTTTGGTTTCTGCCTTTCATGCTAGACAAGATGAAGATTATTGGGTAATTGACAGTGGCTACTCAAATCATATGACCAGAGACAAAATTAAGTTTACTAAACTTGAAAAGTATGATGGAGGATTAGTCATGTTTAGAGATGATTTTGGTGCAAAAATTGTTGGAAAATGAACAATTAGTTTTGATGGAAAACACAATACTGATGATGTCTATTATGTTAAGGGCTTAAGGCATAATCTCTTGAGTGTTGGAAAAATGTGTAGCAAAGGATTTAAGCTTGTGTTTTAGGATAATACTTGTGAGATTAGAAAAGGGTCCAAAATTGTGGTAGCTATAGGAAGAAGAACATATGGAAACATTTATCAGCTTAAGGGTGTTGATGGTTAGTGTTTTGTGTCTCAAGTTAATGAAATTTGTCTATGGCGTTGAAGGATGGGACATGTAAACTTTGACAACCTAATCAGGATTAGTTCAAGAGAAGCTATCATGGATCTAGCAAGAATCACAAAGCTTATCAATATTGTTTGTAGAAGTTGTCAGTTGGGAAAACAAACAAGTTGCAGCTTTAAAGGAAAGGAACAATCAACTATCAGAATGTTGGAATTGATTCATACAGACCTCTATGGTCCTACAAGAACAAGAAGTCTTAATGGTGACAAGTATTTTATGCTTTTAATTGATGATTATTCTAGAATGACATGGGTTACTTTTCTTAGGGAGAAAGATCAAGCTCTAGATAGATTCAGGGTGTTCAAGGCTATGGTAGAGAATGAAGTGAACCTAAAAATCAAATGTTTAAGGTTTGAAAGAGGTGGAGAATTCATCTCCAATGAGTTTAATATGTTTTGTGAAGAGCATGGTATAAAGAGGCATCTTTCTACTCCTAGAACTCCTCAACATAATGGAGTTGTTGAGAGGAAGAATCAAACTGTTCAAGAAGGTGCAAGAACTATGATGAAAGAGGAAAATGTACCTAAAGTATACTGGAGAGAAGCAATTCACACTATTGTGTATATTCTTAACAGAGTTTAGATCAAAAGCAATAGCACAAAGACTCCTTTTGAACTCTGGTATGGAAAAATTCCTACTGTTAAGTACTTTAAGGTGTTTGGAAGAAAATGTTATATTAAAAGAGATGATGAGAATCTAGGAAAGTTTGATGTAAGATGTGATGAAGGTATTTTCCTTGGATATTCAACCAAAAGCAAATCCTATAGATGCTACAATAAAAGATTGAGAAAGATTGTTGAAAGTGCAAGTGTAAAAGTTGATGAAAATTTGCACAGATCAGTTGAAATAAGTGAAGATGAACCAAATGAACTTGTTTGTGGACAAGAGAAAGAGAAGAATAAGGAAGAAGAAGAACATATTGAAGAAGAAGAAGCTCTGAAACTTGCTCCTAAGACTCCAAAATATGTACAAAAAAATCATCCAGAAGAATAGATAATTGGAGACAAAGAAAAAAGTGTAATGATAAGAAGCAAAGTGGCGGCAACTTAAGTAAATTTGTGTTTACTTTCCAAGATAGAACCTAAACAATGTGTGAAGCATGCAAAGATGAAAATTGGATTAGAGCAATGACAGAGGAATTACAACAGATAGAGAAAAATCAAACATGGGAATTGGTTCCTAGATTGGTAAACAAGAACATAATTGGTACAAAATGGGTATTCAGGAATAAGCTGAATGAGAATGGTGAAGTAGTAAGAAACAAAGCAAGGCTTGTGTGCAAAGGTTATTCATAGGTTGAAGGAATAGACTTTGAGGAGACATTTTCCCTGATGGCAAGAATGGAGGCTATTCAGATGTTTTTGACATTTTATGCTCACAAAGATTTTAAGGTATACTAGATGGATGCTAAGTTTGCATTCCTGAATGGAGAATTAGAAGAAGAGGTCTACATGGAACAACCAGAGGGATTTTAGTTATCAGATCAACCAGACATTGTCTACAAGTGGAAAAAGGCACTATATGGACTTAAATAGGCTCCTAGAGCATGGTATGCAAGGTTGGACAAGTATTTGACTTAGCAAAGGTTCAACAAAGGCTCCATAGATAGTAATCTTTATTTCAAGATCGAAGGAAACAAAATTTTGATAGTAGTAGTATATGTTGATGATATTATCTTTGGAGGAAATAAGGGTATGCGCAAGAAATTTGCAAAGGAGATAAAGAGTTTGAAATGTCTATGATTGGTGAGTTGAATTTCTTCCTTGGATTTCAAGTGAATCAAATTGATAAGGGCATATTCATTTCACAATCAAAGTATGATAAATAATTTTTGAAGAAGTTTGGAATGGATGAATCCAAACCAGTCTGTATCCCTATGGTGACTGGATGCAAACTAAGTAAGGATGATGAATCTCCTAAAGTTGATTAGAGCAAGTATAGACCTATGATTGGTGGACTGCTATATCTTACTGCTACTAGAATGAATATCATGCATGCAGTATGTTTGGTTTCCATATTTCAAGAAGAACCCAAAGAAACACATGTTATAGCTATGAAAAGGATATTTAGATATCTAAAAGGGACTCCAGATTATGGTTTGTGGTATCCTAAGGATATTGATTTTACTTTAAGTGCTTACATTGATGTAGATTGGGTTGGTTGTGTAGATGACCGGAAGAGTACAAGTGGTGGTGCATTCTTTCTTGGATGTAGGTTGGTTTCATGGCTAAGAAAGAAATAGGATTCAATCTCTTTATCCACTATAGAGGCTAAGTACATAGCAACAACATCTTGTTGCACACAGGTACTATGGATGAAGCAAACATTGAAGGATATAGGAGTGATGTGTGATGAGCCTATCTCTATCTTCTGTGATAATACAAGTGCAATAAATATTTCAAAGAATACGGTAATGCATTCAAGGACAAAGCATATATCTATCAAATATCATTTTTAAGAGAGAAGGTATTGGAGAATGAAGTCAATGTTGAATATGTGCCTAAAAAGGATCAGATTGTTGATATATTTACTAAGGCTCTTCCTAAGGATACTTTTGAGTATCTCCGGGAGAAGTTGGGGGTTACTGCCCCTCCTCCTTTGAACTAGGTGCACTTAGAGGTGCATCAGTCTAGTGGATCTACAAATTCATCATTTTTCTGGACTGATGACTAGGGTCTACTCCTCAAGGGGAGTAGGAAGTATCATTGTTGCAGTATGAGATGTGTGTTGTCATCTAGGTGCACTCCTAAGGGGGAGTGATCAAAATTATATATGGTTGAAGAATTATGTAATTTTTTTTTCCATTGATGTCAAAGAGGGAGAGAGAATCATGTGAAAAATAATTGTGAAAGAAAAAGGATATTGTTGTCTTTGATGGTTTTTCACATCATGTGTTGCCATCAATGACAAAGGGGGAGATTGTTGCAAGTATGAATGAGTATGGTGGTGTTGTGATTAATGTTGTCATTGATGTCAACACAGTATAGGTTGTTGTAGAGAAAGAAAACAAGTGATTGCAGGTGGTGCATGTATAGTTGAGATACTGTTGAGATGTTGTGAGTACATGGAGCTATCTTTATGGTGTTGCAGTTGTCTTGACATGATGAGTTACCAAGTGCTTTTGAGAAAATTAATAAATAGTGAAGACAAAATTATGTGTGGGTTTAGAATGTGCTCTGGTATGTGCTCTGAATTTCTTCTGTGTTGATCCTATGCTTGTGCAGATCTATAGTGTTGTTTAAGGGATTCCTTAGGTGATATATCCTGAATTATAGCTTCTAGTTTGATGAAGAGCCAAAGTTGAGTTCATTGGTTTGTGAACTAGTTTGGCAGAGTTGTTTGTCTATGGACTGGGAGAAATGTATCTGCCCCGCAATCCTCCGCTATTTTGTTTCAGGTTTTGTAGATTTGGAAGAAAGCTTGTAATGGTTTTATCTGTGTTCTATCAAAGGTGTTCATGGTTTGGTGCTTCGAAAGACTTGTTTCAGAGTTACTATGTGTGTTTGTACAGTCCAGATGGACTGATGGAAAGTGTTCTATGTATGAAGGTTATTGTAGTAGCTATGGATGAATCTGAAGGCATCTAAAATGTGTTCCAGTGTATGGTGAAGCATGTTATGTGTTCTGCATGTTGTCTTCTTGTTACAGAAGCGTGTACTTCAAAGTTCATTGCTGTTTTCATTAAGTTTAGCTGACATGGTGTTTACACGTCATGCAAAGGATAAGTATCAATCAAGGAAGCATGTGATTGATCAAAGATGTTGTTTTGGGTCTTGGTTAAGTGTTGGTTTGGTCCACCCTCATTCTTATCCACCATGAGAATGTTGAGTTGTCGACCTAATTTGAATTTGTAAAATGAAGAGTGTGTAGCCGACCTTGGAGAAAGTTTCTAAGATTGAAGATGGTATAAATACAAGACAAGATGTTAAGTATTGTATGCAACAAGTGTGAGAAGAAAGGTATATGTGAGAGATTGTTTGAAAGTGAGCTGAGGCAATGAGGACTTTAATGTGTTAGACTCCTGAAAGTAGTGAGCTAATGGTGCTTACAATTTTTTGATCAAGGCTGCAGATGCATGCAAGTTGTTGTGGTGGATATTCTATTGCATTGAGATAATGTTCTCTGTGTAACATTCTTCTATCTATATTTATTTATTTGTAGGCAGTGAGCCTCCCATTTGGACAGTGAGTTCTATCTTGGGCAATGAGCCCTCTAGCAATGAGCCTCTTTGTAAATGGTTTTGCAATTACTCTTATATTGTGAGTTAATCCTCATTGTGGTTTTTCCCTTATTGGTTTTTTCATGTAAATATGGTGTTTCTTGTGTTTTATTTTTGTTATCTGCACTTCATGCCCATACTTAATAATAGATTAAAGTGGATGTGAAATTGTTTAAGATTAGTAGTGAATGTGACTAGATACAACTGATTCACCTCCCCTCTTAGTTGTCTTGTTAATTTCAACACATTCCTCCCCTTAGGAAGAAACAAAACCAAGATGATATGTAGGATGTCTTCCCATTCTTTAAAGGAAGATGCAGGAAGAAGGATGATTTTTAATGTTTCTGAATGATGCTCAAGTGTCTCCATATCAATGTCGAAAGGTGTCACACTCCAAACATGTGTTCTATTCCACACTACAAAAGATGACAATCCAAAATATCTTAGAAACAATTGTAGAACGTAATCCAAAGACAAAGATACCTCATCTAAAGACAAAGAAGCCTCCTCCAAATGCTATCCAAAAGAATCCACACTCATATCAAACTGCAAAGGATGATAATGTGAAGAATGAACAAGAGGGTCAGAGTTTTCCCTTACAACAAATGAAGAAGGATCATCCCCATCAAAGAGATAATGAATAAAATAAATGGTGTCTCTCAAATTTGAAATGCGAGACACAAAATAAACCAACAATGTATGTTAAGTACTCATCCCAAGTAGTTATCTCTCTAGAAGATGATGAATGTCCTACTACACTAAATCACAAGGAGCCAAAATTGTGGCAACACAAGCATCATCAAGTACAACATTAGATGAAGGAGATGGAATTGTGGACAATGATTTTGGTTTCCCAAGGGTTTCTTCTAACACTTTTAGGGTTTTTAACAAAAAGAGAGGAATTGGGTCCAAAATGCTAATGTATACATTCAAGATTAATGTGAAAGGGATGAAATGTATCTAAATGTGATGTAATAATGCAAAAAAATGAAAGAAATATGATTTATTAATGTTAAACCTAACAAATGCAAAGTGTTGGAAAACACACTGTGATATGCAAAAACACCTAAGAATGCAAGTAAATGATGAAATAACTAAAAAGAATTGGAGAGGTGCACCTGGAATCTAAAATATGATGTGGAGAGGCTCTGGAATCCTACAGAGTTGACTAGAAATGTGGATTGAGACACTTACACTAAGCTGGGTGACATAGTCCAATTTTGAGGAAAATTTGTCAGAACAAGAATCTGCCAAATGGGTATCCAAAAATACAAAAAGCACTTTTTCAGGCCTAATAGTGGGACTAATTCACCATAGATGGCAACTTAGTCCACCTACAGATTTTGGGAATTTCAGGACATGATCCTATAGATTCTAGTCTGCACTTGCTTTCCTGACAGGTGTTCGATCTTGATTCTGCAGAGAATGGGCTGAAAAGAGTCTCCAAGCCTCAACTAGGGTTATGTTGACTTTGATGGATTATTGACCATTTTTTGACACCAAATTCTTTGATAAATCTATATACAAATTCTGCAAACACACATGCAAAGAGGGGAAAAAGAGTTAAGGGTTAGATTATAGGGGTTTGCCTTGGTCAAACCACACTTTGGTAATCAAACCCTATGAAATGAAATGAGAAGAGAATGATAAATAGATAACATGCAATGCCATAAACTTACCAAACCCTTGATGTAGAAATCTGAAGATATGCAATGAAGTGCTCCAATGGATGACTTGATTATGCTTAGAGTGCTTGAATGCTTGAGAATGATTAAGTGAATTGCTTGAGTGAATGAATGCTTGAATCAATGGGGGTTTAAAATGAGAGGAAAAACTCTTATTTATACTTGATTTTCCTAAATTTCCTGAAAATAACACATCACAGGCCGACCTCAAGGGTTAGAGAATAAAATCCTGCCAGAAAATGAAAATAATTTTTATTTTTGTGCCAAATAGGACTAAGTCGCCCCTATTGGCATCTTAGTCCGACTTAAGCAATTTAAGTGGGTTTCAGGAATTAAAGGGCATTAAATGTTGTCTAACGGGAATATCCTCAAAAACACACTTAAGAATGGTCAGAAAGTGCATTAGGGGGACACTTAAACATGAGAAAGGGTTGAATTAGTGATGACAAGTCTAGAAAAGCATGAGTTTGTTACAAATATTTACAACACTTTGAAATAAGACTTGGTAAGTGATAAAAATGAGTTATTTAAGCGATTTATGATGAAAGGGTCCTAGAAAAGTGTGAAAGTGGGTTACAACACTTCACAACACCTTTCCAAGACATCTTAGGAGTCTTAATGATTCACAAGGGTCCAAGACCTAATGTGAATGTGTTGACCACATTACAACATTAAATCTAGGCAAAATCAAGCAAAAGTCCAAAAGAGAGACTCAAGTGAGCATAAAAATTTCAACTATACATTTTTTTGGCAACATAAGAATATCAACACATGTCACTAGATCCTCAGTAGATGAAACAATACCAAGATGCAAATGATCACACTGTGTAGTGCCCCTTCATTCTCACTTGGGATGTGTAGGTAGTCTAGCTAAGGAATTTGAAGAGGAAGATGGAATAAGGACTTCTGATGGTACTCTTGTGGGTATGAGGTACATTGTGTTACTTTGATGTAGAGATTTAATTGGGTATCTTAGCTTACTTGTTGCTCATGATACTTCCTTTATGACATTGAGGTTATGATGATACACTATGGTTGAATTTAACTGGTTATGCTTATGTATAGATGCAGTAGTATATTGTGATGTAGTAGACTAGTAATTATTTCATGATGATATGATGTGATCAGTTTAGTTTAACAATCTTACTTTATACTTGATGTTGTAGTTGTTATTATAGCTTTAGTGAGGGGATAGTGTAGCACCACTCGTTTGCGAGTGCCCTGCTACGCTATGATTCCTTCTCACGATGTGATGCATTTGTTTATATATATGTTGTACACAACCTTGTTTGCATGCATGAATTGTAGGAATAAAGTCTCAATTCCACCTACTTTGGTAGGACAGGGCGAGCATTAAATTATTCCAATGGGTATGATGTTGAAACAAAGATGACAAGGAAGTCTCCCCATCCCAATTCTGTCAACCCATCATGTGTCTAGTGGTATTGTGTGTCCTTGACTTTGGTTATTTCGGTATTATGTGATAGTTGTCTATCGTGAGTTGTATTTGTGTTATTTATTTAATGTTTGTGTTGTTATGTATTTGGGTGGATTAATAGTATTATTTAATTTAAATAATTAAAATAAGTGTTATTAGTTAGTTATTGGGAATAACTTTATTAAAATTTAAAAGTGTTAAACTAAAAGTTATGTAACTAATTAAAGATAAATAAATTAATTGTGTAAATAACATTATTTATAATTTTAAAACTTGACATTTTTGATAATTTAATGTAAATAGTAAGTTGAGGATAAATAATAGAATAAAAGATTTAAATAATTAATAATGTGTCAACTATGAGTTGAAATTAATAAAATATAAATTTAAAACTTAAAGATTTTATTTAAAAAAGGAAAAATCAAGAAAAGAATAAAAAGAACGAATGCATGTTCAGTTTATTTTCAAAAACTTGAGAGAGAATGGAAAATTGCTATTTTATTCTAATTTTTGGATTTTCAAAAAAGAATATTGGGATTAATGGAATGAGAAAATATTTGTTTTGTTTTCATGGGAATGGATACAAGAATTTTGTGTGAAGTTTTTTGGTAAAAAAATTGGAAAAGGCTCTCAGGGAAGTTCTGGGCTAGAATTGTTTTGCACATCTTCTGGAAGAAGAAATCTTTGGGAAAAGCTTGGGAATTGAAATATGAAGGCTCAACTTCAATCTTCATCAATTTGAGCTTGAGGATCCAGGTTCCTTATTTTAAATGTTTGTTTAAATTGTGTTTTTAAAAGATTGTTTGTACAAAACTATAGAAGTTTGTTTTGATTTTGTGGAATTGAAAAATTAGAGGATTTGTTTATATATTTTGAAATACCGTCTGTTAATTTGTTGTGAAATTTTGGAAACCTTTGTAGAAGGATTGTGAAAATCTTAGATCCTCTGTAGGGAAATGAATTTAAATGGAAGGAAATTCAAAAAGAAAACAATAGATAATTTAGAAAATCCCACAGATAATTTAGAAAACCTTTGTAAGATTGAAAAAAGAAATGCTCTGATAAATTAGGGAAAATGAAATCCTCTGATAAAATAATAAATCTTTTCTTCTAGAAAAATTTATATTAAAAAAAATAGCAGAGAGAGAGGGTTACTAAATTAATCATAACTCAAAATTTACGAACTGAATATGGCTGATTTTTTTGTATGTTTTAAAAGACTTGGTGGCGACTATCAGAATTTTTTTTAGAAAAAGCCAGATCTGAAAACAAAAGTTATTAAAGTCGCAACACACTAGTTTTATGATTAGTATTGTTTGAATATAGTAAATTATTTTTAATTTATTAAATAATATATATATGTATGTATATGTATAATTATATGTATTATACATATTTAATTATATATATTTAAATATATTTATTTAATTAGCTATTTTGATATAATAGATATTTTAAATATATATGTTTAATTTTTACGTTTGGAAGTTGTAAATGAAATATTTAAATATTTAAATGTTATATATATATTTTTAATATATATATTTATTTAAATGTATTTGACAACAGATGCATGCGAATGCATGGAATGAATTATTTTTAGAATGTTATAAAAGAGGAAATTAAATTTAAGTAGATGTTTGATAATAAAATGATTTTATTAGAATTTTTTTTTAATTAGGTGCATAAAAATGCACAAGTAGTTATTTTAAGATGAAATGATTTTTATAGAGAAATTGATTTTTATTCTTGTGTGTGTTATTGTGAAAATTGGAGTTAAACTATTAGTGTTAATTTTCTTATTGCTTGTAAATGAAACTAAATTAAGTTGATTAATTCCAAGTAATGTATTGATGATTTTATTGGATTTAGGGAATCTGAATGTTAGATTAATTATATGCCTAAATTGCTTATTGGTTGAGTTTTATTTGTTTGCGTTGTTGGGAAATTGGGTTGTTTGGTTTTGTAAGTCTTCTAGAGAAGTTCATTCTATGTGGGGTTGTTATATATGTTGGTTCAACTTTTGATTTGTGTTGGGTAGTGCATGTGGGTGTAGACAGTTTGAATCCCTAGTTACCACAGACAGGATATGTGATATAGTATAGATACCCGGTTACTACGAACGGGTTGTGTGACCTTATGTTTTAAGGTTGAGATGGGTTATCAATATTGTGCACCTTGTCTACCCATAGATTTGTGGATTTGAACCTAGTGTTTTCAGTAGGAGAGTGGCTCTTTGTGATTGGTTGATTTTGCAAGTCTTTGGGAGTGGTCTATTGATGTTATGTTTTGTGATCTATTGATGTTATGATTTTGGAATCTATAAGTGTTGTGTTGTCTATGTATTCCCATGTCACTCTTGTTTGGAGTTGATCTTGTTCATAATGGTCTATCTCTTGTGTATGCTTCGATGTTATAGTTATGATGGATAAATGGACTTAACTAATGCATTTTGGAATTTTGTTTATCTTTTTGTTTTGGGATTGAATACGTAATGTTACCTCGTGCACCCCCAAAGGACTTAGGTGACAAACTTGTATTCATGTAATTGAATCTCATGCAATGGAACTTAATATGCATATATTATATATTTTATATTTAAAAAATAAAAATTGCCATAGTTGTTGTCCTTTGGGGTTTGTGCTGTGGGGCATTACACACTAAATCTCCTCAAAGGTGTCCACACTAGATGCATCAATGTGAACATTTGTTGAATCAATAGTAGGAGAAACATGTGAGAAGGTGTAGACTCAAGATTGGTGATCAACCTCCCCTACTACAACTATATCTTTGCTATGTAAATCCTAGATTATGATAGAATCTTGTGTGAACTCAACACTCTTTCATGCTTCACCATGTGTGATATCATAGATAGAAAGGATATTGGTTGACAATGAAGGCACACAAATAACATCATTAAATGCTATGTATCCATGTCAATGGATTCCTTCCCACAAAAACACATATATGTGTTGTTAGCCATGAGGATGTGTGGTGATGAACAAGTCTCAAATGAAGAGAACATACTCTCTAATGAAGCCATGTCATGTGAGGCTCATGAATTGAGTATCCACCTCTTTGACTCAAAATCTACAACTACAACAAGTGCTTTCCCCTTATGTCTATCAGACTTTGATGAGGAAGAAGAAGATGAAGAAGAATTGATTTGATCCTTCTTAAGAAGATGCTTCAACTCATCAATTTATTTTGATTAACACTGATGTTCATCATGCCCTAATTTCTTGTAATATGCACACGTAGGCTCCACCTTCTTAGATGATTCCCCTTTAGAGCTTGAGAGGATTTAGATTCTTTATGTGGCTTGTACTTTTTCTTCTTATCAAGATTCCTTGATTCTTTCTATACCTTAGACTCACTAGCCAACAATGCTTGTGACTTGGAAGACTTGATTGTTGAGAACTTGAAATACTGAGAGGGGTGGTGAATTAATATTCTTTTAAACCATTCAAACATTTAAATATACAATCCACATAGCATAAATTCAATTGCAGTAATGAAAGAGAGTATGAAACATACAACATCACATAACACATGAACACTAGAATTTTTACATGGAAAACCCAAAATGGGAAAAACCACAGTGAGAATTAGCTCACAATATATTATAACCAGTTATAGTATATTTATAGAAGTGTTCACTGCAGGTGGACTCATTGTCCAAGCGGACTCACTACCCATTGAGAAAAAGAGAGATAGAAGAGAGTTTGTGGATCACAACCTAGATTGAAATGTTACAATTGCATCCATCATATGCACATGAGATATAGTTCCAATGAAGCTCAATAAACTGACTTTACACACTTCATCCACTTCTGATATAACACTCTTCTTTCCTTTGTATTCACATCACTCTAATATTCTACTCAACATTCATAACTTAAATTCACAATATATTTGCTCAATTCACATAATTCACATCACTTGCATGTCTCACATATTTTAAAACATTGAAAATGATATAGCTTATATATCTGATTCAAGCATAAAATCAATTAGGTTGGATTAATTAGATGTATCATACAAAATATATAATATATGAATTGTTGACTCAAATCCTTCCACACACACCTCATGCCAAGATTCAATCCTTAATACAATTTGAAATAGGTTGGCATGGACCTATAATAGCTCCAACATAACTCCACAATACTCACTTAACCTTCACATACCTTCATACCTATTAGTCGGCACCGCAAAAGACCTAATAAAAAATTATTTAATTGTATACCCATATTTAGACATGTGTTCCTCAAAATAATATGTCATCTAGAATTCACACTCTATTGACATCTATCAACATCTCATTAATTCTGCAAAAAAAAATCCTATCTGCAGAGAAGTGTGGACTCTCTAACTCATATGCACTGTATAGGAAATGACTCTAACTACAAGGCCGAACTTCTATCACTCGCAAATTTCAAACCAAAAGTTAAAAAAAATGGAATTTTGGAATTAGATGCATCTACCAACCAAAAAAATTATGCTAGAATCACAGAGTGAAAGTTTAGTTCACATACCAATGCAGACCCGAAAACTAGATGCTCTGTACTCAAAAACACTGGTAAAAATATAGTCATATTTCATCACAATTGGCTTCACCAGATCAAACCTTCTTACAAAATTGTCTTCCACAAACATCCCAAAACATGTTAGAATCAACCAAAATGAATTGTACTATGATCTCCATACCAAGGTACAATGTTGACATCAATGATAACACTACAATGCATAATAGTATACCTTGTGCTTATTCTTCATGCTCATGTTCCCAACAACTGCATCAATGAAAAAATCCTCATTCTTCCAACAATATCCCCCATTGTTATTGATGGAAACATGCCAAAACATCTCCAAAATATCCTCCCCCTTGACATCAAGGGCAAAGGGTGCATGTAACAACTTCTCTAACATATACCGGATCTCCCCCTGAGAAATATATGCATATGTACAAACTGAAAGATTGAATTGAGTCCCCCCTAAGTCATGCACCAGAGAAAAAACAAAAAACTTGAACAAGAAAGCATTCTATATACTCTACATATGTACAAATAATTTGAAACAAAAAATAGAAATGCATAAAGAATATAAATGATGTCAACTGGAGGAGGTTGACTCTTGAAGTTTTTGCACATGAGTCTGCCAAGCCTATTTTCCTTCTTCCCATGTCTTCTTGGCCATCCCAAGCAATCTGCATTGTGTTTCAAATTCCATAAGTATCTCTTCTCCTTCTTTTGGAATGCTTGGTACCAGATTTATCTATGTAGCTTTGTTAGTACTCAAAAGGGCACTTGAAACAAATATGAATTTGGAATTCACCAAGTCCATTAGCTCTCCAAACTACAAAATGATGTTCTCCTTTTGGGCTTACAGCTAGAAGAATCTCTTATGCAAATATTCAATGGGTGAGACCAAATCCTGAGAATGAGTCATGTGATGTGTTGGCTAAAATCAAGTATCCAAGTAGCTACAAAAGATAAGGTAAATGTAGAAAGAGCATGACCTTTACTTGTATAGGAGGAAGAAGAGTTAGGGGCTTAGATGTTATGCTTCTACATGGATTCCTCTAAAGCCTCTAATATTTTCCAACATATAGTGACTAGATGTCCCCATTTACAACAAAAATTGTAAGGTTCACCTAATTTCTTCGCCTTGGAGGAAGATTCACTAGACTTAGAAGATTTATCATTTCAAGGAGTGTTTTGAGGTTTTTGTTTTGTCTTCAAAGATGATTTGGAGGAAAACTCATTACCTAATAAACTATTTATCTTTGGATTTTGTTTCTTTTTGGCTTTCCCTTTGGATGTTTGCACTACCAATGCTTTCTTTTTAGAACTAGAAAGAGATTCAAACTAAGTCAAATTTGTTTGTTCAAGTCAAACACTCATAAAAAACCTCGAAAGTATGGTAAATGCATTTCATAACACTTCCACAATAGAGTAGAAAGTAGAAGAGAAGAATTGAAATAACCCTCTAAGCTTAGACAATATCAGAAAAACACATTCTTTATCAGTTTTGTTCTTCCCACAACCTTGCAACAGTGATATGAGTGACTTAAGCTTCATCAAGAAGTTCTCAATGGAAGGGAAAGAATTAGGTAAAAGTGAAGTCAATTTTGTCTAAATTTAAAGTGCTCAAAACTCATTAATGGTTCCAAAAATTTCTTTAAACTTCTCTCCCATATATCCCTTGGAGAGGTGTAAGACTCAATATGAAATTGGAGACTATTTGAAACCTATAGTGAAATTAGTTCCATAGTCTCATCCATCTTGTTCCTATGTTGAAGTATCACACATTGACGAGTCAATGTAGGTTGTACTTCATCCAATGTGGACCATAAACCCTTAGAAATGAGTAATTTGGTTATATGAACTTTCTAGACATGATAGTTGTGTGGCATAAGATGTTTGACTGAAGAGGTATCCACCATGGTGTTTGAGGTTTTCAAAATAATGTATGGGAAAGGGTTGTTTTTTGATGTATGTAGATACTAAAAGAGAAAAATTTACCCCCCCCACCCCACAAAAAGAAAAACCAAGCCCTAATGCAACTTTGAGAGATAAAAACTTGAAAAAAGGAAAATCACATCAAACTAATCTTTGTGTTCTTGGAGAGTTTTTTGGAAAAATGGATTGTATATATATGTTGAGAAGTAAAATACCTTTCAAACACCTATTTGTTTGTAAAAAATGGATTTCATATACCTAATTTTTGACCTTGAAAGAACAAACAAGAAGATCTAACTTCAATAGTCTATAGATTTTTTTTGGAGAAAAATATAGAAAAAATAGCCTCACCACTAGAATGGGCTCTGAAGTGATCCAAGACCTAGTGTGTAGATCATTAAGATAAACCCTTCTTCAAAGTAACATTATAAGCCAAACCAACAAGGGCATGAGATTGGATAACAACCTAAAAGGAGAGTTAATTTGCCATGGATTTGGTTATTTTATTTATTTTTTAATTGATTGAATTTAATGTAAATTAATTGATTTAATTTGACTATATAACCTAATTTGAAAACACAATTTTTCACACTAATATAACTAAAAATTTAGAAACAAAGAAAAAATCTAAAGAGGGAAAAAAATTGTGCACCTATGATATAAATTTGAGGCTGAAATATCTGGTTAAAGGTGTGGGATGCCCTAGACTAGCTTCTTGATTTTTAGAATTTGATTTCATAAGCCTATAGCTTCTAATTTGCACTCTATAATCCTATTTTGAATTTTTCATCTTCGGATTTGAACCTACAAAATCATAAAAAAGAGGGGAAAGGGGGTGGCTATATCGGATTTTTCCTAAGTCAAACCCTCATTTTGGTATTTCTACCTCCATGAATAGATGATTAATTGATTGATAAAAGTGTGTGCTCTTAACCTTAAGTGCATCTAAGGATATAATAAGCTAAAATGCTAAAAAAACCTACTGAAATATGTTAGAGAAGGATTCCTAAATGACATAAATGAGATCAACCCAAGAGAAAGTCAAATACCCTTAGGAAAATCCAAAATGCAACAATACCTTGTTTAGTGCAACTAGTAGATCAAAGTTTGAAGATGAGAACATTATGAAAACAAGTCATTAGGTGCTTGAAAGAAGCTAAAGTTATCTCCAAAGCCTATATTCCATCATGTTCTTCCATTGGCATCAAACTCCCATCATTGTGGCAACTTGATTGATTTTTAAATTCTTCTTAAAACCTATAAAAAATGATGTATTTCGGCAGTCTTGTTGTACTTATGATTGCTTATTTTTAATTTGAAATAATAATTCATGTTTATATAGTGGAATTTAGAATAAATTAAAGTGTAGTCTGACTCATTTGATTTAAATTTTCGAGATTAATTTACTGCCAAGGCTCAAATTTGAAATTACATCTCCAAAATTAGAGACCAACAAAAATGAGATACCTAGACTAGGGCACTAGGCACCCCTATCCAACTCTTTCATACTTAATAAAACTTAATTCGGTTGTTTAGGGTTTGCTGTCAACAAGACTTCTCTAACATAAGAGCACTTGTCAGGGTCATTTTGATGATGTTTACTTGATAAGACATTTTTAAAGGCTATACTAACACATTCTCTTGGATTGATAGGAAGGATTAGGGCTAGAGGATGTCTGAAATGCATGAATAGATAGGTTACTTAAGAAAATCCCAAATAGAGTGTGAAATTGTACTTTCACCTTAAAGGAAGTATAATTTTATTTTGACACTACACAAAGCAGATTTTCAACAGTATTTGTTTTGCAAAAAATGGATAACTAAGATAAAAGTTATACTCAATTTTGTGAAAGTTTCCCAATTTGGCCTTCAAAGAAGATTGGGGGCTAACACATTTGGGCCCTTGGTTGCCTAGGAAGCCTCCACTAGGTGTAGGGGCTAGGCCGTAGGAATTATGGTCATGTTGGTGACCCGGAGTGGATGCTAAAGGCTTGCAGGGGCTAAAAGAGGCACCAATGGTCACTAATGTGACTAGCAACAAGACCCAAGGGTGCCATGAGCGTTAGGAAGTGACATGACTGCCATGATGGTTTTTCCTGGTGGCGAGCCGTTGTGTGAGCAATGTGCACTAGTGGGCATTGATTTTTAAAAAAAAAAAATTATGGTACAAATTGAAGGTATATGGGCCATATGACCTGTATAATAATTTTTTGTCTCAAAAGCTCTTATAAAAAAATATAGACAAATTTAAAATTTGTCTATTTGAACTTTGGACACAATGGTGAGGTTTGTTTTGTTCCAATGCACAAAAAAAGTTCAAATCTAAAATCTGCAAAGATATGAAGATTCCAAATGTGATGCTCCTATAACCCTAGTTGAAGAAAACCCTCAAAATTTGAGAAGGGGTTTGCTAGATCCAAGTTCTGATACCATATTGAAATTGTGAAACACACACAAAGAAAAATCAAACAACAAACAAGACAATCTTCCATGGATGAAAGTTGCAAACAATGATTTGTTATTTCTTCAAAAAGAAAAACTTATAGAATAAAATAATACAAAGGAGAATGCTTATGAAATAAAACCTTAGATGATAAAGAGATTAGATCATGACAAGTGTCAACATCCTATGTGATGAGATATAATGATCTAATAATAACTCAATCTAAAAAAAAAAAGTCCTAAATTTAGTTTAAGTGCCTAAAGTAAAATTGGCCTAATAATTAATTATTAGCTAATAAATGATTATTCTTACAACTGCACGTTTGTAGAAAAATAAAATGCGTCTACACATAAATATACAAATCGACTTCAAAATTCTATAAATCCACTTAAACATTGAAGTCCTACAAATTCACTTGAACATCGAAATCTCACAAAGATAGAAAACATTTTTTAAAAAGTTTTAAAATATGAGCTTGCACATTCCATTGTTTAAATATCCACTTGAGAATCGAAATCCTATAGAGGAGGGAGTAAAATGTTACAAAGCATTTGTATTTTTGGGAATACTACAACACATAGCATTGTTTTTTTGCAAGTTGCACTAGGAATATCATAAAGCTTTAATAACATTTGACAGCCTTAATAATCATTTAATAAGGCTGGACTATGTATACAGATTGAAAGGATCAATCATAGCCAAAGTTAAACTTCAATAAATAAAGTCTAAATGCATTTTCCAAAGCTCAAATTACCTTCTTACATTGCAAGGGATATGAATGAAACTTTAGATAAGGATAAGGAGTAGTGACGTGGTAAGCATAAGAGTTCAAACCCATTAACTTTTCTTTTGGCATTACTACGTAGCCATTCAATGCTTGATTTACCCCTTCCATGTTAAAAGACAAACGCAAAGATATTCTTCTATTAGCCAATATTTTTCTGCAAATTATACAATGAAAGTAATAAAAGGTAAATTATATATAAAAAAAAATTGGTGGGAAAATAACTTTCAAGTTCAAACATGATATTGATTTCCACTACAAAATTTTACTTTAGATAACATTTCTCATATATGGATGACATGCAAATTTCCACAATAATGGAACAAAATATTAGAAGAGGATTTTAAAGCATATTAATCATTAGACTCATTTTAATACTTTAAAATCACTCATGTAAACTAATTTTTGGAAACATTAAAAAAATTGTAATATCATTAAAATCTTGACAATGCTAAAATCTAAAAATACAAAAGTATATTACAAGGGAAAACATTTTAAAACATAAAAAACTATCTTGCAAATATTTGTTATTTGATGTATTTAATTTTTTTTCTTTTGTGAGGATAACAACACACTCTTGGAGGATGAGGAAACCCTTCCAAACTCCTCTCAATGAACTGCAATATCCAGTCCTAGAATGTTCGGGGGTTAACAATCCCCTCTCAGAAATATCATGTTAGAAAGTCTATCCAGATTCACCACTCTGATATTATCATGCTTTAAGAGGTTAAAGTTAGTGTTGTTCATTTAAAAGCCACTCTTGCTTCCATTTGGAAAGAAGCCCTCTTCTTTCACACTAATCATTTTGATGGTTGTGGTGGTGTTGTCCTTGGTCTTGCCCCTTGGCTTGATAAACACGTGGTTGCTTTTGGGAGTGACCCAGATAATTGTTGTATTTGGGTAACTGTTATCATTCAAGGTACCTTATATGGATTTTTCTCAATCTATGCCCCCAACACACCCTTAGAAAGAACTTAACTTTGGGATTGGATGTGTCTTTCCCTCCCCACCATCGAATGGGTGTTAGTGGTGATTTTAATATGGTGGAACACCCCATGATTGTAGTTGATATGAAACTAATTCCCAAATTTAAAATGCAATGATTTAAATTGATTTCCATAGATGAATTCTAAAACTTTTATGCACAAATTTTAATATAATATTTAAAACTTAATTAAAGACTTTGAAGTTTAAATTGTATATAATAAACTGATCAACAAATTGCATTCAAATACATTCAATCATGTTGTCAATAAATTATTAATTCAATAAACCCAAGGTTTTAAAACACTTCATTGCTCGAAAAATTTATAAAGCATTAATACTTGTCTTTATGAAATGTGTAGAAGAAATCCCGAACTATTGCTGGAATGGTCATTGGTTCAACCTCTTTCGTCTGTGAGTAGTCTGGGAGGAAAGCGTACTTTGCCGCTCTACACGAGTGTTTGTTCCATCGTAACAATGCTCAACACTTGTGCCACAAATCCATGCCCTGGCCAGGACCGTCCTGAGTGCACGTGCTTGTACCCCAGGTTGGACACCCACTATAGGAGTGCCCCTTCTCCGTCCTGCTCACAGCTTGCTAACCTTTGACCCTATTCCTGCAATATGTTGTACTTTATTTTTTCTCTTTTTTTCCTCTTTCTTGTGTTACTTTCCAAGTCTCACATGAATGCTTATATAAGCATTAAGGGGTGGTTTCCAAACCATCACGCCCTTTCACAAAGGCTACATTTAATTATTTAAATAAATAATTATGCTTTTCACCTTCTTAGGAGAGTTTTTACATATATGTTTTATTAATATCTCTTTTAATCAAAGGATCATAATATCCTTTATTCTCCCTTTAATTTTAAAGGATTATTTCATAACTTTCTCTTTTCTTGGGGAAAAAGTCACATAACAGTAGTTGGAATGGTCCCTCCCACCTGTTCCAATTGGAGTTTGATGCTTGGACTCTCACACATAATTCTCTAGGTGTTTACGATCCTCTTTTGGGCAAAAAGGAACCTCACATGCCCCATTGGTACACTTGGTCTAATTGTCATGAAGGGTTATTGGGGAAGATGAGTCATCTTGACAGATTCTATATATCCATCAATTGTTGTATTTTTCCTTCCTTGTTAGGTCTTTTAGTCCAACTTGACCTAGCAGCCATATCCTTCTCCAATTCCCCATCCCTTCCTAATGACCTCCCCTTTAAGCTCACTTTTACTGACCTCCAACATCAAGATTTCATTACGGTCTTTTAGCTACATGGAATGAGGAACAAAAACCCCAACATCGTAGGTGAATTAGTTGGTGGGAAAGAGCTATCACTCATTGTACCTCTTTCCTTCATGATTATGGTCAGAGAGTAGTTGTTAAATGTAGAAGGCTGGAAAAAATCTTAATGGGAAATTGGTTCATGGTTGGTTTTTGTTGGCTTCCAATCCCCATGACCTTTCATCCAACAATCGATGATGCATACTGAGCATCTACTTAGAAAATTGGTTGTCTACAAAGGTAAGGGGGCACAAGTTCATGCCTGTCTCTAATGGATCAAAGATGGTGATCGAGGCTCCAAAATTTTCTTTCAATTTTTGAAACATAAACAAAAAAGAGAGAAGATTTATGTCATTAAATCTGTTGATGGTACCCCTCTAAATAGCCACTCTGACATCAAGAAATCCTTTTTGGAGTACTATAAATAACTATTCAATGATGAAACAACAGATGACCTCCTAGTCTCCATTGTTGAAGATAGTGTGGCTGAGTGTATTCCTTGTAAGATTGTTGAAGATTACAATAACTTTCTTGACAAACCCATCTCCATAGAAGAATTTTATGAAGCTCTTTATAACATGGCTATAGAGAAGAGCCCGAGAATGGATGGTTCACCAGTTGAATTCGACAAAGCCTTGTTGCCTTACATTCATGAAGACTTCTACTATGTGTATCTAAAAGGAATTGAGATTGGTTCTTTGGGACCCATTATTAACCAAGGACTTATCAAATTCATCCCTACAGGAAAAGATGAAGACACTGTGGCTGGTTGGCAGCCCATCACCTTGCTTAACACCTCCTATAAAATCATAGCTAAGGATTTGGTGTTGGGAAAATGTGTCTCAACCTTGCAATTATATAAGGTATTGTTGATACATAAATTACTATTGATATGTCTGCGATGGGAGGGGGTGTGGGGTTCATGGGGATAATCCTCCTAGCTGGGGTCCAGGGGAAGGGCCCTCGAAAGGAAAATTTTATTTATATTTTATTATTATAAATCTAGACCGTTCATCATTAGGTCTTAGATTTTACAGTCGATATTTTATTAGCTTGACTTGGCCTAGAAGGAAACCCTATTTTATGAGACCGTTGCATTAGGACTGTGTATTGTGATGTATTTTGAGAGTCTGATAGTAGTCGTGTTGCCTCTAGATCTCTGGTTGGTGATACTCTTGTGAGAAGCTTGCTCTACAAGTATATTATAATGTTCATGATTTTTGAATAATATATTGGGTGACTTTTGGAGTGTGGAGTTTTTCTCCCGAAAGGGTTTTCTCCACGTAAATCACTATGTTGTGGTATGCATGATATTTATGATTAAGTTTTTGTAACTGTTAAAGATCTATAAATTTTTTGCATTATTCTCCTCTCAAGATTAGTGTAGGAAGTTATTTTGCTACCTTAGCTTCCTTACATTTGGATCGTAGAATAAAACCTATTACCAAATTGATAGTGTGACCAGAATAAACTGGATTCTTGGGAGGAATATTTATCTTTGACAATCTTGTGCTAGCCTAGGAGATTGCTAAATGGGACCAACAAATAGCCCATGATGCTCTTGTTGTCAAATTGGATTTTGATAAAGATTATGAGTGCATTAGATGACCCTTCATCCTTAACATGATGAAGTGTCTTGGGTTTGGCCCTAAAATTTTAGATCACATTAAAATGTTATTTATTGATGCTAATATGAGATTAGCTATTAATGAATCCCTTTCCCCCCAATTCCCAGTGCAAAGATCTATTCACCAAGGCTACCCCCTTGCCCCCTTTTTTTATGTCCTTGTTGTTAATGCCCTTGGTTACTTATCCATGCTAAGTCCAATCACCTTATCCATGGGATTTCCTTACCTAACAATGGCATTGCCCTCAACTCTCATTTTGTAGATGATAGCATGCTTTTTATCTAAAATTCTACATATGAGGTGAGTAATATCATTGATACCCTTGACCTATTTTGTGCCATTTTCAAGTCTAAATTGGCCATGCACAATCTACCAAGTTCATAATAATTCACCCTAACCCTTGTCCAACTTGGATTCCTTCTGAATGGAAAGAAATAAATCATGGTTCAATCACCAAATATTTGGGCATTCCCTTTGGTGTCAAAGTTTCTCTCAAAAACACATGGAATTGGATTTTTGAAAAAAATCAAAGTCAAACTCTTGAGCTAGACTAGTAGATTTTTCTGCATGGTTGGTCAAATACAAGTGGAAAACATTTTTTTTCTTGCTAGTCATGTTTACATATCATCATGTTGGCTACCTTCCAAAGGCTTCTACACTCAATTAACTTAATTAATCAAAAAATTTATATGTGCCAAATGGGGAAATAAAAAGGGATTCCCTTCTTACTGGAAACATTGCATCCAACCTAAGGAAAAAGGTGGATTGGGAATCATTGAACCATATACTCAAGGAATCTTCCTTAAGTTACCAAATGGATAATTAGAGCTTTGGAGGGAGAAACCCCCTAGAAGAATATGGTGAAATACTGAATTCAATCTGCCACTACTGATCATCCTTGGGCTACTATTAATTGGAAAGAAAAGCTTTTGTTATCCCCCTTTTTAAAACTCTTGACACTTGCACTTTCAACTATCTTCATTAACTTTTTGTTGTAACACTTGTATGCCTTGCTCTTTGTAGAGTATCTAAGGAAGATACCTTCATCTGATCTTGCATCAAACATTCCTAAGTTCTCTTCATCTCTCCTGATATAACATTTGCTTCCAAACACTCTAAAATATTTCACAGTAGGAGGTTTTCCATACCATAGTTCATAGGGGATCTTTGAACTATTTACTCTTGCTTGTCTTCTATTAAGAATGTACATTGCAGTATGAATTGCTTCTTTCCAATAGACATCTGATAGATTTTCTTCCTTCATCATGATTCTTGTTGCTTCTTGAATTGTCCTATTCTTTCTCTCCAAAACTTCATTTTGTTAAGGAGTCCTAGAGGCTGATAAATGTCTTTTATCCCACGATCTTCACAAAATCTATTAAACTCATTGGAGGTGAACTCACCACCTCTGTCATACCTCTTGATTTTTAAATCCATTTCATTCTCAACCATAGAATTAAATGCTTTAAACTTATCTAGATCTTTTGATTTTTCTTTGAGAAATGTCACCCAAATTATTCTAGAGTAATCATCTATCAACAACATAAAATACTTGTCACCTTGAGAGCTTCTTGTTCAGGTAGGTCTACATAGGTCTATATGCACCAACTCTAGAGGTCTTGCGGTAGAATATTCCTTAGTTCTGAACCTCTTCTTTGTCTACTTTCCAAACTAACACTTCTTAAAAATTACATTGATAGGCTTTGTAATTCTTGGAAAATCTCTCACAGCTTGAGTAGAGTTGATCTTCACTAGACTATCAAAATTGATGTGACCCATTATTCTATGCCATAGCCAAGTTTCATTGATTTGACACATAAAGCACTTAAAATCACCATCTTTGAGATGAAAAACATTTCCTTCAATCCTTGTTCTAGCTGCAACCAATGTTTCAAATATTTCTTTTCTAATTTCACAACCATCATCTTGAAACACCAAATTTTATCCTTTGTTTCACATTTGTCCTACACTTAGAAGATTATGTTCGAGACCCTTGATATAGAGAACATCATCTATCTTATTCTTTCCATCAAAACTAATTGAACCTTTTCCATAGATCTTAGCTGATGTGTCATCACCAAACTTAACAAAACCACCACCATAATTTTAAAGCTTAACAAACTTACTCTTATCACCTGTCATATGTTTTGAGCATCCACTATCAATTATCTAGTAGTTTCTTTCCTCTTTTGCATGAAAAGAATTTAACATAGTTCCTTCAATACTGTGACATATTTTCAAAGCAATTTCCTTTATACATCTTTCAAAATTAGTTCCAACATTCAAATCCGTGAACAAGAATTCATCACTTCCATGATCCACATAGTCCGATTCCTCATCATCAGATACACAACTATATTTTTTAACCTAATAACTCATCTTGACAAATTACCTTTATGATCTCTATTTTTGTCAGTTGAAACTTTGATTGGACATTTAGAAGCATAATGACCCATCTTTCCACAATTGAAACACTTAAAGGGTAACTTACCACTGTATTTTCTAGTGCCCTTTTTCAATCTTCGTACAAAATTTGCTTCCACCTCATCAAGATCATCCTGATCAAATTCATCATCTTTCTTGTTGACTTTAAAAGAAGTTTCTTTATTTGGATCATATTTGTCAAACTCTCTTAATTAAAAAGTAGTTAAAGCACCAAACATTTGATCTCTAGAATATTGATCCACATTCTGAGCTTCGTCAATAGTAGAAACTTTAGCACTATAAACTTTAGGAAGAGTTCTCAATACATTTTTCACAACTTCACTTTCCTCCAATTTTCCACCATGACCATTGATGCCATTGACAATTTCATCCACCCAGAGCATGTAGCCTGCAATATCATATTCTGACATCCTTAGGTTTTCAAATTTGGCTTCGAATTTATGCATGTTTGCTTGCTTGACCTGATCATCTCCTTAATAAATGCTTTGCAACTTTGTAAAAATCTTTTTAGCAGTTTTGGGGCTTATCACCTTCATAAGTTTTGAATCAGAAAGCCCACTCAAGATAACATTCCTTTTTTTTCCATTATTATCATAATCCTTGACCTCATCATCACTTTTTGGAGGAGTGGTATGCATAGTGTATCCATTTTCAATTGACTTCTAAACACTAAACCCTAATGAGAAAATAAAGGCTTCCATCCTGGCTTTCTAAAAAGCATAATTTGTTCCATTGAACATAAGCACTTTGAAACCATTCTTGTGTGCCATCTGAATCTACCTCAATTGGTTAAGCTTCTTCCAAGGAACCACAACTTTGATACCAATTGTTAGATGTTGATATGTGGTGACTTGATCATGCAAATAGTGTACACTCGTAACATATCCTCATCGGGGTTCGGAGACGGTAGCCCCTGAAAGTGGGAGTTTAGGGGTGACAGCCCCTGACAGTAGGGGTTCAGGGGTGCAGCCCCTAAATCTTTTTTTCTTGTTAACACGTCAAGGTTTTCTCGCTAAGATGTCAAATGAAAAAAAAAACTTTGTTAAACCCTAATTCTAGAAGCTTCCAAAAGGCTTATTATAAGCGATTGGGATGTAAGTTGCGATGTGTGTAATTTGTGAGATTGTAATCTATTTTGCATTGGATAATAAAATCATTAGGTGGTTGAGTTTCTATGGATATAGGCCATATTGGGTGAACTACTTTAAATTTTTGTGTTGATCTCTTTTTTGTTATTCATTGTTATTTTTGGGTTATTTAATTTGCATATAATTATTAATGTTTATTGCTCCGATCTTCTTGAACCCTAACAACTGGTATCAAAGTTGTGTGTATTTTAGTTGATTGGTAGGAAACCTCTAGATTTGAGTGAGAGCAATGGAAGAAGGAAAATTCAAGGTTGAGAAGTTCAACGGCCAGAATTATCAATTATGGAAGATGCAAATGGAAGATTATTTGTATTAAAAGGATCTATGGCAGCCATTGTAAGGAAAAACAAAGAAAGAGGCTACTATGTCTGATGAAGAATGGGATATTCTGGATAGAAAGGCATTAGGAACCATTTGGTTGTGCCTGGCACCAACTGTGGCATTCAATATAACAAAATAAAAGACAATAGTGGATCTGATGGAACATTTGGCTAAATTATATGAAAAATCCTCAACCTCAAATAAGGTATTTCTCATGAAGCGTTTGTTTAATCTAAAAATGATTGAAGGTGGATCTATGAAAAATCATTTAAATGAGTTTAATATGATTACCATTCAGTTAACTTCTATAAAAGTGAATTTTGATGAAGAGGTGAGGGCCCTCTTGGTTTTATGTTCTTTGCTAGAAAGCTGAAATAGCTTGGTAATGGTTGTAAGTAACTCTATCTCCGATTCAAATACATTGAAATTTGATGATGTTGTTGGTGTTATCCTTAGTGAGGAAATGCAATGGAAAAGTATAGGTGAGACTTCAACATTGGGTAATGATTTGTCTGTAGAGAACAAGGGAAGAACAAAGGAGAGAGGAAAAAGCTCAAAAAATCATGGGAAGTCACAAGGGAAGTCGAAGAAAGGCAGATCTAAATCCAGAGGAAAAATGGATTGCTGGCACTATGGAAAGCTAGGACACTTGAAGAAGGATTGTTGGTCTCGAAAAGGAAAACAAGGAGATGGACAACATGATGATAGTAAGGAAGCTAATGTTGCAAGTAATAAATTTCAAGATGCTTTGATTCTATGTTTAGATAATGTTAATGATTCCTGGGTAATAGATTCATGGGCTTCATTTCATACCACACCCCATAGGAAATATTTTGTAGATTATGTTCAAGGTAATTTTGGACAGGTATATTTGGGTGATGATGAACCCTATCAAATTGTTGGAAAAGGAAAGATAAAAATCAAGTTGCAGAATGAAAATGAATGGTTGCTACAGGAGGTAAGGCATGTTCCAAATTTGAGAAGGATTTTAATTTCTACAGGAAAACTAGGTAGTGAAGGTTGCATAGTTACCTTTACAAAAAAAGTTTGGAAGGTCACTAAAGGTGAAAAGGTAGGCACATTGTATTTGTGTATCGGTAATACTTATTCTACCTTAGCTGCTACAAAAATAGTTACTACTAAGAAAATTAGAGAACTTGCTGCGGGGACAAAAAAACATTGTGGCACCATAGATTTGGGTACATGAGTGAGAAAGGGATGGAGATCCTTCGCTCAAGAAAGTTGCTACCAAGTATGAAGCAGATTGACTTGGAGTTCTACAAAAATTGTGTTTATGGAAAGCAAAAAAGAGTCTGATTTCTCAAAGTTGGGAAAGAGAAGAAGAGTGAGAAATTAGAGCTTGTACATTCAAATGTATGGGGACCAACTCAGGCATCTTCTCTTGGTGGCTCTTGTTATTATGTTACTTTTATTGATGATGCAACTAGACAAACATGGGTGTATTTCCTAAAACAAAAATTAGAAGTATTTGAAACTTTTAAAAAGTGGAAAGCTTTGGTTGAGAATGAGACATGAAAAAAGTTGAAGTGTCTCAGATCTGATAATGGAGGTGTGTATTGCAGCAGAGAATTTGAAAATTATTGTTCATACAATGGAATCTGTAGGTAGAAAACAGTTCCTGCAACCTCACAAGAAAATGGTGTGTCTGAGAGGATGAATACGACCATTATGAGCATGCAAGGAGCATGAGATTGCATGTTGGACTACCCTTACACTTTTGGGAAGATGTTGTACATACCACTATTTATTTAATAAATAGCCCGAACCTTCAAATACTTTGGATGGTGGCATTCTAGAGGAGGCATGGATGGGTAAAAAGGTAAACTATTCATTTTTTAAAACCTTTGGTTGTGAAGCTTTTGTCCATGTTGATATTGAAAATAGAACCAAGCTTGAGGCTAATTCTAAAAAATATACCTTCATTGGATATGGAGTAGATGAATTTGGTTATCCGTTATGGGTTATAAAAATCATAAAATAATTAGGAGCAGAGATGTTATATTCAATGAGAAGGTCATGTATAAGGATCGGTTGCAGGAAAAGAAGCATGAACAAGCCAAAAAGGAATATGTGGTGCTAGATGAGATTCCAGAAAATCAAAAGCTAGTGGTACCTGATGTTCAAGAACAAGTTATCCCATAGACTCCTGCATGTGTTAGATGTTCTACAAGGATAACTAGACCTCAAGAGATTTTTTATATATCGTTATTCTATATTATTAACTAATTCTGGTGAACCTAAAGGCTATGAAGAAGCAATGCAGGTAGATACCAAAAAGCAATGGGAGCTAAGCATGAAAGAGGAAATGGATTCCTTGTTGCAAAATCAGACTTGGGATTTAGTCCAATTTCCTGTAGGTAAAAGAGCATTGCCAAATAAATGGGTTTATAGGTTGAAGGAAGAAGATGGAGGCAAGAAAAGATATAAGGCCAGACTTGTGGTAAAAGGTTTTACATAGAAGAAAAGTATAGATTTTGATGAAATATTTTCTTCGGTTGTAACTATGAATTCTATTAGAACTATTCTAAGTCTTGTGGCTATAGAAGGCTTGCATCTTTAACAACTAGATGTGAAAACAACATTTCTCCATGGGGATTTGGAAGAGGAAATATACATGAAGCAACCATAGGGATATTAAGGAGGAATTTGTGTGCAGGTTAAAGAAGAGTTTGTATGGCCTGAAGCAAGCACCTCGGCAATGGTATTTGAAATTTGATAGTTTTATGGCTGAACAAGATTACAAAAGATGTCATTCTGATTATTGTGTTGTTTTAAGAAATTGGATAACAACAACTATATTATCCTTTTGCTTTATGTTGATGACATGTTGTTGTCGGGTCTAACATGCAACATATTAATGAACTTAAGTAGAAATTGGAAAATTCATTTTCTATGAAGGATTTGGGTGCAACACAACAAATTATTGGTATGAGGATAACATGGGACAAGACAAACAAAAAAATATTTTTGTCTCAAAGTGAGTATGTAGAGAAGGTGTTGAAAAGGTTCAACATGCATAATGTAAAAGTAGTTAGTACACCTTTTCCTAGTCATTTTAAGTTGACTAAGGAGATGTGTCGAAAGACACAAGAGGAGGAAGAAAAAATGTCTAAGATACCATATGCATTAGCAGTTGGTAGCTTGATGTATGTAATGGTATGCACAAGGCCAGATATTGCACATGTAGTGGGAGTTGTGAATAGGTATATGAGCAATCTGAGAATGAAACATTGGAATGCAATAAAATGGATTCTCCGATATTTGAGAGGTACTACTTCAAAGAAACTATGTTTTGGAGGAACAAATTCTACTCTAAATAGATATGTTGACTCTGATCTGGTGAGTGATATATTGATAGCAGAGGAGTACTATAGGGTATGTTTTTACTATAGGAGGTATTGCAGTCAATTGGATTTCAAGACTATAAAAGGTTGTTGCACTTTCAACCACTGAAGTTGAGTATGTTGCTGCTATGGAAGCTAGCAAGGAGATGATTTGGTTACAATGTCTTTTGGAGGAATTGGGACAATGATAAGAAGATAGCCCTTTGTACACTGATAGCCAGAGTACCATTCATCTTGCTAAGAATTCAACTTTTCATTCAAAAACTAATTACATACATCTCAGATACCACTTCATTCGGTTAGTTTTGAAGGATGGGTAGTTGAAGCTAGAGAAAATTCACACAAGTGAGAATCCTACAGATATGTTCACAAAGGAAGTTACATGGGAGAAACTGATTTCCTCATCAGTTTTTGTTGGCCTTCATGACTGATAATGGTGGACATAAGAAACCAGCTAGACCTGTAATCCAGTGGGAGCTGCAAGTGCAACGGTGTCATCCAGGATTAGTCTCCAAGTGGGAGATTATTTGGTGTGGAGCTTGATCAATCTCCAAGTGGGAGATTGTTGATATGTGGCAATTGATCATGCAAATATTGTACACTCGTAATGTATCCTCACCAGGGTTCGAGGTTGGGTTGGGCCTCAAGCAGGGGTTCAAGGGTAGTAGTCCCCGACATGGGGGGTTTGGGGCTAACAACCCTTGATAGCAAGGGTTTGAGGGTGCAACCCCCAATTTTTTTTTCTTGTTAACATGTCAAGGTTTTCCTGCTGACATGTCAAATGAAAAAATGACTTTTTAAAACCCTAATTCTGGAAGCTTCCAAAAGGCTTGTTATAAGCGGCTGGGATGTAAGTTGCAGTGTATGCAATTCATAATATTGTAATTTGTTTTGTACTGGATAATAAAATCATTGGGTGGCTATTTTTGTGGATGTAGCCCATATTGGGTGAACCACGTTAAATTGCTATGTTGATATCTTTTTGTGTTATTCTTCATTGTTATTTTTGGGTTATTAAATCTACATATAATTGTTAATGTTTATTGCTCTGATTTTCTTGAACCCTAACATTAGACACATAGGACAACTGAGAGGGGGTGAATCAGTTGTATATTAAAACATTCTGTATACACCTAAAAATGGTTTGGATAATCTAATTAATTAAATATGATTTATTTGATTAATTAACCCTTCTATTTTCATCTACTTATAAATAAATAGAAATATTTATTTATATAGTTCACATTTAATTCTTCTATCTTTATCATATTATTCCATCTTAATTAAATAAACAAATCACATACTTTGTTTTATTTAATTATCTACTTCTATAATTATATATTTATTCTATCTTAATCATATCATTCTATTTTAATTAAATAAACAAGTTTTATACTTTGTTTTATTTAATTACCACATTTCTTCCATGTTTATTTAATAAATTTTTTTCTATAGTTTGTTTTATTAAATTAAATATCCTCTTTTGCTAATTTGAATAAATCCAAATATTCAATTAAAGCATATTTCTATAGCTATTTCCTCTTTTCACTCATCATATCCACCAACAAAATTAGATAATTTATCTCTAATTAATTCAACTTAGCCTTCATGGACAAATTTGGAGACAAATTTGAGACAAATTACAGGGAAACTTCTTCATCTTCTTCCATTGATTCTTCCTATCTTCTGGCTGAATGTTTTTGTGGGGAGGAACAATCTCCATAATCTTCTCAGATTTCTTCATCCTTCACCATTGAATTCTTCAAATCAAATCCAAACCTTTACTTGTTGCCACATCACAAATATGTTGTCGGGAATCTATAAATACAACTTCTTTTCACAGGAAATGGATCCCAACTTTGTGCAATCTTACTCTGCAGAAATAGCATTAGAGAAATTAAGCATTTGAGCATCGAGCAAATAGAAAATAGTAATCATTTAATCATATAGCAATCATAATAATGGATTTTCATTTAGCTACATCTTAGTTTATAGTAGTTTGTTTTATCATTTTCATGTCATTATCAGCTACAATATCATCATCATATCATTTTGCAATCATCATATATGATTAGATTCCTGCATTTAACAATATCTCATTCTCTAGATTGTCATTTTAACAGTCACAGTGCTTACACAATATGAGAGCCACAATGATTTAATAAATCTTTGGAGATAGAGAGTAATAGGACGCTTTCAATGGATTTTTGTTTAATTATTTTAATTGTTGTTTAAATCTATTGATATAATTTCTTATTTAGGTGTGTTTGTCATTCATTACACATATTTTACTCACACATAAATTGGCGCCCACTGTAGGGCCCAAAAACCCCATTTTTAACATCTTTTTTTGAAAAGTATGCTCGCAGGTTTCTGACGTGTTTTGTTTTAGAAGAATTGAGAGTTTTTATGGTGCATCGACAGATATTTTAGCGCATCCAATCACTGTTACAACACATCTAGAAGATCTTTCAACACATCTAGGCACTATTCTAGTGCATCCAAAGCCTTCTTTTGGCACATCTGACACTTCTTTTAGCGCATCCGAATGATCTTCTAGCACATACATTGGATACTTCTTTTAGCGCATACGAATAATCTTTTAGCGCATAGATCTCTATTTTAGCAGTTTTATAGTCAAACTTAAAATGGCCATATCTTGATCATATAGAGGTCTTTTTCGAAGATTTTTTTTTTAAGTGGGGTAGAATTTCATAAGCTATGGAATGGTGTAGGTGTTTATCTATTTTTGTAGAATTAAATTTTTTAATTTTACATTTAAATTCAAATCACATTGTAAATTGGTCTAAGTTTTAAGGTTTTTATGCTTAATCATTCATCTAACCCTTATATCTTCTTATTTCTTGATCTCATCTAACATTTTGAGCATTTATTGTAGGTTTTAAGAGGAACATGGAGAATTGAAGTGAAAGAAAAAGCATTTGATATCCATTGTAATAGTGTTTTCAAACACTCATGGGAAAAGAACCCATCATATGTTATTTTTCATTCATGCTTTTGGACCAACTAGCATTACTTTGGGCTTAAAATTAACCATCTACACAAGCTTTGTCAAATTTGGTTAAAAAAAACATTAGAAACTCACTAGTTTTTGGATTTGGATTAAAATTGAACAAACAACTTCACACTCAAGTTTGGTGCTTTAAAAAGAACTCATTATTTAAGATAGACATCTAGCTTAAGTAAAATGATTAATTGAACCCCTTGTCTATTGTGGTTGAAGTGATAGGCCTATGCTCTCCCCTTCACTGGGTGATCAAAATGCTACTCACTTTTTATGCTTTATTAAATCCTTTAGAAGGCTTGTCATAGTGGGAAAAAGTACTCACCCTACGGGAATGACCTAAGTGGGAACAACCAAAGCCAGGTTTTCCAACCCACTATAAACAAAAGTGAATCTAAGGAAACCCACATTCAATGGTAGTGTGCAAGATAACCATCCCTAAAATCTTTATTCTAAAGATTGGGAGGTCTCCTAAGGGAGTTTATCAATTACCGCGCCAAACAAAAACCCTTTCTACGAACTTTAGTGTAGAATCCAACTGTGTCAGTTTTTTAACACTTTTCATATCACAATGCAAGGGGAGGGAAGAATCTACCCCCAAGACACTCACCATATAGCTATCAGAGACCCTAGCCAAAAGTGGAGGATTTGACTTTGGTTAAGACTCGGGAAAGGCAAAACACGAGCACCCTCTAGGGGCTGGCGGGGTTGTGTGAGCTGACATAGTTGCAAGCTATGGACTTTGGTATCTTAAGTGGCCTACTTGAAAATTAGAAAAAGTGCTTGAACTGTCTTTATTTGTGTCAAACCAGTGGAAATTGAAAGAATCAGACCTGATTCTAGAACACTCACTACATGTTTAATGCATAGAATCTGAACAACTGTTTACAATATGGCTTTTGTGTGTGAAGTTATTTAAAAAAAAATAAATCATCCAAATAAAAAGTAAATAATTCCTACAATTTCCAAATAAACAAATCAGTTACCATATCAGTAATCAAAAGTTTATACACTAGAGATAACAAATTCACTGATTAAAACTAGAAAAACCAAGCAAACTGTCATAATCAGAAAACATTTTCCAGAAAAGTGCACTCACTATCTGTTTTGGTGCATACAATCTGTTTAACAATGCATCTAGGAATCTTTTAGTGCATTAGAGGTCTGTTTGAGCGCATTGAACCCAAACTTTAGCGCATCAGAGTAAGAGTCTGGCGCATAGAAGCAACAGTCTAGCGCATTCAACCAATTTTCTAGCGCATAGATGAAACAATACAACGCATTCAACCAATATTTTAGCACATCAAAACAAAATTTTAGTGCATATGTCAGGTCTTTTAGCACATCAGAAGACTGTTATAGTGCATCCATAAAATCAAAATCCAAAGAGTTGTTTTTAGTGTTTGTCAAACTTTTATCATCAAAATTCAAATTTTTCTTAGAATAGAAACTTTCCTGAATTAAAACAGAGTCTTAAACTTGCATAAATTAGACTTTACAATTGAATTTTTTCAAATCAAACCAAGATATACCATCCAAAAGTGTCTCAATCAAACACATTTGATTAGTAAGTTAAGTTTCAAGATCAGTCATCCTAAATCAAAGAAACGAAACTATATAATCAAACTTATCAACTTAGTCTAATCAATAGAATCTATTATTCTATTTGACTTAAGTTAATATCCTTGACACTATACCAAACTAAGATCAAAAGTTTATTGAAAATAATATCATTCGTATGTCCATTTTAACAAAGTCATAGAGACTAAAATTCCAATAAAAGGAAATTAAAACTCAAACCACCATGGTTAAAATAGATGAGGACCAATTGAATGCTTTCACTCAGCAGATGCAAAACCTTCAACAATGACTCCAAGACATACAAAGAAAAACCACAGAAAGAAACCAAACAATGAACATGAGACCTTATTCACCAAAAACTACATCATCCAAGTTCAATGTCTTTGAATTTTTGCAAAAGTTCAATAAGCCCAAATCTAAGTCCTCAAACACAATTGATATTGAGCAATCCTATCATGTCATGCATTTATCTCCATCCACCATAATCCAAAATAAACCTCAAGATTCTTTCACTCAAGTTAACAATTCCATCCAATCATCCTCTTCTATCATATCTTCAACATCCAATGATTCATGTCAATCTCTCAATTCAAAGCATGCTAGCATAGACTCCCCTACACATCAATATCAAAATATTCTTTCCACTCCATCCAATGATATCAAAATTCCACAAATTCTTCCAATCTTTGATGAAGATCCCATTTCTCAAGAATCTTATGATGATCCCCTCCTTTCACTTTTCATCCAAAATAATTCCCTTCCATCTCAAGAGACAAGTATCCTTCCAAGTTCTTCTTCCACATCATATAATCAATCCACACCATCTCATGATTCTATTGCATCACAAGAGCATGATAGTTCTTCCATCCTATCTAATGATGTCTTACCAACTGATGATCAAGACATGCTTTCTACAAAATCTCATGATTCCCTTCCTCATCAAGATTAAGATATGCTTCCATTCAAGGATACCCTTTCATCCCATGAAGATGTTTATCCTTCTCATGATCAAGATATTTCTTTCACACCACTTCATAATGATTCCATACTTAATAAAGGGAAAGCTACTTCCTCTCCTACACCTCATGATCCTTTTCCAAGTCAAGATCAAAACACCCCATCATCCCCATGTCAAGAGCCTATCACACCTATTCAAGCTATCCATGAACCCCACACCTATAAATTGGGATCCTCCACCTGTATCCATTCCGGTTTACTTCCAACACCTATCCTCTCATCCATATCATATCCTCCCCAAAATGGACTCACATCTTGTTTCACAAACAATACATATCCCATTGGTAAATGAATGTGTCAAAGTATGAATTACAAAGGAAAAGGATTAGCCCTTCATGAGCAAGGTATCTTAGAACCCCTTTCTGTTCAAAGAAACCCATATCACCAGGGCCTTGATTATATGCCTAAGTGTCCTAGTTCATCAAACCTTCCATCTATCCTAGGTCCTCATTCTAGCTCATCAAACATTCCATCTATCCTAGGTCCTCATTCTAGTTCATCAAACCTTCCCTCTATCCTAGGTCCATATCCTATTTATCAAGAACAACAAAGGCACACATCCTTGATGCCCTTTCAAAATTCTACCCACATTAACTCATCCATAATATTTCCATATCATTCATCTTAATCCACCCCTCCCATTGCTCTTGAAAGCAATTTGGGTGCCAAATATCAAAAGCTTTTATATCAAAATCCACATGTATCAAAGGATCAACATGTCTCCTTGAAGAGACATGCAAAAATAAAAGAAAATTTGATCCAAAATCAAAAGAAAAATCTTAAAGGCCACAAAGGCCCATCAAAGCAAAATCTCAAAGACCACAAAGGTCCATAAATCAAAAGAAATTTTCAAAAGGTCACAAAGGCCCATCAAAGCAAAAAGGCAATTTTCAAAGACCACAAAGTCCATAAATCAAAAAGAAAATTTTCAAAGGCCACAAAGGCCCACAAAGCAAAAATCAAAGTCAAAAGTCATGTGGATTCCTAAAAGTCTCATAGAAGCAATAAAATCTAAATTGGCATCCAAATTTGCTAATCCAAAAGCTTCCTCCAATTTTCCATCTAATAACCTATTACCTTCCAAATCCATTTTTCCTCCATCACTCCACCACCCTTCAAGGTGTGTGCCAATGTTGATCTTTCCATCCTTTCCATCTATCCATCAACAGGCCTTCCAATCTCCTATCCATTATCCAACATTCATCCCCCATCATTCTCCTTTAATCCAAACCTTTGCATAAGTCCTTAGATTCTTCCATCATATCATTAATCTGCCAACATTTGGGAGTCTAATTGCCATTGCCATGGTTTTAGTCCTTCCTCCATCTCCCTATCATCCATACCCATATTCCATATTCCTCTTGCACTCTACACTTAGGGACAAGTTTCGTTCATCTTATCATTCATGGTCATTATCCTTTCTATGCTCATTCCTTACATTTCCACCTTTGATCTTGACAAGGTTAAGGATCTTCTTGAACATCAGATATCTTATCCTATACACTTTATCCATATCTTCCATACCATATCTTTCATCTTATCCATATTCCATCATTCTTACTAAATACATCCTTTCTTCCTTTCCTTGGTCTTGATGAGGAATATGGGAAAAATACTTGGGCCTTGTGTCTGTATCTTATCTATTTGATCTTGATCATCCCATTCATTATTTTTATCCTTGCTTTCTTCCATTCCATATCTCCTAGCTTATCAAAATCCATGTCACCATGTCCCTTTGCAACCTTGAATCTTATCATGCAAATCATATTTGAGCCTAGTTGTAAAACATTATCCAATCCTCATATCTTTTGTCAATCAATCATCAACAATCATTAATCTTAAAGTACTTAGAGGAAATTAGTGATCCTAAGTACTTATCATCATCATGCCTTATGGAATCAATCATTCCTGGCATCTTAATCAATCAACCATTATCATCTTTTGACAAGAGATATGTTGCTTGTGTGACATGTTTTGTAGTGAATCTTTTATTTTGATCTATCATTTATCCATGGTTGCATTACCCATATTGTGGGGCATCTTGTTCCTTCAATCAGTCATATCATCTCATTTCATCTTAAATATCCTAAAAAATCCAAAAAATAAAAAAATAAAAAAAAAGCTGCAAAATCCAAAAAAATAAAAAATCAGAAAATCCAAAAAGAAGAAGAGAAAAATACAAAAAAAGTGAAAAAGTAAAAAAAAATACAAAAAAATCATAAAATCCAAAAAAGTGCAATAAAATCTCATGTACATATCCTGGCAATGTGGTCATGACTCACCCTAGCTTGGGGGGAAAATCATGAACTCACTGGGGGTAATAAACTTTGGGCTTAAACAAACTGACAAACAATAGTATGTCAAACATAGCAAACACAATGATCATAGGAAAATCCAACATTGACCAATCATCAATCGATAGAAGATCAAACCATCCAAATCAAACAACTTAGATCAATCTATCAAATCAAATCTAAATGGATGATATTCTTTTGAATCATGATTTTATCGGTTTAGCTTGAAAGTTCAAATGTTGTACTTTTGATTTTTTTTGTTATCATATCTTTGGAGCAACTTGATGATGTATTTGAACTAGAGAAGCAAGGAAGGAGTATGTTTTTTCTTTATCTGCTATCTGGGAGTTAATTATTATTACTGTGTGAATTGTCGCGAGATGTGCTCTACCAAGTATCATTGATGACATTCATAATTTGCATAAGAAAGTGATTGATTCTTGTTTGTTTACACAAGAAATGCTCAGGTCATCTTGGTTTAATTATACCTAGATGCTTGTGTTCACTTGCAATATCAAAAATCATGAAAGTAGTACTCAGGTCATCATGGTCTAACTCATACCATCGATGCTTGTACTCACTTTCAACATTTTAAAGGCTTGATGATGATAAAAGCATGATAAATGGACTATTAAGATGACAACGTTTGCATATGTAGATTTGCATGGTTAAATTAGATTGCATTCATAATAGTTTTGCATCTGCATTATAGATTTTCCAAGGTTGGTGAATCAATAACATGATAGAGCAATCAAAAAATCTCTAATTGAATAAGTGGATATCATCAAGTTTCAGTACATTAATCAATCCTATACTAGGGCATATCAATCAAAGCTAATAAACCACATTGACTGATGATATCTATATCGGCCTGCACCAGATGTGGAATCATGTCCCACGTCTTTGGGAAGAACTTAAAAATCCTCCTATGATCATAACATATTGCAAATCAACAATATTATCAATTAATCAAAAATCAATCAGCCTATCAATCTGATCAGCTCTGGTGAGAATTTGATCAAATCTCGTGAGCGACTATCATTGAACCTCACCTATCATGAGGTCAATCAATCAATCTATTATTGATCCTTTCCTATCATGAGGTCAATCAATCAATCTATCAATGAACCTCGCCTATCATGAGGTCAATCATCAATCTATCATTGATCCTCACCTATTATGAGGTCAATCAATCAATCAATCAATCATTGAATCTCACCTATCATGAGATCAATAATCTTCTAATCTATTAGGATCATCAATCAATATCAAATCAAAGGATGACACGATCAAAAATCATCAAACACAAGGAGGAAAATCAGGGCAACATTTAATCAACTGGTGGAATCAATATTCTTTATCGGGAGATAAATCGTCAAATCATCATAAAATCATAAAAAAATAAAAAATTCAAAAATCCTAAAAATCAAAGGACATTCATTGATTTATCTCCCGAGGGGGCATATATCCATCATCACCTGAAAATCAACATCTGGGCCATAATGAAAATTTTCGTCAATACTGGTAGCAACAACAAAATTTTCTTTGAAGCAATGCGTAAACACATCACTTCAAAGAGGGGAAAAATGTATACACCTAAAAATGGTCTAGATAATCTAATTAATTAAATACAATTTATTTGATTAATTAACCCTTCTATTTTCATCTACTTATAAATAAATAGAAATATTTATTTATATAGTTCACATTTAATTTTTCTATCCTTATCATATTATTCTATCTTAATTAAATAAAAAAATCACATACTTTGTTTTATTTAATTATCTACTTCTATAATTATACATTTATTCTATCTGAATCATATCATTCTATTTTAATTAAATAAACAAGTTTTATACTTTGTTTTATTTAATTACCACATTTCTTCCATGTTTATTTAATAAACAGATTTCTATAATTTGTTTTATTAAATTAAATATCCTCTTTTGCTAATTTGAATAAATCCAAATATTCAATTAAAGCATATTTCTACAACTATTTCCTCTTTTCACTCATTATATCCACCAACAAAATTAGATATTTTATATCTAATTAATTCAACTCAGCCTTCACGGACAAATTTGGAGACAAATTTGAGACAAATTACAGGGAAACTTATTCATCTTCTTCCATTGATTCTTCCTATCTTCTGGCTGAATATTTTTGTGGGGAGGAACAATCTCCATAATCTTCTCAGATTTCTTCATCCTTCACCATTGAATTCTTCAAATCAAATCCAGACCTTTACTTGCTGCCACATCACAAATATGCTGCCGAGAATCTATAAATACAACTTCTTTTCATAGGAAATGGATCCCAACTTTGTGCAATCTTACTCTGCAGAAATAGTATTAGAGAAATTAAGCATTTGAGCATTGAGCAAATAGAAAATAGTAATCATTTAATCATATAGCAATCATAATCATGTATTTTCATTTAGCTACATCTTAGTTTATAGTAGTTTGTTTTATCATTTTCATGTCATTATCAACTATAGTATCATCATCATATCATTTTGCAATCATCATATAGGATTAGATTCTTGCATTTAACAGTATCTCATTATCTAGATTGTCATTTTAACAGTCATAATGCTTACACAATATGAGAGCCACAGTGATTTAATAAATCTTTGGAGATAGAGAGCAATAGGATGCTTTCAATGGATTTATGCTTTAATTATTTTAATTGTTGTTTAAATCTATTGATCTAATGTCTTATTTAGGTGTGTTTGTCATTCATTACACATATTTTACTCACACACATTCAAACCCTCATTAACCTTCAAATTCTTATTATGTATCAACATGAATGTAAACAAGTGAAACATAAACACATTCACAACCATACACCATAGAACACTAGATTTATGTGGAAAACCCTAATCAGGGAAAAACCATGGTTAGGATTAACTCACATATATATATATACATATATATATATACATATATATATATATATACATACATATATATATATATATACATACATATATATATATATATATGAATAATAACACTGAATATAATAGGCTCACTTTTGGAAGGGCTCAGAAGAAAATAATGGCTCACTACCAAGGGCTCAATGCCCAAAGGAATCACTATTCATAATAGAAAAGAATAGAGGAAGATTGTTACAAGGAGGTTCACTACCTTAGAGCAATAGGAAGATCCACCACAACAACTCTACACCATCTACAACCTTTAGCTCATTGCTTCTAGTAACTTCAAGTATGTTGAAAATGTAGACACCTTTTTCTCATTGCTTTCGATAGCCTTAGATGTTGCTCACACTCAAATCACAACACTTGGTCACATACACATCATTTCAGACCATACTACACACCACACACATCTCCAACAACTAACCTTGCTTATATATCCTCCACAACCTTGAAAACCTTCTCCATGTCGACCTCAATGAAATGTATGCACCCCAAACATGCAACGAACAAATAGGTTAGCACCAAACACTTCCGTGGTGGAAAGAAGTGAATGTGGACCACACTAGGGTTGACTAGGACCCAAATATACATTGACATGCTACACCATGCTTCCACAAACAACAAGCCACCTCCACAAATAACGCTGCCATGATAGGTCGACCAAACTTGGACTAACAAAATCAAATAATCACATTCACACTTCTCTAGGTCTAAAAACACCCTACAGACCATGAAGCAACACCACACAACATCCCAAAATATTCCAACACCATCAAAACATTCAACAACACTGCTGGAACCACCTACAATTAAGAACACCATCATCTTGTGCAACCAATCACACTACCACCAACATACAACTCACTAATTTACTGTGTAGAACAACTGAACACCAAACACTCTAGAGGAAGGTAGATACAGATAATATTAGCATTTTCCCAAATCTGCAAGACAAGAAACCTCAACACGAAGAAATGTGGAGCAATTCCATTTCTCCCAGACAACCTTCTTCATAGGCAACACACTGTTAGCCACATCTTCCATTGTTGCATGATCCAAAACTTGAAACTCTAGGTATAAAACCTCTGAACACCACTAATCATCTCATCCAAACTGCACATGCGTATCTTCAAGCATGACGAAATGCAGAGCATAATGCATAACACACCTCCGTCACTTTGTACTCTCTCTATTCAAAATTTCTCAAAAGCGCTTGGAAACCAAGTGAACTAGTTGTGCATCAACAACACCTTATCTACACCACAAACAGTTTCTCATCAACACCACACTAGAGATTGCAACAATTTCCTCATCTACAACACCTTCTCAACACCACACTAGAGGTTGACATAGGTTGACATCAATGCCAACACTAAAGAAAACATAGTGCAACAATCTCCAACAAATATTTCATGCAATTTCATTGGCTTTAATGGCACATTATAATAACATCGCCAAAGCCATTGATGAATGCTATTATTCCTTTCAATGAGAATCTTTAAAACTCATATTATTTATCATTCTTCATGATTTCATAAGCATGCAATTATTAAATATTAAATACATGTAATATTCTTATATAATATATAACTTATATATACATATATATTACTTTATTTCCAATACAATATATATACATATATGAATATATATAAAAATATAGATGTATAAACAACATATACATATGTGTGTGTGTATATATATATATCCCTATATGCATACATATATATGTGTATTCATCTAATAACACACACACACACACATATATTATTGATTTTTACTTATTATTGCAATATATTTGCAATCAATTTAAAATGATGAGAACAAGATCATTTAATGACTAGGTTCCACTTACCCTAATGATGCAATTGATGCCTCTGAACTCAAATCGACTCGATGGGTCTAAAAATTGACCTACACGAGTGGAAGTAAATTGAAATAGAAATAAAATTTAATTTGTAGACCACAATGCTCTCCTAGTTGATACTTTCCCTCTCCCTCTAGAGGGAAAGAAATTTATACTGCATTTCACTTAAAGAAACATTCATGTAGTTGGTCCTTAACAATTATTACATATCCATAATATCGAATAAATAACAATAAACAATTAAAGTGCAAATACATCTCATTGCATTCAATTTCATCATAACATTTAAATATCAAAATAACATCACACATCCAACATTGTATTTTAACGTAAAGTTAAAAGTAATTTGGTAAATCAAAATGGGGTGTAACACAAAGGTGACTCAAAAATCACCTTTGTTCAAAGGTGTAAAATGTTAAAAACCTTCAAACAAAGTTAATTTCCAAAAATAGAAAAAAAGGGACCCTCATTTTGAAGGTCCTTTTTTTCATTTTTAGAAATTACCTTTGTTTGAAGGTTTTTAATTTTTTTTATGATATGGCATACCTTCGAATGAAGGCCCTAAAAGCGACCTTTCCACTTTAGGCCTCAAATTTTCCTAAAAAAAAATGTTTCCAACCTTGGGTGGGTAAATGTACAAAGTTGTGTCACACTTTCGGCCAACTTATCAACTCAAGTGAATTTAAGTATTTCTAACTAAAAATCAATTTTGGTCAAACATATGATCTAGTAAGAGTCATTCTAGCCAAGTTAGATATTTTCACAATTTTTCTAACTAAAATTGTTGGCTAAATGCATATGTAGCATCACTTTAAGGCCAATTTATCAAAAAAATAAAATTATTTAAAAAACTTGATGTTTCAATAACTCCTACTCATGCAATTCACATTTTTTAAAATATAAAAACACCCTTTTGTAGATCCATAAGTCTAGTTTTCAAAAGTATATATATTAATAGTTTAAGAATTATTTATAATTTTTTTTAATAAAATTAGGTTATCAACACAAAATATTAGGTTGATTACCATGTCAAGAAAAAATATCAAAACTTATTAAAAAATTTAAAAAATATGATGCACTAGATAAAAAAATCTATATCAAGATGGTATAATTTTTCTATTTTAGATAAATATTTAATAGATGTCCAATAGGAACAACTGAGTTTTATCACACACACTATTTAATATTTATTTAAAAAAAATATTTATCAAAATTGAAAAAAAAATCCATGCACTAAAGCTTCAAGTTATAAATACACACAAAAAATTTGAAGGAAAAAAAATTCTACTATATAAAGATTGGCATCTCATGTAACTTCATTTTTCAACATTTTATAGTAACTAAAATATATAGTTAAGTTTATTAAAAATCATTATTTTTTTATTTTTTTTAAAAAATACAAACATAAAATATACTAAAAAATACATATTCTATTAGTTTACATTATTTCAAAATTTTGAACATGTCACTTTTTTTAGTGATTCAATTTTAAAAGTTGGATCACTGTTGGATATTTTCTTTATACAAGTGTGACACAACTTTGTACTTTTACCTGGGTTGGACCATCAAATGGAATGGACATGACAAGATAATTGTGGAACAAAGACCTTGACGATTGTTGAAAAACTTATGTTCCTTAGAAAATAGAAAATAAATATAATAAAATAGGTAAAAAAAATTTGAAAAATATCTATGCACTAGGTGTTGATTTTCTTATTTCAACAAAAAAAAAAGAAGTTAATTAAGATGCAAACAAAAAAACAATACATTAATAGAAGTAACCTATGTCTAAATTATAGTTAATCTCACTTCAAGGAGTTATTAAAAAATAATGCAACAAAAAATTATAAAAAACTATTTGTGCATTAAATATTGGTGTTACGAATCTATGTCTCAAAGTTTATAATTTTATCCTTTCTACAAATAAAGATACAATTTATGGAAGTAATGCCACTTTTTAAAATTATTATTAAGTATTAAAAAATAGTTATTAAAAGTCATGTAAAAAATTCACAAAATAGTTTTAATTTTTGTAATAATACATTTATAATTTATAGACAAAATCTCAAAAATCACTAGTTCAGATCATCTTCAAATTATTAACAGTTTAGTTGAATAGGTGTAAGAAAATATAAATTTGGTTCAAAAAGTTGATTTCAATGTCATACTTTGGCCAAAAAGTGGGACAGACTATTGTGGGATCATCCTAAAAGACTTTTTTTTAGAGGTTGTATGGATTGGATTCATTGAGATTTAGGTCGGTGGTGTGCCTAAGTGGCCTAGGACAATATTTTCCATTGAAGTGCATTTTAACTAGAAGTGTAGCTCACATTTTATTTGATTTTTCTCCCACATGTGGGTTTCTCAAGGGTATATTATTTGTCTTCTCAATTATGTATGGTGTTTTCTCTTATTTACAAATTGCAAGTTAATTTAATTGATTAGCAATCTTGTGACAATTCATCTCTTTCTTAAATCACTATATTGAAGAATTATGTATTCCTAGTCTATAAATCATGCATCTCCTATCCCATTTTTATACCCAACTTCTACAAATCATGTTTATACTCAGTTTTTCATGCTTGTATTATAGTGCTTATGCTTAATTTATCATACTTTTGTGCAAAGATTGTCATGTTATTGTGTTTGGTTTTAACCAAACTCTCTCTCTCTCTCTCTCTCTCTCTCTCTCTCGTCTTGATTTATGTGCACCAATTTGTCAAACACACAAAATCAAAGGGCATATTCTTACTAATTACTCTCTCAATTTATGTGTAGTTCACAAATTAACTTTAGATTGCTACTTCAATTATTTTGGTGCTCCTAGATGTGTTTTTCTTTTTCTTTTCACTTCAGTATTCTTCCTCACGTAGATAAAAACGAAAGTGGGGACAAAATGCAAGAGTGAAATGTACATCCTTTCATTGTACACCACTTTATGTAACTAACCTAAGTACATTTCTAACTTGACACTTCCACTAACCCCAAACTCAAATTTACACTCCTAAAACATTAGCTTACCTTTGCTTAGAGCATTCATAACTCGAAGACCATTGTTTCCTCTCCGTAATTAAAAGTTGCACATGCAACCTTAACCTAGCTCAAAATCACAAGTACAAACTTGACTCTCTACCATAATTAAATTAAACTCCCTTTGACATCAAAATAAACATTTATTTTAATTCCACATTAATTACTAATCTATCAGCTAAACCTTTTAGGTAAATTAATTATTTATATTTTGTAAATTTATTAATCTACATTAATATTTAAATGTGTTTATTTCCTTTCACTTAATATAGTGCAAGTTACACTCATTACTACCATTACCATAGACCTCTCATGTTATAAAGCAACTTAAAGTAGTCTTAGCAAATAATTCCGTGGACGGTGCACCCAAAGCTAGTCATACATAAACTTAATTTAAAATGCAATTCCCACCGACCCTTTTCTCGTAAATTAAAAAAACAAACCATAGTGGGAGACACGAAGATAATTTACGCCGACCAAAGTCATCTAAAACCCGACTGTCGTGACCTCGCCGAGAATCGACACGTGTCCCTCTAGATTCTTCCGCGAGAGCGCACAGCGAATAGGCTTCAAGCAATTTATCCCACATCTTTTTCTTCAATGCCGTAATTCTATTAGATACAAAATGCATCGGACGGCTCACAGCTAAAGAATTAATGCCTTACGTGTTCGTCGGTCGACTCCTCCCCGTCGGGGACCACTTCACCGACCTAACACCTTAATAAATAATACCAGACCCCTCATCGCATGCATGCATCATCAGAAGCATGCATGTATGGGCAAAGAAAGAAAGGCGTCCCCATACCATCATCATCGACATGCAAGTATGGGCAAAGAAAGAAAGGCGTCCGTATCCATCGCTTTATTTCTTATCTTGTACATGATATCACATGGGGTTGATGGCATATATCAGAAGCGAGCTTCCCATTGGCCCATCTAAAACTTTTCTTTTACCAATCCACACATCAAAATATCTTCGCATCTGGCGGGTCCCACAGTAAGCGAATCGCTTAGATATTTTTCAGCCCCCTGGTCAAATTGCATGACCGGGCGCTGCCACTAGACGCTAGGGCCGTCAACGCGCCCCCGTTCTGTTTGATGACGGGAAATTGGAATGCAAAGCAATTAACAGTTTCCGCATTGGCTGTGAATGTGACGAATGGATTATCGACATTTGATTCAGAAGCAGGCGGCCATATGTCAGCATAAATCTATTTTAAGGTTGTGCGATTCTCAGATTTCTTAACATTTTCTGTATTGGTTAAAGTGAAGTGGCAAATCAATAGAATGCGTTTGATTCACAGGCGTCCGTCTGTCAACTGGGACACGTCAGCGCAACCTCGTCTTTATCCACTACGTTGGATGCCCTGTTGACCGTAGTTTTCATTAAAAGCCAATTTGGGCAATTCTCTGCTTTCGCCGTCTTCCACTTTAACGCCAAGTAGGAACTTGTCCTTGTCTGAAAAAGTATGGATACGATTTTGCGTTCCTTCGAAAGTCGAAGGGGCAGGAAACTATTATTATTATTTTGAGTTGTATAGTGAGGCTAAAATTCCCTGACACCACCTTTGTACGGGATGGTGTACATGGACCACAAGCTTTCTTGGAATGATTTTCTAGGTCTGGTTAGGGGAGGAGCATCCTAACTTTGCGCTTTTCAAAATCTTACGTTGGAAATTTCAAAGTATTCTTTTTTTTACAATTTATTTGGCAAGTCTCCTTATAATTATGGTTTCAGGGCCACATCATCAAATATGATGCCACATCAGCATGCTTTTTGTCAAGGTGTTCAAAAAGGCCCAAAAAAAATGACTGATAGTATTAAAATTAGTAATTACGTTATTAATGCTCAATCACTTGTAAATCTTGTAACATATTTTAGCTACATTTAGATTAGTTTCTATTTTGGTTATTTTTTGATGTTTCCTTTTCCTTGAGACCTTTGATTGTGGAAACATTCTTTTCATACTATATAAATGAAGCATTCGCTTCCTAAATAATATCTCAATATTTGAAATCTCCATTCAAGGCTCTTCATGTCATGGTATCAAAGCTTGGGTTAGCGGGAAAAGTTTTCTGAGAGCGATTTTCTTCTTGAGTCAGATTTTAATCTGCTTGTGATCTTTGCAAATTTAATCCCCTGAAGACGTGACTCTTTGTATTCGCGTGAGATTTGCAAATTCTTTGTATTTGCGTGTCTTTGTGGGTACGTTTGTTTTCTTTCTAGTGCAGGTTTCTTTCATTCTTGAAAATCGTGCCCCTCTAGCATCTTTTTCCTACACGCGTGATCTATCTACTCTTGCATTTGTTTTGAGAGATCTTCACTGTGCGTGTTCGTGGCAGGATGTCTCTCTTTGGGCGATAGATTTCCTTTCGTGTGACCATTTTCTGCTTGGTGAAGTCACAATTTTTTGAGGTTGCATTTTTTACACACGTTTTGTGCATGCATTTTAGAGGTCGCAATTTCTACATCATTATTATGGGTGTTGTTTTTGGTACTCATGAGGTTCTAAGTGCATTTTGTGGACGCATTTTTTGTCTCTTGCCCACGTTTCTTTGTGAAGAATCTTGTGCCAACCTTTCTGAAGGGTTTTGACCCTACTTTGAGCGGATTCTTGCTCTAGTAACGTGTTTTGGAATCGACATTCAGAGTAATCTGGTTGTGGCTGTTGGCTTTGGTTTATGGCCATTTTCTATAAACTCGCATCCTTTTTTTCTCAGTATTTTGGAGCATTGGTGATGCATTTATCTTTTTGGGCACCTCTGTTCGTGGTCACGATTTGATACAACCCCTTTGCATTTCATGAATTCTATTTGTGGTTGGCGTGCATTCTTCTTTGTGAATCTAGCATTTGCTTTCAAACTTTTTCGAGCTGCATTTGCTAATCATTTTGAATCGGCGTCCTTGGAGATGTTTGTGCATGTCTTTGTTTGAACGTGTAGACATTCGAATTTGACCACCCCTATATGGTCAAATTCATCCCCTTTATTCTTCTATCCCACATCCCTCATCTACGTTAATTAAATAATTTATTATTTAATTAATGTTCCTTTTTTTCTAATGCTCCTAAGGTATTTAATTAAATAATTAAATACTTTATCCTTTGTCCCCTTTCTTCTCTAAATTAAATAAATACTTTAATCTATTTAATTTCTTCATTTGGCTTTATGAATTTAAATCAATTTTAAATTCACCTTTTTCTCTCTCTTTGTCCCATCCTCCATAATTCCTCTTTAATCTAGATTAATTTAATTAATCCACGATTAAGATGTGCACACCCCTAATCAGGATTAGTGTCACATCTGAGTCCATAATTCTCCACTTGCTATTAATCCTTCATTAGCCTTCTTAATCCCTTGTTTGCACAACCCTAATTACTTGATTAGGTCAAACTAATCCTTATGCCATTTGTGACATACCCCCAAGTCAACTTTCATTAATTGCTTTCTCCTTTTGGAGAAGGCAACCCATTTCCCCAAATTCACATTTATTCTCCCCATGTCCTTTTAGAAAATTTTAATTTCTCTCTTCCCTAGGTGGATATTTGAGGAAGAATATCGCATCACCCATATTGAGACAAGAACCTCCTTTATGAGGAGATCTTGTCCCAATCCCTAGGTACCATAAAGTACCTCCACCTCACCTTCCCTTTGACACCTCACTGGACACATGGCAAGAGTTGAGGGCTTGTGAGTTCTCAACTCACCCTAGCCCTTGATCTTGTCCATGGTGGCCTCATGTCGACCCTTCATTTCTTAGAGGCATTTCCCCTAAAATTAGAGGATTTTTCTCTCATTTGCATCATGCAACACTCATCAAACACACACGCTTACACTCAAAAACTCTCAAGCATCCAAGCCAAGCCATAACTTCCATTGTTGTAGCTTCATTTGCATCCATATTGTGCATCTATCCAAATACCCACTTGTGTCATTGCATTCCCCATCTCATCCCCATCGTTTTGCATTAGGTTTTATGTTATTTTCTATCCAAAGGAGCACACAATCAAATGAGTCAATAGGGCCAACCAACTCATCAACTTGGGCAAGGTAACACACTTCCTTTTGTATTTCGTTTTGTTCAAGTTCAACTAGTCTAATTATTGAGGTGTTGTTTGTATTTTTCCTTGTTTACATTCCTTTTGTTTTTCATTTTAGACTAGGAATTACACTTGCACACATTTTTGGCATGTCTGGTAGGACCCATGTCATGGGTCTATACTTTCACGTTTGCTATTGTTTGAATTTTGTAGGTTCAGGTTTTACATGTAGGGGCGAATCCACCCCGACGGGAAAATTTGTGCCTTATAGAGGTGAATCTATAGTTAGAAAAAGGAGAATTTGACATTAGCGGTGAATTTTCTAGTTACAGAGGAAAATTCACATTCAACACAGGTGAAAGCAAATTCACCCTTTTGTGAAAAGGGGCGAATTTGACATTAGGGGCAAAGTTACTCGAAGCAGGGGAAAATTTGTAGTAATCTCTAGGAACAGGCGGAAGTGCTCAAGTTATGGAGGTGATAGTGAATTCACCTATCTTCCCAGATAGGCGAATTTGTCCTGCACAGGGGTAAATTTGCTTAGCAGAAACAAGCGAATTTTTCGTACATAGGAGTGAATTTGAGGTAATCCAAAAACTTGACTTCATAATTTTTAGCTTCATTTTGGGTTTCAATTTCAGACACTAATCCGCTAACTCGTCTATTTGTGAGTGTGCTTGGGTTTTACTAATGATTTGTGTAGCTTGTCCTCGTTCATCCAAGACCGGTGGTCAAAATTATTGATGTATTTTCTATAGGATGATCGGTCAAAGATCCCTTTAGGTAGTTTGTCTATTGATTTTCATACTAGCTAGGCACATGTAGATTAATTAAAGGGTCAATTAACTTGTTTGCTATGTTTGAGAGTGAACTGTTGATGTATCCAATCCCCTTATGCTATTTGGCGATCCTGTGTGACGAGAAATCATAGTTTACTCTAGTCCAATCCAGTCTACCCAGGAGGTGCTAGTGCGTCTAAGCTCTCCCCTTGCGCTACGTGTGAGCCTGGGGACTAGCCGAAACGTCTAATATATTCTTCCCTTAGCGAGACCTTCCTGGGATTTCATCACCCAGGGGATGATCCCAACCATGTGTTATCGACAGGGTATATAAAGGGGGGAGAGTTAAAGCTGTACCTCAATCTAGTCACATTGTGTTTAGCAAAACGTTGAAGCTAGGGTGATACCTAGATAAGACATGTAGGGTTGGTTCAAGTTTCCAGTACCTCGTTGGGGCTCCCAAACCATGCTTGTGATGGGCCGGAGTTCACAATTGTGCCCCACGTACCTTGCATTTATCGAGGGCACACGAGATTGCCTTGTATAGCCTAGATAAAGACCCATGTTTTAGCCGTGGCTTAGTGTAGTGTAGGGGATGTGCACCATACCCCGAAGTTACCACGTACTCCCTTGGGTTGAGATAGAAATCCTCGTGGTGGACTACGATGGTCTTCAAGAGAGAGTGTGAAGGTGAGCTCATAGCACCTGTTGATGACCTTGTGCCATTGGAACGCTAGCTATCTACCTTTGCAAGAAAGGGTGATCTAGAGAACCACCCGGTATCATAGAGTATTAACCTTGGGTTGTCCGCTCAAGGTGGTGGGCCTACATCAAGTTTGTAAACCCTCAACACTAATTTTAGGATTATGCTGCCTAGTGTGTCTTCATTGTGCGATACCAGTGCTTTTACTTTTAGTTGAGTTAGTACAACTTTTTGTTTGCTATTTGTTGTGTTGTTCTTTGCCACAGTTAGCCCCTGTCTATAGAGGCAAATTTTCCCCTTATAGAGCCAAATTTTTATTGTAGATAAGCGATTTTTCCCAGCAAAAGGGCGATTGCATGTTCGAGTCCACTCTAGGTCATCTCGTTAGGCGAGTTTGCCTTTATCAAAGGTGAATTTTCCTTTGGGTCACTTTTTAGGCAACCCCATTTTTGCTCATTCTCGGGAATAGGCGAGTCTACCTAGCTTTTAGGTGAGTTTGTGTCAAACCCCGCCTGTTGGATTCACCAGTTCTCCTAGAATAGGTGAATTTTCCATCTCCCGGGGAGAACCTGCTATCCACAGGGGCGATCTCGTTCTCAGTTTGAGTCTTCCTGTTCATTCCCTTGTTCGTCGAATTCACTCATTCCCTTAGGATAGGTGAATTTTCCACCTCCTTGGGTGAATTTTCTCTCCACAAGGGTGATCTTACTTCCCATCCGAGTCTTCTCAGTCTACCTGAGTCAAGATTTAGGCGAATCTGTTTCTCTGATAGGCGATCCCGTTTTCGAGTGAGTCCCTTCCCATCTATATAGTCCAAGATGTACCCAAATTTTTCATCCCTCAATAGGTGATTTTGATCTCGTCCGTACGTTTCATGATATAGGCAAAGTTGTCACCCCTATTAGGTGAGTTTGCAAATCAAGTTTTCCCATTTCCTTGTGGTTTTTTGAGGTTTAGGCAATCTTGCTCCCCTTAGAGGTGATTTTGTCACACTTGAGGCAAATTTGTTAGAGTTTGGGCGATCCCGTTAGTGTTTGGGAAAACCTGCTGTCAGATAGGAGAATTTTCTTAGCGAATTCACCTATTTCTTGTGTCATCCTAGACTTAGGCGAATTTGATCTCCCCAGATAGGCGAATTTGCTCAACACAAAGGCGAATTTGCTCCCTTTAGATAGGAAAAGTTGTGACCTAAAGAGGAAAATTTTCTTGACACAGAGGCATATCCGTTTCTCATACAAATTACAGAGAGTGAATCCTTCTGGCCCCTAAAAGCTTGCCATTTTTTGAGTCCTTTGCCGCAATAATTTTTTTTTATCATCATCCATCCGCACATAATCGTCACTTTAGTCAATTTGCATTTTCCAAAAGTCATCAATCCGTCAATCAAATCATATAGGTGCATCTTAAAACATCTTTAGATTGCATATCCACCATTGGTTCGTCAACCCGAATCCCCTAGACTACATTTTAGAGGTCTTTATCCAAGTTGGCTTAGGTGCCTGATCCCGATCGTCATCCTTCACACCTGCTTAGGATTGTCATCCGTCCTGAGTCAGTAATCATCTACGACCCAATCAATCTACTTCCATCTTGAGGAAGATTCAGTGTCATAATCATCCATTCATCCTTTAATATGATCATCAACACCTTACGTCACCTAGTTTGATCTTTGAATTTGGTCTAGAATCTGTCTCATCATCCTATCCCATCAATCGTCCAATCTTAACAATTGTCTCATCCCATCAATTATTCTAATCAAATCCAATCACATCTTTACCTGATCATCCAACCAATCAATCCATCATCCAATCCAATCAATCCTTTAGTCTTCATCTAGATCCTTCATTTAAGTGCATCCTAGGGTGTAGTATCATCTTAGTCCACCTACTAGTATTGCATTTTCATGCCCATTACCCGATTGCAAGCAAAGAAACTCATGGCATAACAACAAGGTCAAGGTACCCAGCCTAACATCCCTTAGGATCCCAATAATGGTGGTTCATTGCAATCCAATACCGAGGTCCAAAACACTTCGCCACTTGGTGATGAAAACATGGTGAATCAACTTGAAGTCACAGTTGACGAATACCTCAGTAATCCTATCAACATTCAAATGATAGATTGTCTCCTTAATGAGTGTGGGGATAAAATCCTTATCACCTTACTCTTGAAGGGAGTCAAACCACCACTTGAAATTGACCTATCCAAATACGTCAACATGACACCCCCACCATTGTCTCAGGACCCTCATAATTGACATAATGTTCCAAGAAATTCATACATCCTTGAGGGCCCACCTGTTGAAAATTGGTATCAACCTAGGTTTGGGAATGTTGTGCTTTATCAAGTCACAAACCACCCTTGGGCTCCGATTTCATTCATGGGAGTGTCACCTGATCCTAATGACCCCCTTACTTATGGTATGTCACAGAATCTATTGCCTCTGCCACTTGCCATGCCTGTCTCGCAAGGTCTGACCCTTGTACCATTTGCACCACCTCTTCCATCTAATCAACCAGGTCAACCACCAATAAACATTGGGGGGAATCCTTTTCTTGCACTACCACCACCTCATGGATCTACACCTACATCCAACCTACTGATGCTACCTTTCACATCTCAGCAGTCGCCCTAAGGAAACATCCCCACATTCTAGCAGCCTTCGGTTAACCCACAACAGTCCACTTCATTGCAACCACCTCACCAATAGGTGACACAACATACCGCCATCCCGTCTCAAAGACCGTAGCATACTACCATTCCCACGCAACCTCCGCATCAAGTGACACAAGTCACTTCACAACCTCAACATCCACCACAAGGTGTCTCAGTACCGATCCATTAGCAACCGCAAATCCCTTAGTAGCCTCAAATTCTATCTCACCCTCTCTACCAACAACCACCGCATCACCAACAACCACCTCCGCATACCCAAATCCCAACACAAATGCAAGGAAATCCTCTTGCTCAATACCCTTACCATCCATTAAGCACGTATGTCATCTTTGCTACCCCATCTAATCCTAATCCCAATCCTTCTTATCAGAACCCTCAACAATCCCAACTGCCACCTTACACAAACCCCCAACAATTGCAATCCAATCCTCATTACGAAATATCCAATCCTCAACCACCTCCATATACTACCCAACTGCCAAATGTTGCATATAATTACCAATCCAATCCGTATTACACCCAGTAACAACCGCCATATCAACAAGGTGCTTCCACCACCTCATATTACTAGTAGCAAACACCATATTAGCAAGGTACTTCCACCTCATCATATTACCAAGCCCCTTCATTGTACCAACATGACGCTTCCAGCTCATATTATCAAACACCTCCACCATACCAGCAAGGGGCCTCCTCTTCATATTACCAAAATCCATCATCCTATCATCAATCCTATGTCAATCCACAACCACAACGCACCTATACCAATCAATATCAACAAACACCTCCATATACGCCTCCACCAGCATATGATCAAACCACTTCAACCCCATCTTCATCCTACAAACAATACACTCCTTATAATCAATCCAATCCGTCCAATCCACCTCCATCAACACTTGCTAATAAGGAGTGGAAGGAGGTCAAAGCTGCATTGAAAGACTTGCAAGCTGGGACATCTAAAAAGTATTTCAAGTTTGAAGAGATTTGTCCCTATCCATTTGATCCATTGATCTCGCTTGTTCCTTTCCCAAAGCATTTTGAAATTCCCAAATTTGACAAGTATAAAGGAACTAAGGACCTAAAGAACCACCTTCAAGAGTTCTACTCCCATTGTCAAGAAGTCCTACACAATGACAACTACCTCCTACGACTATTCCCTAGGAGTCTAACGGGGGTGGCTCTTGATTGATTCATGGCTCTTCCAAATGGATCAATCTCTTCCTTTGCAAATATTTTAGAAAAATTCGTCACACAGTTCTCCTTCAATTTGGAGAAGGATATTGATACCCTAGATCTTTTGAAAGAAAAACAACATGAAGGAGAGACTTTCGCAAACTATCTGCAAAGGTGTTGCGCTTTGGCAAGTTGCATGAAGTATCCTCTTAGTGAAAAGGACATGGTGATCCTCTTCGTAGCAAAATCTCATCCAGATATGACACATAATCCCAATCTTCATTGTGTCACAACCTTTGTAGAGGTCATAGAAAAAGGTCCTATCATTGAGAGGGTGCTTATTATGAAGGGACAAATCAAAATTTATAATCCCGATAAAGAAAAGTTGTTCGGTGATAAATACCACTACTGGAACAAGAATAAGAACACCGTCAATTATGGTGTTACTGACACCAAACATGTCCAGGTAGCTAATACCTCCTAGAGGCCACAATATGTCCCAAGTCAACCATCTGTCTCTAATATTATATCAGTGCCACAGGGGGTACCTCGCCTCCTCAATAGTCTAATCAAAATAATCAAGGCAACAATAAACACCAATTCACTCAATTTGGAGAATCCTTAAGTGTCATCTTTAATAGAATCCTTCAAGCTAGTTATCCAATCACATATCCTGTGAGCAAACCTTTTGACGAGTCTAAGCCAAAGCCTGCCTGGTATAAGGAAAATGACTATTGTGACTTTCACAAGATCAAAGGGCATTCCACAAACAAATGTTAGGGATTGAAAACCTACATCTAGGATCTTATAGATCGGGGTGATATACAAATGGATACCAACCAGGCCTCATCATCTAATGCTTAGCTTCAGATATATCAAAATGCCTCAAAACATAATCAGGGTGCTAGTACGTCTAATACAAATCCTGGGTCAAGTAACAACAATAATTAGAATAATAGCACCAATAATGTTAGCTATAAGAATGTGCCATATAACTATGATGGCATCGTCATGTGTATTAATTAGTTACAGCCTTGTGTATCTATAATACACGTAAAAGGAAAAGACCCACAGTGTGCTATCATGACCCGCCACACTCGCATCACTGTCCTAAGAGCTTCCACATCCACCCAACTAGCTCCTGTAATCTCCTAATATAATATTATTGATCACCTAGGAAAGACTCCGACCCAAATATCTATTCTATAGTTGCTTAAGTCTTCTTGGATTCATTAAGAAATCCTAACCAAATCTGTACAGGATACCCATGTTCCCAATGATATAGGTCCTACCCAATTCTTAGCCTTGGTAGGACACTTGTCAACCACATAGTAGTTGGGATTTAGTCAAAACGATATGCCTTGCATTGATTCAAAGCATAATTGTCACCTCCATATTGAGGTCCTTGTAGCTTGACATAAAGTGGAAAGGGTCTTGGTAGATAATGGCTCTGCCCTAAACCTTCGTACATTAAAGTCCATAAAATAGGTAGGCTACACCCATGCTGACTTAAACAATCAAGTTATACCATCAAGGCATATGACAATGCAGAACACGATTATGAGGGAACTATTTGTCTTCCAATTCAGGTTGGTCTTGTTGTATAGTACACTACCTACCATGTCCTTGATCTAGACCTTCCATATAATCTTCTTCTTGGTCGCCCATGGATCCATGCCATGCAAGCCATTCTGTCCACTTACCATTAGTGCCTGAAGTTTCCATTTAATGGGATGGAAGTAATAATACATGCTGATCCGCAACCATTAGAGTATTTTCGTGCACTAGAAGCTTCCTTCCCTCAATCTCACAATTGTCTAGGAGTGGAAGTGGGGGAACCTCATGCCTCATCATCCCATCCATATTCCAACATGCTATCCACCACATCATCCATTCCATATTCCGCATTTGACTCCACAATCACCAAGGTCTAGATCATTGAAAAAGGTTGTGGTGAGTATGAAATGCGCATAGCTTTAAATGTGACAACCATGCCACCCTCACCTCATACATATGGCCAACCTTCTCAGTCCATACCAAAGCAAGAAGAGAAGACAATCACCCTGAGTTCTAAGAATGTGGGATCCAGTACTTTCTGATCTCTTGGAACAAGACAAGATACACTAGAGGACGACATCAATCAATGGATATATCTTGAGGAGCCCGAACCTTCCATGCCCCTTAAGGAATAATTCCAGGAGACATATCCTCATGCTTCCAAGTTAGCCGAAAAATATAATTATCAAGGAGGAGGCCTCGACATAGAAGAACAAGGAAGACAACAACCTATTGACACTCTTGTACAACCAAAATAGTTGGGCTTAGGCTATGGCATAAAACAAAAGAGTCCTACACCATCAATTAGTACTTCTAATAATGTTATTGTGGACAATGGTCTCCTTGGAGATATACCTAAGGAAGAGTCCATCATACTTGCATATGATGACGTGGATCTCTCTTCCATGTTTGATTGCCTATCCATCTTTTCTATCAGCCTTTCCCTTTGCCATCCTGAGCTCATTGACTGGGATCTATGAGGTAGCGCACCTGTCAACACCTTTCCATTAGTGGATACATATGTGCACCTCATGGGATTACGGGAGGATGAATGCCCTAACCATAAAAATAAGAAGAAACAAAATAAAAAAGGGTCATCTAGTGAAAACCTCTCTAAGGCACTTCTTGACTTAGCAAAATTAAAAATAAAGGGTGTATTCGACAGTGAAAACCTCGACGAGGCATTGGAAGATGGGGATGTTCATCTTCCCCTTGTGGGAGCTCAATTGTCTGAATGATCTTCTATTCTGATCGAATAAACTCAAGAAGTAAACTTGGGAACCGAGCAAGAGCCTAAGATCACGTATGTAGCCAAATCCTTATCAGAAGAAGAGTATTATACCATCATCCATTTGCTCAAAGAGGGAATCATCAATTTTGTGTGGACCTATTCAGATATGCCAGGTTTGGATCCTGCTTTAGTGGTACACCATTAGGGTGTTCATCCCGATGCTAAACTTGTCAAACAAAAACTAAGAAAGATGCATCCACAAGGGGCTTTGCTTTTCAAGAAAGAGTTGGAGAAACTGATAGAAGTTGGGTTCATAATACCTATTGACTATTCCAACTGGATATCCAACATAGTGCCCGTGGCCAAGCCAAATGGAAACATCAAGATTTGTACAGATTTCTGGTATCTTAATAAATCTTGTCCTAAAGATGACTTCCCCTTGCCAAACATTGAAATTTTGGTTGACTTAACCATAGGACATGAGATGCTATCCCTCATGGATGGTTTCTTTGGTTATAATCAGATCAAGATTGCACTAGAAGACCAACATAAAATTGTCTTCACTAATCCTTGGGGCACCTTTTGCTACAATGTCATGCCCTTTTGAATTAAGAATGTGGGGGAAAATTATCAACGTGCCATGAATGTCATCTTCCATGACTTTATTCACATAATAATGGAAGATTTTGTTGATGACCTGTTGGGGAAGTCCAAAACAAGAGAACACCCTATGATCTTGAAGAAATTTTTTGAGTGGTCAGAGCACTACAAAGTACATCTAAATCCAAAGAAATGTGTATTCAAGGTTACATCAGGAAAGCTATTGGCCTTGATCATCTCTAGAAGGGGTATAGAGGTCAATCCAGCTAAAGTCGAAGCAATCATGGAAATTCCCCCATCACGTAATCTCAAGTAGTTAAGAAGCCTTCAAGGGAAGTTATAGTCCATCAGGCGGTTCATAGCTCAACTAGCTAACAAGTTCCAATAGTTCACCCATCTCCTATGAAAAGATACCACCTTCAAGTGGGATCTAGAGTGCTAGCTAGGCTTCGACAAAATTAAGGAGTACTTGGCTCATCCACCCATCCTGATGCCTCCTATTCCAAGTAAACCACTTTTGTTGTACATCTTAGCTACTTCGGTTGCACTAGGGGCATTATTAGCTCAGCACGATGAGTCCTCTAAAGAATGCACAATCTACTACATCAATTGAACATTAGTGGGCTATGAACTCAACTATTCTCCAATGGAAAAATCTTGTCTAGCCATAGTCTTCAATTCACAAAAGCTTCACCATTATATGCTCAGTCATCCTGTGAAGCTAATATCAAAAGTTGATCCACTCAAGTATTTGTTATCCATAACTTCTTTGACTGGCCGCATGGCTAAGTGGGTCATGTTACTGAGCGAGTTTGACATAGAGTATGTGGACCGTAAGGTAATCAAGGGACAAGTAATAGCAGATTAGTTGGCAAATGCTCCTTTGGTGGATGTGTATCCCTTGGTAACAAAATTTCTTGATGAAGAAGTCCTCACAGTCACAGAATTAGCTACATGGACACTTTATTTTGATGGTTCATACACACATAATGGAGCTGGTGTAGGTATCTTGTTCATCAACCCACAAGGTGACTACATCCCGAATTCATTTAGGTTAGCGTTCCCATGCACACACAATATTGCAGAGTATGAAGCTCTTATCACTAGTCTTAGGATCACCATTCAATGGAGCATCACTTGTTTGTGAGTCTTTGGCAATTCTCAGTTAATTATCAAACAGGTCAATGATGAGTTTTAGATAAAGGATGATAAGTTGTTACCTTATAAATGCATGGTGGATGACTTTAAGAAATAATTCACCTTCATTCAGTTTGAATAGATCCCCAGAGTTTAGAATAAGGTAGCTGATGCAATGGCTATGATTGGTTCCTTGATTGATATGCCTAAAGATCGAATGGACTATGAGTTCCTTGTTGAACAAATTTTAATCCTAGCATATGATATCATTGAGAGTGAGATGGTGTGTGACATCGTAGGTCTTGAGTCACCCTGGTATCATGACATTTACACCTATCTTCATGATAACATCTTACCTCCTGACCTTACAATGGAGCATGACTCTTGTGAATTCATGAAGAAATGCCTACCCTGTCAGCAGCATGTGGATTTGATACATGCTCTTGCACAAGATTTGCAACCTATCGTAGCACCATGGCCCTTTTCTTAGTGGGGTTTTGACTTGATCAACAAGATTTACCCTCCATCCTCCGATGACCACACTTTCATAATCACCGCCACTAAATAATTCACCAAGTGGGTGGAAACAATGCCACTCTCTCAAATTATAGGTATTTAGATATCCAAATTAGTAGTCTTCCATATTCTTTGTAGATATGGAATCCCTTCCACCATCATCACTAACAATGGAAAGCCATTCAAAAACAGTTTCATGAAACACCTTTTTGAAACTTATCGTATCTAGCATCGTTGGTCCACACCCTATTATCCCCAGGGTAATGGCCAAGTGGAGGCAACCAACAAAACACTTATCAAGATCCTTAAAAAGGTGGTCAATAACACTGGTCGAGATTGGAATTTCCATCTCCATCCCACCCTTTGGGATTATCGCACTTCCATCCGCACCCCCACTGGCACCACTCCATATTCTATTGTTTATGGTGTTGATTCCATCTTTCCGATTAAAGTTGAGATCCCATCACTTAGAATATCTCTGAAGAACCTCATAAGTGGTGAAGACACTCAGGTTGCATGATTCAGTCAATTGAAGCTCTTAGACAAAAAGCTTATCAAGGCCTACAATCATCTTCAAGCATACCAACATCGTCTTAGGAGAAGCTACAACAAGAAATTTCATCCTCACCAGTTCAATGTTGGTGACCTAGTCCTCAAGGATAATCAGTGTACACAACAAGATCAAGACCAGAAAGGAAAGTTTGAGGCAAATTAGCTAGGTCCATATGTTGTCATAGCTAAATATGGATATAGGGCATATAGGCTTTCCACACCTAAAGGGGAGCCCCTCGAGGAGCCTATCAACATCATGCACCTAAAGAGGTTTTACACCTAAGTGAGCTGGGTTGTCCTATCTTGAAAAATACCAAAAAAAGTAAAAAATTGTCAAAAAATACAAAAAAAATCAAAAAGTAAAAAAAAATCCAAAAAGAAATAGTAAAGAGAAATAATCCTTCCTATGGTGAAAACCACCCCTAGTAGCACCTTGGATAAGTACATTTGGTGAAAACTTGGTAATAGGTGCCATTTGTAAAGGGTTTAATCATTATCTACCTTGCATCCTAGGTACTTTATGCTTCAGTCCATCTTATCCTCACATCCTACCTTAGCATCCTGTCAACCTAGTCCTTTCATTTGCATTCGCTTATCCATCGCTTGGTATGTCTTGGTTGAGCATTGGATGATTTTCATCGACTATCCACAATACTGAGCTTTTATCTCAATCTAAGCTTGTGTCATCTATCTGTGTTGTCAGTCAGTCTCTCGCCTTCACCTAGGGTCCTTCATCGTGTCAATCCCCATTAGGTCTCATCCTGTCATGTCATTAATACTGAATCTGACTGCATATGCCTTCATTTGGGTGCAGTCTTCCCTCCCTCGATGGATATCCTCATTAGTTTTTAGTATCTGGAATAGTACGGTTTGCAAATTGATGTGGATCTTCCCCCTGGGGCTATCATCAGTCCTTTGTCTATCTAGTTTCATATTTTTTCGTTGGTCTTTTTTGAACTATGTTGCCCTTACACTTTCACATAGGCAAGGTCGATCATTTGATTTTCCCCTATGGCTTTTGTCTGTCTAGAATTTTTCATCCATCTTGGTCTTCATTGTCCTCTTTCTGCTTTTATCCATGGTCTTTTATCGAACTATGAGGGCTCTGTGATTTCACATAGGCAAGGCTAATCTTTGATCAGCCCTTGAGTCCCTAGGTCTTTAGGGTGTGTCTGTCTTGTGTCTCATGTTGTGTCATCAAGTATGTCCCTATGTAGCTAGTTCTTCACAAATGAGATCCACTAGTATCATGAGGTTCAATCAGTTTTGAGTATCCTAAGTCATGTCGATCACTTAGTTTAGTCTCCATCTTTGGTCTTAACAAGATGCATACTTCCTATATCAAACCGCATCAATCCCATCCATCTTTTGATCTTGTGGCAAATGACATTTGAAATTGATTACTTTCTTGTGATGCTTTTGATATTTTGGTTTATCATTTGAGCTTCTTATCATACCTTGTCAGGGTTTCCACGATCCATCATATCATGGTGCGCTTTGATTGGTAAACATAGTGGCATATCTTGATCTTTTGTTTTTTGTTATCTGCTTGGTTGTCCCATGTTGTACCCACCAAGATCCCTGCAGTCTTGTGTTACACTGGGGCATCCTTTGTGCTTGTGATTATCCCAATACTTGGCCCAACCAAATTCATGGTGACTTTGGGGTGTTGGGATAGCCCCCTTGTCTGATGTGTTTGTTTCATGTATTAGACACTAATATGCCTTGGTTCCTCATACCCTGGCATATCATGTCTTGTGCTATAGCACAAATCAGTGCTCCAAAAATGGAAAATAGCATTAGTATTGCATTTCATTTTTCATCCTATTGCATTGCATTTATCCTCCATCCATCTTATCCCTAACCTATGAATAGTGATTTTGGTTGTGCAAACATTCATCTTGCATCTCCTTTTCTTCTCAGGATGCCTAGGGTTTTGACAGGTGCAGTAGCACACCCACCACCCGTTATTTTCATAATGATTATAGGAAAAGTACTTTCCATAAGCAAAAGATAGCATGATACACCAATAAAGGAGGCCTACCAATAACTTCTATCACTATTCAAGCCCTTATTTACACTCATGCCCGTGCTAATTTAATTCAGATATTAATCCCATCACTTGTGTAGGTGGCATTCATTTTATAACATCGACAATACCAAGGTCATCTCTGCTATCAAATCCCTGGTCTATGACATGCAAAATGAGCAAAGCAACTGAGAGTGATACATAACTACAAAGAAACACATGTTTGTCTTAGAAATAGGTGAATCCAATCATTCACTAATCTTGATTGATGTCATATTAAAGTATAATTTGATCTCAAATGGCTCCGATTTCATCTCCTCTAGCATGGTCTATTCATTGCATTACATTTCGTCCCATGTGCATTTATCATATCATGTTCATTTAAAGTTCTTTAGATTAATCTTAATTGGTTATTCTAAGCATCTTATGTTCATTTTCTTATCAATTCATTGCATTAACATTTTTCATATTAGTCCAATTCATTACATACATCACATTGCATTACATTTTTCATATTATTCTATCACATTGCATTCTTGTAACATACATCAAATCATAATAAAAGAAAATTGATTGTACAGTGTACAACATAGATGTCTATCTTCTCTGAGCTAATTGACATTTTTTTAATCACATTTTCTGATTATTTCATACATACATCACCACCTACATCACAAATCATTAGGCTCGTGTCCATAACATATAACATCATAAATCATTCATCACATCCTACATCACAAAGTGTTAGGCATAATGCATTTCATCCATGTCATCCACATAGGTATAAATATAACTCATCATAAACATATGCAACATCATAATCATCATCATAATCCATTAATAAAATACATACATACACATGTGCATACATAAACATCCATCACATAAACACCACATAGTGTCGATAAGGGCTATCACATATCATATAAATATCAAAATATCATGTCCATCACAAGGTCCATAATAAAGTCCATCATATACATGTCCATCATATACATCGATAATCATCGAATAAGATACAAATATAGGGATTTGAATCAAATGTAGAGACTACATCAATGACCAAAATGATCCATATCTAATTTGCATTGTGAGACCTATAGTCTCTCCCCTTGTGTACTACCCATCCACCCTACACCTATAAAAATATATATCCTATCCTCTCTCCTCTGTCCACACTACCCTGAGTTGTCGACATCTGACCTCTACTGAGAATTTGGTATTGGTCCTTTGGATGGGGGAGTCTCTCGATATTTGTTGTACCCTCGTTTATGTGTCCCTAATGACTGCAATAGTGCTAACATCTATGGTACTGCTCAAACATAGGGAGGTACATGACGTGCGGGATCTGGAACCTCTTTGAAGTAAGCCCCCATGTAGTAACTAGAATCTTTCATGTACTTGTCCCTCTCTGCTGCTTGTATGTTGACCATGTCTCACTCCACCCTATACTTGTCTTGTAATCTGGTTAGGTGCCTGCTCTCTTGATCCAATGCATCCTATGCCATCCTTAGCTGGTCTATCTGTGCCTGCATCCATGACATCTGATCTACGGTCACATCCCTCTCATCCTACAAGGCATGTACCTCTGCCTCTGCTACATTCCTGTCATCTTGCACAGTCTGCATTTGTGCCATCACTACCTCTACTCTCTCTAGTAGTAATCCTGTGTCCCCAACTTTCATCGCCACACACTCTACTCTATCTTGGAGCTCATCTCCCTCCCTCCTCAGCTTGATCCTCTCCCTTTGCATTACTACTAGCTATCTCTGAACATCATCCCTCTCTACTAGTGCCTCTAGTAATTGCCACCTTACATCATCTATTAGGGCCCTATAATCCCTCTCCCTCTCTGTCTGCAACTTGTCCACCTTAGCCTGCAACCTATCCCTGTTTTCCTCCAATTCCTTAAGCCCATGCTCTATGATCCATAATCTCACTAGAGCTCCTGTCAATAGTATGACTAGATCCTCTAAAGGTGGATGTACATATGGTACTATCGCTAGTGGATGTACCTCTGTGGCATCCTCCTCCATCACCTCCCCCTATCCTCTCGCCTGCTAGTCTCCTATCTCCCCCTCTACCTCAATCTCTTTGTCTCCACCCCTGCTCTATAGGCTGCTTCTCCTCCTGACTCTCCTCCGTCTAGCCAATCTCACCTCATCCTTTGAGCCATAGCCTAGTGCCCCTACGATTGGGTGTACTATCATAATTTGCCTTGGCTTGTGCTGTGCCCACCATGCAGAGTACTGCACTATCATCCCTGCATCCGCCTCCCCTCTTCTCCCAAGATATGGCACTAGCTGCAAATCCTGCCACATCTATTGTGCAAAATATCTAGTGATTTGATCACCCCACAATTGCTCCCAAGTAATATGCTGAAACCTCTGAGGCCCTGGAGGGGTATTTCGCTATACCCCAAACTACCTCATCACACTGTCTGGCCTGTGAAGCTCAACAATGTGTGGATCTCAGCCGATCAAGTAGCATACTATGAAGAAGTAGCCCTTGTGCCTCCTCTCATCCTGTCTCCAGCCCAAAAATCATCGATGCTAGTATAGTCTCCATATAATCTGATCTCACTATAGATCATCCAACCTCCTCTTCCATCCCTCCAAGTCACTAACATCAAGGTAGCTCAGCCACCACCCGTACTCTGTACCATACTAGTATGCTACTAGTAGTGTATCATCCTGTGCCCCTATTGTCAGAATCCCCAACCTTGCCACACTAATGTGCTCCCAGGCCCATACCTGGAGTAGTGTCACATGTGTAATGCTAAGGGCCCTCCTATAGTAGACCACATGCATATCCCAATATAAATGAGCTAGCACACATGCACCCCATGCAAAATCTCCCTCCATCCTCTCCAAAATGTGCTAAACAACCTCAATGATTTGGAGGCTATAAAACCACTCACTCCTATCTGGTAATAAAATCCTGTTGATCAGCCCGTAGAGGTACAGTGGCAGTGCAGGCATCCCCAATCCTAGACAGCCGTACAAGTCTAACTTTGCCTCCTAGATAGGGAGATCTGCCCATCTAAAGATCTCCCATAGGCTCCTATCTCAATCTCTCCCCTGGCTCTGTGTCTAGCTAACCAACCACCCTCTGATGGGTAGTCGCAGTATCCTCCATACATTCTCTAGGGTCACGATCATCTTCCCCATCAGGAGATGAAAGGTCGATGTCTTTGAGCTCTATCGCTCCATCATTTCCGTTAGCAATGTCCGATGTGCTTTGATATTGGGATATCCCAACATGTGAAGCAACCTCACTTATGCCAATGTCGTGTGGTCATGGGCATTCATCACCTCGATTGCCACCTCTAAAACTACTAAGTGTCTCTTGCGCATCCATAGCATCTCGATGTTCTATATACACACAAAACATTTTGTTAGCCTTTCCTCAATTTCATTCTCTTTTTCCCTCATTTCCTCCCCTGCCCTGAGTTTTCAGCGAATTCGCCTTTTTTCTCTATCCCAGCAAATTCACCCTTTTAAAGGAAAATTCACCTTTTTTTCCACCCCTAGCCAATTCACCTCTTGCTTAGGTGAAATCGCCTTTTTTTCATTTCCCAGAAAATTTTTCTCTTCCTTAGGCAAATTTTCCTTTTTCTACTTTTCCCGGCAAACTTGCCTTTTGTTTAGGAAAATTTTCCTTTTTTGCTTTCCCGATAAATTTACCCAAATTTTGGAAAAATTTTCCTTGCTTTTGGACCACCCATGAATTCACCTTCCTTATAGGCAAATTCACCCCTCCCTCTTTTGCCCACATCTTGATTCACCTTTCTCGGTGCAATCGCCCTTTTTTATTTTTTCTCTTTTTGTGCAAATTCGCCTTTCTTGTAGAAGAGGCAAATTCACCCTTCCTTTTGATCGGTGAGCTCACCCCTGCATAGAGTGACTTCACCTACTTCCTTCACCCCCCTTTGATCAGGAAACTTTGCTATTTCCTTGGTTAGCGAATTTTCCTCTCATCGCTGTGCCCCTAGAAGGGCGAATTCGATGTATGGTGAATTCACCCCTATTAGAGGTGATTTTGCCTCTATTGCCACCCATGACCACAGATGGGCAACTTCGCCATATGAATGGGTGAATTCACCCATCTGCCGTGGCTCTCTTTCCCCTTTCCCCAAAATCCTAACTCTTTAATGCATTAAAAAATTGACTCTTACTTGGTAGGGTACCACGTGCTTGTATTAGAACAGGCGTACCTGCTCGCCTCAGTGGATGATCTCATCATCTACAAATCCCTCATCATCGCTCCTATCAACCATCCTCATCACTCACTTCCTCTCTCTCTCTTTTGTTGAGTCAACTTCCAAGTGTGAAAATGGTGAATAGTAATTTCTAAAATTACTATTTATAACTTTCCCCTCCTTTTTTAACTTTTTAAGTTTTTGGTAATTTTTCCCCTTTATTTAACCTCTTTTTAATTCATTTAATCCCCTTTCTTCCGTGGGCCACCATTTGCGCCCCGTTTGTCCATTTTCCTTCATTCAAAATCCATTCTTCATGGTTTTTCATGCTCTATCGTGTGGTACCCTCCATTTCTTCATATCGAGAAGTCGCCTAGGGACCTTTTTTCTTCCCCATCCACCCTCTCAAGGGGGCATACCCTATTATTTTTCTCTATTCCTCCATCTTCTCCACTTCCTTGCAAGATTGAGGCATCTCCCTTTCTTTTTCCATGATTGGAAAACCTACACAACTTCTCCCACGCCAGGGCATCACTTTCTAGTCCTTTTTCTATCAAGTCAGCTACATTTTATTTTTCTTTGAAACACTGTTATTCTAACATTATTTTGAAGAGGGAAAAAATGTAGACATCCAAATTTGGCCACCTTGATATGGTCAAATTCATCCCCTTTATTCTTCTATCCCGCATCCCTCATTTGCATTAATTAAATAATTTTATTATTTAATTAATTTTCCTCTTTTTCTAATGTTCCTAAGGTATTTAATTAAATAATTAAATAATTTATCCTTTGTCCCCTTCTCTAAATTAAATAAATACTTTAATCTATTAAATTTAGTCATTTGGCTTTATGAATTTAAATTAATTTTAAATTCACCTTGTTCTCTCTCCTTGTCCCATCGTCCATAATTCCTTTTTAATATAGATTAATTTAATTAATCCATGATTAAGATGTGCACACCCCTAATCAAGATTAGTGTCACATCCTCCATAATTCTCCACTTGCTCTTAATCCTTCATTAGCCTGCTTAATCCCTTATTTGCACAACCCTAATTAGTTGATTAGGTTAACCTAATCCTTATGCTATTTATGGCATACCCCCAAGTCAACTTTCATTAATTGATTTCTCCTTTTGGAGAAGGCAACCCATTTCCCCATGTGAATTTAAAATTCACATTTATTCTCCCCATGTCCTTTAAGGAATTTTTAATTCCTCTCCTCTTCCCTATGTGGATATTTGAGGAATTTTAAATTCGTCAAACATCACATCACCCATATTGAGATAAGGACCTCCTTTATGAGGAGATCTTGTCCCAATCCCTAGGTACCATAAGGTACCTCCACCTCACCTAAAATCCTCTAATTTTAGGTACCATGGCAAGAGGTGAGGGCTTGTGAGTTCTCAACTCACCCTAGCCCTTGATCTTGTCCATGGTGGCCTCATCCTAGCCCTTCATTTCTTAGAGGAATTTTCCCTAAAATTAGAGGATTTTTCCCTCATTTTCATCATGCAACAAACACACAAGTTCACACTCAAAAAATATCAAGCATCCAAGCCAAGCCATAACCTTCATTGTTGCAGCTTCATTTGCATCCATATTGTGCATCTATCCAAATACCCACTTGTGTCATTGCATTCCCCATCTCATCCCCATCATTTTGAATTAGGTTTTATGCTATTTTCCATCCAAAGGAGCACACAATCAAATGAATCAACAGGGCCAACCAACTCATCAACTTGGCTAAGGTAACATACTTCCTTTTGTATTTCATTTTGTTCAAGTTCAACTAGGCTAATCGTTGAGGCGTTGTTTGTATTTTCCCTTGTTTGCATTCCCTTTTGTTTTTCATTTTAGACTAGAAATTACACCTACACACAAAAGGTATTGCTGATTTGTGTCAGTTATTGTTGACTATTCTCCTAGCTGCGTGTTCTTATTCTTCAACATCTCTATTTGCTCAAATTTGTGGTCATTGTCAGATTTTTGCATTCCAGGGCACTTCAGATTTTGAACCTTCCTTTTGAAAACTTGTTTTTTGTACGTCTATTTTGTCAAAATTTTTCTTGAAGGTTTTGTGCATAATGGCCAAAAGTCCTACAAATCCTGTGAAATCTTCTACCTATTACATTGATTCAGGTGCTTCTCGACTCTTCACTCATCACCAGGATTGGTTCGTTGAGTATACGCCTTTTTGAGATTCTATTATTTTTGGAGGAGGCAAGGAGTATAATGTTGTTGGAAAAGGCAACACACATATTCACTCTGGAGGGAGAAATTTAATATTTCTCAATGTATAATTCATACTTGGCATGGAGTTGAACCTTCTTTCTGTCAGTCAGATTATGAAACACTCTCTTTAGTTGGATATCATTTTCAACAATCACACTTGCAACATTGTTGACAGACACCCACACACCACAATTGTTCAGGGAATTGAGGATCATCTTATTTATAGACTCATTGAATCTGGTGATTCTCAAGAGCAGACTATGGCAACCAAGAGTACATCCATCAATAGTCTCTAGCATAAGTGTTATGGGCACCTGAACATACAATATCTCTCTTAGTTAGCTCATGATGATTTGGTTGGTGGCCTCCCTACCATTCAAACTCAGAATCATGGAGTATGCTAGGCTTGTTAGGTTGGAAAGCAACACCAAACTCCCTTCTTGGATGGTGACTCTTGGTGAGCTTCTAAGGTATTACAGTTGGTTCACGTTGATTTATGTGGTCCAATGAATACTCCTTTAGTTACTGGTTGCAAGTATTTTCTATTATTTGTTAATGATTTCAACAGAAAAATGTGGGCGTATTTTAAAAAAAATAAATCAGATGTGTTTGCTATATTTTAGAACTATAAGGCCTTGGTTGAAAAAGAGTCTAGTTCTCCAATTATTACTCTTAGGTTTGATAATGGGGGGGAATTGTGTTCTTTAATTTCTCCACATTCTGTGCTAGACATGGAATTAAGCGCCAACTCACCACACCATACACCCCATAGTAGAATGGTGTTGTTGAACGTAGAAATCACACCATCACTGAAATGGATCATTCTATGTTGGAGCATAGAAATGTTCCTAAGAAATACTAGGATGAAGCAATTTATATTTTTGTTTATCTTCTGAAATGATCTCCAACTCATGTGGTTAAGAAGATGACTCCTGAAGAAGCCCGGTTTGGATACAAGCCTAAAATCAACCACTTGAAAGTTTTTGGCTCTATAGCTCATGTTTAGATTCTAGATGCCAAGTACACTAAGTTGGATTCCAAAAGCCAAAAACTCATGTTCACTAGCTCTAGTGAGAATCATAAAGCATACAGGTTCATTGTTGTAGACACAAATCATTTCATCTTCAATCATGATGTTGTGGTTGATGAAGCTACTGGGCCTTTCTTTCAGTCTTCTACTTCTATTTATCCTGAGGATCATCCTCTGATAGCTTCAAAATTGGGTGTTTTCCTTCCCCTGAGTTCACATGATGGGAGGAATTCTATAGTTGAGCAACCACCTTAGCAAAATATTCCACCACCTGCCCCTGCTTAGGACAATCTAGATCCTAATCCAATTGAATCTATTCTAGTAGATCTAGTTGATGTTGTTCCTCCTGATTCACATATTGGTACTTCTACTCTCTAGCCTAAATGGTATGCTAAAACCATTAGTGATCTTCATAATGATGAATTGATCAAGGGTAGAATTGCTCAAAAAAAGAGCAAGCAAAAGACCACTGTTAAATTTTCTCTCATGGCCAATTTGCATAGCATCTCTGAGCCTCAAACATATTATGAGGCTAAAGGCATACCTGAGTGGGAATAGGCTAAGGAAGCTAAACATCATAGAATTTTGAAGAACAATACTTGGGTGTTTTATGATCCTCCACCTAGGAAGAAGCCCATTGGCTACAAATGGGTGTATAAGGTCAAATACAAGGTTAACAGAACCCTCACCACATATAAGGCCACACTAGTAGCCAAAGGGTTCTCATAGAAAAAGGGTATTGACTATGAGGAGACCTTTTCTCCTACAACCAAAATGAGTACTATTTGTCTTTTCCTCGCTACAACAACCCAGTTTGGTTGGAAAGTCCATTAGATAGATGTCAAGAGTGTGTTTCTGAATGGTGATCTTTAGGAAAAAGTCTATATGAATCAGCCTCCCAATTTCAAGGTTCCTGGTAAATAAAATCATGTTTGCAGACTTGTGAAAGCACTCTATGGCCTTAAATAGGCTCCATGGGCATGGTAGATGAAAATTAATAAGTACCTTACTGATCATGGTTTTTAGAGGATCCCTTCTGATTCAAATTTTTATGTCAAAATTTTTGGTGATGATATTCTTGTACTGGTTGTCTATGTTGATGAACTTATCATTACTGGCAGGTCAAAAGATTTGATTGAGGAGATAAACACAATCTGAATCAGTCCTTTGACATGATAGGTTTGGGAATTCTTCATTACTGTCTTGGTGTTGAGGTTTGGTAGACAATAGACAACATCTTCATATCTTAGTCTAAGTATGCTCATAGTTTTCTTGATAAGTTCAGGATGAGTGACTGCAAACCCGTATCAACACCTATGGAGAAAGGGCTCAAAATATCAACAAAATTATATTCACGTGTGGAAAATAAATCCACATTCAGACAACTAGTAGGACATCTCATATATCTCATTGCTACTAGACCTGATCTCGATTTTGCAATGAACTACATCTCTCACTTCATGAAAACCCCTAAAGCAGAACATTGGGTTGCAGCGAAGCATGTGCTGCGATATGTGAAAGGAACTTCTGACTTTGTCATTCTCTATGGAAGGTGCAAATATCCTAAGCTGATTGGTCATACAGACTCAAATTGGGTAGGTTATGTGGATGAAAAAAAGTCTATTTTAGGGTATGTATTCAGTTTGGGTACAGGTGCAGTCACATGGACCAAGAAGAAGTAGTAGGCAGTGGCTCTTTCCTTGACTGAAGTTGAATATCAAGGAACTATTAAAGCATCTTGTGAGGTAGTTTGGCTTTGAAGGGTGCTTTCAGACATGCAAATGTCTCAAGCAGGTCCTCCCTTGTATTATGACAATCAAGGGGTGCTTAAACTTTCCAAAAATCCAATCTTCCATGAAAGGACAAAGCATGTTGAACTTCACTGTCATTTCATTCGCCAACTTGTTGAAGATGGATTAGTAGTCTTGCAGTGTGTTCCAAAAGAGGATCAAACTGTCGATATTCTCATCGTCTCTTAGCCCAGATAACTTTGTCAAATTCAGGGGGCATCTTGGTGTAGTTGATAGATTGAGCATTAAGAGAGGGTATTAAAATTAGTAATTACGTTATTAGTGCTCAATCACTTGTAAATATTGCAATGTATTTTAGTTGCATTTAGATTAGTTTCTATTTTGGTTATTTTCCAATGTTTCCTTTTCCTCCACCTTTGATTGTGGAAACATTATTTTTGTAATCTATAAATGAAGCATTTGCTTCCTATAAATAATGTCACAATATTTGAAATCTCCATTCAAGGCTCTTTGTGACAGATAGTTGTTCACTAAGTCATGTTTTATTGGTGCACTGATGTGGCATCACATGATTTATTGCTTTTTAGGTCTAACAAATACATTTCATTCAATTATGGGTATTCATCACCAACACTAACAACTTTAAAGTCACAACTGTTGGTCCAATATTATTGAAAATATTGGACATTAGATCAATAAATGCTATAACAACTATTGGAACATGCTATGGGTCCTCTCCCCTATCTAAGCTCCCTATTTAGAAGTTAAAGAGGATTACATACTAGCCAAACAAGAGGATGCTCCAAGGGGTTAAATTTCATGGCTGCATGATATCCTTGCATTTAATAAAAATATGGGTGGTGTAAACATATATTTTTAGAATTTATCTAAAATTAAGTTTTAAATATAGGATGAAAATAATTAAATTAGTTAGTGATATCAAGCTTTCACAATTCATAATTGTTGATAAAAATTGTTTATGGATTCAATTGTGTTAGAGTTTTTACATAAAAAACTCCAACATAATTGAATCCAAAAATAATTTTTATGAACACTTTAAATTATGTTAAGTCCAAACAATAATAACTTAACAAGTCATTAAGGAATGAGATAAATTTAGTAGAAGAGTGATCACAATCATTTGTTTTACAATGTACATCAACAATGATGGTATTGTTATCAATAGGCTCCCAACCAATAAGAGCACCCTCCTCATCTTGGTCTTCATATATAGGTTGTTGAGCACAAATAAGAGAAATAACTAGCTCTAAGCATGGGAACTTGCTAGAGTCCAACCAACTAAGAGCACCGTACCCATAAGAAGAGGTGAAAGGTGGCCAAGAATGTTGATACCACCTGCAAGCTACATGATCCTTGGAGCCTTATGATTGAGAGCCTTGATATTGAGATCCTTAATATTGAGATCCTTTATTTCTTATGGAAAATTAATTATTACCACACCTACACCTATGAGGCGGGGAGGAGGTAGGACCTAGAACTATGGAAATTGTATATGGAGCATTACCCCAATTATATAAGAACTCCTATAGATGCACAACTTCAAGTGAAACCTTGCAAGATTGCACCTAGATCAACATAAGCACATTAAAACAAATCATAGCTTTAGTGTAAAAATAAAAGTGAATATAAACCGAATAACTTGAAAAGAGATCTTAATTTCTATCTTCCAAATGTTCAATATAAATTTCCACCCTAAAAGCATGTCAAATATTTGCAAATTTGAATTGAGATAGGGCCAATCGCCTAACAAAACCATGTGTCATGAGTAGGGATCAAGTTGAAAAGGCTTGAAGAAGTCATGTATCCAAATCCAATCTTCTTGAGCTTTGGTGTAGAACCAAAAAAATGTTTGAGAGTATTGAATTATCCATAGAAAGGATAATGGGGGCTGAGAACTCCTAGATGAGACAAGAAAGGACCAAATGAAATATTAATAAAGAATGCATCATATGAAACGAGTCATCTTAGGATCAAGAATGACCATCAAAATAATCAAACACTATTGATGCTAAGTGTTGGGAGAAAATTGGAGGTGCTAATGGTGGTTTAAATGGCCCACCATTGGGAGATGGTGTAAGCCATGAGTATCACTTGTAGGGTTTGCAATTGCAAAATGGTGTTTCAAGGTACCATTTCCAATCTTTCCACGAAGGCTTAAAGGAACTAACCCCAATTTTGTGAGCCATATGGGGAGGGATGACATCAATAAAAGTGAGGATAAGAAAATGGACATGATGAATGCATAATTTTTTTTTTTTACTCCAAATCACCTTCAAACTCCATGATTGAGCTAGAATAGGATGCACCCAAATTCATTTGATATGCTCTTAATAGATAGAATGTGGTTGCTTATCAAACCAACAACATGATCATAGGATCAAAGATGATTCAATAAAAAATTGGACAGCATAATAGTAGCATGAGAGAAGATTCTTGCAAATGGGATGAGAGGCCTCTAACTTATAAAATTTCCATGAAGGAAATCAAGGGCCAAGATAGATTGTTTAATGGATGGCTAAGATTGAATGAGGATTAGGTTTTTGGATCAAAGTTTATAGGCATGTGACAAGTGTCACACGAGGGATAAGGGCTAGGTTTAAGATGTGTATTAGGGCAACATCTTTATGTGAATGGATGGGATTGAGAGTTGTGATATTAAATGAAGGGATGAAATGGAAATTTAGTTTGACTTTTGGGTAGGTGTCTAGGTTCAACGAATATAGACAAGGAGTTAGTTAGATGCGTGAAGGGGACATTTGTCATATGAGGACAAATTTAGATTGTGATCTATGTGAATGAATATAATGGATAGGATTAAATGGATAAGGATCAAGGGATAAAGTCGAATTAAATATTAGAAGAAAAGGTAATGGGAATTAATTAGCCTTAATTAATTAATAATTAATTTAGTTAGAGGATTTTGGGATAAAAGTAATAAAAAAATTAATTAAATAAATAATGAATATTTATATAATTAATTGGCTAGGACAAGGTGGGATTAAGGTGATGGGTAAATTAATTAAATAAATAAATATTATTTATTTAATTAATGGCTTAGGATAGGCTAAAATTGGGTTTGGTTGGGTAATGTTAGATTTTAGGTGTCTACAAATAGTCTATAAGGTCTCTTGATCTTGATTGGATAACCAAAATTTCAACTTGGCCTCAAGCTAAGATAGAAAATTCTTGGTAGCTCTATCAAGGAGATCTAATAGAGTTATAATCCCTTTATTAAATAATTCTATATTCCTTTGTTAAAATAATTTTAAAGCACAAACTCAAGGGGATTTGGCAATAGGAATATCTTGAATAGATAGAACTAGATACCACAAAATAGATTATTGGTTAATAGAAAGGTCATTGCATAATTAATTGCTAGCCCAAGGAATCTAAGGTTTGATGGACTCCTAGGCCTTCTAGATGATATTAATAAAAAATGTGCCTTATATCTAGATAGGATCCCTTATGGAATTGAGGATATTGTAGATTCCAAGTCCTTTCCAAGTTGGTTTCCTAGTAGAAACTCCTAATGAAATACAATACCTAATGAGAAGTTTCTAGGCATTGCTCCCTTCTAGAGCTCTAATAATACATTTAGTATAAAGAATAATGCCTTGATGATGGATTGAGATTAATCATAAACCAAAAGCATCATGAGGGAGATAATGAACTCCAAAGCAACATGATGTTATATTTTATTTCTATTAGTAGAGTCCTAAAGAAAGTTCCTAAGGAAATTCTCAACTTTTAAATAAGAGGCCTTAGAAAGGACCCAACAAGAGGAGTAATATGCATGAGTGGCAACCAAAATTTTAAAGAACGCCTAAAATTTTCTAGCTAGAGAAAGAGTCTTAATGATATAATAGCTCAACTATTTTTTAATTAAAGAAAAGGGAATATTAAGAAATAAGAAAACTTCCCCATTATCAACCAATTGCTAAAAATATAGAAACCACTCATAAAATTACATCTATCAACAAAAATAAATCTTTTTCATACCCATAAACTATTTTGTAATTTGCTTATCTTTCTAGATAACAAACAATACATTATTATATTGATCTATCAAACACATCATCAACAATACAAAAGATCATCAACCAAATCTTATTTAGTATCTAACTTCTACATTATTACACCTATCTCCAAAACCAAGCAATTCATGCACACAAGTTTCAACCTATAAGGAGAAAAGGAGTAGAAGAGAAAATTATATAGCCCCCTAATCTAGAGGGTCTTCTTAAATTTTTTACAACCAACCTTTTGTACTAGAAAAGATAATTTGACCCACTTTAGCTCCAAGTCTTCATCACAACACACTAGGAAATTAAATTAAACTTATCAAGAAATCTCCATCTTTAAAATATTTGCTAGTTTAATTATTGAATTGTGGAATTGACACACATTCTTGTTTAATCTATGTAAGTGCCCAAGTTAGCAATTAAAAAATCTTATGCATGGTTCTTAATTCCATTTATGTTGTTCAGCAAATACATCCATGTAGCCAAGGACAAAAGCATGGTGTAATTCAAGAATTAAGCCATGTTGATCATGCTCCTCCTTCCTAATGATTGATTTTGTTTAAAAAAAAATTGTTGCCCTAATTCCCACACTAGATGTAGCATCCAAATCCTTGTCAATTTCCCATATCCTCATCACCCATAGCCTTAGGTTTGAGTTAGAAATTTCATTTTCTATATATGCTTAAAATACCTTCTAACATATATTTTTTTCTCACCCTCCTTTCACTTCTTCTCATCAAGGCCTACCTTTCCCTCCTTAGAAATTCTTCCTTTTCCTCTTCTAGATGCCCTATGCCACTAAAAAATCTAGGAAAATACCCTCAAACCCCAAACTAGTTTCTTCACATAGCAACTACCTCCAAATCCTTCTTATCTTGCTATCATTATATCACTTTATGAAATATAATGATATCATCCATCAACATATTTGGTACTAATCACTTTGATATTTTAATTTAGGTTGTTAGATCCATCCTCTACATGTCATCTCACATGCTCAAATACCTTGTCACCCTAGCTTATACTTCACCATTCTATCAACCAACCTTTTATTAAGCTAGGCGAAGAGATATTTTACTTATTTAAGATATATTTATTTATTTAAGAGTTATTTTATTTTACTTTAAAACTATTTTTTATTTACTACATGTTGGTGTAATTAATTATTTAATTACACTTACATAAGTTTATTAGGAATTTAATTATATTCCTAGATATCATTTACCAGGTGATAGGTTCACATGCTAGCTTAGGATATAAGATTCCTTTTAGAAGGATGAGTTTTCTTTTCTAGAAGTATTATCTTATCTAGCATCATTTTCTAGGTAGTTAGTTAGTTTTCACATGTCATAAGATTATGGCACATGCCAACATCATTGTAACTACGGGAAATTTCTAGGTTAGCAGATTAGTAGCTAAATAAATCAAAACCCAAAGTAATAATGAAGCACAAAGGAGGAAAACATGAAAAAAAAAGAGAGATATCACCTTGAGTCTTCAACCTCCATGATTGACCTCCATTATACCTTCTCTATTTGCTGCAATATGAAGTATTCCCTCATATTTTGTGTGAGCAATATATGACAATGCCAAGACCAAAGCAAATGTTGAAGGATTTGATGTAAAATGCAACACTATGCAACTATGAAACTAGTAATGCAACTCTAAACTATGACTAAAGTATGCCAAAATGCCAAGAATGATGAAGTATGCCTAAGACAATAGATAAAATGACAAGATTGCAAGATGATAACAAGATTGCATGAGATGTCAAAATGAGACCAAAATTACATTTTATGCAGCTTCTGTTTTACTGGTTTGGTGGATAGAAGTAGTGGAAAATGATGTAAGACCAATTCTGGATCTAACCCAGACATATCGGCACAGGACCATGCAAAATTAATCTTACGCTCTGAAAAGAATTTGTGGAATTCAGGTTTCTCTTCTTTTGTCAAGGATGCCACAAAGAGGAAAATTTTAGGATCTTCTGTTGTAGATATGTTGACTTCCATGGTGTCCTCTATGAGCATTGCTGATCTCTCCTGAGTCATGAGAAGAAAGTCCAATCCTCCATATTTGGGCAGCTCGGAGAGGTTTTCACCCGCAAATACATCCTTTATTTTTACTTTTTTATCCTCAGAAGGTGCCTTTTGATTTTCACCTAAAGACATGTCATTTTTTGTTTTATTTTTATTTTTCATTTTACGACTAGAGGATGGAGCAGTATCCTCAAAGTAAGCTGCAAAATAGAGGTCTATGGAAAACCCGACTTTGTGATCTCCACTTGGTATTCCTTCATGTAGTCCCATGAATTTTGCAATGGCCTCATTGTTCTGAAATATGTCCATAACTGGCGGCCCTTGTTGATCCCAATCAATTAGTTGCAGGTAAACTAAGGAGATACCATCATTAGTATTGGTGAATGGTGGGGAGTATGTGGAAAGCATGCAGACAGACTCAGAGAGGTTAAAGATGAAATTTTCATCATCCAATTCCCAATCGGATTCTATCAAATATTCTCCTTCACTTGATTCATACTCATTGTCAAAATAAGGGACAAATGGACTGGCATTGGAGTTGGTAGTGTCATGTGGCAATTCAGATGAATCCAAATGATGGTCGTTATTGTCAGATGGCTGGACAAAGATGTTAGGGTCATGGCTAATAAGATTGGGAGATGATTCAGAATTGTCATTGTTCCTTGGGGAGAAGAGTCTATGCCTGTCTTCTCATTTCTTTGGGATCCTAGGACTGTCATTATTCGGTGCTAGATCAGTCTTAAACATTTGCTAAAATATTTCTTCAAAAGTAAGTTCTCTAGGTTCAAGGAACAATTCATCAAGGCAACAGTCACTTAGGGATCGTTGGGAGCCAAATTCCCATTCATGGGAGTTGGTTTTGGTAAGGGATTCCTCAATAGTCTCGACACTTTCCAAAGCATTCACGCTCTCACTCAACAATCCATTGGTACGTCGATTGTCATTTTTGGATAGTCCATACCCTAATCCAAAAAGCTTTGGTCTTCGAGGAGGCATTATTGGTTCTCACCTTCTGGTTTTATTTCTGCCAAGGCCACTAGTTCCATCGTAGCCTTTTTCCTTCATTATATCATAGCCTTTCCCGTATAACTAAACTGGTAATGGGGATGGATTTTTTGGGTCCTTATAAATCCATGTTGATATATCCTCAATGTCTTCTTTGCTCATTTCACCCCATTTTATAAAAATGTGCAATGGGAGAACCCTAAAAATTTCCTTAGGTTCCATTCTAAAATAAGGTCGACCGTAGACCTTAGGAGACTTGGGTATTTTGGTGATGTAGTACGCCATGCTTAATTTAAATTCCCCACAACCTAGGTCCTGGATCTTGATAGTGGACTTAGCCTTAGGACGCAAGGAGGATGATGGCGTGGCGAAAGATGTGGAAGGAGTGGTCATGGATGATGAGGCGAGTGTGGATGGGTCAATGAATTTGGAGGAAGATGAACTTGGAGCTTCTCGGTTGTGGGCACTTGATGTTCTAAAATACCCCTTAGATTGGTACAATATTGAAAAAGATAGGGGTCTCCATTTATGGTGATTTCTATTCCATCAAAGGGAAACTTCAGGCATTGGTGATAGGTAGATGGAATGGTTTTGAGACCGTGAATCCAAGGTCAGCCAAGCAAGATGTTTTAGGGTAATTCAAGATCTAGGACTTGGCAAGTTGTGTCTACAATGACCGACCCAACTCTGATAAGAAGAGAGGTAATGACTCAGGAGGAATGCTCTTCATCATCATATGCCTTTATGACTATGCTCTTTGTAGCGTCTACATAAGCATTAGAAAATCCTAGAGCCTTAACCAGTTTTAAGGAACATATGTTTAGTCCTGCTCTGCCATCTACTAAAACTTGTATGCCATTATGCTTATTAATGAAGACTTCAATGTGTAATGTGTCATTATGATTGGACTTTGGTGACGAATAATCTTGATCTAAAAATGTTACATGATGGGGTGTAGTGAGGTATCCCACCATGGCTTCAAACTGGTTGGCATCAATGTTTTGAGGGACATAGGACTCTTGCAAGGTTTTGTCAAGTATAGCTTTATGCGTGGAAGAAATGCGAAGTAGCTCGAGTATGGAAATCTACGTGGGGGTTTTTCCTAGTTGATCAATGAGGTTAAAATGTGCCTTAGGTTGCGACTGCTTTGCTACTGAGCCTAATTGTGATTGCTTAGCGGATGGACCAAGTATTGTAAGTTTTGGCTGCTGAGGAGGAGGAGGATCAATTATGGTGATTTTTCCACCATGGGTAGTGACATTACATTTAGGTGCTCTTTTGACAGTTATGGTATTGACATATTCATCATCAGTTCAGACGTGGTTGATAATAGTTCCACCTAAATAGTCAAATGTGGTGCGGGTATCGTTGACATGATTATTATTTGTCTTAGGACCTAATGTGGAGGGATTATACGAACCATGGTCTTGCAGTGGGTTTTTGTGAATAGTATGGTTTGTGTTATATGCAAATTGTGGCCCATCCAATTCAATTGTGCGATTTTCAATGAGGTCTTGTACAATATTTCTTAGTTGTCAACAAGAGGATGTCTTATGCCCTTTAGTCCGGTGGTAATCACAAAAAGCATTGTCATCCCACCACGATGGTTTAAATTGTCCTGGGTCATATGGCTTAGGGTCCTCTAGTGTAATGAGACCATTTTGAAGGATCTTCTTAAGGACATCTTCAATTGGTTCCCCCAAGGCAGTGTATGTTCGTCTTTTTGGGAATTGCCTTGGCTGACGGGGTTGCCCTTGACTTTGACTGTTTTGGTTATTTTGAATGACATTGGCAGGAGGTGTCAGTGTAGTTGTTGGTTTGTTTTGTGGCTGCTTTCCTTTAAGGGTAGGTACAAGACCTATTGTGTTCACTGCCTTGGCATCAACAACACCATCATTGGTAACATGTTTATTCTTGACCCAATATTTATTCTTGTCTATGGGTGGGTTCACGTTTGTGTTTTTAGGGCCATATTTTAATTCTGCTTTAGCAATAAGGGCCTTCTCAAGTTGGACACCCTTTTCAACTAAGTCTGTGAAGGTTGTGCAACAATGAACTTGCAAGCCATATTTCAATGGTCCTAGGAGTGTTTGGACAAACATGCCAACTTTTTCTTTCTCAGGTATGTCAATATGACGACTTGCTAGGCTTCTCCATCTTTGGAAGAATGGGATAAAAGTTTCACTAGTGTCTTCTTGTGTAAGTGTCCATAAGCTAGTGATGGAGGTGTCTGTGTCAATGTTATAGGCATAATTTCACACAAATTTGTCTGCAAGTTTGTCCTATTTTTTATTCCCTTTAAAATGGAAAACCATTCAAGTGCGGGTCCTATAAGACTCTTAGAGAAGAGTCTCATCAAGTAAGTATGTTAATAGGCAATGTCCATACAGTTGGTCGTGAATTCTTGAACATGTTCAATAGGATTTGTCTTGTCCTTATACTTAGTGAAATTTGGTGCCACATACCCAGGAGGGAATAGTGGCATGTATAGATTTGTGTCAAAAGGATATGGAGATAGGTCGTATGGCATATGCGACTTTTTATTGGACACTTGCATAGTCTCTATTATTTTTTGCAAGTTTGTCACTTGAGCTGTTAAGGCATTAATTATAGGATTTTTCATTGCATCACACATGGGAGTGATAGGTATCTCATGGGTCCCCATTTGTTGCGAAAAGATGTTCTAATTTTGTTGTGGGATGTGTTGTTATGAGATATATGACATGTTTTTATTTGAATGTTGTTGGTATTGCAAGTTTTGGTTAGGGACATGTTGATGGGTATGGATGTGTGATGCATATATAGGAATGTTCCCTCCAACCATATTAGTCGATATTTGGGGGATGTGTTGACCTAAAATATTTTGGTGTCCAAATGAAGTCATATGTTATGTATTCTGATTTCCTTGTCCAAATTGGTGAAATTTTCCATGGGGAATGTTGGTGTTTTGACCTTAGGAAGTATTGGTATTAAGTTGTGAGGAGGTGTTGACATTTGGTTGCGGTCCTCGTATGAAAACAAATCGTTTACTTCTACCAAAGGGATTGAATGAAGATCCAATGAAAAGATTTGATGAGGATGCCCCCATGGCACTAGAAGAAGCTCCAAATAGAGGATTTGAAGAACTTTCCCCCATTGATGAGGATACAAAGGTGGCTCCAATTGATTGTGAGGATGTCGTTGACATTGTTGGCATTGATTGTGACATGGCTTGTGACATAGTTGGTGTCCCTCCAACGGATGTTGTGTTGATTGAATTGGCATTGTTTTGATTGGTTGTGTCATTAGAAGTGGCATCAATGGTGCTTGTGGCAATTTGTGAGGTGGCACCAACAAAGACATCGCTTGTATTGTTTTGAGGTTGACTAGTGCTAGACATGTTGTTTGTATTGTTGTTGTTGGCATTGTGATTAGGTGATGTTGGTCTTAAAGTGTTAATGTCAAAGCCATGTGGAAATTTAACCCCTTGGGCCAAGAGCATGGCTAAATATCTTTGGGGGTCATGTAATACTAAATCTTCTACAAAGGAGGCTACATCTGGATTTTGCGCTGTAGCTTCTAGGTCTTCCATAAATACATGTCCATGTTCATCTCTATGCATGAATGATTCAAAGGGGTTGCGTGATGAAGATGGCATGTTCATTTCGCTGAAAGGATTGATAAAGGAAGTGTCTTGGTTCATGTTTTGATTCATGTCATTGGAAAATATGTAAGTGTTGTTGTCTTGTCCAAAAATTAGCCATTTTTCTTCTTTTTCTTTGAAGCCTAGTCTCAACCATATAAGGAGTTGCTCAAATTAGGAAGATGATGAAAATGACAACTAGATGATGACACTATATTTTTGGGATTTTCACAATAAGGGATGCAAATGCAAACTATGTTTTTTGGATTTTTGATCATAAGGGATGACAATGCAGACTATGTTTTTGGATTTTTGATTATAAGGGATTGACAATGCAATATATCATTGTTGCCTAAGGGAAATGAAAAATGCCAAAGGACAATAAGGACTATTTTTTCTTTTTTTTGGATTTTTAGGGATAAGATATACAAAATGAGGACTAAAATGACTTAAAAGTTCTAAGGTATGCCAATGCAAAAGGTCTAAATGACTTGGAAGAAGGTTACTCAACCACCCTAAGCTTAATCTATGTCTCAATTTGGGTTATCAAAGGACTTTACTAATGTGATTAAAGGACAAGATGATAAGATGACAAGGTCAGTTTTCCTAACTAGACTTTTGAGTTGGAAAATCTCACAAAAATGACAATGACTAAAAGAAATTATGTTGACTATGTCCAATGACCACCTACTCTTGAAGGCAATGATTTTGCAAAGTATGGTAATGTTTCCTAATCCAAAATATTCAAATGAAATGAGGACCTAAGGAATAGTTTATGACTAAGATGAAGATGGTGGACCTAAAGGATGCAACTAAAATTTGCAAAGTTAAACCTATGGGTAAATGCAAGCTAAAGATGCAAATGATGGAAGATTTGAGCAATTTTCTTTCTGGTTTTTGGACATAGGTTGTTGGAAAAGGATGTTTAATGACATATTGGACAAGTTTGGTTTTGGGTTTTAGTCTTCAATAGTGTTTTGATTTCTATTAGGCAAATGCGTTGTTCCAGGTTTCGATTGCGGTACAGTTTGGAAGATGCATCATAGTTTCAGCGAATGCAGTTTTCCAGATGGAAAATGCGACTTAGAAAAGCAATTGCAGCGTTGTCTTAAGTGAATGTGGTTCAAGATAGGAAAATGCATCACCAAAAATATCAAATGTAGCTTATCAGAGTGAATGCATTACAAAATATAGAAAATATGGTGCAGAAAGGCAAATGTGTTGCGTTAGATGCGTTATAGCAGAATAAGTCAAGTTTGTTTGTAATTTTTGGCAAAATTTTGAAGTTGTCTCAAGTTGAATGTTTGTTTCCAGATTTGTAAAATGGTGTTTGTTTGTTTGAATAATTTATAAAACACTTGGAAAACATAATATTTTGTCTTGATCATGCACAAAGAAGACAAGCACAATATTAGGTTAGGTAAGGACAATATTTACTAGATTCCACGCGGGTTTCCCCAACTGCAATTATTCTTAGCGGATGAATCCAAAAGCTTGGCCACATGGGGTCCCCCTTACAGTGCACTACTTCTCAGGTCAACTAAGCTTCTAACCCCCATAAATCTCCCATGGCAGGTTGATCACCTCTACTAAAAATTGTGAGAATGTGGATGCCTTCACAACGACCGTTGTTACACTAGTAAATAGAAAGGATTTTGGAAACTATACAAAATTTTTTAGTTCGGGACTCTCGTTCGAGTGGCTACACATGGGGCAAGATTAGCTCCAATAAGGAGGAAATCTAGCCTGAAGAGGTTATGCTCAAAAGGTTTTGGGGAGTTCACTTGTCCGTGTGACACATCCGCACTTGTAATCCTAGGCTTTCCATTAGGATTCACATTTATATATCGGTCGGGGGTAGCTCGGCCAAAGAGCTCCATTGTCAGTTTGAGTTGCCTTGGGGTGAGTAATTTTTCCCACCAAGGAAGGCCCAATTCCTAGAGTCAATAACCATTTCTCTTGCACCTAAGATAGCACAAGTGCACAAGGGGAGAGGATACTTTGATTATTGAATCAGGGTAACACATAAAATAGATGGGTCTGGTTTTCTGATCACCTAGTTTGCACAAGGTGAGAGTATAATCACCTACCACCTTCAAGCACAATCAAACAAAGTTCTTTAACCCCCTAATTAAGCCTAAGTGAGACAAGCAAATGTTCTTTTAGAGCACTAATGGAAGTGTTTTCTAATCTAAAAATAAACACAAGAGGTTTCAAAAACAAAATTGCTTGGATATTCAAACCTACAAAACCACTTGTTAGTAGTCTCAAAAAGATGTCTTGGACACATGAAAATTCAAAGCCACATGCTGCAACAACCAATTAATAACTAGAAAAACCCCTACACTAATAGATTGCAATGAGAAATTAGGAAAATTTTGGAAAAAAATGAATGCAAACATTTACCATACGAATGCATCGTAGTAGAGCGAATGCATCGCTATGCACAACAAATGTGACTCGGGTCTGTATGCTAGAGTCTATTTGATGAATGCGTTGATATATAGAACAAATGCATCACAGTCTACAAATGTGTCATTCTAGATGGCTAATTTGTTGGATATGAGCAAATGCGGCTTTATGTCAGGAAAATACGGCTCGGTATGTCGAATGCATCACTCTGTGAAGCAAATGCATCGAGATAGAATGTTTGTGGCTCATAAAACTATGAATGTGGCATTTCGTACTTGTACCTATAGAACACGAAAAAAGTTGTACAAAAAAAAATGAAAATGCATGATTTTGGTGTTAGATTCACCAATGTAACTATGGGAAATTTCTAGGTTAGCAAATTAGTAGCTAAATAAATGAAAACCCAAAGTAATAATGAAGCACAAAGGAGGAAAACATGAAAAACAAAGAGACATATCACCTTGAGTCTTCAACCTCCATGATTGACCTCCATTATACCTTCTCTATTTGCTACAATATGAAGTTTTCCCTCAGATTTTGTGTGAGGAATATATGACAATGCTAAGACCAAAGACCAAAGCAAATGTTGAAGGATTTGATGTAAAATGCAACACTATGCAACTATGCAACTAGTAATGCAACTCTAAACTATGACTAAAGTATGTAAAAATGCCAAGAATGATGAAGTATGCCTAAGACAAGAGCTAAAATGACAAGATTGCAAGATGATAACAAGATTGCATGAGATGTTAAAATGAGACCAAAATTGTCATTTTATAAAAAATGCAATTTTGGATGAATGGCCAAGATTGAAGATTGACAAGTGCCCTAGAATCAATGGAGAAGATTCAATATGACAACCCACAATTAGGGTTAGGGCAACATTAGGTCAAATTTGAAATGAGTGGACAAGATTCAATTTGAGAAAATCAAATCAAGGGTTGACAATGCATGTGACAAGGAGATAATAATGGCACGGAGAAAGAGAGAGTAATGGCATAGAGAAAGAGAGAGCTGGAAAATCAAATAATATTAGAAGTTACTTGATTTATGGAGAAAAAAGACTATTTTGAATTAAAAATTAATTTAATTCAAAAAGTGGGGTCACACGACAGTAAATAATTAATTTGAATTATTTACTAAAAGAGGGAAAATTAGAAAGTGGAACCATTTTAAATAAATAATTTTATTTAAAATAGGGAAAATGGCAAAGTGGACAATAATTAAATAAATTAATAAATTTATTTAATCATAAGAAGACTTTTAAAAAAAATAATGACGTATTTAAATAAATAAATCAAACTTATTTATTTAAATAATCAGGAGAAAATAATGGACAAGGATAATTAAATAAATTAAGAAATTTATTTAATTATGAAGAGACATTAAACAATTAGTGATGTATTTAAATAAATAAATAGAATTTATCTATGTAAATAATCAAGAGGACTAAAAAGACATGAATTATTAAATAATTAAGAATTATTTAATTAATAGTCAAAAGTGGACTAGGGACATAATTAAAATGTTTTAATTATGCTAAGAAGAAGATGGCGACAATAGAACTTGTAGGCCTAGGTCATTTTTATGTCATAAGATTATGGCACATGTCAACATCATATTACATACTACATCTCAACCTTGCCTATATAAGCAAGGCTTCATATGTACATTTCATTCACCTAAAGCTCAATTGAGTTTTGTGTAAGTCCAATATATCATTGCAATCTTGAGTATTGCATATTGGCCACATCTTGCATCCATTGTTGCAATTTCATGTTCTTGGTTTTCCCTCTTGTGGAAGGTTGTTGTTGGTTTTTGTAGATGATCTTGGAGGCTTGAGTCCTTGAGTGACTCAGACATGTTCTATGAGCTATATCTCAGCTCCTAAATGGTATTAGAGCTTCAGAGTTGCACATCCCCTTCTTAGATTTAAGGGTGCTTGGAGCTTGATCTTTTTTTGGGTGCATATTAAGGCAAAACTGACCTCACAATTGCGTCGAGAAGGCATAGAAAACCCCATTTTCATATATAATACTTCATATTTTTGTGTAGGAAAAAAATTAGCTTTTTTGCGTGACTATCTTAAATTTGACGATCAAACAGTTGTCACTAGGTCTCTCAAATTGGACCCCTTCTTCATCAGTAGTTTTTGTTTTGGAGGAAAACTTCAGAGGTTCATATCTTGGTCATATGGACTCCTTTTTTCAAGATTTTTTTTAATTATTTGGGGTAGAATTTCACGCTAGTCTACATAGTGGTGTAATTGGTTTTTGATTTGGTGCCTGGTGTTTTCTAGAATTGTAGACTTTTAGAGTTATTGTCAAGTCATTCTCTTTTTCAAAACTTTTGAGGCTTTGTTCTCACTCCTATGATAACTTTTTTGAGTGATTTTTTTTGAAAGTGCATAATTTTTTGTGTACTTTCTAGTGGTGTGATAAGATTGATTTCATTCTTTATAAAAAATTTACTTTGAGCTTGAGGCCAAATTTGGCAATTAAGATCAAGTTCACTTCGCTATTTTCGGAAAGGGGCACATGTAATCACATATTATAAAGTACCACAAATCAAATATTTCTTGGGGGGGGGGTTTCATGATTGAGTAATTTGGGGGGGGGTAATCTTTTTCCTTTGTTGGCTTACGTCTCTTGATTGGTCTCTTGTGTAACTAAATTGAGGAGTTGAATATATGCATAAAAATTCATCCTATTGTAATAAAATTAAATCAATGAAAATTTAAGTCTTGGGGAGATGGAATCCTAACTCATTCTAGGTGGCTTAATCTTTTTCCATATCTCTATGGACTAGTTCCTAAACCTTCATCAACATGGAAGAGAGTTGTTTGGGACTTCAAAACAAAACATATATTGGGAGTAATTAGTTGTAGTTGTGATATTGATACACTAATGGCCATTGATGGTATTAAGATCCCTCGTGACCTTATGACCAAAATTTGGGAGATGTATGGAGACTCGAATGAACCTCCATTCCCAGAGGATCCTACTGTGGATATTTTTGTTCCACTTGAGTTTCGACCTATTGATGATAAAACAACTGAAACACTTGTTGATTGTGAAAGTTATGGTAGACTTGATGAAACAAAACCTTCTCCTTCTCCTCCTATAGAGACATCTATTGAGACTTTAGTTTCTATGGATCCTAATATGGATTTAGAGGGTTCATCTTCTTCATCTATAAGTCAACATCTTGAGGCTAAAGACTCTTGTAATCTAGCATTGGCATAATCATCTACTGTTGTACCTAAGGATGCTTGTGATTCCACAGTTTTGGTCTCTTGTGATTCCATGCAGCAAGATCTACATCGTCTTCCAACTACATCCATTTGGGATGCATACTTGACAGACATTGGTGGGTTGTTTCTTGGGTCTCATATTTCAGATTTGGGAGACATCATCGATTGCATACATCTTCTCTTTGATGAAGATGATTCTTCTTTAGTTGTTGTGAGGGAATTCTCTGACCCTCTTGTTCATTCTCTACATGATCATTCTTTGCAGATATGAGTGTGGATACTTTTGGATAACATTTGGAGGAGGCTTCTTTAAAGGATATTTCCTTGTCTTTGCATTGTGTTCTACAATCGTTTCTAGGTGATTCTAGATTGTCTTCTTTAGCAGTGTGGCCTAGAATTCCTATTTGGAGTGTGACACCTTTCAACATTATGATATTGCTATCAGGATTCAACTGTGTAGTTTCAAGTCAAACTCATTGACCCATGTTTCATGAGTAGTGGTTCAACAAGTACCCATCTCTCATGATATTGAATGGTCCACTTAGCACTCATTGCATCTAGGTGATGCTCACAGAGGTGAAGCACTGGTCCGTCCCGGGAGGTCACCCATCCCAGTACTGCTCCAGCTCAAGCGCGCTTAACCAGGAGTTTTCTCCAAGGTTAAGCCCGCTTGAGTTGTTACCCCATTTGCAAAACCTTCAGCAAGTGTTGTGCCTTATGAACCATTCATAATAGAGCCCCTTTAGCTCATCAATTGATAAGTAGGAGGTATTTTCCACAAAGAGGATGGGTGACCTCTGATGGACCAGCTTCACCTTGAGCATCACCTAGATGCAATGAGTGCTAAGTGGACCATTCGATATCATGAGAGATGGGTTCTTGTTGAACCACTACTCATGAAACATGGGTCAATGAGTTTGACTCGAAACTACACGGTTGAATCCTGATAGCAATATCATAATTTTACTCGTTGTGGAAAAATACCTCCTACTTATCAACCTTTCAACATTGACATGGAGACACTTGACAATTCTTCAAAGACATCATCAATCATCCATTTTCTTGATATCCTACATACCATCTTGGTTGTGTTGCTTCCTAAGGGGAGGAATGTTCGGTGAGATTGGATCATCTGTAGCATTCAATGTTGAGCTTCTACCGTCATTGCAAGAGACTCATCATCGAGGGGGGGCTGCATGGTCTCTCTTATACTTCTCTCTTATGGGGGGGAATTTTTTCTTGCATGGGGCTTTTTCCTTCTCATTATTCATTGAGAGCATTTTGTTTTGTATTTCATCTCTCTTTTGGAGAGGAGTTTTTTCCCACTAGGTTTTCTCCTTTTCTCCGTTTATGAGAGATTTCATTTGCATTTGTACATGGGTACCTAACATGGCCTAGTAGCCAGGACCCATCATTGCATTTTTGCATCATTTACATAATAATTTCCTCCCTAAGTTGCACTTATTGGGGGTGTTGGTGTAATTAATTATTTAATTACACTTACATATGTTTACTTAGGCATTTAATTATATTCCTAGGTATCATTTACTAGGTGATAGGTTCACATGTTTGCTTAGGATATAAGATTCCTTCTAGAAGGATGAGTTATCCTTTCTAGAAGTCTTATCTTATCTAGCATCATTTCCTAGGTAGTTAGTTAGTTGTCACATGTCATAAGATTATGACACATGTCAACATTATATTACATACTACATCTCAACCTTGCCTATATAAGCAAGGATTCATATGTACATTTCATTCATCCAAAGCTCAATTGAGTGTTGTGTACATGATGACAATATGACACTCCATATCTTACTACCACTATAAAACCTCTCAATATAATGAAATTTTAATTTAATTTAATTTATATAATATAAAATGAAAGTTAATATTTTGACTATATTTTTTATTTATTTTTAAATGATGACAATATAACACTCCATAACTTACTACCACTATAGAACCTCTCAATATAATGAAATTTTAATTTAATTCAATTTATATAATATAAAATGAAAGTTTATATTTTGAATAATCTATAGAAAGAGATATTTTGAAAGATTATTTTTTATAAGAATTATGAAAAAAATATAAATTGAATGTTTGATTGTTTAATTTTTTCCATTACTAATTAATATAATATTTAAAGTAAAACAATGAAATGAAAAATTAAGAAAAAAACCCCTTAATTATTTATGGATATATATATATTTTTTTATAAAATATTGTGTAGAAAGTTTACTCCTTTATTTATATAATAGTTTTCTAAAATATCATTCTAACTTTCGAATTTTAGAAGCCTAATACACATATTACTTTATTTTAGTGAGCTTTGCTAGAATTGGAAGTGATTAATTCACAATATATTGTTAGTGGTAAAATACTTGTTTAAGTCAAAATGCGTAGATAAAGTTCATTAGGCTTGTTCTCTTCACTTCCAACATCACATGATTGGAATGTTTATCAAATGGACTTAAAGACATTTATAAGACAAACCTCTTTTGGCTTCTTCATACTTGTAACTCTTCATTTAATCCACCTCCAAAAGTTTATATAAAGTCAACTAGGATCCACATGTGGGGTATGAGAAAATTGACAAATTTCTTCTTTACATGTGTCATTTAATGATTTATTTATAGAATTTTAATCAAATCATTTTCAAATTGTTTGTAAATTAAAGTATAGGTTGTTTATAGATAAGATTATTGTGTCAAATTAAAAAAATCATATAAATATTAATTATCATAGAATATTTTCAATGTAGAAGAAAAATCAATTATTTTGATAGTGATAATGTGTCTTGACTACCTTCTTTTATTATTAGCAAATAGATATACAATAAGTAGACTATATTGTCTTCTACTTTTGTTACTTCTACAAATATTAACATAATAATTTTCAATTGTTCAAGAGTTGATGAACTGAATGCTCTCATAGAAGGTTTCTTTATATATTTTCTAATGTCTAGTTGAGTAAATTCTTGGGTCCTAGTTGAAGATCAACTACCACTCGATGTTAAATCGATGCCTATAAAATTCATGTTCTAAATTTATTATCACTATGAATTTGGACATTGGTGCACCTATGTTGTGGTCTTGGAATTTTGTGCAACTATGTTGTCATCTTACAATTACTACTATTGTCCATGCTTGTGTAAATGGGAAAAGTTGATTGACCTAATTGTGCTAGGGATCTCAACTAATTCACTTACAATAGACAAGACTAATGAAATGAAATATTTTTGTCATTGAGTTGTGTAGTATCATAAATTGTCTACCTTGACAATTTCACATTATGTTTAGCTCCCCCTTATGTGCTTGCACCTAATTATGCTTATAATTTTCCTATTTTATTATCATTTTCAAAAAATCAAAATGAAATTTGAAATTAAAATTAATTACTTATTTAACAAGTAAAATTTCAAAATAGGCGAATTAGCTAATTTAATTTAGATTTTTAGTTAGATGTCTGAAAGGTTATCATGGCTCGCGCATGGAGGTCCAACAGTTACATCCTTGATAGAGATTAGGCTTTGCATGACAAGGGTTTGCATCCTTAGAACTATGACAATAGAAACACTCATCAGTAGGGGCCCACAAATGCACCACACATGCATGCAAGAAAACATACAAGAGAGGTTAGATATAGGGTTTCAAAACCTAATTGGAAGCCTCTTCAAAAAACCAGGTGCTTGGTGCATGGGAAGCAACCTATCTTTGATCTATATGAGGATGACAGGGGCATAATGCGAGTAGTAGAAGAAAAATGGAGTGCTAGAAAGCCAGAGGATAATTCTTGTTTTTTACAAAGTTTTTACGACAATGTGAAAGAAGATTTTAAGTCTCATGAGAAGGGAAGACATAAAAAACCCTTCTGACACTCTCTTCAATCCAAATATTCAGCCACTTTCTCATCAGAGGGGTAGGGATAAATCTTATGGAAAAGATACAGAGGCAGATCTAAAAGTGACTAGGCACAAGGGTTTTTAGGTTGAACAAGGCAAAGGGGAAAATGCTTGCAAAAAGGGAATAAGGGCTTCAAGATCTGGAAACCCAAAAATTCATAGCTTCAATAGCTAGGTACATCCCCCAATATTTCAAACCCCAATGCCACGAATCAACAACGAGACTCCCCAGTGAAGAATACTGGTCAACAAGGAGCTCCACTCAATCCATAGTCAGTTAGTCATAATCCCACTCAATCAAAAGTTTAATTAAGAAACACTGCCTCTGATTGAGCAAAAGGTTAGAAAGGAGAAAAAATACAAGAAAAAAAGAAGAGATCTAAGAAAAGTGGGTTAGTTAAGCAAACCTGGAAGCATAAGGAGTCCAAGACGAAAGCAGAAACACCTCAATCCCTCACCTCCAGGATGGGATTAAAGTCACTTTCCCTAAGTGCATGCTTCATACACAAATTCAAGATCTCAGGGACAAAGCGATAGTCTATAAGTTTTGGAATTTATCTTTACCCTTACCACAATTAAAAGAACTCATTTATAATGATTGGGAAGGGGTGCAACAATTTTTTTATTTAAGCAGTGATAAGGGTATTTTTGTAGTCATATTTGATAGTAAAGTCACAAAAGAATCTGTCTTCAGAATTAAATCATGGGTTTTTCAAGGGGCAAGGTTAAGCATGCAACCTTGGTCCCCAAATTTTAATCCAGAAAGTGCTATGTTTAAATTTTTCCCCTTTTGATTTCAATTTCCTCAACTTCCTCTTGAATATAGGGAACTCAATCTGATTGAAATTATAGCTAATAGGGTGGGAATTTTTCTCATGCATAATAAGGAATTTTTTAAAAACCCATCAAAGCCTATCAGAACTTGTGTTCTCTTTGATTGGATAAAGGGTTCCCGACAAATGTTCAACTAGTCTCAAAATTTGGAACTTGGCACCAAAAAATTGTTTGTGATACTCCTGAAAATACGTTCCCTAATTGTCATATCATAGGGCATTCACCTACTCAATGCTTAGCCAAATCTTCTTCACAACAAAATCCTCACTTGGTAAATTTTGAAAGTTATCCTAAGCATTACAGTAAGGTTAATAGGTCAAATACTACTTCAAGAGTTTTCACTAATGAGGTTCAAAATCAGTAGGATCAGTCAGTTCATGAGATCACTTCAACACAAAATATTACACTCAAAAGAAAACGAGATCCAGTGGGAGTAGAATTGGGGTTTGTAAAAAACCTCAAGACAAAGAAAAACCCAGTGTATCAAATTAAATTTCCACAGAGTACATAGAACCTAATGCAAATCTTTTCCAGTTTGTCACTCAATCTTTATTCTCCAGAGGAAAAACTAAGCTCAAAATTCTAACTTGATGAAATTGTAAAAAATATGATGTTTTAGGGCACAAAGGATTACCTAGCCTCATGGTCTTTAAATGACAACTTCCAACCAAGCAGTGTGTTTGAGTAGGAGGTGCCTTCTTCTAATGATCAAGATAAATGGCTTGTATTGAGCTCTAATAAGGTTAAGGATGCAGATCTTGAATATTTGGAAAAAAAATGTTGTTCTCCATTGATTCAAATTTGTTTGAGGAAATTTCTATGGAAGAAGATTTTTGGGGAAGCAGTACAAAGACACTTTCCCAGGGAAATCAAAAAGTGTATTAAGCTCAGGAGACTCTATTAGAATCTCAAGAAGATCAAAATTTGTTAGAATCTTCTAGCCAAGTGCCTAAGGAAAAGTTGCTGAGGAACTCTTTGTCAGATCCAAAATGTTTGGTGTCAACAGGATCAAAATGCATCAAAACCATCTCAATAGCTCAATCTCCTTATCAATCCCCTATGAAGAAAACCCCAACGAAAAGAGGTAGGAAATATAACCTTGCAAAGATGTAGGAGAAAATAGAGGCAGGTGTTCAAAAAACCATATTGGAGTCCATGTCAAATAAGTGTCAAAGGAGAGCTTGTTGCTCTCCTCAAGTACAATGAGGATCATTTCTTGGAATGTTAGGGGTATTAACGCCCTTGACAAGCATTCTCGAATCAAGCAACTGATAGAAGGTTGTGGAGCAGACATTGTACTTTTACAAGAAACAAAAACTTTAGCAAATACATTTGAATGTTCAATAAAAAAGTGGGCTAAATGGGAGTCAACGCATTCACTAGCTCAAGGTGTTTCAGGTGGTCTAGTCATTTTGTGGAACCCAAAGTTAGTGAGTGTTAAATCACTCAAAAATGAAAATTGTTGGCAACTTGCAGAAGTTACAAAATTCAATCTTCATTTTTGGCTCATAAATGTCTATGGCCCAACACCAACTCTTGAAAAGAAGAACCTGTGGGACAAGCTTATGAGGAAAATTGGTTTGTTACATAGTGACAAAATGATCCTAGCAGGAGACTTTAATGCAATTACATCTCTTCAAGAAAAGTGTGGAGGAATATGTCCACCTCAAATAGTCATGACAAATTTCAGTCAATTTATATCTTCAAATGCTTTACGGGATATTCAACCACATATAGGTAGTTTTACATGGACTAACAAGAGAAAGGGATTTCTCCATATTGCAGAGAGGTTAGACAGATTTCTGGTTTCTCCGAATTGGTTTCTTTCAGCTTTCATTCTAAACTTTGAGATTCTTCCTTATCTTGGGTCAGATCATTATGCCATTTGATTGTCTATAGCAAACACATCTACCCCAAAAGAAAAATATTCTTTCAAGTTCAAAAGTATGTGGTTTAGGAATCCTCAATTTTTGGATCTCCTGAAGCATTGGTGGGTCAATGACCCATATGTTTAGGGCACCAAAATGTTCCAGTTTCATGGAAAGCTGAATTCTGTGAAGCAACAAATTAGAGTTTGGAATAAACAAGTTTTTAAAAATATATTTGAACAAAAAGATGTGTTTAATGAATTAACAATAGTTCATGAGAATATAATTCAAAATGGTTTAGATGCTGGTTTATATGAAAAATAGAAAAATATGCAAGAGGAATGGGAAGAATTATGTGCAAGAGAAGAAGCATATTGGAGACAAAATTCCAGGGAATTATGGCTAAGAGAAGGAGATTGGAATACAATTTTTTTCATGCTTCTGCCCAGATAAAAAAAGAAACAAAGTCAATTCATTCAATTTAGGAGATTTCTTCAGGTAATTGGCTAACCAAGGAGGAAGATATTAATAAAGAAGGTGTGAAATTTTTCTTAGAGCTCCTTTCTGCTCCTTACACCATAGATGCTACCAGAATAAATTATCATCACAAGTTGTTAAACACAATTCCACAACTTATCAGCTCTGAAGATAATGAGAGGCTCTTAAAGCCTTTCACATTGGAGGAGCTCAAATTAGCAGTATTCTCTCTCCCTCCTGACAAGGCTCCTAGCCCAGATGGGTTCACAACCTTATTCTTTTAGAAATGTTGGGATTTCTTATGTTTTGAGCTCCTATGGGTATTTGAGGATTCTAGAAGAACAAGCTTCATGTTCAGGCAATTTAATGTAACTAATATTGCAATTTTTCCAAAAGTCAAAGAGCCTAAAACATTTGTTGACTTTAGGCTCATCTCTTTATGCAATACAATATATACAATATTCACAAAAGATATTTACATGAGACTATAGTCGATTATCCCAAGGATCATATCACAAGAGCAAGGTGGGTTTGTCCCAGGGAGGTAAACGTATGAAGGTGTAATCATTGCACATGAAGTTCTCCACATAGTCTCAACGTTGAAGTTGCCATCTTTCATAGTTAAACTAGACATGATGAAAGCCTATGAAAAGGTTGATTGGCAGTTTCTCAATAAGGTTCTTTAATTTTTTTTCTTTTGTTCTCATTGGTGTAGATGGATAATGTCTTGCCTTTCTAGAGCTAAGTTCTTGGTAATTATAAATGGTAATCCCACAGGCTTTTTTAGTGCTTCTCAAGGGGTCAGACAAGGTGATCCTCTCTCTCCATTTCTATTTATTATTATGCTAGAAGCTTTAAGTCATTTCATCCTCTTGAAACATAATGAATGCTTATGGAAGGGTCTATAGATAGAAAATTCAAACATTTTGTTTACACATTCCCTTTTTGCTGATGATACCCTTCTTTTCAATAAATATTCATTATTGAAAGCTAAGTAGCTCAAAGAGGTCTTGAAAAATATTCATCAGTATCAGGGAAAAAAGTAAATCTAGCTAAGTCCAAGATTTATATTCTAAACACTCTAGAAGATCTTAAGAAGAAAATAGTCAACACCCTTGGTTTCCAAGAAGCAGATCTGCCCTATACCTATTTAGGGATCCCTTTTTTCAAAGGCTCTAATAGAGTGCATTATTGGGACAAGGTACTTAATAGACTTAAGGCAAGAATTATAATATGGAAAGTTAGATGGTTATCACTGTCAGGCATAATCCTTTTAATTAAATCAGTGTTATCATCCATCCCTAACTATTTCCTTGCTATTCTCAAAGCCCCTGCATCGGTAATCTTGGAAATAGAAAAAATAATAAGATCATTTCTTTGGAAAGGTAATATAGATGAGCATAAAAAGGTTCATTTTCTATCCATAGAGAACCTAGAAAGAGGAAAGAAACAAGGGGGGGATGGAATCCAAAATCTTACATGGAGAAACAAAGCTTTTGGAGCTAAGCTAGCATGGAAAATATACACTAACCTGGATGCAAAATGGACCAAAATATTGCAGTCTAAGTATTTAGATAATGATGCTCCTACAAGAATCTTAATAATGGTAGACCCCCTAAAGGGTTCCGCCATATGGAATTTCATTTTGAAAGTAGGGATCTTATAACAAAGTATGCATCTTGGGAAGTGAATAATGGGAAGAGTGTTAAGTTTTGGGATGACTCATGGAACAAAAAGCCACCATTGACAGGAAATTAGGAACTAAATGAGGTAATAATTATTCTTCCTGAAGATTGGGGAGAAAATATGTTAGATTATGCACATTCCACAGGATCTATAAATGGGAAGGTAGTGTGGAAAAAGCCTTCAGATAACATCTTGTCCCCACAACAGTTGGATTTATTCACTAGTGTCATGAAAGAAAGAATAGTATATTTATCTGCAAAGCCAAACCAAATCATATGGGAAACTTCAAAAGCAGCATTCTACTCTGTGAAAGAAGGATACTCAGTTCTAATCCAATCCAACCATGCTTCAAAACTGCATCATGCCTTTGTCTTCTATTGGAACAATAAAGTTCTTCCAAAAGCAGGTAGTTTTGCATGGCTTTCCATTCAGAAAAGGATTTTAACTAGTGTCCGTTTGGTTAAGTTAAGAATTGTAGATCCTTTCAAATGTCCCTTATGTGAAGAAGAATTTGAAATAGCTGATCATCTGCTCCTCCAGTGCAATTTTGCATACCAATGTTGGAGTTTTGTTAAAATACGACTTGAAATCAATATTCGTCTACCAAATACACTTTGGGATCTCTTCCAAAGTTGGCTGCTTCTATATCAATCCTCATTTTTTGCTTTTATTTGGTACATTGTCCCAGCGATTGTAATTTGGAACATATGGTGGGAAAGGAACATGAGGATATTTAGGAAAACAAAATCTCCACTAGAGATAGCATTGTTGAAAATTGAAAAGGCGATATCAGAAGGGGTTAATACATGTGTTCAAAAAGAGAAGCTAATAAATTATTTGTTTACAAGCTAGAAAAATTATATCTTAAAGAATTGGAAGAGTATTAAGTTACCATTTGATGGTAGTTTGTGCATAACTGATTCAAATAAAGTTGACAGTAATACAGTTAAATGGAATCCTCCTCAAGAGGGTTTTGCAAAATTAAATTTTGATGGGGCATCTAAGGCAGAGTCAGGCAAGTCAAGGGCTGGTATATATCTTAGAAATTCTTCAGGAAATCTATTAGCAGTGTCTTCATTTAGTTTAAATCAAGCAACAAACAATTGCACAAAATCACAAGCTTTACTTGTGGGTTTGGAGCTGGCATTGGAGTTGAAGGATGCAAATCTTCATATAGAGGGAGACTCTATTATAATTATAAACACATGTAGGAAAAGAAAGATCTATAGTTGGAACCTTAGTTATATTCTTCAGAAAGTCTGGTCTCTGTTAGATAAATTTCATGCCACCGTTATCTCGCATACCTACAGAGAGGGGAATAAAGTAGTAGAATTCCTTGCAAATTTAGGGTGTATGGACAAGGAGATTAATATTTTTTATGATTTAAGTCAATTGTCTAATTTCCCTCATTTGATTTGATTAATTGATCAAGAGGAAAAAGGGGTCAATTAAGTTAAAGCCTCAACTTTGCAAGTTGCTAGTTTCCATGAGGATTTAAAGTAAAAAGGCCTTTGTACAAAGATTACGCCCAAAATCTGTGGTAAAGTATTGTCATGCTCTTGTTTATCTGTGCTCAAGTGCTCAAAATGTCATCATTTTACCTTTTTAAGTTGGTTAAGGACTCAAAGAGGTATAATCATACATTTTGGATATTTGGTTGATGGACATTTGTCCATCCCTTGTTATATGCCAGGGCACTCACATAGAGTTTTAGGAAAAATATTTTATGCAACCTTCAGAATAAGATTTCACACGAGCTGGTTGATTCCTCCATAAATATCAATCACCAAATAAACTAGGAAAAATAAGGTTCAGTTTAGGTTGCTAAATTTGAAAAGATCATATAATGATTAATCTTTCTTGTTTAAAGTGCCGACACACTCTTTATTATTGATATCAAACATAGTTCATATGATTACTAGATGGTAAGAAGGCCAAAAAATTGACACGTCCGATGGTTTGCAGGAAAGCATGTAATAGTTAATTAATTCCTTTAGCAGAAGTGGGGTTTACACGAGTGGGGTAGAGGCGAGAGTCTTGTCGATTCTCAATTGTTGCATTGTTTTCAATGTATTTATCTAGGGAAAAAATACGTTATAATAGCTAGTTTACAAGTCATTTGAAACAACATATTCCATCTGCAAAGAGTATTTGAAGAGTTCCATCAGTTAGTGCCTGCAGGTGTTTGGAATAGCCAACATGATGAATCGTCCATGGAATTTGAGAGTGAATTTCCCAATTAAACAAAGGGAAAGACCCTTTGAAGGATATCTTTCGCATGGTGACCTCGTGTAGATTTTTTGGGTCGAATGCCCTAGAGTGGATGATGAAATCAAAGTGGTATTGGGGGTGGAAGTTATGTGCCCTAGAGCTCACCGTTTTCTCTTCCCATCTCAGGTATTATCAATCTTCTGATCAAATGCAATGGATTTTTTTCAATCCCTTGTAGAATTGGAAGCAATTGTCAGTAAATTTGTAAAGCCTCAGTTTTTGGACAATGATGCATTGTTGCAAGTAGTGCAAGGTTATAATTTCTTCTTAGAGGATAGGTTTGTTGGGGGACTATTTCCAAGGGACTATCTTACTAACCACGAGGGCTATAATGAAATCTTTGAAGCAACAAGATTAGCTCTGCAATTGAAGAATGATAGTGTTATTTTCAAAGCTTTAAGGAGAAATCATAAGAGGATATGTGACACTATGGCCCTTGACATAAAATAAAAGTATTATTCACTGTCGTTCCTGTGTGAGCATGTACCCCATCCACCCACAAATCTGCCATTGAGGGTATTGCCTACATAAATTGCACTAGCAGTGCCAGTTAGTAACAGGGAAAAAACAAAAGGTCTTGCTGCATCTTCAGCCATTGGAGGACTCCATCTTCAGCCATTGGAGGACTCCAAGGGTTTTCTGCAAGGGCTCAGCTTCGCCATATAGTGAAGGAAGAGAAAGAACTAATGGTGGGTTTTGATTTCTTTGCTAATGACATGGGATTGCAAGGTATTCCAGAGGGTCAGGATGAAAATTCAGTTTAGGGTGGCGACCAAATGGAAGAATGAATGAAAGTGTTGACATGGAAATTTTGTTTATGCAGTATTTGTCCATCGTAGTTGTTAGAATCTACTTGGGGCCAGTTTTTTGTGTGTTATTTAAATCTGGGCATCATTTTGTTATTCATGTATTTGGTCAATTTTTAATCTTTGAGCTAGGTTATTAGTTTAAGTTGTAATGGGATGTCGGGTTTTGATTGAACTTTTACTGGATCATTTGCTTGAACTGTATCTTTTGGGGCTATAACCAAAGGTTTTCTCCCTGCCTCTTTCCTGCCGACATGCCCCCCTGAGCTAGGATTTTGTAATATTTTATTTATATATTAATAATATTATAGTGGTCTACCACTTTTATTTAAAAAAAAAAATTCAAAATAGGCCTGGTCTAGGGTACCATTGCCCTTGACCAACCTATTTTGGCCCAAATTTTAATATTTTATTATTGGCATTTTTTTATGTTTGCAAATTCAAATTTATTTGTCAAATTTTTACAATTAATTTTGCAGTAAATGAAGAAATAGATATAAATACATGTCTTTTTCACCATTTGAAAACCTAGGGAATTTGAATTCCAATTGTACATCCTAAAAAGTAGTCAAGAGCAGAATAAGTACTAACACTTGCAAGACTTCCTATCAACAAGTAAAATCTTTCTTGCATGAGATGTGCATCATGACTTCAATCCATCAAGGAGATCATATCTAAGTGGTAAGTTGCAACAATTGTCATTTATCACTTTTCTTTATCCATTTGCCTCTCCCGACCTAGGGTAAGCACTCTTTACATCATCATTTCCATTGTGGAAGTGGAAACACCAAAACAAAGTTTGACTTAGGCAAGCCCCTATATGGCACAACCCTCTTCTCCTCTCTCTTGTGTTGCAAGTGGTAGATATGAAGTGGATTTGGGAGAAGATTGAAGACCTAATAACAAGATCAAGTGTTTAAGCTTCTTATTTCAACAAATTAGGGAAAGAAGAATTATTCATCAACAAATGAAGTTTTGAAGCTAAGTCTAATAGGTAAGAAGCTACATACGTTAAGCCACCTCTACTTGTTTAAATATTTAAAAAAGTAACATCTGCTAGTATAAGGTTCCATCACCCTTGATCGAGCAATTTTAACCCTAATTTGCATCCCACGTTCTTCTATCTCTACATTCTATTGTTTTGTTATTAGTTTCTATGTTTTAGTTTTGTATTTTTCTATATTCACATTGATTTTTTGTATATTCATAGTTAGCCCTGTTCACTTTCAAATCACACACATCACATCTAATATCAAATCAATCAACCCCCACAAAAAGAGGGATCAAAACCTTGATCAACCATTTTGGCTCTTCCATTGAGGATAGTAGCCAAGTGGTCTTATGTGAACAATTTTGGTTCATCTCCAATATAATGTTGGGAAAGGTGTGATTCAGACCCTAGACCCCTTTTCTCACATATCAATTTGTGATAGAGAATAATGATTTTCAACTTATCCTTATCTAAAATATTTTCCTAATCAAACTATGCATCCAAGAAAGATTTAGAGTTAGGAAATAAAAATGAAGAATATATTGGAGTCACAAAAGTAGGATGTAAAATCCAATTATAGAATAGTAAATAAGTGATAAGGAACTTGGAAAATGAGTTCAAAATCTTATTGGTGTGGATTTTTTTGGGCCCAATTTTCATATTATATGCACATTGTAGTTCAAGGTGTGCATTGCCATCCCAAGATAGTAGAAAAATAAAGTTGTATTCTATAAATTAATATTTTTTCAAAACAAGAGATGAGAACACATAATATAATAACTTGGTAGGGTACAAAGGAATAGAAAATTAATCATCTAAAATAACTATGTTAAATAAAATATTGGAATGATAAGGAAGGAGAAGAAGAGATAACGAACCTCCATGCAATCAACAAGATATAAGTACCTATTTTGGAACAAAGAAAATTATTGGAATTTCTTGGGAGCTTGCCACAAATGATCAAGCCCATAATTTATACTTTTAGCTTCCACAAATAGTCAATCAAATGAGGAAAATGGATTTTTATGTGTGCATTTAACCTACTTGCATATAGGTCTAAGAGAAAAAATATGTGATAAATCTATAAGAATAAAAATTTAGGTTTACAAAGGATTAATTCCCTAGAAGGTGGGTAGATTAAAAAAATGGGAGATAAAGACACAAGATGTCAAAAATGGGAGTGGAAAAATAATAACAATGAGAATAATAACAAAGTAAAAATTGATAGAGAAATAAATAATAAGAAAGACACAATGAAATCCTACAACATTGCTTAATCAAGGAGAATGAAAGGTGAAATTATTGTAACCAAAGTTCCTCAACTGTATGTGCTTACAAGACAAGCCACAAAATGATAACACTTAAAGAATACCAATGTACAAACTCACAACAAATCAGATTTTTACAAGATTTTTTCTCACTATTGTTGGAAGAAGATAGTGCTATAAAGATTCTCTTAAATTTAATTTATTTTACATGAGAGTGAGTGAGAAAAAAATGTTGGAAGGAAGGTGAAGGGGCATTCAATAGAAAGTAGTTATTGAGATTTATCCAATTGATCCAAATAGTCAATTGAACCTACATGTTTGGAAGTTGCAAGGTGGAAATTTTGGAAAGGAATAGTTGCCATACAATAGTGCTATTAAAGGATGAAATTGCACCTACATAGAGTTTTATGTGCTTGTGGTGTTGTCCTAGTACAACAAGGCCATGAATGATATAGAATAAAAATTGATATCATACACACAAATAACATATACAAATATTTATGGAAGGATTGAACATAAAGGACACCATACTCATTTTGGCACCAAGAAAGGAGATAGAAGCTAAAATAGGGCTAAGTGGGCCTAAACATCATGCTACAAGGATGAATGCTAAAAATGAGACCAAATTGTAATGTCGACGTGTAGGGTATGCAATTTTCCACCTTATAGTTTGATATAATCTACAATCATGCCCAACATTTCTTCTATATTCTTATTTTTCTTATTAGATATATGTTTTAAATAATTTTGGACCACACCTCCCTTCTTAGAAAGGATTTTTGTCCCACATAATCTTAATAAGAAAATAGAAGATGAATGAGTCATCGTACTCTCTCATTAGAGTACCACATGGTTTGGATTACCTTCTAATCCTTGAGTCTAATTTTCCAAGATTCTTATTTCCCTTATTTTATTTTCTAGTACCACATCCTTATGGAGTATGGTTATTCCTCCAACACATAAATATTTGATGCATGAGAAATATTGCATCACTAAAAAAATGTTTAATTTTGTGTTGATTCTATTTTAATAATGTTTTTTTGAATAATATTACAATTTAAGCCAAACAAATTTACTAAATAAATTGGCTTAATTATTGTGAAAATTGTGTAGTGGAAGGTGGTGAAGAGTACGATTTCTAAATTAGAAATTTAGGAGGGAAAATCATGGTGTGGATTTTTGGGAGTTGCAACTTGTGACACCTCATTAATATTCCTAAAATGTAGCAGTGGAGAATCTGGGCACCCATATTGAGTCATTGTCTTTTTCTAATTTGGGTTTGTATTTTTTAGGAGTGGGAATCCAAGTTGTCACCTAAACTTGGAAATTTCCAGTAAGTGGATTCAAAGATGTTTTTTGAGAATTTAATATTTTATTTTAATATATTTAAGATGATTTTTCCATGTTGGACTTGGTAGATGGGAGTGACAAAAAAATGAGGCTACATGGTTGATTTGTTGAAGGGAGAAACTTGACAATTTTGGGAGATTGCCATTTTCCAGATTTTTGGGAAGGAAAGGGGGAGGAAGCATCTTCTTGGAGAGGAGATGGGAAGTGTTTTGTTGCAGGTTTAATGGTGTGTAGTCGCATCAAACTGATGATAATTTCCATAGTTGAAGAGCATCAAAGTGGATTTTTGAAGAATGCAAATTGAAGAGCTTGTTTGTAGGGAGGAGAATTTGCAGCTTGTTTTTGATGTTGTTTGTTGTCATATTGCAGATTTAAGTCTGTTATATAATGGTTTTTCATCAGCCTATATGGATGCAAGACATATGTAATCTAATTTCAATGAAGTTGTGAAATATTGATGCATATTTGAATAGTGAAGCTTAAGATTGTTGCAACAAATTTTTGTGTTTATTTCAATCATATTATGGGTTCTTGAATGTTGTTGTGAATTTATTTTGAAAGTGTTTGGATGATACTTCATCAATATTTAAGAGATTTTAACATTTTTTCATCATATTCATCTAGAATATAAGGTTCATAAAGATACAAATACTCATAATTTAACTTTAAATGTATTTTCATGAAAGGGGGGAACTTAAGGTTGAATTTATTTTTATATATGGGCCTAAAAAATTATGAATGGTCCATAGATCAATGCCTTAATTTTATTTTCTTGTCCTTGAATCCTTTTATTACCCAAATAAATCTAAAAAAATTCTCCCAATTTGATTTTCTACTCCTTCCTATGCTAACAATTCCATTCTCTATAAATTTATTGTGTTCTTTTTAAATGTTCTTTTACTTTGAGTTGGATTTTCCTAATTCTCTCAAAAAAAATAGATGCTTTAGTTACCTCACTATCTTAAGCTACTTGAAGAATTCAATGATCTATTATATGAGTTCTAAATGTATGTAAGATATTCATCCCATATTCTGGGACTTACTAATGTGACCCTAATGAGTCCAATGTCTTGTTGACTACCTATGTTTAGCCATTTATTTATGAGTGAAAGGTTGCACTTTTCTTAGTTTGGCATACATCATACTTAATAGTGTAGGACAAAACATACCAAAAATATATGTATCCCTACAAAATAATAGACTTAGGTAGCCCAAAATGTACCCATACCTTGTTAAAGAGTAATTCAACTACTACTTTCCCTATGATAGTGTTTTTACAATCCCTTAGAATATAAATTTTGTCATACCTATCAACTGCCAAAAATTCTAGTAATCAATCCCATCTCTAATAATAGGTAAACCCCCTATAAAATCCATGAAAACCCTTTCCCATGGTCTTGTGGAAATAGGAAAAGGCATAAAAATTCCTCATTTTCTTGTCCTAGATTTTCTAGTACAGTTCACAAGTTACAATTTCTAACAAATATTGCTACATCCTTTTACATTTTGGAATAATACACATGTCTTTACAAACAAGCCACTCTTTTTCTATGTATAAATGACCCACTACTTTAGAGGTATGTGTTTCTCTCATCAATAAAAATCGTCGTTCTTTTGCAAGCATAATTTTCCTACCTTGTATAGTGAATCATCTTGAAATAAAAATATTCTTCACTTTTTTTATAATTCCATACAATATAAGTTCCTTATATTTTACACAAAAATATCTATCATGTTCATATTATTCCTTTATGAAGGGTTCCAAGTGAGTTACTATAGCCATTGCTAAATTGGCAGTCTAGCTAACCTATCCACCATAATATTGTTAGTCCTTTTTGATAGGTATAGATAATGGTTTAGTTTTCGTTGTTTTTATACCTATTTTAAGATACTCTTAAACATATTCTCTAGACAATGTTCCTACATTATGCTATCCTTTTATATCGATTATGCAGACTTGAACCTTAATTATGATGATGAAATTATGCTTATAATATATTAGTATTATATGGTTTATATGAATGAATGTATGAAACGTTGATGGAATGCTATGAATTAATTGTGATAGTTATCCTCGTGTACATGTTTTGTGGAATTAACTTGTTTGCAGCTCAAAAGGAACCATAAAACAATAGTTGCAAGGTGAACCTGTAGCAAAAGGGATGCCTAGACACTGAAGCAGGGGAAGCTCCAGGTTAAGCTGAATGTGGTGATCATTGATCAAAGTCTCTTAATGAAGATTGGATGTGCATTATTATGACCAGTTTAATAAACACTAAAGATGAGGTTTCCTTCACTGATGGAATTTTGACAAGTGGTTGTCTATTTACATACAGTTCTATTTTGATAAAGTTCTAGTTCTAATAGGATTTCTCCTTCCTTTTCAGTTATAGATTGAATAATTCAAATCTTAATTCCGCGCTCTATTATCTGGGAGTGGAGTTAATGGTTTTAGTTAGTTGTTGCTTTCAATAATGATTCCCTTAGCTTGTATATAGCAGTTGTTTGAATATGTAGGATATTTAGTTGGCTTTTATTAGTTTCATGTTACCAATTACTTTCAGTTTCAAGACATGAAAAATATTCCAAATGATTGAGTCCAATTTGTGGAAAGATCTTTTGTAATCTTTTACAATATGAAATGAATGGAGTTAATCTTATGGGATGCATAAAATCTATTAGTTAGATTGTGTTTAGTTAAGTGGGAACAATTACTTGAGCAAGCCACTCAAGGTATTTTTCTTCACTTCATCTTTTAGTTATTTATTTTTGCTAATAGTTGTTAGTAGTTTATTGTTGATCATGAATCATATGCAAGTTAATTGGAATTTCATTTCTTGATTATTATGAATGAATTTTTGTGAATATGCATGTAATGACTATTAGTAGCACTCTAGAGGATAGATTAGTTGAGTCATTAGTTTTTATTAAGTTTCAGTTGACACAATATCATTTTATTAGTAGCAGTTTAGTTATAGTATTTACTGTAGGTACTTGTAGCAACTAGTTCTAATTTATGCTTTTATTGTTTTACAGTTTTGTGAGTTTCAAACAAGTAGAATAACTTAGGTAGGGTAGCTTAAGTAGTTTAAAGTCCATGAAGGCATATACAATGCTACAACATCATAAGCTTACAAGCTGTAGGTTGATAATTTAATGTAGTCTTAAGCAATGTGAAGTAGACTGTTCAACAAGTTAAACCTATGAATTGAGTAGATTCTACCAAGTTTACAGTACATTAGCTTAGAATCTACATTTTTGGCACCATTTTTGGGGATGGTGCTATCTTCATAGACTAGTTTTTACACTTTTCATAGTTAATTTCTCTTTTCAAGCATTAGGATTATTAGATGCCATCTTTTTCAACACCAAGATATACTAACATTGTGCAGGACCACTGAATTTAAAGTCACATTTCATGTATGTAGAGGCAGAGAGATTCCTTGGGTAGGTTCCTTCCCTCCACACACCAAGAAGTTATTACAAAAATTGGTGACCATAGTATGTGAAGTGAAGGTACCACTAAAGAAGACATTTCCTTCTCACCAACCTCTAACACACATACAAAAGGAACATACCACACCATGGGTGATGCAATAGATGATGATGATGGCTGGCCAACATTTGAGTTTCCTATCACTAACTAGCAAAGGGCTACAATGCTGAAGAACATTCCTCCTTTGGCTTTGCCGAGTTTCTATGGGTTAATGACCGAGGACCCAGATACATTCCTCTTTGAATTTGATGTCTTATGTAGAAGTTATGACTATTCTTTTGATGCACATAGGTTATTAAAGCTTTTTCATACTACTCTCAAAGATGTAACTTTGAGATGGTTCATGGGATTAGGTAAAGATGTTCCTGATTGGGACATCATTAAGGCACTATTTTTGGAGAAGTATCAAGACTATTGTAGAGGACCTGACATGCGGAAAGATGATATGTTCTGAATGACACAAAATGATGATGAGCCTTCAGAGGATTATGTTGAAATATTTTAGTTTTCTCTAAAGAAAAACCCTCAAAACAAGTTGTTAGAAGAGTCTCTCAAGTTAGTCTTTTTGAGGGGAGTTAATGAAGACTACATGGATGCCTTCAACCTCATTAGCCAGGGAGATATTTCTCTACTATCATTTTTAGACATTTGTAAGGCTTGTAGGAATTATTCCAGGACCTTTACAAAATGGCCAAGAGGAGATAAAACATTAGTTATTGGTAAATCATCTACAAGGGTTTCAAAAATAGAGCTAAGCAATTTGTTATCCAACATGAAGGAGGATATCATCATTCATTTGGAAACTCAACTGGATACTCTTCACATTAAGAAAAATTAGGAGGAAGCTAAAGCTATTCTCACTAAATATTGTCCAAGCTGCAGGAAAATAAAATAAAATTGTAAATTCAAAAGAGTGGCCAGTATCTAGTAGGATAAAGTTGAGAAGCCTAATTTTTAACCAATTGAAGGAGATGATGGATAACTCTTTTATATAGCACAAAGGAGGCCATGGTAACAAATACAAGGTATTCCACAAGACCCCCTTAGCTTTAATTCATACTTTCCTATTGGGAATAAATTTTTTTTTGCTTGGAACTCTTAGCCCTAGAAAATAGACCAAAACCAATGGTAGAACCCTCAATAGTAGCCACAAGCTCAGTCAAATTGGAACCAATAGCCAAATCCTTTGACACAACAAAATTTTTAGGGTTCCAATTATAATCCACAATTGACAACCCAAAAAAATCAGTGGTAGCCTTAGTGGTAGAAAGGTTAGCAATGACAAAAAAAAATTGAACTATCAGTAGCCTATGCTCTCTCCTCCATAACAACAACAAGCTCTAATGCCTCCATCAAATCCTGCATCCCAACCACCCAAGAAACAACAAATACCTTTCCAACCTACACCTAACCATAACATTAAGCTTTTTCATTAGGCTTATACTAATGAAGCTACACAATACCCCACTTATGGGGTAGAGGTGAGTGATTTCCACCTTAGATTAGGAAAACAATTTGTTGGACCTTTATCTTCCCAAATTACAAAAATGGAAGATGAGGAACCTGTAGTTGAGGCTTTTGATAAACCTTCTTTGGAACATGAGCCAAATTAGGTACACCAAACTACTTGAAATCCCAAGCCACCTTTTCCTAAATGCCTAGCTATGCAAAAACATCACACACAGGCTAAGATAGACCTTTTACGACAATTGAAAGATGTGAGCATCAAAATCCCACTTATCCAAGATATCCAAGGCATCCCTATCTATACCAAAACTATAAGGGATCTATGTCTTAAGAAACTGGGAAGGAAAAGGAAAGATCCATAGACATTTCATGTCTTGGGAAATCTTACAGATATCATGTTAGGGAACATCACAGTCCCTAAGTGTACAAATCTTGGTAGTCTAGTTGTGGACGTTAAGATTAATGGAATCCTCATTAAGAATAATTTGATAGAATTGGGGGCAACTATAAATGTCATGACAAAAGAAACAATGCAGTTTCTTTAGTTAGGCAACTTCAATCCCACACAAATTATTTTGCAGCTAGCTAATAGGTCTATGGTCAAGCCTAAGAGAATTATTGAAGACCTAGTCATTGCATTAGATTCTTGGGAATAACTTGTGGACTTCATAGTACTGCAACCCAAAGTCAATATTGCGGGTTACCCACTCATCCTAGGTAGGCATTGGTTGGAAACAACCGATGCATTTATAGGCTGCAGGTCTAGTGAAATGATAATATCCAATGGGAAAATTACAAAGAACTTGGTTCTTTATCCACCGACCTAACCATATGCAGACCTTGAGCACACCATTTTTCCCAATTTGGGTGAAGAGGAGGAAGATAACTATTCTTTGTAGACATTGATGACTATAGAGCACAACCCCTTATTGGATGACTAGGATGAAGATGAGATCATTTATCACCTAATCCAAAATGACTATGGCAGGATTCCACAACAATAGGACTACCTCATATGCCTACAAGACCCCTTGCAAAGTATTATACCTACTGATTCTACATAAGAGATATCACAACTATTTCATTCATTACTACCTCAATAATGTTTATCCATCATACCAAGCCTTGATCTCTCATCAGTTCAAGAGTCATCAAAGGAATTGGAAATCATGCCAGGAAGAAAGTTGAATATTAATAATGCCTTGACAGAGGAACGACAAAATTCTTTACAATCAGTGCTATAGGAACACTCAGCTGTATATGCATGGGATTACCATGATATGAAGGGAATAGATCCCAATTTATGCATGCACAAGATTTACATTAATGATGGTTATAAACCCATTCAATAACCATAGTGGCAAATGAATCTTACTCTTAGGGAGATAGTGAAAGCTGAGCTACAAAAGCTCCTTGATGTAGGTTTTATCTATCCAATCTTAGATAGTGAATGGGTCTCACCTTTGGTAGTTGTTCCCAAGAAAGGTGAAAAATGGAGAGTCTGTGTAGAATATAGGGAATTAAATACAACCAATAGGAAAGATCATTTTCCTCTACCCTTCATTGATCAGGTACTTGACTCACTAGTTGGGAAGAAGTACTTCTCTTTTCTTGATGGTTTCAGTGGTTATAACCAGATTAAAATTACTCCAAAGGACTAAGACAAGAATAAATTTACATGTCATTGGTGCACTCATGCTTACTCTATTCCGCCCTTTGGCTTATGCAATGCTCTAACTACCTTTCAAAGAGGAGTACTAAACATATTTTTTGATTAGGAACATGATTGCATGGAGATATACATGGATGACTTCACCACTTATGGTGACAATTATGAGGAAGCTCTCAGTAACATGAAAAAAGTGTTAAAAAGGTTTAAAGAACACAACTTGTCACCCAACAATGAGAAGTGTTTCATGATGATGAAACAAGGAATAGTATTAGGACACTTTATATCCAATACAGGAATTCAAGTTGATCCACACAAAATAGAGACAATATCTACATTACCTGTTCCTTAGAAACAAAGAGATATCAAGAGATTCTTTGGTCATGTAGGCTACTACAAGTGGTTTATCAAATATTTTAGTAAGATTGGTAAACCTTTATTTGTTTTCCTGAGTAAGGACATTGAGTTTGAATGGGCCTATGAGTGTCAACACTCCTTTGAAGAAATAAAGAAAGATATGACTCAAGCCGCAGTGTTGAGAGGGGCCAATTGGACTCTCCCATTTCAAATACATGCAGATGCTTCAGATTTTTCCATTGGACTAGTCTTGGGTTAAAAGGATTGAAACAAGGAGTATGCGATTTATTATATCAGAAAGAATCTTCAAGGGGCAGAATTAAACTATACTGTAATAGAAAAAGAGATGCTTGCTATAGTTTATGCTATTAATAAATTCAAACACTATGTTACTGACTATCCAATCTTTTTACATATAGATCAAACAACACTTAGGTATTTGATGAACAAGTCAGTAGTTAGAGGTAGATTGGTTAGATGGCTACTTCTCTTACAAAAATTTGACATTACCATTGTAGAGAAACCTGGTAAAGAAAATTTGGTGGAAAATTTTCTATCAAGACTGCCAACATAATCAATTGAAGGAGTGGCGGATGATTCATTTCCTGATGAACACTTATTTTATTTGCAAGTATAAATGCCCTAGTATGCAGATATTGCTAATTATTTGGTCACATGGTAGATTCCACCATATTTCTCACCAAGAGAGAAAAGATAGTTGGTTCACAAATATTTTCCTTACTCATGGATATCTAGTTATCTATTTTATACAGGGCCTGATAACATCATGAGAAGACATGCATAAAGGAGGATGAGATTTTTGATATCATGAAAGCATTTCATGATGAACCATGTGGAGGTCATTTTGCAACAAAGAGAACAACTTTTAATATCCTCACAATGGCTATTATTGGCCTACTTTACATATAGATGTTGTTAAATACACCAAGAGTTGTGATAGGTGTCAAAGGATGGGAAGGCCAACAAAGAGTGATAAGATGCCCTTACAACCTTAGTTGACATTGGAACCTTTTGAAAAATGGGGTTTATACTTCTGTTATCAATAGTTTTGCACCCTGCTGAATGCAGTATTCAACAAACTACTGAAACATGGAAACCTTCTTCAGATGTGGGTGATCTGAACGAAGAAGGAATCTATGTTTCAGTAGTTTGCTGAATACTGCATTCAGCAGGGTGCAAAACTATTGATAATAGTTTTTGGCACGCCCGGTGGGACTCTGAAAATCAATTTCAGAGAAGTTTTAATCCTTTAAGGTTGCTGTTTGGTGTATGCAACAAGTTATTCAGCCTTTTGGAGGTCCTTTTCAATATACCTGGCGACTCCTTTCTCTGATTTTCAAGTAGATCTAGTGTGAACAATGCACAAAAGAACACATACTGAAGGGTCGGGTGTTCCCTTCAGAATTATCAACCTTTGGAGGCATAGTCATCAAACACCATGGCGACTCCAAGAAGCCTTTTCTGGTTTCAAAATGATCAAGTGCTAGTGTGCTGCTAAGTTTTTAAGTTTTTGCTCATTTTTAGGCTTTAGATGAACAAGCATGCCAAGGATTCATGATAATATGTCATACCATCTGCCGTATCATGAAGGCCCAACATATCCATATTCGTATCAACCATATCAGTGTAATCATGCTGCTAGTTTTAGTTCCATGACTTTTCAAAACTAGCATGCACAGTATAGTTGCCACCCACCCACCCCTGCTCATTATTCATCTCAGCCCTCCTATGTTAAAAATCAGTCCCAAGAGATCGAAGACTTGAGTTTCAGAGAAATAAGGCTGAACTATGAAAGGAAAACGAGTCAAATAGATTAGCAGGAGGAGATGGCGAGTATAAAAAAGCATGCTGCTTGATTACATGAATCAGCTTGTGGAGATCAAGAAGCAGTATGAGTATAATCAACAACAGAAGGAGTTGGCTTATCAGGCCTATCTTCGTGAGCAGGATTTAGAGGCCCAAAGAATACAGTTTGAGGAGGATTTGGAGAGAGAGGCAGTTGTGCAAACCAAACTACTGTTTGCTTAGTTTCAAATGTATGAAGCCCAAACAAATCCTTCCATTTCAGTGCATCCTATTCAAGAAGAGGCTCATGAGTTTAAAATTCCAAGTTTTATGAAAGATGAACATCCTAATCCTCTTAAAATCAAGATTCCTAGCTTTAGGGAATTTTTACCTTTGCAAGAACCTAGGTTAGAACATACCAAACCAGTTATGCTTCAAAATGAGCCAATTGTAAAGCCTTTTCCTCACCAAGAGACTAGTTTTGAATGCAAACAGACTCCTCAGAAAATCAAAATCCCAAGTTTTCAAATTTCTGATTTTTCCGTGGAGCCTGTTGGCATTCGAGACCAGTACATAAGGAAACAACCCCTTTTCCAGCAAGAAACTACAAAGATCCCACAAGTTTCCCAGCCAAATAATTCTGATTGTCCCATCTCTATTGAAGATAGACCTATTGACTCAGGGAATGATTCATCATTCGCCATGGAGGAAGCTGGAAGAGTGAATTTATTGCATATAGCTATGGAGGAATATCGCTTGCAGCAACAAAAGATTGAATGAGAAGAACCTTGTTTTGTGGAGGATGATGGAAGGTTGTTAGAGGAACAATTGTTGCATCATACAGAGCAAGTGGTTGCTGCCGATTGTACTCCTTTCTTGGTTGAACCTAAGAGTGCAGAATGTGCAGAGCAAGTGGGTTCATTGGAATAGCAGAAGATCGATGATTATTTTGAAGTATCCAATTGGTACAGCAATAAAGAAGACCCAAAATTCCAAGAGTAGTTGCTGCAGGAGATAGAGGAGGCTTTGATTGAGGAACCACAAATTCAAGATCAAGAAATGGCTGAAAACTTTCAAGTTCTGCCTGATTTGTTCAATGAGTTACCATTTTTTATGGATAATAAGGAAAGCCCATCTCAGATTGCGCCCATACCCACTCCAGAACAGTAGGAGGAAGTTCAAAGTTCTGATGCTTTGATACCTCAGAAGAGCTGTAGTAAGGTAGAAAATAGTCTCCCTTCACAAGGAACTGAAGATGACAGGGAGGAAGACACGTTTTGGGACGACCTCGAAGCTTTTGTTTCGAACTTAGATGCCAAAAACCCACCTTTTGAGGAAGAAAATTTGGAGCAGCAGCTGGAGGAGACGAAAGGGGGTGTCCAAACTCAAGGTTTGACCAATTTATTTGAAGAACTTCCTCTATGTTTTAGTAATGATGAAGGTAATGCATATGAAACAACAAAACCAATGAGTTTTGATCAACAAAGCCATGAAGATGTCAATGATAAGGTGCCGATCTGTTCACAAAGAAGTAAAGATAACATGGTTATCAGCTGCCAGAACCTCGATGAACCTGGTGCAATAGCTCAAATAGAACGAGATCAAACTACGCATAAGCATGACACTATTGTACAAGGTAATTGCCTTGATATCTTTATAGGTTTTCAAGAAAATAGTCAGGAAGACACCTCAAAGCTTGATATGCATACTGAAGATAATAATGGGACCCACAAGGACTTGTACACTAATATAATTGATGAGTTTTGCGCAAAGTTGGATGATATGTTTTCAAATGATCCTCATCAGAGAGATGAGATGGAGATAGTAGGTAACAGTAGCCAACAAAGAGCTAGCGGTGCAAGCTCCAATTTCACCCTTTCGAGAGGTTGCCCCATCAGACATTTTTGCCAGGGATGTCGGCAAGATCCAAAGGATTTCCAGTGCACCTAAGGATGAGGTGGCAGTCGAGGGGTAGCAAGTCCCACTTATTCATTCTGGGAAAACTAGAGGTATGCTTGATCAGACTCACACGATCTACGTCATTGATTGTTATTTACAAGTTGCAGTAGAACAATGTGTGGGGAGTATCTTCATTTTTCATCTCTTACTGCAAATTTGTGAGCGTTCGAAGTATCCTCAGCTGATTAGGAGAGGAAGTTATTTTTCAAAACCTATAAACGGTTTTGTTTGAGTACCTTTTTGCTGGTTAGAGTAGGTTAGAGTTAGTATATTCAGCAAATAAGTGCGTTTCGCACATTTACTTTCAATAGTTTGCTTTCTCTAAGCACTGCTGCGCATTGTTTTGTTGGCCATTAGGGTCTTTTAGTTTGCATTCAGTTTTGTTTCATTTTCTTGCTGCTGTTTGGAGTGTTGCTGTTCAAATTTTCTGAGTTTCAAGAGGGGGCATAATTGACTCCGTGCCCAATGAATTGTTTAAAGGTCACTGATCTATGCTTAGTAGGCAAGCATATAGCGGAAATTGCCAAAATGTTACATATTTTTTGCCTCAGCTCAAATGGAGGAGTTGGCTGATTGTTTTTCAACACTAAGTGTAATTGCAGATTGAATTTTAAATGCTGTTTCACATTACTTTTTGCATTGAGTAACAGTTATGCATTTTAGTGAAGTAATGGAGTTGTAGAGTGCCATTCAGATGTTGCAGAATTAAAAGAAATACAAAATTGAGTACATGAGAAAAATAGCATTTTAGATGCTTTCATTCATTTCGTAAAGAACTCATATTTTTACAGGGATTCATTTGATTTCACAATCAGAATGATATTACAACATTGCATTCAAATGCATTTTCTTTTCAATTGAAAAGCAGAATTGAAATCAAGGATCCACACAAGCCGTGGATTTAACTGTGACAACATATTTCTAATAGTACATTGCACTACCGAAGATGTAGAAAGGAAAACACATAAGCAACAACATAGTCATCATTGCCTGATTATCGATGCTTGATGTTGAATGGTGCACCTCGTCATCTCGAGCTTCGTTGACCTGCAAGAGGAAAAGAGGGGTGTCAGTGGCTCCGACTATGATGTAACTCATATGATGCACCTGCAATAGTACAACATGCTATTAGCAATGCATTGAAACAATCAAATCCTATTAAGTGTAGTATGAAAGAAGTGAGCTCAAGGAGAAATAACAATATCATGATCAATAGGTTCTATTTTTATGCTAACGTTGTTTGTTTCCTTGTGCAGGTATAGGTAAAGTCATGAAGCTGAACATTAATCGAAGACCAAGCATGTGGAGTAAAATGGGCTCCCACAAGGGTAGAGCTTGGCATGCTGCTCTATTCTTTAAATGGGCTAATTTTAAAAGATATTTCATCATATTCATCGAATGAAATGAAATACATTTGAAAGAATAAGACAGAGAATCCATCAAGTAACGAAACCAATTATGCATTCATAACGATTAGGATTCTTCCTGAAGGCTACAGTGAACAATGAGTTTAGTTCACTTAATAAATTTAACTGAGTACATTTACATCAAAATTTCTGAATAACTTCATTTCTTGTGCTGATTGTAATCATATGTTATGTGAGTTTCAATTCATCAATTCTCTTTCGATAGTGAATAGGCATACATATGCCTTAATGTTTTGTTCTAATTTTCATCATCAAAGAGGACAGATCTTAAGAGTAGTTTTGTACAGTGAAATATAAAAATGCATGAAGAGTACCATGTTGCTTAAAGATACAAAGGATAGATAGTGAATTCAAATGACAAATGATAGCCACTTCTAGTTTAACAGTTTTCTTCCAGAATGGTGCTTCTGGAGCTTTAGTTTTGCATAGAAGTTGGTGGTCATTCACAAAGAAAGAGTTGTGAGAGCAACGGTTTATTTCCAGAAAAGTTTATGAAGTTATCAGTTATGCATATGAACTGGTAAATAGAGATGATTCATAGTGATGCAATATTTCATTATAGCAATTTCTACAGAGTTCAAAAGCAGAAGATAGATGTTGCTTTGTTAAAGTTGAGTGAAAATCAAAGGAAACTGATATATGTGCAAAATACAAGCATGAAAATTCCCCTCTTCGCAATGAACTTATACAGAAACATTTTCAAGGTATTACACTTTTCTGCCAAGATTCTAAGTACTTGGTAGAGTATTCTCAGAATGTGTATTGGATCTTCTTTTTAAGGATAGTCTATAGCTACCCGTCAATGACAGTTCTGTGAATCAAGCTCAGGTGTCATAACTATCAAAGAGAGTTACAGAAAATGCCAAAGCGGAATACCTAGTAATATGAGCCAATAAATATAGACAAGCACACAGATTCTTGTTGTTCCCATCATGTTCTTTTATATTTCTGAAGGTATATTAAAGCAAGCAATAGTGATGCAATGAGTTGTTTTTCTTGGGATGAAAAAAATGCTAAGGAGGTTTAAAGTAAAGACAAATATTCAAGGCATCCTTTTGTTACAAAAGTGAAAGTAAAACATCAATGGTTATTTGAGTCAAAGCCTTAGGAACAAATGCAAGCAAATATACAGTTTTATCACCATTTTCAAGCAAATATGGGAGGTCGAGTTCTGTCAGAAAGTAAGAGTGCATGCTTTTGGCTTTGAGAATTTTCAACACTCACGATATTGTTTTATTCCAGAAGTTGAAAATAAGTCACTGTTTATTTTAGCTCGAGTCCATGTGGAGATGACAAACAGAGTAATGAAAGATATAGAAATGAGCATCTTTCCTTCAAATATCAAATGCCAATATGGAGTTTTCTGTTACAGCTAATGATGTAAATACACAGATTTTGTTAACTCCTACATGTGCTTTCAGTTCTGAGGGTAAACAATGATGAACATCAGTTTCTTCATATTTTCAATTGCTTTCAAAATACAGGAAATGCATTAATCTTGACAACCCATATGAGGGTTTACCCAAAACAGCAGTAATCTACAAAATGTGAAGATTTTTGTGCTAGGTCGAGCTTCAGAAGAGAAGAAAATGCAATTTTCTTTAATAATTCCAAAGACCCATTTTCAGTTTAGCATCAAAATATAGAAAAATGGAGTTTCCCTTAAAGATTTCGAGTACCCATTTTCAGGGTTAGTTTCAAAGTGCAGAAAAATCAATTATAAAGATAACCCATGTGAAATCTGGAATAAAATAGCAGGAGTATAAAGAAAATGTGAGCTCCCAGAATTGGTTCAAAATACAGAGGGAAGAAAATGCAGATTTATTAAACTTTCTGTGATACCCATAATCAAAAATGTTTTTAAATTGACATAATGGTAGTTTTTCTATTTTGGGTCAAGCCTGAAATCCACAAAAATGCTTCCTACAATGCATATTTGGTGCGGCCTGAATATGGCCAGTAATTCATGAGCAAAGAACATTTTTTTTTAAGTCTCTAGAGAACAAGTGCTGGCAAAGTAGAGTTACCAGTTCTGTGCTAAGGGTAAGTATCTTGAAGCCGAGATTCGAGCTCTCATAGGAAGGTCAAGCTCACACAATAGTAGGTGAGATACAGAAAGGAAAAAAAAGAAAAAGTATTAGAGTGTGTTAGCCATGGCTTTGAGGCCGAAATGAGCAAGAATATGAAGCTATAGAGTCTAAGAACACACAACTCACCTTCACACAGTGAGAAGAAAGAAAAAGCATAACCCGAGAGCTCTCTCATGGAGCCTTCAATGAAGCTTGAGCTCATGATGGCATGGAGGAGCAAAGGAAAGAGAAGAATCAGAAACCAAACTCATGTAGGCCGCAACCTTATCTCCTTTTGGTATTAAATAGAAAGTGAAAGAACTCCAATATAAATAGCACAAGTCTTACCCACTGAAGTTTTTAGACCACTAGAGTACATGGAAAGGTTCCTTATGTATTTTTGAGCTCGAACTTGACAGATTCATGGCTGTGGCAGAAGGCGGTAGAGCTCTTCCTTGCAACTGGAGAGTGTGAAAATGAGTGATAATTAGGGTTCATTTCTGTTTTGACCGAACCCTAATTCGAACATCATCATCCAGAATGTTCATTCAAGGAACATGGAGAATATCAGATGGGGGTCGAAATCATAAAATATGCCTTATGACTTTGTTAAAGTCTGAATTTAATACTTATGAGAGGCCGAAATCCAAATGCCTAGGATGGCCGAAATGATAAGTCTTTGAGACTTATTTTGTGCCTTAGTGAAATATGGAGTTTGGTTACATTATTTTATTGTTTTGTGAGAAAACAATAAGGATGAAAAATAATTGATGACTTATAATATTTTTGTCAAAATATCTATTTTAGGGTTGTATTTTTAATTGATTTTAGAGAAATCAACAAAGATTGAAGACATCAAGGAGATTATGTAATATTTTATTTTATGATTTTTGGAAAAATCAGAACATTGTAATGGAGGAATAAGGAGTTTTTATTTTTGCAAAAGATTTGTTAATCTTTAAATTGCAAAAAAGTAGACAAATTGTAAAAATCTGCATCTTGTAAAGCAGAATCATAAAAGTGATATTCTATAAATTGCTTTATGTTTTCTTACTATTTTTAGCAGATTTTGATTAACTTTTCCTCTTGGTCAGATTTGAGACTTATCTTGGAGAGATAAGGTGTTTTTTGTGCTTTTAAAGCAAGATTAGCCTATTTTTAGAGGCTTGACAGTGTAATCATGAAAGCAGTTTGCTTTTTAATGCTTTTATACAGTTTTTGAGATTGTTTGAAGCTTTTTTCCTTGAGATTTTTTTTGAGCTCGGATTAGGGTTTTCTTGAGAGTTCTTTTGATAGACTTAGTCTTTTCAACTCTTCATTCTCAGCAGTTCAGATTAGAGTTTCTTGCCCTTACACATTTTGGGGAGCTTGTAAACTTATGTGTGCTCAAATTCTGAGAGGTTCCACTCCATCATTCAATAAAATAGCAAAGTTTTCCTTTCTCAATTTCCTTTTCATGACTTGGAATAGTAATTTGATTTGTTCTGTGATTCAAATTTGTTGGATCCTTTTCTTTTCTTACTATTGTGAAGTGATTTTCAGGAGTTGCATGCTAGTTCAGGTTATGTCTTGTGTTAATTTAACCTTTGCATAAATCACTGTTGAATTGCATGTGTTGTGAGATTGTGAGATTTTAATTTTAAAGAGTTGGTGAGGGTGAGTTATTATCAGGGTCTTCTTACAGTTGATCAATATTTTTAGGATGATAGAATTTCAGTTTTAGATTTTAAATCCAGTTTATCCTTCTATCCTTTTTCCTGGAAAGCCAGTTAAAATAGAATTCATCATTCAGAGAACCAGCTCGCTCTGGAGATTCCTTCTTCGTTCAAATCACCCACATTTGAAGAAGGTTTCCATGTTTCAGTAGTTTGCTGAATACTACATTCAATAGGGTGCAAAACTATTGATAACAACTTCATTGGTCCAATCTCTCCTATATCTAATAACAAGGAATATATCCTTGTTTGTACTGATTACTTGAAAAAATGGGTGGAAGTTAAGGCCTTACAGTTTTCTAGAGTTGGTAATGTGGCTAGGTTCTTATATGAAGATATTTTTACTAGGTATGGAGTACCTAGAGAAATAGTCATTGAACAATGACCCCAATTTACTTCTGATCTAATTACCAAGTTGGTTGAGGAATACAAAATTAGACATAAGAAATCAACTCCCTATAATCCACATGCTAATGGTCAAGTGGAGGTCACTAATAGGGAGATTGAAAGCATTCTCACCAAGATAGTGCAACTGCATAAGAAAGATTGGGTTTCAAGGTTACCGGAAGCAGTTCGGGCATATAGAACTACATGGAAAAAACCATTGGGTTTACACCCTATGAGTTAGTCTATGGAAAGAAAAAAATCCTTCCTATTGAGTTTGAATACAAAACATTGAGGACAATAGTAGATTTGGGAATAGATTTAATAGAAGCACAAAAGGAAAGGATACATTCTTTAAATAGGTTGGATGAGACAAGAATGGAAGTAATACATCATACAAAGGTAGTGCAACAACAATGAATGAAGTAGCATGATTAGTACATTAAAACAAAAGAGTTTACTGTGGGAGATTGGGACCTGTTATATGATTCACGGTAGAAAGATTTCAAGGGGAAATTTTAGTCTAGATGGCTAGGCCCGTATGAGATTAGCAAGGTTTACTCTAATGGGGTAGTAGAATTACACACCATTGATGTAGTCTGGTTTTCAGTTCTTGTTAATGGCCACAGGCTAAAGTTGTATAAAAATCCATTACAAAAGGATGACTTTATATTTTGATTGATGCAACAATATGGTGCCTCTAGTGAAACTGATACATCATCTAATACATAGAGTCCTACTTCAGTAATACGTGACATACCCAACACTTTTGGTGCCTTAGAGATTGAGTTACATAGCTTAGTCCTTGAGCTTCCTTGGCACTAACTTGTCATGTTTTTCTCACAAGCACATACTGTACATTATACTAATGTTCAAAATGTCTTTAGAGGGACTTGTTATCAATAATCACAAGGGTCCTGATGCCAAAGGGACTTGTAGCTTCACGATGTCAACATTCAAATTGGGACTTAACACTATAGGTGCCCATAGCAATGTTTAGAAATCGAAAGAATATTAAACTCACTTGGTGCAATATTTATTGCGAGTCCATTCACTTTTATTTCAAATATATTCACATATAATATTCATCATTTCATGCAAAATAAAGTGGCATAATTATTTTATTACCTGCTCTCATTTGAATTACTTAAGCTATAAAATCACCAGCTCATGCTTGTCATTTCCATCCCATCAAATCCACAAGCCACCCATTATTCATTATCTTGCAGTTAATGTGTCACATTGAATCAAGAAATAAATATATTCTTTTAGTTTCCATGCACAAAAGATAGTTATTTATATGAGGTAGTACTTAAGGTATGCTGTTATGATTAATCTAGTTTTCTTTACACTTTCATACACTTTTTCATTTAATTCCATGCATGAAAAATATTATATCTTTAATTTTCATCATTATGAATTTACACCACCTCCAAATCATCAATGTGAAGTGAGGTCACTTCATCAATTCAATTAGGGGGAGGGTATGCCTTACTCGGTCTTTTCGCCGGTCCTTTTGAATCTGCCACCCAAAACCAAATTCAATGAGTATTATGACATGAAAAACCCTTAGTCATATTTTATTTTTACTGCTATTTTTGTTGCCATTTTCAAAATTGCTAAAACTTGAAACCTTGAGAGTTTATGAGAACTTCAACTCTAGTCTAGCTAAGTTGAACTCAAAAGGGAATTTGTAGTTGCAGTATGGTATAGTAGTAAGGATATATGAGGAAATGGAGGTTTTGAAGTGGTAGAGTAGTTCAAAGCTGTTTGGAAGATTGAATTGAATTTTTAGAGCTGAATTTGGTATATTGAGCAGAGAAGGAAACAAGGATTTGAGGAGATATTATAACAAGAGATCCAACAACTCACAAACAAATTTTGGAGGACACAACAGTCTTTCCTATCTTCACAAGGGTTGGATGGATCAATTACTTCTTGAAGTTGATGAAATTTAGTGATGACTTAACAAGAAGATTTGCAGAAACCCTTCAATATGATGAAGCCATGGTAAAGGGACTTTCTATAGATGCATCTAAAACTTCCATTGCACGGGTTACATGACTACCAAGGACAAGAACAAATTCCTAGCTCGCTTCGATGTAGTTACAACTCGGGAAGAATTCTGCATAAGAGGAGAGGAATTGGATTCCTCATCACAAGGTATGAAAATGATTTCTCTCCACTGGTTGAGGGAAAGATGTGCCTCTTATATTATTAGATATATTACCTATGATGGTAGAAAAAATATTTTGTATATGACCCTTTTAAAATTTTTAATTCATCTTAGGCATAATAGAGTACTAAATGTACCAAATTTTCTCTATAACTTATTGAAATGAATGGTCTCAGAATACTAGAAAAGGCAATGTGATACTTCCCTCTCTCATCACTACTTAGTTACCTTATTGATAAAAAGGAGTTTAAGAATCCAGTACCCACAAGTGAGGTGGGAGGATTTTAGGGTAGAAGAATGCAAAGACATTAATATTTTGCTAGAAGCACCCGTAGTACTTGAGGATGCAAAAAACCAAAATGAGCTCCAAGATGAACTTGAAGAGGAAAACCCTCATGTTTTTCTTGTGGCCTCACCTACCTGTAGCCAAGGTGAGCATGAAGAACCTATAGAGCCAAAGTCTAGGACACCCATAAATGAGGAATTACCTTCTTCTTCTAAGTCACAAAAATCTAAAAGCTGGAGAGGCAGTGTATCTACCTCCCCTACACCCTCGAAACCAGAAGAAGATATTTGAAAGAAACAGAGGGATACTCAAAAGTAGAAAAAAGGAGGAAGTTCCTAAGAAGAAAAAGAGTGTTAAAAAGGGAAAGAGGAAAATTGAAGAAAAAGTATTAACAACTAGATGCTCTTGTAGGCTCAGGAACCAAAGTGCTACAAAAGAAAATTTAGAAGAAAAACCTCAGGAAGAACAAGACCAGAAAGAACAACCTCAGGAAATTGTCATGCTTCTCAAATCCAACTCTGAATTAGAGAGAAATACTATTGGTAATGATAATGTACCAGTGAGAAATATAAGGTATGTAGATACCACTTCTAATTCTAAATCAAAAGACATATTTGATGCCAAAATTACTGAACAAAAACTTTTTCCACTCCTGGAGATTATGAAGAGAGTAATGAGTAGTTTGAGAATGCAGAGGAAGCTTACATTAAAGACAGTGATGTAAGAAAGGAACAATAGGAGGCACTGGAAAAAATTAAGCACCTAGAAGAATTAGTACATAATTATGAGTAGAAGGATAAAGAGAGAGGTAAAAATGAAGGAGATGGAGAAGAAACTGCAACTATATGGTTATGGTACTAAACTAGATGTGCTAGCATACTTGGCTGTTACTAAGACAAGGGATTAGGAATTGGTAGTGCTAGATGAGAGACCTCCTTCTCTTAAAAATCTTGACTATCATACAACCTGCTTACTTGGATACCAATTGTGGAAAGTAACTGATAAGTTTACAAAGGAAAAAGAGAAGTGTAGAAAGGAAAAGGAAAAATATGAACAAGAATTGGAAAAGAAGGATATGGAACTAAATAAAAAAGTAGTTCAGTTGGAGGAAATAGAAGATAAGCCTGTACAAATAGTCAGGTGTAGGCCTCCACTAAGAACTTATGTACTGTTCCTACAAAATAGGTTTTTATGTTTTTAATTTAGTAGATTAGTTAGCAAGCATTCAATTGGCATGAGTCAAACCTTTAAGTTTCTTGAAGTTTTTGCTGCTTCTACACCTAAAGACTAGGATCAGTTGTGTGAATTTAATTTACACAACTATGTGATACATGATGAAATAGAATGAAACCCTTTAATATTTGTGGGGGATCTTTAGATTAGGGCACTTTCCTCTTACTACAAAAACAAACAACTTATGGGTGAGATTATGGAGGAATATGAAGAGAAAGAAAAATCTATTGCACTTCCAATTAGAAGAGAGGCTAATGATCCAAATACAATAATTGATGGATGGATGAGACTCCTTACACACAAGGGAGTAGGTAAGAAATTCATGAAGCTCAATGAGGTAGACTATGAAAGAATGAAAATGTAAGCTGTGGGAGTAGGAAAACAGTGTTTTAAATATGTGCAAGATAGATGAAATAGTTTGACACCTGAACTGCAAAAGAAAGAGCCACATTCCATGCATAATTTCATTGCTATGCTTCAGAGGGCATGTACTTACATGGAAAACGGTATCATCTAGGGAGTTCATTGGATTCCACTCACTTTTCATCTACCAATTCTCCTTTATCTGATTCCACATTGGACAGGGGAGAAAAGTGATGAATGTGAGAGAGCAAGAGCTATTTGGATGAGGTAGATTTCAAAACATCAAGGTTTTTATCTGAGGCAGATTCAGGGTGTTAGCACAGTTATGGACCTAAGGAAAATTGCTTAGTAGTACAATCAAGATCCCTAATTTTTTGCTTGGGGAAAAGAAAAAAGCTAGTTGGGGGGAGTGACAGGTCTAGATAATGGATTAATTTACGTTGCTTTTATATCTATTTTAAGATACTCTTAAACATATTCTCCAGACAATGTTCCTACATTATTCTATCCATTTATATCCATTATGCAGACTTGAACTTTAATTATGATGATGAAATTATGGTTATAATATATTAGTATTATATGGTTTATATGAATGAATGTATGGAATGTTGATGGAATGATATGAATTAATTGTGATAGTTATCCTCATGTACATATTTTTCAGAATTAACTTGTTTACAACTCAAAAGGAACCATAACACAATAGTTGTTGTGTGAACCTATAGCAAAATGGATGATAAGACACCAAAGGAGGGGAAGCTCCAGGTTAAGCTAAGCGTGGTGATCATTGATCGAAGTCTCTTAATGAAGATTGGACGTGCATTATTATGCCTAGTTTAATAAACAATGAAGAGGAGGTTTCCTTCATCGATGAAATTTTGACAAGTGGTTGTCTATTATATATAGTTCTGTTTTAATAGAGTTCTAGTTGTAATAGGGTTGCTCCTTCCTTTTTAGTTATAGATTGAATAATTCAAATCTTAATTCCATGCTCTATTATCTGGGAGTGGACTTAATGATTTTAGTTAGTTGTTGCTTTTAATAATGATTCCCTCAGCTTGTATATAGGTTTTGGTTGAATATGTAGGATAGTTAATTGATTTTTATTAGTTTCATGTTACCAGTTACTTTCAGTTTCAAGACATGAAAAATATTCCAAATGATTGAGTCCAATCTTTGGAAAGATCTTTTGTAATCTTTTACAATATGCAATGAATTGAATTAATCTTATGGGATGCATAGAATCTATTAGTTATATTGTGTTCAGTTAAGTGGGAATAGTTACTTGAGAATGCCACTCAAGGTATTGTTCTTCACTTTATCTTTCAGTTATTTATTTCTTTTAATAGTTGTTATTAGTTTATTGTTGATAATGAATCATATGCAAGTTAATTGAAATTTTATTTCTTTCTTATTATGAATGAATTTTTGTGAATATGCATGTAATGATTATCAGTAGCACTCTAGAGGATAGATAAGTTGAGTCATTAGTTTTTATTAAGTTTCAATTAACATAGTATCATTTTATTAGTAGCAATTTAGTGACAGTCTTTATTGTAGGTACTCGTAGCAACTAGTTTTGATTTATGCTTTTACTGTTTTACAGTTTTGTGAGTTTCTAGCAGGTAGAATAACTTAATTACAACAGTTTAAGTAGTTTAAATTCCATGAAGGAATATATAATGTTGCACCATCATAAGCTTACAAGCCCTGGGTCGATAATTTAATGTAGTCTTAAGCAATGTGAAGTGGACTGTTTAGCAAGTTAAACCTCTGAATTGAGTAGATTCTACCAAGTTTACAATACATTAGCTTAGAATCTACACTTTCTTTATATGCTTGATTACCAAATGGAATTTTTGAAGAAAAATAATACATGTTTGTGCTTGCAAATATTATAGAGGTTGGTGATTAGTATATATGATAGTTTCCTTATTTAAATAAATAGTATCTCCACTTTTAATAAGCTAAACTAGTGCATATGAAATTCTTAATAATAATTTGCATAATCACTAACTACAAAAGTAAAAATATATTAATGATAACATATAGGCTTACCACCTTGAAGAAAGAAAACACCAATTGTATAACCAATAACATATATTTCTACCTAAAATGGTTTTTGTGTATTAAGAAGAAATAAAAATAGAACATGATTTATTTTATACTTCAATATTTCAAATGTTTCATTTTGTTCACGATTCCAAAATCTTTATTTTCCTAGGATGTAATTTTATGTAAGGATGTTTCTATGTAGGAAAATGAAGGAATAAAGTTTCTCATGAATTATGCAGCCCCTACAAAAATCTTAGTTTATGTAGTTCTCTTTAGTGCAAGCTAATTTACAATTGCTTCAACTTTAGATGGATCTCTCCTTAATTCTCCCCCTTTGGAGCATAGCCTAAATATACCAATGATTCTTTTCTAAATTCACATTTATTTAGATTGCATAGTAGTTATTGTTGTTTTAACCTTTGCAAGAATTTCTTAATGTGGATTAAGTGTTCTAACATATGGTGCAAATATTAGAATATCATCTAAATATAATACTACAAAGCTATTTTAGAATGATCTTAAAACATATTTCATCAATCTCATGAAAGTAGTAGGCACATCACTCAAGCCAAAATGAAGTACTAACTATTTGTAAAGTCCTTGTTTGGTTTTTAAAGTAGTCTTCCAAGTATCCTCTTCTCTCATTCACACTGTAGACACCTAAAATTGCCTCTTGGAATTTTTATTGTCATCAACTCCTTTCACATTAACACCTTCTATTTTTTTAAAATAATTTTCTTTATTTAGAACTAATGGATCCAAATGTTCCTTTGACATTAACTAAATAAATATGGATAATTTATTAAATTAATTATCATTTTCTAATGTTAAAATTTAAGTAAATAAATTCAACGTTTATTTATTTAAGTTCATCATTCCCATTCCAAAAAATTAAGCAAATACAATCTTTTTATTTAACTAGACTATTTTCACCCTCAAATTATTAGTTGACTAAAATTAATTATTTAAACTACCCAATCATTTGAAAAATTCTAGTCATGATTAATCAAGGAAAATATTTCTCAAGGTCTAAGATTGCACATCATTCCAACAAAGGAATTTTGTATATGTAGACACTTAAAAATGTCTTGAATGGTATACACACTTGAATCCAATATATTAACATCATTTCATCCTCTTTTTTCTTGTTTGATTAAATTAACCTAGTTATTTAATCAAATGCCTTAGCTTCACCTATTAATCTAATTGACCTAATTAGGTTAATTTAATCCCTCTCGCACTAACATTTTTCATCCTATTTAATTGAATCAATGAAATTATTTAATTTAAACCTTGTTTCCTCTCATTTCATTAAATAATCTTTATTATTTAATTAAATATTGTTTTGCATACCCCTTTCATTAAATAAATTAATAATTTAATGAATATCATATTATTCTCTATCTTGCACATTCAAATTTAGTTTTAATTAACTAAATTGCTAATTTCCCCCCAGCCACTTGCATAGGGAATATTCCAAAGGAATATTCTCCTATTTGGCTCCAAAATTGGAATGATTTCTTTCAAACAAACTTTGTAACAAACTTTCAAAGTTGTTACAAAGTGTGTTTTTTTGAATCATTCTCAACCCTTGATTATTTCCTTGATCCATGCTTCACCCTCCTTTTCATATTGACCATTGATAGATCAAATTGATCTAATCCCTTGATTTTTCATTTTCTCTCCTATAATTATATCACTATTTGAAGATAAATAGATCCACCTTTTGATAGCAAACTTGTGTTGTTGAAATTCACACTCATTTGCATCCATGTTTCATATTTGATAGCATTTTAGATTAAAGCTTCATCCATTTAGCTTAAGCATCCATTAATGGATTCCATGGTAACTTAGCTTGCATCCACTTTAGCATATTTTGAATCTATGGCTTGCATCTTTGAACTTTGTTTACATATAGCTCATTATCCAAGGGATTGGGAAAGGGCCGCCATTCCACATCAATGCAACACCACTCCCCCGATAGAATAAGTTTCAATGGCTTAGAATAGATGTTTGTGAAGCTTTCATATTTTAATATGTTAGTTTTAATGGATTCTTAGCTTAGTTTACATTGAATGATCTTATTGGATCGATTCTTAGCAGCTTAAGTATGCTTCAAATTCTTATGGATCAAGTGTAGCTAACCCATACTATGCCATCAGTCACATTTTGGCACAGGAAGGAGGGCATGAACTAATCAATTTGACAAATTTCTCTTTAGGTTTTCATTTTTCTTGTGTTTGTAGATTCAACGACACTATTGAAGATTCACCAATGCATCTTGGATGCATCGCCATACAACAACACACCTTAGTTCAAATTTTGTGATGCATAATTTCAATTTAGCGACACATAATTAAATTTTGTCACTGCCTATTTAAATAGTGATGCTAGACTTGTTTTTTTTATTGCAAAATGAATTTTATTTTAGCAACACTTTTGATTTGGCCACACTATTGATGTCACTATTTACTGTAGAGCAATACATCTAATTTTTAAATACAACAACATACTTTTGATAAAGCAATGCATTTGATGGAAATACAATGACACAATTGATTTTAGCATCACTATTTACTGGTAAACAAAACAAAACTTGAATTTTGACATGTGTTTTATTTATTTTTTATTTCATCTAATTGCTAACATGTCAGTAACTTCTCATTTTTGTTTTTGAGGCTAATTGGTTTTTCAAGTTTAAGCAATAAAATTCAAAGTTAAGGAGAATATCATTGTTTGAATATATAATTGTAACATGTGTTTCGACACTTATGGGGAAATTATAACCCATTTATGATGCTTTATTTCACATTTTAGGACCAAACAAGATTTCCTTTGGGTTTAAAATGAATGCTCAAATTGGTTAAAATTGAACCCTCACATAATTATTCTTGTTGGTTTAAAATTGAACAAAACAATCCCCACACTTTGTTTGGTCCTTAAAACAAATTCATTATGATTGTCAAGGTTAAAATGAACATGTGTTTGATTTTATTGTGTATGATTATCATGTGTATCCTCTCCACTTGCGCTTCATGCGATCTTGGGTCAAGGGAAACACACAAGTATACCTTTTCTTCTTGGAAGTATCTATCCTCTCCCCTTGCACCTTTTGGAAATCTTGGGTGACAAAAGCATTTTAAGCTTCAAACATGTGTTACCTTTAGAGGGCCTACCTCCCAACTTGTGGGAGGGAATCACCCAAGTGGTGCTTTCATTTTAGTATGCTATAAAAATAATTGGTTTTGACTAATGTCATTAACCAGTTAGTGTTATTGTCCTATACCAACAAATATCTCCCCTAGTATCCTTGTGATGTGTTAAAACCCTTAGATATTTCTAAGGGATGGGAGGCATCCTAATTGAGTGAATTGCTGCATGTATAACACTAGTTTATCCCAAAAGTCTAAATTAAGAACCTTGTTTGTAGTGGATCACCATTTCCTTTGAAGTGTATTTTGAAGTAGTGCATGGGAGGCACACCACTCCCAAAAGTTACTTACTATGTTTGGTTTTTGGTTGAGGAAACAAAGTAAATGGGGAAGAGATTCCTTTGCTTGGCATGTCAAGATGGTACATTTCCTTGACATAGCCTATTTTTCCATTCCATCTTCATGGATTATTCATTTCTTAGGGGATGACAGTAAGCATACTAAGAAATACACACCTGAACTAGGATTTTCATGCCCGTGAGTTAGTTTAATACTTTTCTTGGTTCCAAAACATTGCAAACAGACATCAATGATCTTTTCCAAAATTTCAAACCCTTTGGTCTAAGTATGGATACCTTTTGAAAAAAATCTTGATATTGATGCTTTTCCTAAGGATTTTATCCTTAGTGACTTCTAAATATTTTGGTTTACATCTCAATCCATACTTCCCAAAGTTAACCTAAACAACTATGGCTTAAACATCATGATTTTCACATAATGGACCTTGTGAAATGAATGATTGTTTTGACATAAAATTTTAGTTTTAAACTTAAGCAAGTGTTTGTGGTAAAAAGAAACTCATTTAAGCAAGATAAATTGACAAATTGAACCCCACATGACCATTTGGTGTTCGATTGCTCTGGTTGAACAACCAAATCTTACGCCCACTATCATACAACTAAAATTTGAACGAATTGAAAGAGAACAAACATATATAATTAGAATTTTGAGGAGATTCACTTTTGAAACAAAGGTGTGAGAACCCCAATCCCAATACCCGCAAAACAATAAGAACAAACACATTAGATTAGGTAATGCAAGCAAGACCAAGGATTCCCCATGAAATCCATTCACAAAGTTCAAATTAGGAAAAAAAAGCAATGAAGAACACACTGAAAAACAACAAAAATAGAGATTGAATCCTATTTAAACTAGCAAACTCATGATCCCATGGGGGAATTGGTGCCAATTTGATGTGAAAATTGGCCCTTTCCCAATTCCTATGATGCACAATTGATGTATGTTGATGAATGTTGATGAATGATCCACTTTGATGAAGGATGGTGAGTGCTCCAAACTAAAAAACTACATAACCTAGCTAAGATTCAATAAAAAATGGACGAGGATTCCTAATGATTTGAGCATGGTAGCTTTGTATAATTTGTGGATGCCAAAATGAAGAGATGAGCTCTTTATTTATAGAATGCCAAGATGGATGAATGTCCAAAATAGAGCAATGTGAGACTAACATTCATCCAATGGCAAGATGCCACTTGTCAACCTATGAGTGGATGGAGGATGTGCAAGTTTTGAGGATTGTGCCAATAAATGCATATTTTTGAATTTTGAATTTGTTGAAATGACATGCAAGAGGGAAGGAAAAATGCATTAAATGCCACTTGGCTCAAGGCAAAGGACATGTAAGAGAGAGTAAATGCCTTGTTGGATGTACATGTCAACTTAGATTTTTGAATTCAAACTTGGAAAATATTCCAAAAAATGCCTTGTTGAGGAAAATAGAGATTTAATAAATGAATTAAATCTATTTTCATGTGCAAGTGGTAAAAGCTGGAGGATGGGACATGATATGAGATTAAATTAATCAAAGTTAATTAATTTAATGAAGGGGGTTAGATGATGCGACCTATTTGACTCAAATTTATGGATTTATTTAAATCAAATATGAGAGGAATGTGATAAGAGTTTAATTAAATAAAGATTTTGATTTATTTAATTAAAAGGGATGATGTTAGATTAAACTAAATAAGGTTTTAATTTATTTAATTTAATAGATAGACTTTGGATATTTAATCAAATAAAATAAATTATTTAATTAAATAGGATAATTAGATCAAGATGGTTAATTTAATTATTGAGAAGAGGTGACTTAATTAGATAATTGGTTTATTTAATTAAGAGAAGAATATTGATGAATTTAATCAGATAGGATGATATTTGATTAAATGGTTAGATCGAAGGATGATTTAGGATGAAACGATGTTAGTGGTCAGGATTAGATGCACAATGTCAATCGGTACATTTTACGTGTCTACATTTTGCCCCTCTTTGAAGCAATGCACTTGTTGCATTGGTTCAAAGAATAAACGATCTCGATCAAAGCCAAAAATTTTTGTTATTTAAAATCTTGCCCCACTGCTACCTGGTGAGAGAAAACATGCCAATATATTGCCCCCTCGAGAGATTATATGAAAATTTTAATTTTTGGGTGATCTCGCGAAAAAAGAGGACAAGGTGCCCGACAGGTCCGAAAAGGCTCCAAGAGGCCAAAAGCTTGTCTAAATGCAATAAAATGATGTAAAACAGCCCTCAACTAGACAAAAATAGGTTCAAGGGTCCAAAACCCTAGTAGGATAGCCAATTAGGGTGAAAAAACCCTAATTTTCAAGCTTAAAAAGGCTCCGAGGGGTCACTTTCAATTCATTTTCACACATAACCATCTAGCAACCTTGAGATTTGTGTTTTGACCTCCTAACGATATGGTGCAATGATAGCTTCCGATGCACATTTCCAACCGAGTTCGGACGTACCAGTGGCCACCCTACATTGGGGTACCGGTAAGTGATCCTTACTTGAGCTTTATTTTTTGTTTTTATTGCTTATTTAATGCTTTCAAAGTTAGTCCTTCTATAGTGGTGCTATATAGCGCCGCTCAAAAATAAAACTACCCCGCTTAGTGTCAAATGGCACCAGAGTGGCGGAGTTTTGAGTTTGAAAACTCTGATGTTGAGGTCATGGCCTACGGGGCCATTTCCAAAGTGTGACGCGGCAGTGCCTTAATGATAGGAATTTTTGCAAACTGCACTGTTGGGAAGGAAAGTGCACTGCGGTGGTGCGATTTTGGCCTTTTTGTGCCCTAGCGTCGTAGTTTTATAAAAATCAAACTGCGATGCCTTCACAGATTGCGACACTGGAGTGGTTTCTTGGACACCCGGTAATTTTTTTTTCAAAATTTTTAACATGATGACCCTTCTTGATGCAGGACGAGGCGAGGGAGCTCTACTCCTCAGAGCATAGGTCGAGGGATCTGTTCGGTTACTTGTGGGACTTGAGCGACAGAGATGAGGATCGACTGCAAGACATGGGGTTATGGTACATCGCTTACGTAATGCCCATTTGCACCCATCTTGGGATGATGTCAGCACTTGCTGAGAGATGGCACAGCAAGATGTCTTCTTTCAACCTTCCCATCGGCGAGGCCACCGTCACCTTGGAGGATGTTTAGCTCATCTTATGATTGCTGATTCATGGTTGGTTTGTCATTTTTGATATAGATGAGGGGTAGAATTCCTGCCATAGGGTCCTCACCACAGAGGACATTGTTATTTGCTAGGGGAAGATCGAGCTCGAGTGTCATAGGGCTCTGACACCTCCCTTCCACTTGGTTGTTGCAGTGATTATCTCGGGTCTCATTGCCCCAGACCGACGAGGCCGGTATTTCAGTCTTGGTTGGGGACTTTACTGGGAGCACATGGTTGTGCATGATAGGCCTACTTGCTTTTCTTGGGGGCTGGTTCTTCTTACATCTTTGTATAGAGATCTTCACGAGTACGTCTACCTCGACGACAGAGCACTCAAAGTAGGTGTGACACTCCACGTATAGGCGTGGGAGCACATTGTTGTCCTTTGATCACAGATTGTTGTTGTACTAATGGGGCCTGATGATCCCCTCATATGGCGCTACAGAGGCGGTGTGTCCCTCACACACAGAGGCAAGCATGAGATTCCCTATTGGAGGAGAGTCCTAGATGAGATGTAGGTGTTCATATGGTGTTCATACCTTGGTCGGCTCGGATGGGCTGATGATGTGCATCATATTTTCTATGCCCACCAAGACCACTTCATGTAGGGGTGAGAGCATACTATGATAGAGAGATATCTGCCCGGGCGCATGCAGTGTCAGTACAGTGAGCCTCAGGATCAACTAGACGATGACTATGTGGCCGTCCTTGCCCACACCATGTCACAGGTTTCATGGGGGTGGTATATTCCTACCTCGAAGGCTGTTGACAGCTTCAGACATTTGGTGGCTTGACCATGGGCTTATGATCAGGGGCCTATGGATCTAGGCACGACATAGACATATAGGGATTGGTTCCGATCTCCCCTATGATTGACAGTTCTAGGTGTAGTCCCCGATCAATGGAGGGTGAGAGGCAGAGGGGGAGGACAAGGACAGAGGGATGGTGCATGATAAGACTAGTCGGTCGGGCCCCTAGTTCAGCCCGTTCAGCTAGATGTGCAGATGTAGGTGCGAGTAGGTGTACCACCATAGGCTAGGGGCGAGGATTAGCCTCAAGTATAGCCTACATGAGCACAACTAGTAGGGCAGTTGGATCCCCAAGATACATTGATTGCACAGCTGTAGGCCCAGGTGCAAATTTTGATAGGGGAGAGAGATCAGGCGCGGGCCGAGAGAGACCAGATCAGGGCCTAGAGGGATCAGGCCATACAGTAGAGACAGGCCATAGAGTTACAGGAGGCCACAGAGTTAGGCTAGAGATAGTAGTTGGAGAACATGGTAGCGTCCTCCTCTCATGGTACAGTGTCCATTAGGTCTTATAGGGAGGCCATCTGAGAGGCCGAGTATTACTGTATGCATTATCACGAGGCCATACCCAGAGCAGTACGGGTCCTAGAGTACTCGCAGCGGACCAACTTCAGACCAGCAGAGGGTCATGGTGACAGGGGCGAGGGCAGCATATAGTGGGGTAGACCTTGATCAAGATGATAATTTTGTTCCTTATGGGCTCTTTTCTGATAGCTCGATGGGCCTTTTTGTACTGATTGACATACATGTACAGTGATTCGATTATTTTGTACGATGATAGTTACATTATTAATGATATATATGAGCCGATGATTTTGATGTGATGTGATGTGATGTGTACCATTTATTTATGCATGTATGAATGATTCTATTTCTATATGTTGTGCAATGATGTTATGGTGTTATATGGTGTATTTATGGATGTATTTATTTCTGATGATATATGTATTATGTAATGATTATGAGCTAATAGATCTATATTATGTTGTTGACTTATGATATACAGATGTATTTATGTGATCCGTAATGATGCTGCAGTCTATATGATGATTTGAAATGATATGTTATGTAATATGCAATATGCAAAATGATATGGAAATGATCTATGGTGTACACGTGAAATGATATGTGAATTATGCTTATAAAATGAAATGATTATGGATGGATGTACGTTCTGCATGTAATGGATTTTTATGTTTCTAGTTATGTTGATGTGGAATAATTTATGTAATGAAATGCGAAAAAATGATTGTGATGCTATTTATGAGATGACATGGATGATTAGTGGACGATATAATGCAATGTAGATGCAATGGTCGTGTATTATATGATGTGTATGGATAATGCAAATGCGATGGTTTTAAGATGCTTAGAATAACAAATATTATCCTAAACATGTTAAATGATAATGTAATGTATGTGATGCATTTAATGTGATGTGCTATATGCGATGATATGATGATGATATGTTAATGCAAAGTGGTATGATGATGCTTAATGTAAAATGAACGTATTGTGTGAAAGTATGTATGCAATGGATTATCTATAATGCTTATGTACCTATTATGTATGATTATACAGTAGGTGGTAATGTGAAAATGATTATGGAATGTTTATGCAACTAAATGTTATGTGATGATGGATGCGTTGAATGCAATGTGATACAAAGTAATAAAAATGGATGTGCTTATCTATAAAGAATGCTTATAATAACATGTTTATACGATGATGAAAATGCAATGCATGTGTTTCCTATATGATATGTTGATGCAATATGCAAATGTTTTGTGGATGCAGGATTGATGATGTTGATGATGATGATGATGATGATCAACTGTCATACTACCTTGTTAGTGCAATGAGCAAGAAGAAATGAAAGAGAATAAGTCATTTCAACAAGACACAAGATGATGAAAATGCAAAATGATGATGACTACTTGCTGAGGAATTGGGATTTTGAAAGGGCCAATTTTCTTATGTTTGATGACACACGTGGTATGATGCATCAAGGTATATAAAACTAGGATGGCATTGTACCTAGTGTGATGGAATTTGTCTTGACAGACAAATAGGAGTATCCTTGTTCACACCTAACATATGAAAACCTTGCTAGGATGCACTTTAGAAGTTTCAAACACCTCAGACCAAAACACATAAAGGTATAACCTATCAATGCAATAGTCAACAACTTGCCCAAAACCTCCTCCATACATACCTAACAAAGCAAGTATTCGCCAAGGTTATATTACAAGAACGTCCAACAAGCACAATAGAAAAAAGACAACGATCGTTGCCCCAATCCTATTTCTCTAAATCCCCCATTCGGATATCATTGAGAAGTCCTTGGAATGAGTGCAATAAGATAAGTCAAAAGATAAAGAAAAAGTAAACAAACAAGCTAATGTTCTTCAATACCGCTAATCAAAAGGGAAGTGTTTTCTAAGGATAAGAACCAAACCTATTGCCAAAAGATAATGCCCATTGTAGGAAGGATACATCCTAGGACACGTTAGTGGATGGTGGCACATCATTTCATTTATCCAAAGTGTTCTAAATGATGATTGATATGGGACCAATTGGATGATGGGTTATCAACACAAAGAGTTGACCAACTTGCTTACGTACTGACTTAGACCTAAGACTTGACATTTTGAGTTTTCTCTTTTGACCGGTTAGACTTGTTTCAGATTATCTTACCAAAGATTGAGGATGACGATCATTTATTATGAATGATGTTATTGCGAGTACAAGGGAGATGAGATGGATGGATTTTTTCAAATATTTGGATGTTTTTGATCTTTTTGAGATGTTTTGAGGCTGTTTTTGATATTTTTTGGAGATTTTCAAATGTTTTGATTTTCAATTTTCCAATGTTTTGGGGTTTTATGAGATTTTTCCAAGAGACTAACCTAAAGAACTATCCTAGGGGCCTCGGGGGCTTATCAACAGATTAGCCTTGCCTCGTTATACATGCAAAGACACGTGGTTTGTGACGACTTGAGATTTGAGATGATGATATACATGATGAAATGTCAGTTTATTATGACAGACACCTAAAGGACTGACCTAAGTGTCTCGGGGGATGATCAAAGATCAACCTTGCCTATGTTCAAGGCTTCAGAGACCCGTAGTTTGACAAGACAACCTTGTTTTGGCTTTTTGACCTATTTTGGATTTTTGATATGTTTTGATGTTTTTTGATTTTTTTGATGTTTTTGGATTTTTGATGTTTTAGGACTTTAAGGATATACATGAATCCGATCCAATGAGAACATGCCCCTGGCGTGAAGCAATAGACTACTCTGATAAAGGCAGGACAAGTGACCTTGAGGATGGGCCAAGTAGTACTAAGAGGGATCATGATAAAAACACAAGACCAAGCTATGATGCAGATGTGGTGCATGGTGATGGATGGAGATATGGAATGTGATGGAATATGGAAACGTAATGGATGGATGATGCAGAACAAGCCATAAAGATCCTGGTGGATGGAAAGTGCTTATTTACACAAGGCACCTGTTTGCCAGGTTTTCACCAAGGTACTTGTCCAAAGTGCCACCGAAGTGGTTTTCACTAGAGGACAATTTTTTCTCTTTACTATTTTTGATCCTTTTTCTGATTTTTTTGGATTTTTTGCTGCTGCCACCACGATACCTATTTGCTAGGTTTTTCCGAAGTAACCATTTTTTCAAGACATTTTCTAATTTTTTTGGATTTTTGGTTCTATACCTTGAAATATTTAGGCATAAATTTTTTTGAGATGAGAGCTATTCATGGGCTCTTGTAGAGGTTCCCCTTCGGGTGTTGATAACTGATATGCCCTTGACTTATAACTTGTTGTGATTATGAATGGTCCCAACCAATTGGGTTCAAACTTGCCTTTGCTGCTTGGGTTTGGAACATTCTTCTGATTCTCCTTTAATACCAATTCTCTGATTTGGAAAGTCCTGCTTTTGATTTTCTTATTATAGCTCCTTTTGAGTCTATTTTGATAAACTTGAAAATGATTCAAAGAATCTATATGTCGCTCATCCAGTAGCTCCAGCTCATTTAATCTTGATACCCAATACTCTTCATCTATGATAAGGTTTTGCATTGATATTCTAAGTGATGGGATCTTGATCTCAATGGGGAGTACTGCTTATGATCTGTAGACCAGGGAGAAAGGGGTGGCGCCGGTAGGTGTGTGGATGCTGGTTTGATAGGCCCAGATGGTGGGATTAAGCTGTAGGTGCCAGTCATGACCTGCGTCATTGACTATTTTCTTGAGGATTTTTAGAATGGTCTTGTTTGTGGTTTTTGCTTGGCCATTGCCTTGGGGATAGTATGGGGTGGAGAAGTGATGTTGGATTTTGAATTTTTCACATAAGTCATGAACCTCCTAATTCTTGAATGGTGTCCCATTATCTGAGATAATGGCTTGTGGAACACCATAGCAACAAATGAGATAGTTCAGGATGAACTTTGAAATCTGCTTCCCAGTTATATACGTCATGTGTATGGCTTCCACCCACTTAGTAAAGTACTTCATTGTGGTTATGATGAATTTGTGGCCGTTAGATGAAGTAGGTGTGATTTTTCCAACGATTTCGACTCCCCACTATGAAAAGGGCCATGGTGTGACGATAAGATGAAGCTTTTGAGCTAGAGCATGGATGAGGTCCACATGCTGCTAACATTGTAGACACCTTTTGACATAGTCATGTGCTTCTCTTTCCATTGTGGGACAATAATACCCCGTCTTTAGCAATTTATTGGCTATAGTCAGTCCACTCGAGTGTGAACCACAAATACCATTATGTACCTCAGTTAGAGCGGTCAATGTCTCCTTAGTTTTTAAGCAGCATAGTAGGGTTCCTTCTATGCTTCTACGATATAGGGTATCTCCTAGGATGAAAAATATGGATGAATTTTTTACAAAGGTTCATTTTAAGTTTGAGGGTAGGTCGGTAGGTATGACTCCAATTTTAAGGTATGTGTAAATGTCGTGGTACCAAGGGTCACTGGGACCAATGATTTCACACACAAATTCTGATTTTGGTACCTCGAATGCGGGCACGAGAAGCTGCTCTATCAGGAATTCATATTTTGGAATGTTGTGGGGGATATCCAGTAAGGATCCAATTGTTTCCATGGCATCTACTGCTCTGTTATTAGCTCTAGGAATATGTTGAAATGTAATTTCGATGAAGGATTCTTTGAGGGTCTCCACCAATTTCTTATATGGAGTGTGCTTGTCATCCTTGGTCTAGTATTCATCATTTACTTGATTTATTATCAATTGAGAGTCTCTGTATACTCTGAGAGCTATAATGTTCCACTGCACTACTATTCTGAGACCTATGGTTAAAGCCTCGTATTCTACAATGTTATTGGTGCAAGGAAATGCTAGTTTGTAGGAACTTGGTATGCAGTCTCCTTGTGGGGTGATAAAGAAGACACTGGTTCCTGATCCATGCTGTGTGTAGGAGCCATCGAAGTACAGTTTCCAGTGGTCTACTATGTTGAGATTGAAAATAGATTCATCTGGAAACTCTGAGATGAGAGGATTCTTTGAATAGATTGGTGCTTCTACAAGCTGATCTGTGATGACTTGGCCTTTGATTACTTTCTGCTCCACATATTCAATGTCGTATTCTGACAGTATCATCACCCATTTGGCCATTCTTCATGTGAGAATTTCCTTTGACAGTAAGTACTTGAGGGGGTCAATTTTGGCAATGATTTTTATTTTGTGTGCCAACATGTAATGTCTAAATTTCTGTGATGCAAACACTATTTCTAGGCATGCTTTCTCGATGAATGAATAGTTTAGCTCATGCCCAACCATTGTTCTACTGATGTAATAGATAGCCCTTTCTATTCCATTTTCATCATGTTGAGCTAGGAGAACTCCAAGGGCTGCTGTTGTTGCTGATACATAGATAATTAATGGTTTTCTTGGGATTGGTGGCATTAAGACCGGTGGTGTCAGTAGATATTCTTTGATTTTATTAAATTCCTCTTCACACTTGGTATCTGATTTATACGCTACTCCCTTGTGAAGTAGGTGAGAATATGGGTTCTATTTATCCTCTAGCTATGCTATGAATCTTTGAATGGATTGGAGCCTGTGTTGGAGACCCCTCAATTGCTTTAATGTTTTTGGTGCCTCCATTTAAGGTATTGCTTTTACCTTTGCTGGATCTACCTTGATACCCCTCATTGACACTATATATCCTAGCAATTTTCTCGATTGTACGCCGAAGATGCACTTCTTTGGGTTTAATTTGACCTTGTACTCTTCTAGCCTATCAAAAATGGCACTTAGGGTTGCTATGTGATATTTTCTCTTTTTGGACTTGGCTAGAATGTCATCAACATAACCTTCGACTATCTTGTGGACCATGTCATGGAATATCAATGTCATGGCCCTTTGGTATGTTTCTCCTACGTTCTTTAAGCCGAATGGCATCATATTCCAACAGTAAGTCCCCCATGGACAAGTGAAAGCTACTTTATGTTGGTCCTTTTTAGCTATCATGATCTGATTGTACCCTGAGAATCAGTCCATTAGTGACAACATTTCATGTCCAGCTGTCATATCTACTATCATGTCAATGTTTGGAAGTGGGAAGCCATTGTTTAGACATGCTTTATTCAAGTCTCTGAAGTCTATGCAGATTTTGATGCCCCCATCGGGTTTTGAGACAGGTACCAAGTTTGACACCCATTCTGGATAATCTATCGATCGGATGAATCCTGCATCTAATAGCCTTTTTAATTCCATTTTGACTATAAGGCAATCTGCGGGTGCATTTTTTGAAGCTTTTGTTTAATAGGCTTTGCTTCTGGATATACTGCTAAGTGGTGAACCACAATCTCTGGATCAAGTCCTGGCATGTTGGCATAGCTCCATGCAAAATTTATCTGTCTCTCTCTTAGGAAGGAAACTAGGAGCTCTTGTTCCTCTGATAGTAATGACTTCGTATAGAATGTGATGTGCAGGGTTTCCTCTGTTCCTAGATTGACTGGATTGTACCTTTCTGCCAGGACTGCTGATTTTTCTTGATGAATAGCTCTAGAAGGAAGATTGAATGCCCCATCCTCGGGTGCCTCAGAGAGGTTTTCACCATTGGATGCATCCTTTATTTTTACTTTTTTCTGGTCGGAGAGTGACACATTATGGTTTTCACTCAAGGACTTGGATATTATTCTTAATCTTTCACTTTTGTGACTGAGGGATTTAATCGTTTCCCCATAATAGGCATGTGTATCTAGCTCAATTGTGAACCCTACTTTGTGATCCCCACACAAAATTTTATCTTGTAGTCCCATTAATTCCAAGAGCACCTCATCATTTTCAAATGTATCGAGAATTGGTGCTCCTCGTTGGTCGTAGTTGATGAGTTAGGGGTATACTAGGCGGATCTCATTATTTTGGTGGTTTGATTTAAAAGATAGGTTGCTAATCATGCAAAGAGTGGTATCCTCAAATAGCCTAGGTAAGTTGGTCATGGTGTCCTCGTCATCACTACTACTACAAATGTCGGTTATATCAAATGTATAGTTATCTAAGACGCGACCTATGGATACTGGTAAGTGTAGTTCTGCTATGGTTGGCTGAGGAGGATTATTAACCCTTCTAACTGGAGGACTTCGACCATGTATGGTTATACTCAGAGGGGTACATCCAAGGGCAAGATTTGATATCACTCGCATCTCTGGAATGATAGGTATTATAAGCCCATTGTCGTTTCTCCCAAGTCTTTGGTTTCTATCATAGCCCATTGCGAGCATCATTTGCAGAACCTTTCTTCTGTCATCCATTGGTAAATCAGCTACTGGTCTTTCATCTTGATATAGCATATGAGATGGATCTACCTCAATAACCTCTTGGCCAAGATCTCCCCACCTTGTGAAGTTGGGATAGTCCTCAGGAGATGTTTGGGATGTGGAGGCTTCATTTATTTGTGGATGTCCTCGTGATCTAGGAGATTGTGGTAATTCTCCTACCTTAAAAGAATTTTTAGGGAGCTTGTAGTTTCCACAACCATTATCTTGGATGATGACCTTAATGTCAGAGATGGTGGGAATGGTGGGAGTGACAGGTGTCTCAATCGCAGAAGTGGATGCAAGAGTGGCGGGATCGATGTATGGTGTAGATGGGCCCTCATCATTTTTTGGTACTTGGGGGATTTTATAGTACTTTGCTTCAAGGATTTTGCAATAGGAGAAGGGTTCAGGATCTCCATGGATGGTGACTTCTTGTCCCTCATGTGTGAATTTCACACATTGATGGAAAGTTGATGCTATTGCTTTCATTGCATGAATCCATGGACATCCTAGAAGGATGTTATACAAAAAGTCAAGGTCTAAGACCTGACAAGTGGTTTCCATGATAGCAAGCCCTACTTGAATAGGAGTTTGATTCTTCCTTAGGACACTCTTTCTTGATCATCATATGCTCTTATTGTGATACCCTTTCCTTTGTCGATAGGATCTTCTGAAATTTTTAATTGCTTGATGAGGTTGAGAGAACATATATTCAAGCCTGCACCTCCATCCACCAAGACCCTTTTGAATTTTCTTTTATGTACTATGGATTCTAAGTGGAGCACACAGTTGTGAGATGGTTGAGTGGGGAAATCTTGGTTAGAGAATGTGAGTAGATTTTGCGTAATGATATTTCTGACCATAGCTTGGAATTGTTCTGCATCCAGATCTATGGGGATAATGGATGAAGCCAACACTTCTTCAAGGATTTTCCTATGGGAAGATGAGATTTTTAGCAACTCCATGATGGAGATTTGTGCTGGCATTCTTTTGAGTTGATCTAGGACATTGTAGTCATTAGGGACAAGTCTAGATGTAGGGACTCTATTTGGCTGGGAGGATCTTGCGATGGTAACTTTGCCGCATCTTGTGGTGACTCCACAATTGGCATGGGCACCTTTGATGGTGATGACTATGCAATATTCATGTAGGGAGGCAATGACAGTTTCATACACATGATTCACATTTGTGTGGGTGCCTTTCCCCTTATCGGTGTTATTATTATTCCCTTTATTTCCATGATTAGGCATTGGTTTCATGTATATCTTAAGATCTTGGTTTCCTGTTGGTTGCTCCACGTTTATAATTCTTTGATCGATGAGATCTTGAATTATGTTTTTTAGCCTCATACAACTGTTCATGGTATGGCCTTTGATTTTATGGAATTCACAGAGTTGATTCTCATTATACCGAGGAGGTTTAACATCCGGTTCTTGGTAATTCTCAAAGGTACGAGCCTTGATGAGTTTTTTGTTTATCAACTTCTTCATTATGACTTCAAGTGGCTCCCCTGAAGCAGTGTATTTTTGCTTGGGGTAATTCTTGTTCCGTTGGGGTGGTTCCCTTTGATCATTGAGATTGTTAATTGTTGGATTGTTGTTTGGTTGTTGTGTTGTGTGATGATTGTTTTGGTGTTGGATTTGGATTTGTGGTGTGGGTGTATTTTGGCGAGGGGCATTGATGACGACTTTTCCATTGACAACACCATCATTAGTAACATTTTTGTTCCTTGCCCATGTGCAAGGTTTATCATTGTAATTTGAGGGTGGGCAGTTCTTTTGTTGTTCGGGGTATGAAGTTGATCCTGTGGGTTGAGTCATAAGGGCTCGTTCGATGCTGAGTGCCTTGGAGATCAATTGGTCATATGTCGTGATCCCTTTAACCTTGAGATGGAATGCCAAGAGGCTGTCAAGGTTGGATATAATGGTTCAAAGTTGTTGTTCCTCAGGCATGTTCCACTTGCTCCGATTGGCCTTGGATCGCCATCGTTGTAAGAATGAAGTGAATGATTCATTCTTTCCTTGTTTTAGAGCTGAGAGTTCTTCTAGACTAACATCCATGGCAACATTGCATGCATAATTTTTAATGAATGCATCTATAATTTCTTGGAATGTTTTGATGCATGTGGGTAGGCGAGAGAACCATTCCATAGTGTGGCCAACCAAACTCCTAGGGAATAGTTGCATCAGATAGGTATAGTTGTATGCGACTTCCATGCAATGAACCTGGAATTCCCTAATGTGATCTTCAAGGTTTCCCATCCCATGATATTTGTCAAACTTGGGGATCTAAAATCCCTTGGGGAATGGTTTCATCACAAGACTCCTGTGAAATGGATAGGGACACAAGTTTCTTGTTTTTGTGGTTCATCTCGATTGAAGATCGAGCACTTGTTGCGAGAGAAACTTGATTTGTGCCGTTACATCATTTTGCAGATCAGGGGGTGAGATGAAGGTGTTTTGGGGTGTTTCAATTGTGGGTTGGATGGGTGGGTTGGTTGGTGTGTTGTTTGATGGTATTTTTACATTCTGCCAAGCCAGGTATGCTTGCACTTGCTACTGTATGAACAACACTTGTTGTTGGTCTTGTTGTTGTTGTTGTGCTAGGATTGCTTGCTATTGTGCTTGTTATTGTTGCACTAGGATTTCTTGTTGTTGTACTTTCTATTGTTCCAACAACACTTGTTGTTGGGCTGCCAATTGGGTTTCTTCTTATTGCTCTTGATATTGCTTTATTGCTTGCTAATATGCTTGCAGTTGAGTTGCTTGTTTTTTGTGCAAGAAGTTGTGCCTGTGCTTGATATATGGCATGCGCCTAAGCTTGAGCTTGTTCTTGCATTGCTTGTGCTTGGGCTTGTGCTTGTGCCAGTTTTTGTTGCAATAGGATTTGGGCTTGGGCAACTTTTTGTGCTTGTAATGCAGCTTGGGCTGCTTGAGTAGCTTGAGTGGCTTGTTGTTGTTGTTCTAATAAGGCTTGGGCTACTTGAGTAGCTTGCACAACTTGAGCGGCTTGCTGAGAAGCTAGTTGCGCGGATTTTTGTTTTTGCACTTGTAGGAATCCCCTTTGATAAGCAGCTTGCTGAGCTACTTGCAATGCCATGTTGTATTGGCTTGATATGATGGAAGTTGGTGGTGGTGGTGGATTCAGAATGGTGTTTGTGGTGGTGGTGAGCAGTGATTCCATGTTGGTAGTTTGAGTGGTGAATGGTGATGTCGTGTTGGTGTTTTGAGTGGTGAATGGTGCTATTAATGTGGCTGGTCCTTGAGAGATCATGCTTTGGGATGTTAGGGGGTGGTTGATGATGTCGTGATTTCTTGTGTAGTTGTCATCTGTTGTTGCAATATCGATGAAAAATTTGGAGAGTTTGGTGTGATGTTTTGATTGTTGTTTAGAATGTTGGTTCAATTGATATTTGGTAAAGGTGGAAGCCCCAAGCCAAGTAGAGGTGTGGATAATGGTGGTAATGGTGGAAGAGGTGAAAATGTGAGGGGTGTGAGTTCTTGGGAAAATGTTGTGGTGTCGAAAATGCCCCTAGGTCTGAGCATGTCACCTTCTTCTTACAAATTTGTGAGAAGAGAAGTTTGAGGTGTTGCACAGAAGGATGATGATGATGGATCATTAGGATTATGGAAAGTGAGAGGGACATTCTTATGTAATGGATTTTGGGGTACGTTTTGATCCAAAATGGTGTTTACATCCAAGTCTTGATTATTAACAAGGGGGTGTGTTTGAATAGCATTGAGAAATGCATTTCCCTTATTAACATTGGGTTGGGTTGGAGCAAAATATGTCATGATTTGCGGAATTTTTTGAGTGATGCTTTGGGATGGGGGTGTAGATGAGATGGGGAGTGTGGATGAAATTAGGGGTATAACCTCCAAAGATGGTTCCACTATAGAGCTCATGTCAAAATCAAAAGGTAATTTGGCCCCTTGCTTTGCTAGTCCAAGCATGTATAATGAAGGGTTAAGCCTCATCATGATGTTGATGATCTTATGGTTTTCTAGATTTTGTAGCATTTCGATTATTTCTTCCCCTGACATCCCGAAGGTAAGATCTTCTCCTTGAATTTCCTCTTGTGGGTTTTGTGATGATGAGATACTCAAAGGATTGCTTGATTTGACTGGATTCATTTCGACGTTTGTTTGGCTTAGGTCACTTGAAGCAGGTGTTTCTTTGTCGGCTTCCATGTTCTTCTTGTATTGAGATCTAGTTTGAACCATAAAACAAGGATCAATTTTCAAGAATATGGGAGATGAATCTCTTAGTTCTTTGGATTGATCTTTACTTTATGCACAAAAGAGAAAATTTTAGGATATCTTGAGGATCAAAAGGTGATATGACGATGATGCAAGAGATGGATGATGTGGATGTTTGATCTTTTGATAAATCTTGAGGGGGATGCTAGAATTTTGGGACTTTCAGATATGTTTTGGATTTTTATTTTTGATTTTGGGATTTCCCTTGAGTTGTTTGATTTTTGTTTGCTTTGATTGAACAAATAGACCCTAAGATGTTGGATGATTATCTAAGGGGTATATTTTCTCAAACGATGATAATTTGAGTATGTGTAGGGAGAAGGATGCATCTACCGACACCTATTCAAAAAAGATAATAATTTAGTCAAGCATATGAAGAAGGATGTATCTACATATACCTAGCTAAACAAGATGGTTTGATAACTTTGATTAAGTATATGCAAAAGGATGTATCTACACATACCTAGCCAAAGATGGTTTGATAAAGATTTCAAGGATTTTGTCTCAAGGATTTGATGATTTTGATTTTTACCAAAAAGCCTAGCATGAAGGATAATTTCAAGATTTCTCAAAAGGTGATGGTGAGATGATTTTTGGTTTGATGTTTGAAGGATGGATGGTTCCTTTGATACTAAGATAAACCTAAAAAAGACATTTTTTTTACCTAAACCTTGGTATTGAAGAACATGCAATGCTTCTATAGACCTTTAACCAAGAAGTGGTTCAATTTGAGCATACATTTCCGGATTTTGAAACAAGGACTTTCGTTTTGGGATTTGTCTTCTTGAAAATAACGAGGTTTCAACACATGTGAGAGTTCATTTTATTTATCTTTTCTTAGTGGCTTTATTTTACCACAAACACTTCTTTGATTAGTTTTTCCAAACTAGATGTCCAATGTCTTAATTTATTCGAATCCCACAAAGTATGTTATGTGGAAATTTGATGAATTCAAGGCAATGGTTACCTATTGTTTAACTTTAGTAGAAAAATTGAGATGTAATCCAAGTGTTTAGAAACCTCTAAGGATAGTATCCCAAGGGCAAGCAATAACACTTGAATTGGGTCAATTTTATTTGTCTGCTAAAGGTTTTGAAATTTTGATGATGAAGTTTAAGTGTTTTTTTTTGAGATGTTTTCAAATAAGAAAAGAATTTTGTAACCAAGAATAAGTACAAACCTATGGATATGGAAGACAATATTTGTTGAGTCCCCACTTGGACAAGTCCAACTATGCTTATCTACACTGAATGGTTAGATGCTTGACCCCACTAGCTGCCCTCCATGGCTCATTAACGCCATTTGGGGCAACCAAGCATCAACACCCATGAAACTACCTTGGCATGCTTTCCATTTCTACTAAAAGATTGTAAAAGTGTGGGGTGGCTTCAGAATGACCGTTCTTGCACCAACAAATAGATCAAGGATTTTGGCAATTCTAAAACATGGGTTTTAATTAGGACTTTCCGTTCGTGGAGATTGACCCATACAGTGAGAGTCCCTTTTTAGATCCATATCGTCAGAGCCAACTGCATGATATTGGCATTTATTCCAATACCCACATTTATATCCCGGTTGGAAATACTCTTGGATTTAGAGTGTTACCAATTGAGTCATTCCATTGGGTGAGTACTTTTTCCCCAAGGAAGGCCCTCTAAGATAAACAAAAGTGAGTAAAGACAATATTTGTAACTCGAGCAATCTTTGTTTGCAACACAAAGAAAGATAATGTACACAATAATTCTCTACTCACACTCGCACAATGTTTTGTTCAATTTTAAACCCAAAATGAAGTGAGGAGGTGATTGCTTTATCTCAAACTAAAATCATAAAAAAGGCCTTTTGATTCTCAAGATCGCTATAAAGAGCGAGAGAAGCGCATACGTCCCTTTTCAATGAAGTTAGTTTAAGTAAGCCACCACGAAGACAAAGTTGCACTTGTTCATTTTAGAGCCATAAAGCAATTGTGAGTTCTTTTTAAATCACCAAAGGACAAATGAGAGTTTTTTTGTTCAATTGTTAACCAAAAAAACAAACTCTAGTAAGTTGTAGTCCTAATGTTTGTTCTAAGCCTTTGCAAAAATTGAAAAGGTTCTTTTTAAAATCCCAAATGAAATTAGTGTCCTAAACAAAAAGGAATAACAATTTCCTAAGAGTGTTAAGCAAACACTAAAGTGTTTAAAAACACTTTTATTTAGTGAGATACCATCATCATGCTTCTCCTTTTATTTTCAATTGATTCAACCTACAAAAAATAAAACTAGCCAGATTCTGCAAAACACAGAGTTTAAAAAGCATAAAATATATGATAAACTTAACATTTGACAAAATGAACGTGTTAAAATGAAATTTGAGCTTTTCACTCCCTATCAACGGTGCAACCCGTGACTGCGTTGCAGTTTGATTTCTCTAGCGGTGCTCTATACCTGGACCAGTGAGCTCAAATGCGTTGCCCTTTTCACCAGCGTCACTGTTTAAAATTTAAATTCAAATTTTTTAGGCAGGATGGCTAGACCGTCGCAGTTTGGACTTTCCAGCTGTGTTATATGGCAATGTTGGAGAGTCAACGGTGCTATATGGCAACGCTGAGCTTCCAACATTGGAATTTTCTTGTGTACAAACAAAAATGTAGAATTTTTCAAAAAATGTGATTAAGAATGAGATGCTTCCCTCCTTCTAGCGCTAAATGTGACAACCCCAATCCCAATACCTGCAAAACAATAAGAACAAACACATTAGATTAGGTAATGTAAGCAAGAACAAGGATTCCCCATGAAATCCATTCACAAATTTCAAATTAGGAAAAAAAACAATGAAGAACACACTAAAAACAACAAAAATAGAGATTGAATCCTAATTAAACTAACAAACTCATGATCCCATGGGGGAATTGGTGCCAATTTTAGAAAATCGCCCTTCCCCATTTCCTGTGATGCAAAGATTATGCTGATGAATGTTGATGAAATGGATCCACTTGATACAAGGATGTGTGAGTACCCAAACCAAAACCTGCATAACCTGGAAGGCTAAGATTCAGCGAAAAATGGATGAGGATTGCTAATGATTTGAGCATGGTAATTTCTGTATAATTTAGATGCCAAAATTAAAGAGATACATGCTCTTTATTTATAGAATGCGGCGGATGAAATGGTCCAAAAATTAGAGCAAATGGGACTAATATCCATCCATTGGTGATGCCTTGTCAAACCGGTAAGTGGATGGAGATGTAAGCTTGAGTATCAGCCAAATGTGGCGAGCTTTTGAATTTTGAATTTGTTGAAATGAGTTACGCAAGAGGGAAGGGAAAATGGCTAAAGACTGACCCAAGCAAGCAAAGACATGTAAGAGAGAGAGTAAATGCCTTGTTGGATGAAGTGTCAACTTAGAGATTTTGAACGTTCCAAAACCTGGAAAACACCCAAAAGATTCTTTGTTGGATTATAGGGATTTAGAAATTAAACTCCATTTTCTGCGCAAGCGGTAAAAGTCGAGGATGGACATGATATGAGATTAAATTAATCAAAGTTAATTAATTTAATGAAAGGGGTTGATGATGTGACTCCATTCTGACCAAATTTATGGATTTCATTTAAACCAACATCATGAGAGGAATGTGATAAGAGCTAATTTAAATAAAGATTTTGATTTATTTAATTAACATGGATGATGTTAGATTAAACTAAATAAGGTTTTAATTTATTTAATTTAATAGATAGAATTTAGAGATTTAATAAAATAAAATAAATTATTTAATTAAATAGGATAATTAGATCAATATGATTAATTTAATTATTGAGAAGAGGTGACTTAATTCAGATAACCGGTTTATTTGGTAATTGGGCAAGAAGAATATTGGCGAATTAATTTGGATAGGACATTTGACAAATGGTTAGAACCTAAGGATTATTCAGATGAAAATGATAAAAAAGTGGCTCCAGACCTATGCACAATGTCAACAGTAAGACATTTTAGCTGTCGAGAAACACAACGTGGAAGCATCTAGAAACAAGAGGAAAACATTTGTATTTGCGGGCGGAAGGCCCATATTACCACTTCCTGTGTGGCAATAAATATCCTTTTGTTTTTATAATCTTGTGTTTCTCTAAATGATCTCTCACAAAATTAAAATCCCCAAGAGAAGGTCTACATTCCGCTATTTCAAACTTAGACATCATAGTGCAAAGTATATTTATAGATGTATCTTAAGGAATCACCACAACTAAGATAGATCAATAAGGAGACATTTTCTACATGATTTCATAGATGAATCCGATCTACATATTTCACAAGAACTTCTCATTTTAAACATTGGGTTCATAGGGTTTGTTCACTTTAGAGGCATAGCATGTTTCTCACTATCTTGGTCTTGGAAAACAAAGGTTCACTCTAGGTCAACATTGGGTCAAAATTTTCATCCATCCTTTATCATATTTCATCCTTCACTTCACCAAACTTTGCAAACTTCTGAATACACCAACACTTTGGACTTAGACATCTATCAACCCAAACCCTAACTTAGCTACTTTGTTTGTGAAATGAATCCTTTTCCATGCACTTAGTGAAGTTACTTATTATTTGTGAACTAGTTTATCTTGAAGGTCACAAGTCTACCTTAAAGATTGACATGTTCATTAACATACTTTATCCAAACATCAAACATCAAACTCATAGTCAAAAGTGTTTTCCCAAAATGTTTATGAAGATCACTTCCCACATCATTCATATTTTCCTCTCCCACTCACATAATTGCTCCAAAACGACTTAGAATGTTCCTCTTACCTAAATGTGAGTCAACTAGAGAGTTTAAACATTAAAAATATGAACATAACTCTCCCATAGGTGACCCAAAATTTATGGTAAAGACAAGATCACAACACAAGAGAATCATGGAAAAAAAAAAAGTCACATTCACTTCAAGTGATATCAATCCTCAAGAATTTGATCCAATAAGTCATATTACCCCATCGCAACAGCCCTCATCCCCATCAAGGACATATGAGGTAGAAGACATTACAAACAATCCATTAGAGCTTACGAAAGAAGAAATCCTTTAGTATAAGAAAGAACATCAAGCCACATAGAAGGTACCTTCAATCCCCCCATCATTTTTAGCACAAGGATTGACTCAAGGCTAGACTTCATCCACACTTCCATCAAATCCATCACTAGGGCTAACTTAAACACATACTCCTAATCTTGCAACTAGTCTTTCTAAGGACTTTGGTTATACTCCACCTTTGGAAAGCAACACACTTGTGGGTACCCTCAACACTAATCCACCTCAAAAGACCACTTGGACACCTACCTTTGGTGCTCCTACCATTCTCAAACACCCCCTACATCAACATAAGCCACTAACACTTCATGAATCCATGAAAACCATGACATACCAAGGGAAACCATCTTCATCCATCCCCACAAGTACCACAAGTGTTCCTAATGTCACCCAAAAGTACATGTCAATACCCTTACGTAAAATCAGCCTTCAACACATGGGACATCTTTATCCAATCCTCACATTAATACATCCAACCCATCGGCTATCCAAAACACATTTATCCCATCCATCATGAACCCAAATCAAAGCAACCCCTTGGTAACAACCGCCATCAACCAAGGTAATACCTTGGCCACATCCCAAACCCAAGGAAATCCCTAAAACATCGGTGAAGGGAACCCTTCCAATCAATAGACTCATGGTACTATTGTGTCATTTCCATTGTAATACCTAATGGAACCATCATCATATTTCCCCTTGGTCCCTCTCATCATGCAAAATAAAATGGGACCTCAAACTTACATTCCTCTATCCCAATCCACCATATTATAAGGAATGATAAACCAAGGGAACCCCCAACCTCTCACAAGTAACCCAAAACCCACGTAAAACATCAACACTCAAAACCCATCGTAGATGTCCCAACAACTATTCGATCCTACATTGCAAGTACAACAAGCTTATTAGCAAGCCATCCAACAATAACAAGAACAATAAGCAACCTTATTAGCACAACAACAACAACATCAAGCAGCCCAACACAACAAAAATAACATCAAGTAGCCACAACAGCACAACAACAACAAAAACATGCACAACAAGAAACCTTAGCAGCACAACAACAAGAAGCCCAACAAGAAGCCTTAGCACCAGAACAACAACAACAAGCCCAACACATAGCCTTAGCAACACAACAACAAGAAGCCCTAGTGGCTCAACAACAACAACAAAAACATCAAGTAGCCTTAGTATCCCAACAACAAGAAGCCCAAAAGCAGCCCTAATGGCCCAATAACAATAGCAAGCCTTACTAGCCCAACAATACACCCAACAACAACAATAGGGTCTATACTACAACCCTCAATAGGACATGGTCAACCCACACACGTTAGGAACACATACGCATCCACCACAATCACCTTCACAATATCCTACACCACCATACACACCATAAAAAACCTCATCATATCAGAATCCCATGTACAATCCATCTGCCATTCAACAATACACAACAAATGTTCCTCCACCAAATCCACAAGATGATGTAACATTGCAACTTAAGGCATTAACACAAGAAATTCAGGATATCCGAATGGACAAAATGAAGAAGCCCCATACACAAAAACACCTATGTCCATATCCATTCGATCGAAACATCACAATGGTACCTTTCCCTCCTAGTTTTTAAGTCCCTAAATTTGATAAGTACAAAGGGAGAGGAAGTCCTATGGACCATGTCAAAGATTTTAATGTCATTTGTATGGAGGTTTCCTGCAATGAGTCCTATTTGATGTGCCTGTTTCCATGAAGCTTGATAGGCCCAACCATGAATTGGTTCTCTTAGTTGCCTCTAGGTATCAAAACCTTCCAACTAATCACCAATAAATTCATAGATTACTTATGCTTTAATATTGACATGGATGTGAGCTTAGAAGAGTTGTACAGTCTAGAAAAAATTAAAGAGAATCTTTCACCAATTTCTTATGATGGAGGTAAAGAGCTAGGAAGAGCAAGTAGACTGTTCTCGACAAGTAACAAGTGGGGATCATCATAGAAAATGTTAACCTCAATCTATCCTTCTACTTGAAGATGCAATGCATTACCTCTTATGACAAGCTTGTCCCTAGAGCACTTAACATTGAGAGAGTTCTAATCTCACAAGGAAATACTCAAGCCTAGAAAGACAATCGGCCATCAACCAGTTCAAGTGACAAGACCGAGTCTGGGCTAAAAAAAAGAAAGTAACAAATGATGGTGTGGTAGATGCTAAGGTGGTCCTAAGTGCCCCTAATCCAAACATCAATCAAATTGCTAATGTTCAACCAACTGTGCAACAAACCACATCACCTCAAAACAATCTGATCAACAATACTAAAGCACACCAATGACAAACCCCCAATAGGAAAAACTATCCAAAACATAAATGCACATAGTTGTCAGAACCTATTGAAACCATCATGAAGAAAGTGGTAGAGTCAAACTTGATAATGCTTCCCCATTTTGAAAACTACCAAGAACCATAGGATAAACCACCCTGGTACAATGAAAAAAGATCTTTGTGACTTTCATAAAATAAAAGGACACAAAATATCAAACTATATGAGGCTCAAAAATTTTATCCAAGATCTTATTGAAAATGGAGAGATATCTATTGAGGTACCAACCAACAACTAGGATCTCAAGCTATACAAGAACCCCATGATGGATCATGGCAAAGGAAACAATAATGGAAAAGGTAAGGATTACACAAATGTGCAGCATGTCTATTCCAATGTGGTCGCCTCTTGTGACTGTCATCACCATCGTCACCATGAAAGGGCCTAGTGCACAGTATGGAGTCACTGTCCAAGGAGTCCCATCTCAATCTAGGGCACAAACTACTTTGCCAACATAAAGCCCTAGTAAGTACAGTCTCCTAGATCAGCTTAAGAAGACCCCCGCATAGATCTCTATCTTGGAATTATTGAGGCTATCCCCCGCACATAAGGAAATCTTAGAGAAACCTTTATCTTCATCATCTGTCCCTGAGGATATGGATACAAAAAAATTTCAAGCTATGGTAGGGCATATCACTATCCCTCATC